>OZ024725.1:50049140-50740556 GCA_964016875.1 Fallopia convolvulus
GATCAAATCGACTCTTCAACTTTCACAGTGACCCCCCAAAGATTAGCTTCAATCAAGTTCTTACTCAAAGTTCACAGAATAAAGTGGTTTTGATTAATTCAGTCTGTTTGATAATGACAAGATAAGAATGTGGAAACTGTTGTGGCTGCTGTTTTGACTTTCACTAAATTCATTTTCGGAATTATGTTTATCCATGATCAACTTTAAGGGGTCGCTAGAGATCAATTAGGAATGCTTGTCAGTATTTGTGTGAAAGTAGCGAGTGCTAGGGGCAAATATGAAGCTAAGAACATATTATATAGAACATAAATTCAATTCAATCGGTATCGATAGGTGCAAGTTGAATTATGGTTAGTTACTCCTTATGTACACATTTTACCTCAGGTAGTGCTCGGTTTGAATATGTAACCCATTTTCATCATTTGGAATGAATTTGCTGGTTTCAAAAAAGTAGTCTAAGGACTTGCTGGTTGATTGGAGATTAGCATCATGTAGGCATTGCGTATCTCGAGTGCATAAAAATAAATGTTTCATTTGGTAGAAAGAGTGTTTTTTGTGCCTTCCTGTTTGTGTTTTGGGTCATGTATTCCTTCTATACTTGTATTCTACTTCTTGCTTCTCATTTCTTCTTAAGTTGCTCAATGAATGCTCTCCTTTTCCTCTTTGAAATAGTTATCATCGAATAGTCTTTTTGGACCTGATAAACTGGTGGCTACTTTAAGACGCTAAGTATGCACATAGCAGTAACTCTTCTAGTGCACTTGTTTTCGTTTGGCTTGGGTGGGAAAATTAGTCCATATAGAGACTGACATAATTTTTGAAATAATATTTGCTAAGGTTAAAGAGAGGAAATAAGGAATTAGGAGGAAGAAAGAGCGGTGATGGAATCTTTCCTACACAAGGTCTGATAAACTAGAGAAAGGAAGAAAGGTAACTTTTTTTTTCTATTCTATTCAATAAGCAAAGATATGAGTGAATACCTGGGCTTCAAGGGCTATATAAGACTTAAGTGTACAATACAATATCTGCAAATACAAATGAAATAACTGAACTGTATTTTTAATAGTGTATTTGATCTGCTTACACTATGACTTTGTTTTTGCAGTGAGTTTATGTTTGATCCTTCAAGATGGCCACGGAAGCAGATCGATGATGACTTCCATGAATTATCAAAAATGTTCCATGCTATGAAATCAGTTGTTCGTGTACCTGGTCTAGACCCAAAAGATAAAATTGCTATTCTTGCCTCAAAACAGGTTTTAGTTTTTTCCTTCAGGTTTTAGTTTTTTCCTTCTCAGCATGATCTTCTTCCATTGCCAGTCCAATTAACATCATTCATGCCATTGCTGCAGGAGCATTGTCTTATTGACATGTTACATGAATGGCAGGATGGAAGACTTCCAGTTGATATAGCATGTGTGATAAGGTCATTATGTGAGCTGACTTTTTCATCATGTATGTTTGTTTGGTGATCTTACAGTTGATTAGAGAATGTTTGCGTATTTGCTTTGACAGTAATCATGATAGAGGTCTAAATACACATGTCATACGCTTTCTTGAAAGAAACAGCATCCCGTATCATTATTTGAAGACTACCGATGGAGACAAAAGGGAGGAGGAGATTCTTGATTTGGTTCAAGATACTGACTTCCTAGTGCTTGCTAGGTACATGCAGGTAAAAAACCATAGCTAGCTCATTGCTTGTGTGTACTGTTTTTCTAGCTCATTGGCTTTTATACAATGCCTTTGAGATGGATATAACCCCTATATCAATTTTGAGCATTCTAACTAGAGATATAGTTATCATTGTCACATAGCTGAATTTTAGTTTTCTTTGGGTCTTCCGGCACCCCCTCTGCGTTAAGCCAGGGGTGCCTCCATCTTGACCCTCCAGATTCCGCTCAAGTGGAACTGCATTGGGTCAATGATGTTGTTGTTGTGACTGAATGGGGGCAAAAGAAACATTACATGGAAGTAGTATGGGGTCAAGAAAAGAAATAATTATTGGGAATGTCTTAATTTACTCTAATGTGGAGGAATGTATGAAATAATTATAAGATAAAAGGAGTTTGCTTTCTGCTTTCATGACTGTGCTGCAATTCTAGAAGCTTTTTATTTATGTTTTCAAAATCCAATTCTAGAAGCCGGCATGGCATGGTATATTTCAGATATTGTCAGGGGATTTTTTGAGGGCTTATGGCAAGGATATCATCAACATTCATCATGGCCTTCTACCATCATTTAAAGGAGGACATCCATCCAAACAGGTCAGGTTGTTTCCTCCTTTGTTAATACTTGCATCTTTATTTGTTGCCGATAATATTCTAGTTTCTCATGTGACTCAACTTTTTTTGGCAGGCCTTTGAAGCTGGTGTCAAGTTAATTGGTGCTACAGCTCACTTTGTGACTGAAGAACTTGATGCAGGACCCATTATTGAACAAATGGTGATCTTTTTTTTTTTAAATGCTTCATCATGCAACTACGGCTTATGCTTGCACTTTCAGTATTGCAAAACAAAGAATGAATCTTTCTTTTAAAATCTCTCTATCTTGTCTTGCTAGAGCTAAATTATGTCTTTATATTATATGGATGGACTTCACTCGTTTCTCTGCCCCCCCGGGGATTTTGGACTTGTTAGATGGATTTTTTTACAATACATTATGGTATTTGAAAATTTGCTGATTTTCTCTGACAATTGCATGAAGACTAGTTGACTAGCTAGACAGGAATATGAGAATACATGAGTTGCAGAATTTGCATTTTATAAGCTTATTGTCAAGTATTTCAAAACATTTTTTTGGTATTTTTCCACTGATTAATTTTAATTTAGCCAAAAGCAGTTTCATTTGGACTTTTATCTTTGGACACAGTTTAAGTAATTTCTGTTATAACACCTTCAGGTTGAGAGGGTCTCCCACAGAGATAACTTACAGAGCTTTGTGAGGAAGTCAGAAAACCTTGAGAAACAGTGCCTTGCAAAGGCGATAAAATCATACTGCGAGCTTCGGGTTCTTCCTTATGAGGTGAACAAGACTGTTGTATTCTAGGGAAGGCTTTTTTTGAAATTGGGATTGAGAATGCATATCTTGTTCCAGTCCTCTGCTCTTCAGAGCTAGATAACAGCAATAGAACCCAGAAAAAAGGGTATTCCCTGCAAAAAGTACACAAGTTCTTACCTGATCCTGGTTTATTTATTATACATTAATGGGTAGAATTACACATTTAGCATACCAGGTACTAATTCCTGAATGGAAGTTCAAATTTTGTGCACCTTATGAAAGGCCTTGCATTTTCAGGGGGGTTTTCTCCTGATGAACTGTTGTATTATTATGTGTGTCTTCTTTTTTGTTTTTTACTGAAGTGTTACATCAGTACATCCAAGGCAGGTGATTTTATCTGGTATGAAAACATAGGTGCTCATAAGCCTTTTTTACACCCAAACTTCTCTGACTATAACAACTTTTAAACAACTCCCACAAAATGTAATGTCACGAGTTAATACTCTCTTTTTTTTTTTGCTAAGTCTCATTTAAGTGCCACAAGGTTGGAAATTTTAATTTAGAAAGACAGGGTTTGAATTATGTTTCACGTGAGCAACAAAGCTTATCAACATGAGTGTTTCATCGGCCATGGTCATGTTTGGGTGTAAAACATAAAAACTCTCAACTCGTATGATTCCTTGAAGCAATTAATAATGCAATGCTCATCTTGTGTACAATATGAGTTTGTTAGTGGAGGTAGATGTTCACATCATGGTTATTTTTCATAAAACTACAAGCAAAAGAGCCTGCGTTACTACTAGATAAATTAACCCTTACAAAAACATGTAATGTTGATGGGTTTCAAGCTTACAACCAGTTTGAATGTTGCCTCTGCTCGAGTTTCATGATTTTGTGAACAATATGGATAACTCCCATAAATCAAATATTCGAAAGGTTCTGAACTTATGGTTGGAAATTACTATGCAAATGAACAAGATCTCTTGTCTCTTTTTTCTGAATAATACAAGGACAGAGAATCCAAAAGGGTTAGTGAGAAATTACTCTATCAACGAGTATAGAGAGCTTACAAGGTAGTCTTTGAGCGTGACAAGATCATAGCACTCCCAAGATTTTGTGGAAAGGGTTGTCAAGTACTACTTGTTAGCAAGAGTTCTTCAGTTTACAGACAAGTGAGAACAAGGAGCCAAAAAAATATCTGTCGGTACAAAGCTTGTTACTCGGGTTTTTAAGCATTTGTAATTGTAAACACTCTCAATATAAGTGAAGTAGCAGCTGTGTGGGTTGATCTTGAAGCAGCAACAATCACAATGGGCAACCAGAGGGATCAGAAAAAGAAACCCGAAAACTGGCAAAAAAATACAGTTGTCTGTGGCGCTCAAAAAAAATGCCTGATTTCATACGCCGTCTGCGAAATGTTCACTTCTGATGTAGGCATGTTGAATGAGCAGTGACCTAGGAGGATAAGGCAACAGCATAGAAGAAAAGGCTTTGGAAAAATGACACTAATGACTTATCTAGTAAAATTCAAATCAGCAAGATGGGTTACAAACAATTACAAGATACAGGAGCCAAATGTTTTCAAAATGTGTAAAGCTATCAAAACCAATATGCTTTCAGATGTCTAAACATGTGTTTGACAACATTAAAAGGACTGCACAAATACATAAGTCTGTTGATCCTAGAATTGTAATTGGAGAAAAAATAGGACACACCAAGAAGGGTTGAAATGCTACAAAACAAGGTAAAAAGCCGAGCAGTGCAGGAAGCTAGGAGGCAGACGGATTTTGATTTTTCTTTTCCACTCTCTTCCTTTTTCTTAGGTCAGAATATAATCCCATGATTCTATACAAGGCCTAATTCCATATGAAGATGCTAATTATTGGCTCCATCCCAATAGGCGATGAACAAAAGGGGCCTACCGTTGTAATTTTATTAGTACTAGGTGCAGGGTTTAGCTTCTCAAGATGTACACTCAGCTTGGTTCCAAAATGGGATTTCTACAAGTTCTTCAATGACACGACCCAACAAACACATGACTCCATTTAGACAAAAGCACGAAAGAGCAACTAGTCTATACCTATAATTTACACGAAAAACCTCTGTAGTGAAGCTCATCTTGACATTACACATTAACCCCTGGAGGTGCTCCGTTATATCTTATATCTTGCTTAGGTGGGACTCCGCTTGACATGTTAATCATCATCATCTGTGTGTGCATACCAGTAGGAACAAATTGTTAGTACTTGTGCAGATATCCATCAAATACAACTTTTGGTATCTCATGCAAGTCAATAACATGAATTAATACAAATTTCAATACACCAAGCAGCTGATGATGAATTAACAGCAAGTCAGAATTCAGTCTGACAACCACTCGGTGAATAAAAGTAAAGATGTTAGAATCAGAAACATGAAAATCCAAGTTGTGGGAAAAGATTATTAAATAGGGACTTCAAAGTATAGGTAGAAAATCAGAACCAACAAGATACTAAAAGTTTGTGTGCATAAATTTGTACTTTGAATTTCATGCAACTGATGATCATACTAGGGTGCTAAACAAATGGATTCTAATTAACCAACTTAAGCAATATACTGTAGCTTGTTTTCTGAAATACATGACATTTTATTGGCATCAGAGCATATAAGTTTGCAGAAGCATACTTGAGTTGAACGAGGCAGAATACTATCTGCAAGCTCCCGATCAATGGAAACAGGAAGTTCTTGCATCTGACTCGTTCTTCCAGGCATCGACTTCATGCTGCCAAAAGCATAGCGAATATGATTGAGGTAAAGGTTATCCAAGAAAGAAATCAAGTACATGAAGAGTGAATTTAAGACACCAGATCAGTAGAAAGGCTACATGCCAACAAACATACATGTCACAAAGGTTATTGATGTTCTCCCTTGTACGACAGAAGAGAGCTATATTATCCTGTAGCTGTATATTACAAACATAGGTAGGATTACATGGGTTGGAAACAAGGTATAGCATTATAAAAGTGTCCGCATGTTTGGAAAACTTGCCTTCAAAGATGAAAGGTTCTGAGTGATTTCACCAAAAGATTGAATGTTATGTTCCAAGAGTTGCCTAGCTGTTCTACTGATCACTGCAAGGGAACAAAATGTGGAAAAGAATCAAACATCAGCACTGAGGTAAATCAGTGGAAGATGTTTTTTTTCTGAGACTTACTAAATTGTATATTTACTAAACTTGCAAGGACAGCTGATGCAACCTTTGAATGTACTAGAAAATGTTGTATGTATAATTATTAGTGAGCAATTTACACGAGAGAGAAGACAACCCTTACGTGCTACTATTTCAATTAAAGGAGCAGAAAAAACAGGGAAAGATGAGAAAAGGCAGTAAAAGCAGCAGGAAAAAAGAGAGATTTTAATCAGCAACTAAATTAGAAAAGAAACAACAAATAGACTTACTTTCCCACTTTATCCGCTCATTTTGGGCCATTGGACGGATCGAAAAGGAATGCGTAGCCATGCTAGGAGTTGAAGATGAGGATAAATTTGTCTTTGATGGTGGTTCCAACTTTTCCTAAAAAAGCATAAACTTTAGAAATATGGTTCCTCTTAAAACTAAACCATAAATCAAACAATTATATGAATTATTCTCAATTATGGCTGCAGAAAATTTGTGTTAGACTAAATTATCCTGTTGCTCAGAATCATTGGTATTGTTTTATAAACAAGCATTTCTCAAATACTCAAATAATAGCAACATCCAGATACAACCTAATATAAAGTAACTGGCTGAAAACCCTATGTATGTAACCGTTCTAAAAATACCACCTAGGCCCCATCTAGGCCCTGCCTAGGCGCGGGAAAGTCCTAACCCGCCTAGCCTTCTAGCCCACCTAGGAAGGTCGCTTAGCATTTTTTAGAACATTTCTATGTTAGTCCACATAGTAACAGTTACAACACGTTTTTAAATAAACAACTAAAGCTAAGCATCTACAATCACTTAATATGTAATAGATTAGATTAAGTAATCCTCACCATTTTATATATAAGCAATTACGTGCTCAAGCCACAATAAGTGAAGCAGTAGAGTTAATTACACAAGTTGCTAGCATAGAGAAAGTACAAATAATAATTTGTCGGTTATTAGATTTTTGAATTTCAAAACCATTCTATCTAATATGATAAATGCCACCAAATCACCAATCCATATTAAATGATATAAAATTGAAGATATTTTGGTCAAAACACAACAACCGAACAAAGCAGACAGGATTTTTGATTTACTACTCTGTTTCTCTAAACAATAGTGTGTTAGTGTATATACAAACACAGGTTATATGAAAAGCAAAGTTAAGTGTCGAATCAAGTTATTCGCAGAGTGGGAAAATGATCCTTGCATGTTTCCACAAAATCAATATAGTAAAATAAAATAAAACATAAAACACAGTCAGCAACATATAGGACCCAATAATAATATATGTGCAGAGAATTTGACAAGCATACCTTTCTGTAATTACCCTTCCTGCCTATATGAGATTCTTCTTGTTTCCGACGCTTTCTCTGCATGTGTCCCCAGTAAGCATGCAGGTTAGATTATCCAATACATCTTAGATATAAATCATCTAACAACAATTTGTAAATTTTTTTCCTGTGCGCTACATTAGTCAGAAACCACAGCATGCACTTTTGTATTCAAATGTTGCCAAATCTTTTTTTGCAAGTGACTCTTGACAATGTCCAAACTAATCATGAACAACTTTGCAACAAAAGGAAGCGAGAAAAGAGTCATCATGGAGCATGCTGTGCCCAAAAGAAGGTGATTGTGAGATTATGGTGGCATGGTGGGCAGAGATGGAGGCTCATATACCAAATATACACATTTAATAAAAGGGGATGACATGTGGCTGAGAGAAGAATTTCTAAATGACTTTCATTTAATGGAATTCATTAAGAAGAAGAAAAAAATCAGTACAAGTTAGGGATTGCTACTTGTTAAGCCAACCAAGCCAAAGGCATGGCAAAACACCCTTTTTTATACAAGTCATAGATAAACTATTCTAATCCAAAAATTGTTTCAAAAAACTTACCTAATCAGATATTTCAAGGTTAAAGCAAGCCTATGTCAGCAGGCTACATCAAGGGGAAACACAGTAGCCCAAATCAAGACCATGAATGTAATTTATCTAACCCTTGTTAGGATTACCTTTTAATATACAGTATTGTTTAGTCTAAGTTCATTACAAAAACTCATAAACTCCTCTAGTATAGTAGTATGCTCTACTATAATGAGGAGTTGAACTTCCAATTGATTACAGCTTTGTCTACTGCATTGCAAAACATGACGAATGTGACAGTTTACATCTTACAATTTCTATTTTTTTTGAAGTTTATGCTTGACATTCATGATCGCTGGAGCTTAATAATGACAATTCAACAGACTGTGTAAGTTTAATCAAATAGATCTTTGCTAATGTCACATGTTTGACCTTTTCTTTCAATCCCTTTTCACCTCAAAGAACGCAATGAAATAAAAACAATGTAGCTGAATGTTCAGCTTTACAAAAGTCGTGGCCAACTATACACAGGAATTGAGTTAATTGTAGTTGTAGCTATGGATATCCTTGACTATTATTCTCTTGGAGCCAATTTGATTAGAATTTGGCTACAAACATGTAGACAAATGGAAAATAAATGTTCAAAGAATATGAAGCTAAAAAAGATATTTTAACAATGAAAACATAGCTCACCGTCATCCACCTACACCTCAAAGCAACATCTCGTACAGTTTTTTCCCTCAACATGGATGCAATTTTGATATACTTCAATATACTTGGTACATCAGCATACCTACAGTTGAACAAGTATCATAACAACATCCTAGCAAGGAATCAAACAAGGAAAAACTTTTCTTGTTCACTACTGATTGAATGGTAAAACAACCAATAAGAAAATAGGTAATCTGTTTTCTGTCATGCTTTTCCTATAATCTCTCCAAAGGCTTTTTTTCCATCTTGTCCTAATTCTATTGCCTATTATATTCTTCACAGATGTTACAAATTACAATTCCTTGATTATACATCCTTTAGCTTGTTTTTGTTGGTCAGATTAATTAGATTACATTTCATGTTTGAAGCAAGAGAAAATTCCTCTACTGTGTCACAAATGATACTGAAATAACAAAATTGTTCTATCAGAGTTCACAGATGATATCCTGCACACACTGAAATGACAATAAGCAAAGAAAAATGATTGCAATCAATTTTATCATTTGGATCTAACCATGATGTAGGTATAATTTTTTATCAAAGATTGACAGTGAAAGAAGATTTGTAGAGAGTGATGAATCTAAACCACAGTTGGCTTATTTTCTGTTCCTTTTTTAAGATCGTCTTATTTACACACTAGATTAAAAAATAGAATAGCTTGCAATCAGAATATATAAGGGATAAGAATATATAGATATTCAAGTATTTATACTAAACTAGATAAGCACGCATTCAAAAAGGCAACAGAGAAAAGATGGATAGTTTACTTTATCAGGCCTTCCTCCAGCTTATACTGTTCCTCAGTGGACCATTCAACTGCGAGTCCTGTGTCATGCTTGAGACCATTTACTGAGTCTAGAAGATGAGAGGCAGAAGAATTTCCAGTTTGAGTTCCTACGGGGCTATTGCTTCCAATCATACCAGAATTCCCAGAAAAAACCAAGCTTCCTGTACCATTGTTCATGGAATAATAGTTTCCCATCCCAATCATCCCAGACGAACTGTTTACCGCTCCAGATTGAAATGAGATCACGTTCCGGTTCATGGCAGGTCCCAAAGAATGCTCCTGATGAAATCCTGCACTTGAATCTGCTGCCATCTTCACCAAACACCCAAACCAAGTACAACGCGAAATGTGATTGTTATCAAAGATCCATCCACGCTCAGCAATGTACTCCCAGAAAGTCACATTGCACACAATCCCTCCACATCTGGAATGCAAAAATCCGTATCACAAAATAGGAAAATAATAAGAGGAAAGTAGCTTCTCGGGAATAATAAGTTTTAAATACAAAGCTGAAATCCCATTACTGCAACTTAAAATTCAATCAAACGGCAAAATTTCGAAAAATAATTTTAGTATTAAGTAATAGTGATACGAAACAGCTCAATCAGGATACAGTTACACGTGAAACATCACACCACACAAATGAAATTCGGATAAGCTCAGGACTCAGGAGAGCTTCACCGCAACAGAACAAAAAAAAAAATCAAATTAGGGTCTGAGAGTGGAGAAGCAAAGCAAAGCTCCAAGCAGAAGCTTGGGAAAAACAATCTCCAGTAAATGAGAACAGCGGACAATGAAGCAAAATTAGCTCCGAAATAGCTGAATCAAACAGGAAAAACCTAAATCCAAATCGAAATTGAACAAAGGTTGAGCATACAGAGAAGGGAAGCGAGCTGACGCTCAGGAGCAAGAGAGTGACAAATTACAGCAGAACAGATAATGATCGGAGAACTCCAAACCCTAAATGTATGGTAGTGAAGAAGAAGCGGAAGGCGAGAAAGAACAGTGATACCTTTGGAGAAATGCCCAAGTTTCCAATGGCGAACCCTAATTGGTTTGAGGTAGCTTTTTGGGCTTTGCAAGTTGCAAGGTGAGAGAGAATTGGGGAGTCGCCTTTTGCAACCTCAACGCCACTTTCCTTTTCTCTCTCTCTAACTTTCCTTGTTCAGAGATGGGTATCTGACAACAGAGAGAGGTGGGAGGGAAGAGGAAAAAGGTAAGAGAAAGGAGACTATGATAAAATAAAATAAAATAAAATAATATTTATAACTACAATTTAATACCAAAAAAATATATTCTGAAATTGATTTTAAATAAAAATAAAAAATAATAATTGAATTGATGGTGATTGGTGGGCAGATCTTGGAATTCAGCAATGGTGCGAATCCCAATAAGCATTTGATGCCAATTAGTGTGGAGCCTCCACTTTTTCCCCACAATCTCCACCCCAACATTTTTTTATTTTTTTCTTTTATACATTTGATTATTCGGTTGATTAAACTTCGATTTAAATTTTTATACAAATAATACTCATTAATGATTTTTTAATACAAGACAAATATTAAATTACCTGGTAATTATAAGTCCAACTTAAATTATCAATGTGGGTGATCTTTAGAAAATCAAGTACGACCATGAGTAATACTAAGACTTAAATGTAAAGAAGAAAATAAACTATTAAAATGTGTATCTTGAATCCTTTCAATTGTTTGCTTAAGAAGAGGAATAGAGACGTGTCTTCTTACTAAAAAGCCAATTGTATTATTTATTTCCTATAATAATGAAAAACCAAGAAATGCGGAATACATAATAAAGAATAAATATTATTAATTATAGTTTTAATTCAAGGTATTTGCCAAATCCTTTTAATAGAATTAATGGTAATAAGATAGTCATCCTCAATAATGAGATTTATGACATGAATAGAAACAACAAATTGTAGAAGAAAACAATATTGTTATTAGTTTTCACTTTATACTAGGGTCATTCTTATTTAGAAAACAATATTTTTTAATTCAAAAAACTATTAAAACTCTTCCAAAAGCTTTAAACTAGCTTTCTCAAACAACTAATATTACAACCAGTTATTAGTTTTTATGTGTCAAACAAATGACGTTTATACAAGTTTCCACAACTAGCTGAAACTCTAGCTAGTTTTTGGTACCCAACAAACATATGCTTGTATGGTCATTTAATTTAGTTGTTTAACTAGTTACTAGTTTAAAAATATAACATTTTTTGGTAAGTCAAAATCAACTAGTTACTAGTTGAATAACTAGTTTATATGAAAACGTCAAAAAATAAGGGGCTAATCTTTCGTCATGTATTTAATTGTTTTGTACTCCTTGCTTGTTTATCAATTTGTTTTGGTCTTTGTCTTGTCTACCCCGTCTCGGCTAATCTTTCAAAACAATGTGTTTTTACCCGAAAGAACTTAGAAGTTAAGCGTGCAATATATTCCCACAATCCCACCCGAGCCCGACTCTTTATCTTATGTGGAAAATCAGGTTATACAAATGCCTAATTTGATTGAGAGAAATTTCTCAAAAATTCCCTTTTTATTTATTATTTTCAATAATACCCTTCCTTAATTTTATTTCAAAAGTATACCCCTATTTCTTAAAATAAAAAATTACCCTTATCCCTAACCCTTACATTAAAGTATTCTCCTTTTGTATAGTATATAGATATAGGGTGTTTTTGTTGGGTACCAAAAACTAATTGGAGTTTTTCAACTAGTTGCAAAAACTCGTATAAATATTTGTTTGACACATAAAAACTAGCAACTAGTGTTTAAAAAACTTACCAAATAATAAAAGTGCATATACATTGTTATGTTATCATGTATTCTGACTTTTTGTAGCTCGCCTAGAAGTGCGTTAATGATGGAAAATGAACATGTATGATCATTGTATTGTATATGAACTAGTCAACTTTATCCATCAACTTATCATTTGAACATCTCTAATTTTTTTACTCACATTAAATTATGTAGGTTTTACTTTGATTTCTTGACGACTTACATTGATGTGGTTATGATAACCCTATACTTGTTCACCTTATCCATGTTATTCGGAGCATCGATTTCTTAAGGAGCTATGTTGTCTTTGTTTGCCAAAAGGAAGGGCCAACTATATAGTGCAAGTCTTAGTGAGGACAATTTTTATGAACTCCAAGGATAAAAGGTACATACTTTTTAATCCTTATTTATAAAAATAATTATATATTTTGAAAAAATTCAACAAAAACAAAATTCATGTTCTTTTCATTTTTGTTAATTCTATCGGTTTCGTTGTTATTACTATCATCCTTGCTGATAGACTATTCAAAATTGGTGTAGTCCCTTTATGAAAGCATTAAGGGCGTCTCCAAGTGCATGAAGAAGCCTTCAAGCGACATCCCACAACCATCAACTCCATATGATGAGCAACATAGGATTCAATTCTTCATGGAGGACCCCCTACCGACATGTCTCGCCATTGCTTTATATATCTCTCTCACATTTTTTATGACCGCTATTCTACCTTAGATTTACGTGCACATGAAATGGTATCATGTTCTATTCATATACACCCTAGCTCCTTTCTTAGGATTTTATAATGCATACGGGTGTGGCCTTATAGATTGGTCTCTAGCGGGAAATTTATGGTAGACTGGTTGTATTTATTATATGAGCATGGGATGGGGCTGATCATGGGGGATTTCTAGTTGGATTGGGCGGTTGTGGTATCATAACCAGTATAGGCTCAGTCTTATCTGACTTGATGTAAGACCTCCTAAGAGTTTACACGATCCTAGCCTTGCCTAAGGCCCTATTTGCGAGTCAGGTTTCAAGCACCGCCATGGAATGTGTACTATCCCCTTGATATTTTTTGTTGATTTCTAAGACTTTTAAGGATATAGGAGTAATTGGAACTGATTATTCAACTCCAAATGATATAGCGTATGCAAATATGGTCATTATAGCAACTCATGGGTTGAAAGTCTTGCCCAAGTATTGCATATTAATGTATGGCACAACCTTTTTTGTAGATCACCATTAATCTAGTGAGGAAATTGGTCAAGAAGTATAACAAGAGATGGGTTGATTTTATACAACTTCTCACGACCATGGCTTACATTGGCTATGTGTCTAGGGGTGGTATTGTGTCTAAGGAAGTGGAAGTATCCGGATCATGAAAATAAGTTTTTTCGGATATTGACATCGACCTTAATTTGTGGAGACAGTAGATGGACTTTGACAAGCTCGCTCCTAACCATATCTAGAGTTAATCCACCTATGTGCATGAGGTTTTAAGGTAAATTTCTTGCAATGATTAACTGCACAATCATACTAAATGTCGTGTCAGTGATTATTGCTTTGTATTTGGTTATTATCAT
Organism: Fallopia convolvulus; assembly: GCA_964016875.1. Classification (NCBI taxonomy): domain Eukaryota; kingdom Viridiplantae; phylum Streptophyta; class Magnoliopsida; order Caryophyllales; family Polygonaceae; genus Fallopia; species Fallopia convolvulus. The sequence continues at coordinate 50,063,052 of OZ024725.1, forward strand.
ATATCATAATTTATGATAATAACCAAATACTTGATATACCCATGTCATGAGGACGATTAAGGTAGATGGCGTTGATTATTTCAAAACTTTATCGATACAATGAGTGAATGACATGGTTAGTGTACGTTATTAATTGTTTAAGTGTAACTATCCTAGATAAATGTTAGATTATTATTTTTGTTTTTATATACCCTTTGGCCTTCCCTCCAGTATTCTGTTTTGTTTTGTTTTCAAAAATTCGTCTATTTGTAATGTGTTGAACATAAAAAAAATTAAAAAATAAATATGTTTGTAGTTCTATCTTTTATATACTTTTAAATAATATATACTAACCATCTATGTCATTAAATGCATTATCATCGAATGAATTTTAGGGATCAATTAAGCTTGTTTTGAAAATTTGGATTAATCACCATAGTATGGGGAGACTTCCAATAGCTATTCACAAGGAGAGTTGGTTGTGGATTCAAAATTCAAGTTTTTAGCTTGAAAGCATATAAGCAGAAGTAAGTAATACTCCCTCCGTTCTATTCTACTTGTCTTTCTAACCTCAAAATTTTGTTCAACAAAACTTGTCCATTTAGAATTTTTATTTAATTAATATGTTGGAAAGTGTTCATATTGACGCTTTTTTCTCTATCTATTGGCTATAAAGGGTAGTTAGTAATTAATTGGTGATTACATTTAGAAAATTTTAAATTTTCAATGATATTTTTTATATTTTGAATGAGTTTCTTAATATATGTGAAAAAATCTAAAAGGACAACTGGAATAGAGAGGGAATATATATATTGTTATGTTATCATGTATTTTGATTTTTAGTAGCTCCTCTAGAAGTGCATTAATGATGAAAATTGAACATGTATGATCATTGTATAAGAACTAGTCAAATTTATCCATCAACTTATCATTTTGCGTTACCTTTTTTAGTTACATTGAATTATGCAAGTTTTACTTTGATTTCTTGACGCCTTACAATGGTGTGGGTATGATAACCTCATATTTGGTCACCTTATCCTTGTTATTCAGAACATCAACTTTTTGAGGAGCTATGTGGACTTTGATTGCCAAAATGAAAGGCCAACTAAATAGTGCAAGCATTAGTGAGTTTATCAATCTCAATCAATCTCAGTTTTATCACGTCCTAATGTTACAAAATCAGATGGAGGCTAAGACTTGTATATAACTAATATAAATGTGTAAATATCTATTTTATTCCTAGTATACACATAATAGTATTACATTAACTTCTTAGTCGGCCATGCATGTGAGTTGATGCTTTTCTAAGCGGTTTCTCAAGACGGTGGTTATTTCTAAATTTGAAATTGATACCCTCTTCCACACAACATGACCAATTTGAGACACATTGATATTTTAAAAAAAAAATGTAATATGTATTGGTGCTTTAAATGGACTAAGATATATGGATAATTTTTTTCGCCCCTTAATTCCATCTTTTTAAATGATTTTATATTTCATGATTGTTTTATAAATTTGGGGGGGGGGGGGGTTGGAGGTTCAAATTTCCTTTTCAGGATTAATTTTTCCATTTCAATGTTGACATTAGCTAATTTGAAAATTATTTTTAAATTTAAATTATTAATGTTGTTATAGTAGAGATACCTTAAATAATTAAATAAACCAAATACAATCCACCCAAAAAATTATTACTAGAGTTTTTTTTTTTAAATATGTGTTGCTAATACAAGACTTAAGATAGGGATGTGTGGTCCACGTTATTAATTACTAATGTGTTACTGCTACAAGACTTTGGTACATAGGATTGGGATTTGACGAGGCTTGAGTTCCTACTTTATTATGGTATATGCTCCCTAATTAGCTTAGTTATTATATAATAATCATATAAAATCCATTATATCTCATTTAACCAAAAAAAAAGGTATTCCGTTGTATATATGAAATTTCATTGACCTTGTTCATCTTTTTAAATTGATTTTCTATTTCATGATTTATTTTATATGTGTGCCCGTGTAATTATGTCAAATATTCATAATTGTTTTTAGTTTCTTTTTGGTTGAAGATTCAAACTTTTTTTTAGGATTATGTAATGACCCGAATATGGATCAAGAGAAATAGCAAAGAAATTGATAGGAATTAAGGTAGAGAAGAGATATTAAGGAAGAGAGATTAAGAAAGAGGAAGGAGATCGATAGAGTTCAAAGAGATAAGAGGGTAAAGAAAGGAGTTGGTTTCATTCATTCAACGATGCTTTACAAACAATACTTGCTAAACTCTTATAGCCTTTCTACAATATTACAATATTAGCCCATATTTTCCATTATTATAATATTGCCCTATCATTTATCCATTTCAAAGTTGACAGATTTGAAAATTACTTCCAAATTTAGATTATAAATGTTGCTATAGTAGGAACTAGGAATACCCTAAACTTATTGCCGGAGTTTTTTAAAGAAATGCATCCAAATACTGTGTGGTCCGAGAACGAATTGAAGGGGGTTAATTTTCCATTGTTTTTAATGAACACAAATTGGGGGTGAGTCATTTTCTTAAACTTTTCTTTCATGTTCTTAACTTCAAAAATATAGTATGGATAACTAGCAAAGATAAAAATTAAAGATGAACAACTTTTGGGTAAGAGTGGTCTTCGCTTGTTTAATGTTATATTGCTAGAGATATGCATGTTAGAAATTGGTAAGTATTGTTTTGTTTACAAATATCTTTGTACATACATAAACATCCGATCAATCCAATTGGTCAATTTAGCCAATTTGATCCCATAAAACCTGATCAATCCAATTGGCCGATTTAGCAATTTCAATACAACCCATCAATTGCTTATCATATCTTATTAATTATATTTGTGACTGGAACATCGGTTGAAAGAAGTTTTTTCAAAGTTAAATTTATTAAAAAGTTACCTAAGATCATCCATGCCCCAATAAAGGTTAAATATTCTAGCTATTCTTAGTATTGAGAAGGATATGTTGGAAAAATCGATATTATTGTTATAGAATAATGCTCTAGTGAAAACCCATATTAGAGTGCAAGCATGTGGTTAGTTGATATCCGTCAGATTAGAATAAATGAATGGTGAGGATTAAAGGGGTGCAAAAAGCTTTGATTGGGGTGATACACTGAATCCTTTCACTAAAAAGTAGAATCAATTAATATTTTTTTATTTTGGGTAAAATCTCTTGATTTTCAATAATAGGATTATTCTTTCCTCAAAAAGTTTCGTCTCTCTCCTAATACAATTTATTTCTCTCTCTCTCTCTCTCTCTCTCTCTCTCTCTCTCTTTCTCGGTGACATTTGGGAGTAGACGAAGAACAATGTCAAAATCATCTACAAACCTTGGCTATTTTTCATCGAAGAACAATGTCAAAATCATCTACAAACCTTGGCTATTTTTCACAAATTGGTAAGTGAAGATTCAATTTTGAGTTGCTATTTCGCTAAAAATCAGTGTTATTGTCATTACCGACCCTGTTTTTTCAATTTTTAGTTCATATTGCATAAATGCAAAGTTAGGTTTTGCCGATTGAAATCTCTCTCTCTCTCTCTCCCTTCTTGTTTCATTTTCTTCGTAGTTATTTTGTTTTTCTTCAATTTCATTCCACCATTGTAGCCCTATGAGGACGAGTGGATGGCACGATAGGGATTACGCTGGCATGATACAGCGGAGCAAAGGACTCACCCATGACGTGGATCTCGTGCGCAAGAACTGTTGTGTCGCCGATGTACGTTTTTTGTGATGCATAGATAAGAATGGCGAGGTCTCCAAGGTCAAGAAAGACAACGAATGCAAGCATAAAAAAGGTATGTTTTCATTACTAAATAATAGCATTATGGTTCAAATGAATGTATTTTGCTATTCAAGAGAAATAAAATTATTTTTTAAATCACGTAACATTAGGATTATTCAATTCATTATAATGAGTTATTCTATTGTTTTAACACACACTGATGCATAACAATATAGAAGAATTCAAACATTTTTCGGAGTATTCATCATTGTTATTCATAAGCAGTGTAATGATTATTCATAACATACCTTAATACACAGAATCACAACTTTTTCACAATATTAAAGACTATTTTTCAAAAGCATTGTAATTACTATTCAATAGTATACATTATTTATGTCAATAGTCAATAAATTCTAATAATACTAGTGAAAATCATTGAATAAGTTTAGTTATTTAGGATGAACAACGTTGTTTTTCAACTACTTTCATTTAGTTATTCATATTGATATTATATATCGTATCCATATATGAATTGTAATTGCATAAAATAAGTTTTGTGTTATCATTTATGTTTAGCCGAGTTTTTAAATGGAACAAGTGGTAATGATCAACTGTTGGACATTGGAGAAAAGTCAAACCGTACCAAGGTCCAATTTAAAAGACTTCGCACCAGGGAACATTTTCCAAATGATGATAATGTTAATATATTTGACCTCGGTCCAAAAAAGAATTGTAATTCATAAGTATTGTAATTGTTATTCATAAGTAGTGTAATGATTATTGATAGGATAACTTAATACAAAAAATCACATATTTTTCAAAATATTAAAGATTGTTTTTCACAAGCATTGTAATTGTTATTGAATAGTATACATTATTTATGTCAATATATTTTAATAATATTAGTGAAAACCATTGAATAAGTTTAGTTATTCAGGATGAACAATGTTCTTTTTCAACTACTTTTATTTAGTTATTCATACTAGTGTAAGAGCCCGTACCTTGTACGGGTTTTATTAAATATAAATAAAATAAATAAATGGTTAAATAGTAGAAATTTTTGTTTTATGGATATTTTTACTTAGAAAAATATGGTAGAAAAAATAAATTGAATTATTATGTCAATAAATTGAATTATTATGGTGACATAATTTGCTAGCTTTAGTATATAGCAATAGATAGATACATTAGATTTTTATTATTATTTCATAGTTATTTTGGAGAAAAAATTTCAAACAATGAAATAATTCTTAAAATTGGATATTTTTCTTTTCTTTTTTATTTTATAGTTATAATTTTGAACAATGATATATATATATATATGGAAGATTGTTAAATTTAAATATTATGAAATATTTTTATATTTATTATAATCTTGTGAAAAATTATAGATTTGTAGAATTGGATATTTTTTACTTAATGGTTATTTTGCCAAAAATTGCCAAATCCAAATCTTATAGAATATTTCACATAGATAAAAATAATAATTTTATTATATGTGGGGTTTATAATTATTTTTCAACCAATAAAAAGATACTCAATTAAATTTCAACCAATCAGACTGGTGTTAATAAAAAGGGTGATGTGGTCCAATCTAAAAACGACATGTGTCGTTTAATAATTTTTAATTTTTTAACCTCCGCTTAGGTTATATTTATGATTGATATTATTGTATCCTTATATGAAATGTAATTGTATAAAATTTGCGTTATCATATGTGTAATGTGTTAAACTGAGTTATTCAAACAATCATATTGAGTTATTCAGACCTCGACTTTAAATATTTTATGATTCTATAATTATTCAAACAATCAAATTGAGTTATTCAAACAATCAAATTGAGTTATTCAAACCTCGACTATAAATATTATATGATTCTATAATTATTCAAACAATCATACTGAGTTTTTCAAGCGTCGACTAATAGATAATTCAATTCCTAAAACCATGCAACGACCATATAAAAAAATGTGGGATTTTTTAAATTTCACGAATCCCTTAAATTTAACAACTTCCAAATTTAAAATTCAATCCCCATATTCAAAATTTTAATTATTTTTAATTATTTTCAACGCATGTAATCCCATAAATCTCTGTCATATTTTTCGTATTTCCTTTTTCAACTAATCGTAATTTTAATTCTCCCCAACAACCCCATTTATCATAATATGCTCCTTAATTATTAGCCACTGATTTATCCTAATCCAACAGTGTAATATTTGGGAATATTTTAATATTTTAAAGTTTCTCGAAAGTCGTGCCAGAATTACTTAGCTATTAAGTAATCTCGGATAACCTCGTTTTTACCAATATTTATATATTAAAATTTATCTAGTTATCAAAGTTATCTATTAGTTCGTTTTTTAGTCGTTAAGTAATTCCGTTTCTTAATGGAATGAAGATTGACTTGTAAAAGTTTTGATCTTATCCGTTTTCATAGATATTCGTGTCATATTATCTTATCTTCTAGATTTGCGTGCCATGCTTATCTTTCTTTCTCAATATTTGTGCTATGTTATCTTATCTTCTAGATTTGTGTGTCATTCTAATCTTTCTTCCTCAATATTTGTGACATGTTATCTTATCGTCTAGATTTGTGTGTCATGCTTATCTTTCTTCCTTAATATTCGTTTCATGTTATCTTATCTTCTAGATTGATGTGTCATGATCTTTATCTCTTATACAAGAGGAATTGAATTTGTCTGCTTACATTTTTCCTATATAAAGCCATCCCACCCTTCCATGTTTTATATTCCTCCCTACCTTTCACTTTCGCCCTCTTCCTTCTCTTCCCCTCTCTATCTTTTGTCCACCATCATCATCTGGTCTTTTTTCTTTATAAAATTGGTGAGGAGTTTTGATTTGGAACCACCAACGTGCCTTTTGAGTGTTGGAGCAAACCGTTCTCTAAGTGGTGGTCTTTTGGTGCTTAAGCCATTAAAGGAACAACCCATTCATCGTTGAAATCATTCTGACAAGTCCGTGTTATATTCAAGAGTTGAAATTTCAAATCAAGAGGTAAGTCGCTTAGACTTACTTAGTTACCAGTTTTGATGTGTGCTGGATGTGTAGAGCCTTATTTTGGGATTCGCTCATGCATCTTATTATACGTCTATGTGTGACTAAAGCGATATTTTAAAGATATACTAGTAGATGATTAATACTTCTTATTTTACTCGATTAATGAAACTTTGGCATCTATCGGTACAACGAAGCATATGGGATGATCGGTAAGGAGGGAGACATCCCTGGCTTAGTTGAATAGCAAGGAGAGTTGTAACACCCCGACTTTCGCCAAGGCGAATACTAGGTGGTAGACCCTGTCCGGGACTACTCAGATTTGTCAGACAACAAGTTCACTCGGATCTTGCAACTCGGGCACGACGAGAAAACAAATAAACATCCAACTTTTTATTTTAAACAGAAGTGGAAAACATGATAGTATTCTCGAATTCATAAACAGAAGATAACAATCAAACCATTTTGTAATTTCAAACTATCTCTATCCAACCAGTAATAAACAATTCAAGAGACAACACTTAATACATAAATAATCAGATCCCAACAACCCCATCCTGATGACACATGCGCCGACCTCCGCTCCTCCACTTCATAGAGGATCTATCATGATTCCTCAAATATACCTGCGACTAAAAAAAAAATATTCCCTGAAGGGTCAGCTACAATTCTAATTCAAGCTAGAAAGCGTGAAATGCATATAGAACGTTTGAAAAACCACACAGAACCCTAGCAACAAAAATTCACACATAAACCAATAATTATCATTTCATATCAATTCAACACATAACGTTAAATAATCAAACAGACACCCATACACACAACACACAAACACACAAATACACACAGATACACACAGATACACACACTAACACACACACACACGCATACAGACCACATCACAATTATAACCTCATTTGTAACACCCTGACTTCAAACCGGGGCACTACTCGGTAGTAGACCACACATGGGTCCACATAAGCTAACCTGACAACGATTTCACGCGAATCTTACAATTCGGACACGACGAGAAAATACAAAGAAAACATCCAACCTATATTTATAAAATCACTATATCGAAAATATGCATGAATTCCCCAATTGACATAAACTACAATACAACTTATAAACCCTTTATTGACATCATACTACTCGTTCCTTAACCAAAACCAAACATTACGCAAAAATAAGTAACAACCAATTCACCCAACTGAACCCAATCCTAATGACACGGCCTTCAACGACTCGTACCATCATTTTGCCGAGGTTCTATCATGGGTTTCTTGTACTTACCTGAAACTAAAAAAATACAAGACCCCGAAGGGTTAGCTAGCAATTCTAACATGCACCAAATGGTAAACACAATATGCCACAACAAAATCAATATATTAAATTACACAATAAGAATAGTAATAGAATAGTTTACTTATATAATATTCACAGCAACAGACAAGCGTATAACAATATTTATAATCATAAAACCCACATAATAATACCTAAAAGTCATACGATGCATACACATAATTTCACTTAACTATCACCTCATACACTTATTGTCACACCCCGACTCTCGCCGGGGCGATACTAGGTGGTAGACCCTATCTGGGACTACTCAGATTAGTTAGACAACAAATTCATTCGGATCTTGCAACTCGGGCACGACGAGAAAACAAATAAACGTCCAACTTTTTATTTAAACAGAAGGTGAAAAACATGATAGTATTCTCGAATTCGTAAACAGAAGATAACAATCAGATCATTTTGAAATTTCCAACTATCCTAAATCAGTTCTATCCTGCTAATAACAAAATAATTCAATAGACAATTTTTAATACATAAATAATCAGATCCCAACAACCCGACCTAATGACACATCGCCAACATCCGCTTCACCACTTTGTAGAGAATCCATCACGATTCTTGAAAAGTACCTGAAACTGTAAAAATATTCCCCGAAGGGTCAGCTACAATTCTAATTCAAGCTAGAAAGCGTGAGATGCATATAGAACGTTTGAAAGACCACACAGAACCCTAACAATTATTTTTCACACATAAATAAAAAAATCTTCAAGCCAACAATTCATCACATAAAGTCAAATAATCACTCACACACACACACACACACACGAACTCATATTCACACAAACTCAAAAGGACAACATTCACCTCCATCACCTCCTCCATCACCGTCATCGCCCATATTCAATCACAATCAACGCCCATATTCAATCACTCATCGCCCATATTCACAATCATCGCCCGTTTTCACAATCATCGCCCATTTTCAACAACCATCAACGCCCGTTTTCAACAACCATCATCGCCCATTTCCATCACCATCGTTCACCATCACCATCAATGCCCGTTCAAACACAAACACAATTCACAAACACAATCAAAATCAAAGTCACAATCGCAATCACAGTCACAAACGCACACAAAGTCACACTCTCAATCACAAGTCCAAGTTATCATCACAATTACTATTAAAGTCACACTTACAATTACAACTACAAATACAATCACAAATACCAAGGCAATTACAATCACAATCACAATTACAGAAATGCAAATACAGTCACAATCACAACAACAAATGCAATTACAATTCAATTACAGGCACAATTTACAAATATGAGTACTAACACAATTACGAATACAATTACAATATTTAGAAGCTTCGAGAGAAAATTTTCATTTTAAAAGAATTAGTATGCAGAGGGACTAGTTCCCAAAAACTAATTCCACATACATGGCACTCAATCTAACAAGAATTGAATCAAGCCGAGCAAGTCGAAGAACGACTTACCTTAAATGAAAAGTTCCCGTGAAAGCGACGATCAATCAACCGAGCAATGAAAAGTCCTAGGCAAAGATAACAAAATGCCTTTAAAAAGGGCAAGGTCTTATAAAAAGGGATTTAGCAAATCCCTGCTATCAATGCTCAAGATCACCCACTATCATTTTCCTTGCTATGAACCATCGATCCAACAATTAACATGGATTGCTTAACATGAAATAACATAAAGGCCTAAACATAGAACACAAACCAATTCTTAAGAGAAACATAATTCGGCCTCTTAGTCCTATTGATTAAACTAGTTATATAAAGTAACACATATCATCTTTCAAGTTTTATACACCTAACTTAACATTCTTGGCACTAACCATTTTAACATAATCTCGTTCAAATACATGAAAACCAATAAAGTTCAATCTTTCAGTAGTTAACCGGACTTAATTGAGCACCATCTCATTGAAACTTCTAACCACTAATTTACAAAACAACACCTTCCACTTAATTAATTAATTAATTCCACACTTCCCCTTAAAAGACCACCTAGGCACCAAATTGAATTCAAAAAAAACTTAAACAAAGACCTGCCATTAACCAAAGGAGGTCACCATAACAATTTCAAACCTTCACCCACGTTCTCCCATGGATCAATTTCCCATTCTCCAGACTACACAATTAATTACTTAGGATAAAGATAAGATTGAGAATCCACATCATAGCGTAATTTAGCCCATCATGACTTTAATTTTTTTATCATGCTCGTCCTTCGATATCCAACTAGAAACCAGATTACCAAACCAAAATTGATCTTCTAGTAACTTTGATTGAACTAAGCAATCGAATTCACACATCACTCAAACAACAGCACACTCCCTTCAACTCGGTCAAAACAGACCCAAAACAGAACGGAGGAAATAGCAGGAACTAGAATAGAGGACGCACCAACTAATCACCAAGGATCGGCTGCTGATCTTGCGATTTAAGGAATGTCCACGAACAAGACCGATCGAGGTTGCACGACCGGATGACAACTCCACGATCTCAAGCAAGGCGGTGAAGACGAAACGGACGACAACTTCGGTGACGGTCTCGAACACAAATCGAGACTTGGGGCGAAAAGATCAACGGAGGCGACTCTCTTTCTCTCCCTCGTTCTCTATGTTTGAGCGGCGCCAAAGTGAAGTGGGGAAGGAGATAGGGTTCAATAGGTTAAGAGGGGCAACACCAGATTGGTCCACTTGGGCTTTTTGGTCCAACTCTCAAATAAGGAATTAAAGACAATTGGCTTTAGGCCTGATTACAAATAATAAGAATAGCAAGAGTTGGAACGGAACCACTTATCGAACTTTTGAAAACCAGGGTATTACACTTATCACCTCAATATCAAATCAACAACAATTCCTATCTACCGATAACAATTCACATAGCAATCGAGGCATTCTTTCAGTCGGAAATTCTTGTCTACCATATCAATTTACATAGCAATCGAGGCATTCTCCAGCCGGAATAGGGTGTAGTGGTCGGCTGCCTCCACCGTTACTCCGAACTACCCAGCACCAAAACAATTCACCTTCTTACTCCCGATCAAGCCTCTACTAGAGCACTTGCCAAAACGTTTATTATAATTTTGAATGGGCTCTCCCTATCATACAACTAAGCCAGGGATGTCTCCCTCCTTTCCGATCATCCCATAGGCATCGTTGTACCGGTAGATGCCAAAGTTTCACAAATCGAATAAAATACGAAGAATTAATCATCTACTAATATATCTTTAAAATTATTGATTTACTCACACATAGGTGTATAATAAGATATGGGGATGAATCCCAAAATAAAGCTCTACTCATCCAGCACACATTAAAAGCGATAACTAAGTAAGTCTAGGCGACTTACCTCTTGACTGGGAATTCCAACTCTTGAATGGAACATGGACGTGTAAGAATGATTTCCTAAACATTAATATAAGGTCTTTTAAACAACATGAAGTCTGGGACTCAAAAAAATACGATAAAGGTTAAAAACTCGAAATCTCTCTAACCCTTTGATAATTTAACCCGACAACTCACATGGACATAAACTTTGAACCCACAATCAACCTCTTACTCGAAGTTACTACAAAACAACCCATCTAATGACATTAAAACTAATAAGAACATTCACCAAAACTCAACCCTTTTATTGAGTCTATAACTCATGCCTTTAAGCTTAGAACTACACTTTACCAATCCATTTTTCTACACCATCTTCCAACATCAAAATTCACCATAAATCCAGCCATAAAAACTTCCTTACTATACCCACAACTCACACCATCCAACAAGAAAGATCAACTCACCAAAGAGGAGGAAAAGGACGCGCCTTGTCTTCCGATGGAAGGGGTGACCAACAACAAGAAAGAAGGTCGAGAAGGAGCATGACAACGAGAGGAAGAGAGGGAGGCGAAAAATGTAAGGGAAGACATGACTTTATATAGGAGAAATGGAAGAAGACAAATTCAATTCAGCTTGTATAAGAGATAAAGATCATTGCACACAAATCTAGAAGATATTTCACGAATATTGAGAAAGAAAGATAAGCATGGCACAGAAATCTAGAAGACCAGATAACATGGCACGAATATCTATTAAAACGGATAAGATCAAAACTTTCACAAGTCTATCTTTATTCCACTAAGAAACGAGATTACTTAACAACTAAGAAACAAACTTATCCGAGCTTACTTACAAGCGAAGTAACCTGGACACGTTTTTCGAGACACCTCAAATTTACCCATTTACATCCAAATATCACTTAATTTGAGCACGCTTTTCCAAGCATATATTATTTAAGGTCTTCCCGAGATTACTTAATAGCTAAGCAATCCCAACACGAATTTCGAGAAACATTAAATTATCAAAATTATCCAAGTATTACATCCTACCTCCCTTAAAGAAAGTTTCGTCCCGAAACATCCTGAGATATAGGAACACAACTCATAACACTACTTAAAATCCTTCACAATAGTCAAACAACATGCAGATCATACCCTTAGTATATCAAAAGCAACAACTATCAAACAAGTCAAGCATAAAAAGTTACAGTTAGTTACCATCCATAAGGTTCTCACACACTTCTAACTTCTATTCTTTAAGGTCTTAACTAAACTGGACTACAACACTGCATAACTTTATATTATTCTCATCTTAGTACCCCAAGTGACCTTCTCAACTCCTCGTTGAGACAACTGAATCAATACCAACGATATTTCCTTACTCCGCAACATTCTTCATGAAGATATACTCCAATGTTCACAATTAACCTCGGAAAACGGAAACAAACACGCATCGGAAGAAAGTAGGCTCAAACAATTCACAATTACAATAACAAGCAAAACCACAATTTTATTTCAAACACAATCACAAATGCAGACACAATCACATTTACAATTACGAGCACAAGCACACTCATAGTCACAATCAGATTCAAAATCACCATCAGACTCACAACCACAATCAGAATCTCAGTCATAGTCACAAGAACAATCACAGATACAATCACAATTACAACTAAACTCACAACTTCAAATACAATCACAACTACACTGCAACACAATTACAAGGACAAGAGCAATCACATTTACATTTACAAAGACATCTACACTTATAGTTTTCAAATGCACCATTACAATTGCAATTTGCAATTCAATTACAAACACCATTTACAAATATGAGTACCAACACAATTACAGATACAATTACAAGGTTCACAAGCATAGTGAGAAAATTTTATTTAAAAAAATAATATGCAGAGGGACTAGTTCCCAAAACAATTCCACATACATGGCACCCAATCTAACAAGAATTGAATTAAGCCGAGCAAGTAGCAAAAGGACTTACCTCAAAGAAGAATTCCAAAAGGTTAATGAATCAAAACTCGAAGAATGCGAGTCGCTAAAATAATCTTAGCAAAAGCAACCCTGGCCGGATCTGTCAGAGAAGGATGCACGACCTCAAGATGTACGTCGAGGTTTAGGAGCTCTTCCTTGCTGCCCCGAACAGGAAAGTGCTTAAATTGGGATTCAACTCAAACTGACAACGCGAGAAAGAACCAGGATTGAGATCCATCGAGCGCGGCACAAGATCGAGGCGGCGCCGATGCGATTTGGAATGACTATAGTGATAACCAAATTGTGAGCCGCGGACGGAACGAAGGACTCGCGATTTTTCTCAGCAATGGAACCGGTGTCGATCATTCTCGGTGAACAAGAACAACGAACTAGCACGACTTCATGTTAACGAAGCCGGAATGAACGACGCACGAGAGATCATTGTCGGTGACGTGACCGGCAACACCCCAATGGAACGCGGGCAGCGGTGCGCGACATTGACGGTTGAAGGATTGGAATCTGGCGTTCGCTTGGACCCCATGGCTAGGTCGCTGGCTGTCAAGCCCGATTCAAGGTGAGATCGGTGACAAGAAGGTGAGATCGTGGTGTGGCGCCTCTCGATCTCCCTCTCTCTCTCTCTCTCTCGGTGAAGTGCGGGGAAGGGTTTAGGGTTCTCTGGTGCGGTGCTTTTTCCCCAACTGGAAAGGAACAAGAGAGATAAAAGAACGGGAATGAAGAATTTTTTTGGGCTGGCTCAAGGGTTGGGCTGCCAAAGGGTTTTCTCGGCCCAATACCTAAAATAAGACAAATTTTGTTAGGCTTTAGGCCCATGATGAAAAAGAAGTAACAAAAGTTGGAACGCGAATCAAATATCGGATTTCGAAGACTCGGGTATCACAAGTGCCCCTTCAAACTCTAATAAAATGTTTTGGAGAGTGCTCTAGTGGAGGATTGACCAGGGGTAAGAAGGAATATTATGGGTGATAGGTGGTTTGGATGATCGGTAGAGTTTATGCCGTCGTTCACCTAGTGGTTCGGATAAATAGTCGAGTGATGTCGCCGTTCACACACCCCGGGTTATCTGGAGGATATTTTTATTACTATAAAATTTATATTGATAATTAAGAACTGATGTGGAATGTGGTTGACTTGATGTAGAGATTGATGAAATGATGTTGCTGAATGAGAATTGATGAGTTGGGATTGACCTATTATTGATGCGAAAGATGAGTGAGGTGATACTAAAGTGATATGATATACTATTATTATTATTATTATTATTATTAATAATAATAATAATATTAATATTATTATTATTATTATTATTATTATTATGCATTGTACACTACACCATTCTGCAGATTTAGCGACCATATTTTAGCGACCACGAAATATGGTCGCTAATTAGCGACCATATGGACGCCAATGGTCGCAAATCTCGACGTCAAAACGGGAAAAAAAATAAAAACAAAGTCGCGACCACGTGGTCGCTAAAATGGGCGACCACGTGGTCGCTGGGCCTTTATAGTCGCAATAAGTGCGCGGGGAAATCTCCCGCCAACATGTAGCGACCATATGGACGCTGAATGTAGTGACCATATGGTCGCTACAATTGGAACCCATATTCGCGACCATATGATCGCTACATTCAGCAGCCATATGGTCGCCAAGGCTCTTGCGACCAGGTGGTTGCAAACAATAGCGACCAGTTGGTCGCTGACTTGGATCAGATGTTTTGGTGCCACATCAATTTTGGTGGGTAATATCCCGCATTTTTTGCGACCACTTGGTCGCTAAAAATAGTAATTTGTAAAATTCCCACCATTTCAGCATATATTGCACTCTCATTCCGCTTCAACACAACTTCACTCTCATTCCGCTCTCTTCCAAAATATTCACAAAAGAAAGAAACAATCAACCACAATTGTGAATTGATTCTTGGAAGAAATTCCGTCAAATTTTACCGACATCCTCACTAAACGTATGTATTTAAATCTTATTCCTAATATTTCATTCCGTCATTATATTGTTTTAGATAAATATTGTCAGTAGAAAGCTTTCGTTTATATATTTATAAGAAATTGTGTTACAGAATTTTACCGCAAATAGCAATTGGTTATGTTGTAAATGTTTGTGAATGTGGCGACCATATGGACGCTAATTAGATACCATATGGTTGCTAATTAGCGTCCATATGGTCGCCACATTCAGTATAATATGCACTTGAATTAATTTAATTGTACTCTTATTTTGAAATGCAGGAAGGAAAAAATGCGTGAGTGGATGTATGTGCGTAATATAAATGGTTTTTTGAACAACGAGTTTTTAGCTGGCGTAGAGCAATTTCTCGAATTCTGCAAATCTATGCCGTCCTATAACCCATCCGAATTAAGGTGTCCGTGTCGGAGGTGCAAGAATAAGAAAATGAAATATGTGGATGATGTGCATTATCACCTTGTTAAGGAAGGTTTTGTTCCGAACTATTACCATTGGGTTTCGCATGGGGAGACAAATGAAAGGTTCGATGTATTGTTGGCCGAGTCTAGACCGCATGAAGTCTGTAGCAGTTCTGATCCAACACCACCATTAAATGGTGGGAATGATAATCGAATGGAACAGATGGTTTTAATTATGGCCGAAGTGATTACACTGTTGAGGATCCCGTGCAGAATACGGATATAAGGCATGAGCAAGGGGAGCAATATTATAATGAGGCGCCCAATCCCGATGCACAGTGTATGTACAACATGTTGTCGGCCGCAAATAGGCCTTTGTGGCCTGGATGTGATATGACGCAGTTGGAGGCTGCGACTGAGCTACTGAGCCTAAAGTCTAAGCTAAGGATGACGGTTTGCGGATATGACATGATCTCGGATTTTTGCGGACGCGTTTCTCACCCGGAGACGACATTACCAGCCACATTTTACGACACGAAAAAACTGGTTGAGGGTCTCGGTCTTCCTTACGAGATGATTGATTGTTGTCCAAACTCTTGCATGATATATTGGGGTGCAGATGCAGAATACGCGGCATGCAAGATATGTGACTATCCTAGATGGAAGCAAGGCAAGATAAAGCTCATTCCCTATTCTCGTATGTTTTACTTGCCAATAACTCCACGGTTGCAGAGGTTGAACGCATCTATGGTGACTGCCGAGCACATGAGATGGCATGCAGATCACGCACAAGACGGGGTAATGAGACATCCTTCAGATGCAGAGGCATGGAGGCACTTCAATGTTGTGTGGCCAGATTTTGCATCGGAAACACGAAATGTGAGACTAGGCTTGTGCACGGACGGTTTCAATCCGTTCGGGGCGTCCAGGCGCCAGTACTCATGTTGGCCTGTGATTCTGACACCTTACAACCTTCCGTCGTCGATGTGTATGCGAGAAGAGGTTATGTTTTTGACGATTATTGTACTTGGACCGAAGAGCCCGAAGCAGAAGTTGGATGTCTACTTGCAGCCGTTGGTAGCCGAGCTGAAGGATCTGTGGCTTAATGGGGTGTGCACATGGGATTCTTGGAGGAAGCAGAATTTTTTGTTGCGTGCAGCTGTAATATGGACTATTATTGACTTCCCCGCATATTCGATGTTGTCTGGTATGTTGTTAATTTTACATATGGTAATCAACTTGAAACTATTATATATAATAATAATGCATATATATGATTTGTGTCCCTTATCTTAATGTGTGATACAAAATATATGTTTGTGTTGGCTGGAGCACTTTTGGGAAATACGCGTGTCCTTATTGCATGGAGGACACCGATGCATTTTATCTAACACATGGACACAAAATGTGCGGTTCGATTGTCACAGGAGGATTACAGAACCTGATCATCGCTTCCGAAACAACAAGACTGATTTCAAGAAAGGTCGACGGGAGCGTCGTGGTCCCCCGGTACTTCGTGATTGATACAAGATATTAGACCAGATACACAATATGGGCTTGATGAAGATAACTGAAGTGGGAGATGAGGAGCACAATGTCGCGGTCAGTAGAGGTTCGGGTTGGAAGAAGAAAAGCATTTTCTAGGACCTAACTTATTGGCCTAGTCTGCTGGTAAGGCATAATTTAGATGTCATGCACATTGAGAAAAATGTCTTCGATAATGTTTTCTTCACCATTCTCGATGTTCCGGGGAGGTCGAAAGACATGTGGTCGGCCAGAAAGGATATAAAGGAATTGTGCAAGCGTCCGGAGTTGGACCTTGAGGAGGAGGACAATAGGTACCCAAAGGCTTGCTATGCACTAGATCGTCATGAAAAACAAGTGCTTCTAGATTGGTTGAGATCCGTAAAATTCCTGGATAACCACATGTCCAACTTGAGCCGCTGCATTGACTTGCACAAGCTTAGGCTCTTTG
Source organism: Fallopia convolvulus (assembly GCA_964016875.1). Taxonomy (NCBI): domain Eukaryota; kingdom Viridiplantae; phylum Streptophyta; class Magnoliopsida; order Caryophyllales; family Polygonaceae; genus Fallopia; species Fallopia convolvulus. The sequence continues at coordinate 50,080,832 of OZ024725.1, forward strand.
GGATGAAGAACCATGATTGTCATGTGTTCATGCAAAGGTTGATGCCTGTTGCTTTTCATCCATTTCTTGATGACAAAGTCTGGGAGCCCATTGCTCAGCTAAGTGCGTTCTTCAAGGACCTGACGTGTTACGAGCTGAAGCCTGAGGTGGTTATGCAATTGCACAAGGAAATACCAATAATTTTGTGCAAGCTGGTGCACATCTTCCCCCCTGCGTTATTTGATTCAATGGAGCACTTGCCTATTCATCTGCCACGGGAAGCTTCACTTTGTGGCTCTTTCAATTATAGATGGATGTATCCAGAAGAAAGGTACGTACAGTTATGCAGTTGTTCAGTTTTGGATTTATATAATTAACTTGTATAATAAATATTAATGGTTTTCAATGTATATCATGTAGGCTCTTAAAAAGGTTCAAGGCCTCAGTTGGCAACAAAGCCCATGTTGAGGGGTCAATTTGTAGTGCCTATCTCGTTAAGGAGACGTCCACATTCTGCTCGTATTATTTTAGCTCACATGTGGCTAGTACTCATATGGATATCGCCCGCAACGCTAGTTGCACACTTCCAGTTGGGGTTGATCCGGACGATTTGTCTATTTTCACAACAACTGGTCGAACCTTGGGTAGCAGATCAACTGGTCATTTTTCCTCACAGATGATGAATTCCATGTGATCCAAACTTACATTCTCATGAACTGCGTCGAAGTAGAACCCTATATTGAGTACGTTTCTATAATCTCAACTAATTAATATTATACATATGTTGAGGTGAATAAAGTAGGGGTTCGATATATATAGTATGTATTTCAATTCATTCAATTACTCTATCGTAGGTACTATTTGACAAACTTCGTGCGGTCGTCAAATCCAACAATAACCGATGCTGAAGAGCAAAACATTTTGGAAAGACACTTTCGCCTCTGGTTCTACTCCCATGTAAGGATTTCTTATATTAATTTCAATTTAATTTCAAAATGTACATATATATGTTGATTCCCAAATTGTATATACATGTTAATTTAAAATTGCAGGCCGACAGTCCGGCAGTTACAGATCCTAACATTGCAACACTTGCTCGTGGACCCTCTAAAAAAGTGAGGACATATCCTAGTTACTTTGTCAATGGGTACCGATTCCACACGAGGGCACACGCATCAACCAGGGCCACTGATAGTAGTGGAGTTTGTGTTCTAGGACAAAGCTTTGGCACCGACGAGGAGGACTTCTATGGTGTGCTAGAGGAAATCATTGAGCTGCATTACCTATCTCCAACCGTAAAGCGCCCTATTGTCTTTAATTGTTCGTGGTTTGACACTAGAAGTCGTGGAGGAACACGCATTCACCCTCACCTAAAGCTTGTCGATGTTCATCGACATAAAATGTTGAGGACAAAAGATCGTTACATATTAGCACATCAAGCCACTCAAGTTTATTTCCTCGATTACCCAAAGATGAGGCGTGCAGATGCTGAATGGAGAGCGGTCTGTAAAGTGAAGTCACGTGTCTGGCCCGATGAAGGTACGTGCGTAGACCCTTCCACGAGGAGGCATTTCAGGGGCATTGCCGTTGAGGAGGCATTTCAACATGATTCTTCCCTTCCACGAGTTATCGACGACACACAAGATAATTATCCACTTGGTCCGTTAAATGACCCAAACGGAGAGGATCATGTCGTTGAGGATCAAGAAGAGACGTCTACTGAAACGTCTGAGGGTGAGTTTGAGAGTGAGACGGATACAGATGAGGAAGACATGTAATCAAAATACTACTATTGTATTGTCAATCACTTTTCTGATAACACTATTGTTTTGCCATTCACTTTTCTGATAACACTATTGTTTTGCCATTCACTTTTCTGATAACACTATTGTTTTGCCATTCACTTTTCTGATAACACTATTACCATGACAAGAGTCATGCATGCACATTTACTATTCTGATTCATTTTCCAACCATAAAAGGAGATCACCATCTCCAATTCTAACATACCTTCCCAGTGAAAACTCCATCTTCACCTCAAATTCCAACATCAAATCCATCCTTAAACTTCCATCCTCAAATGGATCAAAGGAGAGCTTGTACCAAACGAACGACCGCCTTACACTAGTACAAAACATATATTTCTCGGGGGTTCACTCTCAGCGGTTTATTTAAACTCCAGTAAAATAATTCAAGCTCAGGGGTTATTATATAAAACCCTTGAGAGTTTTTATCTAATAATTTACTTTTTATTAAAATAAATTCTCTAGGGAGTTTTTTGTCAACCCATTTTAATAAATAGATACTCTCAAGGGTTAAAAAACAAACGCCGGGATATTTTTGTGAAATTGATCGAATTATAATTAATTAAATAGATAGATAGAGCTCTGCCTTTTTTTTGGTGAAGATAGCTTAGCTTAATTAATAGGCGGCAAAATAACTCTGATTTTTTCAGAACCCCGCGCAAAATCCAAAGCAACCCTAAATTGTAGGAGCGTTCAATTTGATCGATTCCCATCGATCTTCCTAAATCACGTTCAGTTTATCATCTTCTTGCGAGATATCAGTGAAGTTGGCAAACTGTGAAACTGCAGTTCCTGGCTTTCTGCCTTTCGAACAACACAATCGCCCACCTCCACACCTCTTGCTAATTTGGTTCCAGCATCTGCAAGATATCGTAAGTTTCAATTTACTAAATCACACCGAAATCTCTTCAACTACAATTGTAAGTTTTAAGTTCACATCTTTTGAATTCATCAATATATCTTTCAATTCCGTTAATTTCAGCCAAGGATCGTCGAGTGGCTGCTTTCATCGCTTGTCAACAAGTATTGTCCTGCCTGCCTGCAATTGTAAGAATCATTATCTTACTACCTTATCAAATTTTTGCTTGATTTAGCTTTCTCCCCCCTTGAATTCTCTGTGGTATCTGTGTTATGGTTTGTTTGAAATTTGAATGGTAGTAAGATATTTGGAATTTGGATGCCTTGCTATTGATTTGTTTGTGCTTGCCATGTTTGAAATTTGAATGGTACACCAAGGATTGTACTTTGTTTAATTGCTCTATACAAGCTGTAGTATGTGTCAATTGTAATATGTGACTGATCTCCTTTCCAGGTTGCTAGTCTAATTAAGTAGTTTCTCCATTGGTATATTTGGATTTTGTTGGATACATTAATCTGCACCCACTTAGAAAAGGAGACAACTTTTGCAGCAGTGCATTCAGATTTGAGCTGCTTTGCTTCCTATATTGACTCTCTTTTTTTCTTCACTTCTCTAGGGTCTGTACATTGTTTACCTAATCAGCTAAGAAGTCAAAGGAAGCGTTCTTGTTTTAAGGAGTCCAAATGACATGTATTCTATATTGTACTGTACTATATATGGAGTACTATTAGAGCTTAGCCGATTACCTAAGAGCCCTAGAGCATTATTCTTTGGACAACATCATGCATGTGATTTCAATGATTTGTGCAAATTAAATGATATGAAGTGAAAGTTCATAATTTTTTCAACATTCATATAGAAAAACAGACTCATATGTTTGACCCCTAACAAAACTCAACCTTTAATGTTTTAAGGAAAACTTGTGTTTTAACTTTGAGTTTGCACGCTCTTCTTCTTTTATGATGTGGGGATCTGATATGGTACTCTTTAAGAGAAGGAACAATATAAGAGGATCTGATATATACTCCTTAGATTTTATGAATCAGTTGACTTGATCAAGGGTTGTCAATGTCATCAAATTTTAATCTGTTAGGTTGTAGTCTGTGGCATTCTTTCTTTTCCTCTATCAACTTCAAGCCTTATTTTCTTCTTTTTCATAGGTAATCTTCCATCCTTTTCTGTTCTGTTTTGTGTCTTTGAATATGTAGAGATTGCAACTTACCTAATATCAAACCCAAATCTTAACCATTTGTATGGATATATTTTGCATTCTTCTGTAGCTCTCTCCTTGATTTAGTTATTGAATATATAATGACTGATGCATGAGGAAGATAAACTGAAAAATTTCTAGTTTAGAAGTCATTCTCTTTTCTTTTGGTTGATATTTTTAATCCATTCTTTAATCCTTATAAAATTTCAAGAGAAAATTGCAAAACTGGCCTTTCAACCAGAATTACACATGAGAAATGGCTTCATAAAAAGGGAAATATAATTTTGATCAACACTAGAATTTTAGAAGATCCAAAAAAAAGTGACATGAATTTTCTTGTCTAACAGCCTACTTGAACGAGCATTCCAAAAACAATAGTTATGTTTGATTAAAATAAACTTCTTTAAATTGGCTCCTCAAAACTCCACCAGTGACAAACCTTTAAGCCCTCGTTTGTTTCCAGAAACTGTCAATGTCATCTAATTAACAGAACGAATGCCACACATCTGGACCTCTGATTACTATAAAAATAAACTTACATTTACACATTTATTCACATATTATACATGTTTAATCAACAACTTTTGACCTTTACTGAATTTTGTTTTGTTATGATGGAATGAAAAATAATTTCTATTTTTAGTTTCTGTTTTTTACAACCTCTTGTTTCATGTATACTTCCAACTCTGTTTCTTCTACACTGGGTTGGAGGTATCTCTTTGAATATCTTATATGGTACTGTATATGGTAATAACTAATAAGTAGCTTGCCAAGTTTTAGACTCGGTATTGTGTCACTCTTTCCTCTCCTCATTCTTTTGATTTTCGGATGAGAATGCTCACATGACTATTACTGCATAGCAACATCTGTGTAACTCATAAACTCAACACAAGAGGTGGATGCTGTTGTGGATTTCACTGGGTGCTAATAGTTTGCTTGGAATTTCTTTGCTTCATATCATATTTTCCTGAATTTTGTTTCTTGTCCTTTTCTTAAGTTAGGCAAAACTGTGTATGAAGATGCTTATACGTCTACACATGACCTATTATTTATTGTTTGAAGGTTCAGCCTACTCGAACTAGCATTCCAAAAACAATAGTTATGTTTGATTAAAAATAACCTTCTTTAAATTGGCTCCTTAAAACTCCACCAGTGATAAACCTTTAAGCCTTCATTTGTTTCTAGAAACTGTGAATGTCATCTAATTAATAGAAAGAATGCCACACATCTGGACCTCTGATTACCAGTGATAAACCTTCTACCAATATCTGTCCACTCAGTTGTCTTCATCTGTGCTGTGTTGTGCATCTTATAATGATCTGTTGGTAGATTAGTTGACCCTCATTTTTGCCCTTTAAATTAATTCCATTGTGCTGTACTTTTATGTAGCTAGCCAACAAGTGTGTTGTTTCATTTCCTCCATGCCTTTTGCAATTGCCTTTAGCTCTTTATTTTTTGTTTGTCACATCTGGTTATAAAGCAGTTTGTTTAACCATTTAAGTTAAAATTTTATTGTAAAGGATATGATGAATCGCCAATGGATGTCAGCTAATCGTTTAACGCAAGAGTATGTAACTGGGGTAAAAGATTTTATCAAGTTTTCTGTTGAGAAAACTGAAAACCCTACTAGTATATTATGCCCATGTAAAAAGTGTTTCAACACAACAAGATTAGGTGTTGATGTAGTAAAAGATCACTTGATTATGAATGGGATCGATGAAACCTACACTCGTTGGATATGACATGGTGAAAAAGAGCATACAAATATTAATGCTGGTGCAATGTAAGGTACACAAGAAGATGAAGGTGATCGTCTTGAAGAAATGGCACAAGCAGTCCAGGAGAACTTCCATGATCATCCTAGTATGTTTAAAGATTTATTAAAGGATGCTCGAGAACCTCTCTATCCTTCTTGCACTAAGTTTACAAAATTGTCTACAATTTTGAAACTATATAATTTAAAAGCTGCTCATGGGTGGACAAATAGGAGCTTCACCGCCTTACTTGAAGTTTTGAAAGATATGTTGCCGGATGATAATGTGCTTCCTAATAGTTCTTATGATGCAAGAAAAGTCCTTTGTTCATTGTCACTGGATTATGAGAGGATTCATGCTTGCCCTAATGATTGCATCCTATACCAAAATGAATATGCATCACTAGATTGTTGTCTGAATCCTAGTTGTGGCCAATCACGCTACAAGAGAGAAGGTGTTGCAGCCAAGGTGGTATGGTACTTTCCGATTATACCACGATTTAAAAGGTTATTCTCCAATGCTCAGGATGCAAGGAATTTAAGATGGAATGCAGAAGGAAGGAAAATTGATGGTAAGCTCAGACATCCTGCAGATTCTGAACAATGGAGTAACATTGATCGTTTATTTTCTGATTTTGGTAGTGATCCTAGAAACCTGCGTCTAGCATTGTCGTCTGATGGGTTGAATCCTCATGGTAATCAATCTACCACTCATAGTACTTGGCCGGTTGTGCTTGTTATTTACAAATCTTCCTTCATCGTTGTGCATGAAACGAAAGTACATGATGTTGTCTCTGCTGATTTCTGGACCAAAACAGCCAGGCAACGATATAGATGTTTATCTATAACCGCTTATTGATGATTTGAATGTTCTGTGGAATACCGGTGTAGAAGTATATGATGCACATCGGGACGAGACTTTTTCCTTGCGAGCAATGCTATTTTGCACGATAAATGATTTCCCTGCGTATGGTAATCTGTCTGGTTATACTGTTAAGGGGCACGAGGCATGTCCTCATTGTCATAAAGACACTAGTTTTCGTCAATTAATCAATGGAAAAAAGACAGTTTATCTAGATTATCGTCGGTTTTTGCCAATACAGCATCGGTACAGAAAATTAAGAAAAGCTTTTAATAATAAAATAGAAGACAGGCTTGCCCCAGAACCGTTGAATGGGCAACAAATACTTGCCATTGTGAACAATCTGGATATCACATATGGTAAGAAGCGTGATAAGCCTCTCCCAAAGAAAGGGTGGAAAAAAAATCAATATTTTTTTCACTCCCTTATTGGGAGCATTTGTCTGTTAAACATTATCTTGATGTAATGCATATCGAGAAAAATATTTGTGATAGCTTAATTGGTACATTATTAAATGTACGAGGCAAAACTAAAGATGGCGTAAATGCAAGGTTAGACATGGTAGAGATGGGCATTAGAAAAGAATTGCAACCACAGAAGCGTGGAGATCGCACCTATCTACCTCCAGCTTCTTACACACTCTCTAAACAAGAGTAACTTCAGTTTTGTAATTTTTTTCTTAGTGTGAAGGTTCCTAGTGGCTTTTCATCAAATATTAGAAGTCTTGTGAATTTGAATGAGCTCAAACTTCAAGGCATGAAATCTCATGATTGTCATATTGTGATGCAAGAACTTTTACCAATTGCTATACGTGGTATTCTACCTCATCATGTTCGAAATGCCATCACCCGTCTATGTTTTTTCTTCAAGAAGATTTGCAGCAAGGTTATTGATCCGGAAGAGTTGGATAGTTTACAAGAGGAGATTGTGGTTACATTATGTCAACTTGAGATGTACTTTCCTCCTTCCTTTTTTGATATAATGATACATTTGCCTGTTCACCTAGTTAGAGAGATCAAGATGTGTGGGCCTGTGTATCACCATTGGATGTATCCAATGGAGAGGTATATGAAAATTTTTAAAGGGTATGTGAAGAATAGATATCGTCCTGAAGCTTGTATTGTAGAACGATATATTGTTGAAGAAGCTGTTGAGTTTTGTAATGAGTACTTATCAGGAGTTGAAGCCATAGGCCTTCCGAAGTGTCTACAAATAGAACTTGATGAAGGAAAAGGGACTGTTGGCGGGCAACTTGAAAGAATATCTCCTGCTATGAGATCTCAAGCTCATTTATATGTTCTGCATAACAGTGATGAAGTTGAACCATATGTGGCAGAGCATAGGTCTTTATTAAATGGCCAATATTCCACTCGTAAATCTGAAAAGTGGATAGCAGCTGAACATAATCGCTCATTCCGTACGTGGTTACGTAGAAGAATACTAGACCAAATAAAAGAATCTCCTGGCTCAGTGTCGGATACTTTAAAATGGTTGTCTCAAGAACCTCTCTTTGAAGTAAAATCTTTTGCAGCATATGAGATTAATGGGGTCACTTTTTATACAAAAGAACAAGATGATAAAAGCACAACACAAAACAGCGGTGTTATGTTGGTGGCTGAAACTATGCACATATCTAGTTCTAAAGACAAGAACCCCGTTTATGAAGACAGTACATATTATGGAGTTATCGAGCACATATGGGAGTTGGATTATACGCTATTTAAGGTGCCCGTTTTTTGTTGTAGATGGGCTAATCTTTCTAATGGTGTTCAAAGAGATGAGTTAGGCTTCATTCAGGTTGATTTGGATAAGGTAGGACATAAGGATGATGCATTCATTTTAGCTTCCCAAGCAAAAAATGTTTTTTATGTCCCTGATCCTTCAAATCGTAAATGGTCCATTGTGCTCACAACAAAGGAGAAACACTGGGATGAGTACGACCAAAGAGATGATGAATTCCCCAACACAACTATAAGTATGCCATCTGTTGATGTTAATGTTAATGAAGATGAAGTTTACTTGTGTGATGATCATGAAGAAGGGTTATGGACTAATGACGATATTCCATCTCTAGGACAAGTAAACAAGAATAGAAGTTCTAAAAGAAAAAGAACATAAGGAGTAGCTTTTAATTTTTTAATTTAATATTTTAGAAGAACACAGAACTGATTTTGTGATAGTTCCTGAATTTTGTTTTGCTCTGATGGAATGAGAAAGAATTTCTGTTTTTAATTTCTGTTTGTTACAACCTCGTCTTTCATGTATACTCCCAACTCTGTTTCTTCTACACTATAATGGAAAGCCTCTTACTAATGCAATCGTAAATAATGTTATTCATGTTGTAGATTAGTTTCAATTATTCAGCTGGAGTGCATGACTCCTTTATGTATAGGAAAGTTGATAATATAGGAAAGCATTGCCTTTGTTTTGACTTAAGACAAGATTGATTTGACATATAGTTGCCTTTTTTAGCTCTCACTCTTATTCTATCAATCACATGTTTATGTAGAAGTGAGTGTGCTTGTGAGCTGAATGAGACGCCCATTGAATTTAATTACTAAGTGTTGAATGAGAAAACTTAACCAGTATAGTTTAATATTTTACAAGAAGACAACTGATTTTGTGATAGTTCCTGTTTTTTTTTTTTTGGTTCTGATGGAATGAGAATGAATTTACAGCTGCAAATATATTCTTTGCTCCACTTCTTTGATTGAAATTTAGTATGTCTTTGTGAGGTTTTTTATTTGGTTGATCAATGGAGTCATTAGAGAATTATGCTATGCTTGCTTACACATGATCTGAGGCTTAAAATAACAGGATTAGTTTGTTATTGTTGGTTAGGTTATAGTTAAAACTATTTAAGCTTTAAATGTGTGTACATGTTTAAGATTTTTGTTTGCCCATCTTTGTCCTCGTTTACCCCTGCTACAAGCAAAACCCTTTTTATCCACATCAACTCTGAATTACAATATTAATATTTTTTAATTATCTAGACCTTCCTGAATTTAAGAAACCCTTGAACTGAAGCTATGTAGCTATATTTGTCGACTAATGTGATGATCTGAGTAGTCTAAACATGCAATTTGAAGATTCATAAATGACCCATATGACTTGTAGCTATATCTGTTGCCTAATGTGATGATCTAAGTAGTCTAAACATGCAATTTGAAGATTCATAAATGACCCATATGACTTTACCTCTCTCCAATTTGTATAAGGAACAACTTCAGATAACTCAAGAGTCTTAGAAAGCCCTTTTCTCAGTTTGCACGTTATAAAGCCTTTCTCTCTTACATCTGCTTCTTCTGTGTCCATCTGTGTGTCTCTCTTGCTGAAAGCTTCGATACATTAGGTGCAAGACAATGGGGACTACATCAACTTCCATTAATGAATTGTAACATTAGAGTAGTAGGCTATCAGATGATGGATAATGACCCTCTAAACTCAACATAAAAAAACAATGCTATATATAGGAGTATATTACTTCAGTAATTCAGTTGTAGTGTAGTAAATTTTACTCATCAAGAGAACTATCTGATCTTCAGTTCAGGTGAATTATTTAGGTCATTAGACATTGATTTTGTAGATTAAAATACTAGATAGAAAGGGATATAGAAAAGTCATGAGCGTTTTTTATACATTTTTTTTAAAACACATTTTTTGTAGGGGGTGAGGGCCTGAGGGGGAGACAGAATCTACCATGTTTTTAGCAAATGGGATGGTATGAAGAATGCCTATTTTCTGCATTAAAGTACTTGATAGAAAATGAGATAGAAAAGTCATGAGCTTTTTATACATTTTTTTTACACGCACATCAGGTCTATAGGTGTTCAGTTTGCTGGTTAAAGATCAAACTCCTGCTCATGCTTTCAGTGTTGTCGGTGTTCAGGAGATTCATTTGTCTTCCTGCATTAAATACTATGCACATTGCTGATCAAATACTGAGAACTTATCTTAGAATTACAATTTTTTATATAGTTGTTGTTGTTGTTGTTGTTGTTGTTGTTGTTGTTGTTGTTGTTGTTGTTGTTGTTGTTGTTGTTGTTGTTGTTGTTGTTGTTGTTGTTGTTGTTGTTGTTGTTGTTGTTGTTGTTGTTGTTGTTGTTGTTGTTGTTGTTGTTGTTGTTGTTGTTGTTGTTGTTGTTGTTGTTGTTGTTGTTGTTGTTGTTGTTGTTGTTGTTGTTGTTGTTGTTGTTGTTGTTGTTGTTGTTGTTGTTGTTGTTGTTGTTGTTGTTGTTGTTGTTGTTGTTGTTGTTGTTGTTGTTGTTGTTGTTGTTGTTGTTGTTGTTGTTGTTGTTGTTGTTGTTGTTGTTGTTGTTGTTGTTGTTGTTGTTGTTGTTGTTGTTGTTGTTGTTGTTGTTGTTGTTGTTGTTGTTGTTGTTGTTGTTGTTGTTGTTGTTGTTGTTGTTGTTGTTGTTGTTGTTGTTGTTGTTGTTGTTGTTGTTGTTGTTGTTGTTGTTGTTGTTGTTGTTGTTGTTGTTGTTGTTGTTGTTGTTGTTGTTGTTGTTGTTGTTGTTGTTGTTGTTGTTGTTGTTGTTGTTGTTGTTGTTGTTGTTGTTGTTGTTGTTGTTGTTGTTGTTGTTGTTGTTGTTGTTGTTGTTGTTGTTGTTGTTGTTGTTGTTGTTGTTGTTGTTGTTGTTGTTGTTGTTGTTGTTGTTGTTGTTGTTGTTGTTGTTGTTGTTGTTGTTGTTGTTGTTGTTGTTGTTGTTGTTGTTGTTGTTGTTGTTGTTGTTGTTGTTGTTGTTGTTGTTGTTGTTGTTGTTGTTGTTGTTGTTGTTGTTGTTGTTGTTGTTGTTGTTGTTGTTGTTGTTGTTGTTGTTGTTGTTGTTGTTGTTGTTGTTGTTGTTGTTGTTGTTGTTGTTGTTGTTGTTGTTGTTGTTTGTTGTTGATTGTTGTTGTTGTTGTTTGTTGTTGTTGTTGTTGATTGTTGTTGTTGTTGTTTGTTGTTGTTGTTGTTGATTGTTGTTGTTGTTTTTGATTTGTTGTTGTTGTTGTTTTATTTATATTATTTGCGTTATTAGGCTCGGACCCAGGAGCTCCTCATCCAGAGGTCGGCGGAAACGGGCACCCTGCCGTCCTTTCACAAAAATATTTGCGACTAAGTGGTCGCTAATTTACAACATGATCGTGCACCCATAGGCACATGATCGTGCGCTTTGAACCAGAGAAAGGCTAGAGTCGTGCGTTTTTTTGGTGCTTTTAGCGACCACCTGGTCGCCAATGGTCGCCATCTTTTGGCCACCATTAGCGACCATGTGGTCGCTAAAAACAGCGACCACGTGGTCGTTGTGGTCACCAAGTTGGTCGCCACTAATGTGGCGACAACAGGCGGCCAAGGTCGCTAAATAGCGACCATATGGTCGCTAAATAGCGACCATATGGTCGCTAACTTCAACGACCATATGGTCGCTATTTTTAGCGACCATATGGTCGCCAAGTGGTTAGCGATCGGGCATTTAGCGGCCATTTTTTGCGACCAGATTTTGCATTTAGCGACCAAAAATATGGTCGCTAAATTCGCTTTTTTTGTAGTGGTAGGACTTTAAGTATTATTATATGCGTCTTATGATTGTAAGAGTTGTTGTGCGCTTGTTTGTTGTTGTGAATATAATATATGTGACCTATTCTAATGCTATTCTTATTAAGTATTTTAATAAATTGTTTTGCTGTTGCATGTTGTGTTTACCATTTGGTGCATGTTAGAATTGCTAGCTAACCCTTCGGGGTGTTTTCGTTTTATTTTAGGATTCAACTCATATGTGAACCATGCTTCAAGGAAACTTATCCAACATAATGGTGGGTTAGCTCAAAGTGGTGTGTCTTAGGATGTGTCGGGTTGTTGTACAAGGTTATTGTTTTAAATTGGCTCAAGTATTTTTGAGTGCTTGTTAAAGTAAGTGGTTGTTTCAAAGAGCAGGTTTGGGTTGTTTGTATGTGGAGAGTTGTGCATACATGGTTTTCAATCCTGTTTCAATGATATACGAGTTGGATGTTTTTCTTATTTTCTCGTCGTGCCTTTGTTGTAAGATCCATATTGTGAATTTGTTGTCAGACTAGCTTAAGTGGATCCATGTGAGGTCCACTACCGAGTAGCATTCTGGTATGAAAAATCGGGGTGTTACAAACGTCCTATGTTTAACCACACACTTACACCATAATATGTATTGTACCGGAGCGCTCCCCTATAACAATAATTACTACTTTTGCATCAAAAAGTGCTTGGAGAAATTGATTTACGATCACTTAAAAGATTGTTTCTTTTGTAGATTATGATGACTTGAGTCTATTGCATGTTGTGCTCGAAGAAATTGATGTTTATGCTGGTTTTGATGACTTATATTGGAGTCTACTTGCCAGTTTTTTGGTTTTGATGGGTTGTATTGAAATTGCTATATTTTGCTGAGTGCTGGAGTCTGCTGCAATTTATTCTTGTGAACTTTGATATTCTTGTAAAACAATTTAACTAGTTTGATATTAAGTTATTTATTTCTAGGTTTATTTATAAAACATTTCTTTAATATTGTAATACCGGTTTTTTATTCAATAGACGTAAATTTCTTCCCGAGCATCAAAGACTACGTTTTATTCCTCTTAATTATTTATTTTGGGGTCAATCCTTTCTTTTATCCTTCTTTTGTTTCCTTTTGGTCCTGAGATTAAGATGTGCCGAACCCCATCATTTGCCTCTCTTCTATCCCTAATCTTTTGGGGATTCATTGTACATCTTCATCGTCACTTTCTCAAACGCTTGAAGATATCATAAGAGCTTGTGTTTTGGACTGGGGTGGTGGTTGGTCAGAGAATTTAGAGTTGGTGGAGTTCGCATACAATAACAGTTGGCATGCCTCGTTTCAAATGGCTCCTTATGAGGCGTTGTATGGTCGAAAGTGTCGAACGCCAATTTGTTGGGATGACCCCTCTGACAGGGTGGGGGAGAGACCTCAAGTGATCCAGGATACAGTTGATAAGGTTGCTTTGATAAGAGAACATATGTTAGCCGCTCAGAGTCGTCAAAAATCCTATGCTGATAAACGAAGGTGACCATTAGAATTTGATGTTGGCGCACATGTGTGGTTGAGGGTGTCACCTACTCGAGGGGTATAGAGATTTGGGATTAAGGGGATGTTGAGTCCTCCCTATGTCGGATCTTTTGAGATCTTAGAAAGGGTTGGAGAGTTGGCCTACCACTTGGCGCTTCCTCCATCCTTGGAGGGATTTCATCCCGTGTTTCATGTGTCTCAGCTAAGGTAATACATTCCCGATCCCAAGCACAAGCTTAGTTATGAAGAGTTGAGAATCGAGCCAGATCATACTTTTGTTGAACAACCGATAGCTATCTTGGATCGTCAAATGAAGAAACTACGAAACAAGGAGATTCCTTTAGTCTTAGTGCAGTGGTCTAAGCGTAGAGTTGAGGAGGCCACTTTGGAAACCGAGGCAAATATGCAAGAGAGTTACCCAGAGTTATACTCGAAGTTGATAGAGTCTATGGGGTCATGGTTAGTACTTGAGCTTTTCATGCATCAATCTAGTACCTTAAATTGCTTGATTGTGTTTCAATTGGTTGCTTGATTATTGGCTTGTTTGGGTTGCTTGGTTGAGTGTTGCTTGTGTTTGACTACTTGATTGTTTATGTGAATTCAATGATTCTTTGACATGTTAGAGTAGATACGATGTTGACTATATGTTTTAAAAGCACTCCGTTCCTTTGATAAGTACTTTACTTTCCTTCTTATGGTCGTTGGGAAATGGTTCGAGGACGAACCTATGTTAAGGGGTGGGGATTTGTGACACTCTAACCAATCTCCCATCCTTATTCGTATATCAACTTATCTTTATTTAAGTTTCAAGGACGAAACTTGTAATAACTGCGGTTTTTAAGGATTGTTTTGATTTTTTTCCCAGATATCCTTTTAATCTCTTTGTCCGTTTTAACGCCTAATCCAATATTTTTGTTGGAGATTAAATCCTAGAAAATTGTTGGTGATATCCTAAAATCACAAAGAAATGATTTTATGGATCAGTGTGAATTCTAGGATTTTCAGTGGAAAAAGAATATTTATTGGATAAACCGTCTTTTTAATTATGTACCGGAAAGGATTTAAAATACGAAACGGAAGCCTTAAAAATTGAAGGTAGCGTTATAAAATCATGGAAAATTGATTTATTGGTCTACATAATTTACGGGACGTTTTTCGTTTAGTGAGTTTTTCCATCCGAGGTACATAATTTTACCGCTTTAACGCGAGTCCCGTTCTGAGACGGGTTTTGATTTTAAAAGCTATCTCTTCTTTGCTTAATATGGAAGAAACCAATAAAGAGATAAGGGTGATTGGATTTTTTTGTTCGTAACATCAACTCCATCTAGGATTTTGAAACAAGAGAGGTTTAGGACGGAACGAACGGATTGGGAGAAAGAAGACTCACCGCCGGCCACCATCATCCACCTCCTCCTCTTCTTCTTCTTCTTCTTCATCTTCTTCTTCTTCTTCTTCTTCATCTTCTTCATCTCCATGAGAGGGTTGTGTGCTGCTGCACCAGGGGGCAGAGCCAAGCGAAGCAAGGCGGGACGATGGACTCGGGAAGGAAGAACGAAGCTCAACGCCGCCGGTCATCTTCTTACCTTGCTACGCCACGCCGTCGGCGACCACCGGTCCCTCCGACCACCAACCATGGCAAGAGCTGTCACCGGGTAATACCCAACCACCCTTGGGCTTGGGGATCGAGCCATGATCGAGCCAAACGAGCCATGGGCTCGAGTGAAGTATATACGATCGAAATTAATTAGCGGGCTAGTTACGGAGCCACCGTAAGGGCCTTTCGGTTCCGCTTTGTTAATTAAATTTATGGTTTTTATAATCTTGACGTTGATACGGTCCCACAGGTTCAAACCGCTCGTGAAACAGATAAAATTACACTAGAAAATTGTTGATGAATCTTTTACATGTTTTTAAAGAAATGAATCTTTTACATGTTTATAACTGCGGTTTTTAAGGATTTTTTTGATTTTTTCCCGGATATCCTTTTAATCTCTTTGTCCGTTTTAACGCCTAATCCAATATTTTTGTTGGAGATTAAATCCTAGAAAATTGTTGATGATATCCTAAAATCACAAAGAAATGATTTTATGGATCGGTGTGAATTCTAGGATTTTTCAATGGAAAAAGAATATTTATTGGATAAACCGTCTTTTTAATTATGTACCGGAAAGGATTTAAAATACGAAACGGAAGCCTTAAAAATTGAAGGTAGCGTTATAAAATCATGGAAAATTGATTTTATTGGTCTACATAATTTACGGGACGTTTTTCGTTTAGTGAGTTTTTCCATCCGAGGTACATAATTTTACCGCTTTAACGCGAGTCCCGTTCTGAGACGGGTTTTGATTTTAAAAGCTATCTCTTCTTTGCTTAATATGGAAGAAACCAATAAAGAGATAAGGGTGATTGGATTTTTTTTGTTCGTAACATCAACTCCATCTAGGATTTTGAAACAAGAGAGGTTTAGGACGGAACGAACGGATTGGGAGAAAGAAGACTCACCGCCGGCCACCATCATCCACCTCCTCTTCTTCTTCTTCTTCTTCTTCTTCTTCTTCTTCTTCTTCTTCTTCTTCTTCTTCTTCTTCTTCTTCTTCATGAGAGGGTTGTGTGCTGCTGCACCAGGGGGCAGAGCCAAGCGAAGCAAGGCGGGACGATGGACTCGGGAAGGAAGAACGAAGCTCAACGCCGCCGGTCATCTTCTTACCTTACTACGCCACGCCGCCGGTGACCACCGGTCCCTCCGACCACCAACCATGGCAAGAGCTGTCACCGGGTAATACCCAGCCACCCTTGGGCTCGGGGATCGAGCCAAATGAGCCATGGGCTCGAGTGAAGGTATATACAATCGAAATTAATTAGCGGGCTAGTTACGGAGCCACCGTAAGAGCCTTTTGGTTCCGCTTTGTTAATTAAATTTATGGTTTTTATAATCTGGACGTTGATACGGTCTGACAGGTTCAAACCGCTCGTGAAACGGATGTCCGGATCTTCCGTTATAGCGAATACAAGTTTCGGATACCGATTGGCAGGTAAAGGACTTCGATTAATTACTCAGGATTCGTTATTGATCCATTTGATCCGAAATTTGGTAACCTTTAAAAAATGTTACTGATGAACAATTTTTATTTAGAAAATTGTTTCAAAAGTGAAGCGGATAATTAGTTATAATTCCGCCAATATGACTCCTTGAAGCATGATAACTAAGGAATTACTATATATCGATATTCGGAAATTAAATCGTTTATCGATTAGGAAGTTGTAGGAGTTGAGAATACAACTAAGAAGTGTTTATGTGAGCTCGTTGCTGAGAAATCCTTTGGTTATATTTGTCAGAAGGATGATAAAGATTTCTGTTGGAATCGCTGAGGACGTTGAGCATGCCTACTAAGGCAAGTGGACGATTCTCTCTTGCGTTATTGTTATTAAATGAGGAATTGGATCCCATTTAATATTTGCGTTGGGAACAACTTGTATGATTAATAAAATATGATAGGTCGTTATATTTGTTAGAAATAATGACCATGTTGTTTATTCAGTTTCGCGTTAGAACTGGATTTAGGTTCGTTATGTGTGGCCTTGTATGTTGTCTCATGCTGAGACATTATTGTGAAGTAAGTTTTTCAGGGGTAGGAGCCGAGTCTCCGATGACCTCTTTATAACACAGTTTATGTTGGGAGGTTTAGCTCGTTACTATCATATCCCAGCATTCGGGTCATGACTCATACCTCACTCAACGCTGGAAGAGGTGTTTATGCACTCTAGCTAAGTGCAAATTGGTACTAGGTGTTCGTCAATGATCATGGATTTCATCCCTCTCATCTTGACGTCTCCATGTACAGGTGGATTCTCTGCGGTTTTAGTCGCTTAAAAGTTACCAACATGTTTGTGAAAAGTTCTGAAAGTAATAAAGATAAGTGCGTTAGGCACATTAATGTACCCGAATGGTTAGTCTATTCGATAACCATTCTTGCTTCCGGTTATGAATGATTCTTAATCAAATTTAGGTTAAGTCAATCTGATTAGTCGATGGAGGCTTTTCAAAACGTTATGTGATTATTATGGGTTCCCAACAATTGTTTATGCTTCTTAAAGAAACCACAAGCGGTGGTGTTCTCTCTTTTGATTATGCGAGTCTCCTTCTTATTCTCTATAAGACTGCTAACTGTTGGATCATAATCCGAGTCTAATCGGATTTGGATGCCAATATGTTTAGTTACAACCATAAGAAACAAGTTAGATTCTTCGCTTGCTAGTCTATCATTAGACTAACCCGTCCATCTTCTTTTCTTTTATATTGGTCGGCTGGTGTCCACCGTTGGTTTACGATACATCAGGTTCTTCTTGGAAGTTGATTCAAGAGGCGAATTCAGATGTTTGAAGCTCCAGAAGTTGAAGAAAGGTTTCCAATGGCTATACTTGAGTGAAGACCATGGTTGAACTACTTCAAAGTGAAGCTGAGTTTCAAAAATAAAAACTCAAGGAAGACTTGATGAAGATTTTGTTCAAATAGAAGGTTGTTATGTTTATTTAATCTTTTTGGGTTAAAGTTTGTATAAGACCAATTGTATTTATTCCGCTGTAATGTTTCTTTTAGTTTGTTCAGTCAATTTAAAGCCTTGGGTAGCTTCAGTTTAGTCTTAATCGGGGTTACTGGCGGTAATACCTCCAGGGTAAGGAAGGGGGTGTTACAAAACTTTCTTTAAGTGGGGGTATATGTAATACCGGGTTTTTATTCAGTAGACGTAAATTTCTTCTCGAGCATTAGAGACTACGTTTTGTTCCTCTTAGTTATTATTTTTTGGGTCAATCCTTTCTTTTTTCCTTCTTTTGTTTCCTTTTTGGCTTGAGATTAAGATGGGTCGAACCCCATCATTTGCCTCTCTTCTATCCCTAATCTTTTGGGGATTCAGTGTACATCTTCATCATCTCTTTCTCACAATAGCCGCCTCTCTTTGGTTCTTTTCGATCCCTCTCTCTCTCAACTCTCTTATTCCATCTCCATTTTCCCGTCTTTGGTTCTCGTCCCCAATCATTTCTCGATCCCTTCTCAGCGCACCAACCACCGGTGACCTCGAATAAGCCCGATTGCGGCTAAGAGCTCCTTCCACTGGCGTTGATGTGCACTCACCACCTCCTTTCACATCGTCATTCAAGCGTAACCACGCAAACCTCGATGCCGACGTTCACACTATCGTTCAAGCGTGGTCTCGTCTTTCTCACCGCCAAGTTGTCGCCTCCCAACCAATGACACCTGCCCGATCTCTAGTTCTGTAGTTGTCAAGAAGAGAAGAGGGGTCAAGTACGTTGCTCCAAGTTCAAGCTTCCCGTTCACCGCCGCAGGTCGTCATTCCCGTTCACCGTCGTCGTGCAACGTCACCACCTTCGATCGAGTATGAAGTCGACCTGCATTTCCGCTTTGCTGCAATTAATAGAGTGCAGGAGGTTGTTCTTCTTAACCAGTTCACTTTTGTTCAATCAATATCCTTATTGTTGTTGTTGTATAGTAAAAGGGGTTCGATCGATGTCGTTTTTAATTATAGACGGTGATTGGTCTTTACTGTAAGAATAGTCAATTCTGTTGGGTCATTGTAAACTTGAGATTCGATCAATTTGGCAAAGAACCTTGGTCATTAGTGTTGTCTATAGTGGAGAAGATCACTGCATTTGTGGTTGACTGTTTTGGATCAAGCCTTGTGAATATATTGTTGACTAGTTAGTCGATTGTGGTTGAATGGTTGTCATTGTTGTGGATTGTTGCGCTACTGAATTTAATATTATGATGTTGGTTTTACTGAATTTGATTATTATCAAATGTATTGTTATCAAT
This sequence comes from Fallopia convolvulus, assembly GCA_964016875.1. Lineage (NCBI taxonomy): Eukaryota > Viridiplantae > Streptophyta > Magnoliopsida > Caryophyllales > Polygonaceae > Fallopia > Fallopia convolvulus. The sequence continues at coordinate 50,100,170 of OZ024725.1, forward strand.
GAAATTGTTGAATTGTTCATTTGGTATTGATTATTCAAGTGTTGTGGTTGTTTGAATGCCTTGATCTAGGTTGGGAAATGTCACTTTGAAGGGTGCTAGTAACTAGTAACCTAGGTTATAATCGAACGGGTGACAAGGATCGGGTGGTTTGGAAATTGGAAGGGTTAACCTAAAATCGATACACATCAACAAGCGTCAATTAGAAAGAGCCCTTAGCTTTTGGGGCGTTAAGTTTGTGTTTCTCTTATCTTCGAATTTTATATTTTTGGTTATTGATTTGTTAGTAATCAATCACGTTCGTGTGTGACTTGTTCGAGCTTCCTTTCTTCCGCTACGTGTTTGTGTTTCGCCTTCGAGGTAAGTCGTTTGCCGACTTACTTAGCTTATGACCCGTTATGTGTTGAATGAGTGAATTGAATGTATGACCCTTATTTTGGAATGATCCATATTACGTGCTTATATATGTATTTGAAATTATGGAAAATTGTTTTTAAACATTTTCGTTATGCGTGCACTAGGTTCCACCGGCATGATCATGGATCACGGGTAAAGTTGCAGATGAAGAGGCCCCCGGGCATGGTCATGCGGCTGGAAGGAACCCCCTTCTAAAAATAGAATAAAGTAAATGGCAGAATACATAAACGGACCCCTGACCTTTGACCAATTAGTCACTTTGACACCCCACCTTTGATAATGTTCGATTAAGTACCTAAACTACACATTGTGAGCTATTGAACACCTCTTTGCTGAAGTGGAAATTTGCGTGAAATGCACTCTCTTACGAGCGAGTAAGAGACTAAAATAAAACTGATTTGGCAATTACTTAGCACCAATTTTTTTTCTATTTTTTTCTTTTTTCTTCCTCCTTTTCTCTTATCCTTTTCCTCGTGCAGCAACTCTTCTCATCGTGCATTGGCAGTGGAGTCTTAAGTCACCGGTCGCACGATATCGTCGATCAAGAAGCAAACTCCATGCCGCCATCATCGGTGGCCACTGGTTCGCCCCCGTAAAAGTGGCGGCCACCCACAGAGGAGGAGAACAAGAGGTTGAAGACACATTCACATATTCATCGGAAGAGGCTAAAGACGCTTACGGTGGCGACGATTGCTTGCGGCGGAGCCAACGTCGTCTTGCTGGTTGCTATCGGATTGTTGTTTGTGTATCATTTCCACAAAAGAAAGCCAAAAAACTAAACAACATTCCTTTACAGGCTTGCGCTTGTACAAAAGCCGTTATTCCTGAATTCGTCGATATGTTAACTTACCTAGTTTGTGGCTCAGATTTACAACTAATATTATATGCGTGCAATTTTATTCATTGTAGAAACCAAAAAATAACAAAAAAGAATCATTTTCTTACCAATTATTTCACACACTTGCTTGCTCTGTACCCTCTGCTCTCTACTCTCTAGTGTTGTATAGTTGGCTTTGTGGGCACTAGTTGCAAAATCTGAAAACATTGGAAACGAATTCGTACTCATTTGCAGCTACTGTTGGGCTCCCTAAATGATACTCAAATCCTAAACACTCAAACCCTAATTCTTAAAATTCTCTCAATCTCTTAATCAATCTTCAAATTGATGTTAGATTTGGATTCCTCACCGCTAAATCTGTCAAAACCCCTTATTCTCCCATTTCAAATTATCCCAAATCAAGTTCCACCATTAAAGGCCTCAATTTCTTAGTTCCCATTCCAACGTCAATTCCCCGTGCTCTGACCACCAAATATCATGTCGTCCCAACCACCAAAACTTCAGAAGTATGGTGGGTATGTTTTGGACTATGGAAGAATGACGGTTGTTGTTCATTGATATCAATTTTAGGAGAAGGTAGGATTTGAACAAAAGAATCGAGCTTTTGTATAATTAAAAGGAGATGATAGAAGAAATTTTCTATATAATAATAATAATAATAATAATAATAATAATAATAATAATAATAATAATAATAATAATAATAATAATAATAAAGGTTACTGCTTCTGCAGAATCCACCTTTTCTTTATCCCCTCGACAATCGGCATTATGGAAATCGCAACAGGGAGATCACACCTCTGTTTGGCTTCGGGCGGTCCCCATTTTGGGTTTGGGATAGACGATGAATACTAAGACTTACCGATGTGTGTTGTGTTATCGGTTGGGTGCTCCTTTGTTCTCTATTTCGGCACCTTGCTCTGCTTGCTCCAGGGTTTTTGCTGGGGATATCTTTGGTGATCATGCGGTGTCATGTGCTGGTATTGTAGGCATTAAACATCGACATAATATTGTTCGGGATACCCTTCTTGATATTTGCTATCGGTCTGGGATTTCGGTTAGGAAAGAGGTTGATATTGGACTGTCTGGCGAGAACGATGGAGCTCTCCATCCTGCAGATGTGCTACTCTATTCTTGGGATCGAGGCTGTGATGTTTGTGTTGACTTGACGGGATCTTCTCCTTTGACACAATCCGGTTTGTCTGACTTTGTTCCGGGGCGGGTTGTGGTTGATGCGGCTAATCGAAAGAGGGTCAAGTACGAAGCTAGTTGTCGGGGTTTTGGTTATGGTTTTCTTCCTTTCTCCTTTTCTTCTCTAGGAGAATTGGATAAGGATGCTGTAGTGTTGCTGGGTTCAACAGTTTTCTAAGACTCAAGACGTTGGGGCTCGTGCTGCTGCTCATATCTTCACCAGAATAGGCTTTGCTATAGCTAGAGGAGTGGGGGCCCAGATTGTATCTCGGCTTCCCACTAATTTTATGTAATTTGTTTGACTTTGTAAGTTTTTATAATAATAATAATAATAATTTACAAATTAAAAAAAAATATATTAAACGGAGAAGATAAGTGGTGATTGTGGGCCATGTGCCATAAATATATGATGTGGCAATCTGACATGGCACACGTGTCATACACGCCAAATGTTTTGACTAAAACAGGTGTTTAATAGGTCGTAATGTGTTAGTTTAAGTACTCAATAGAACATTTTCAAAGGTGGGGTGTCAAAGTGACTAATTGGTCAAAGGTCTGGGGGCCGTATATGTATTCTGCCTAAAGTAAATGGTTTTGGCAAACGCTCTAGTAGAGGTTTAGTCGGGGAAAGAAGGTGAATGGGTGAAATGGGCACGTGTATAGCTACGCGCGCCGACTGTGCATCATGGATGAGAGGCCGGAGGATGCCATATATTTGAGGAGGACGTTTGGTTGCTATTGTATTTTATGGATTTTGTTTGAATGGTCTAAAATGCTTGATTGTTTACCTAAGAGAATGTATGTTGTGGTTATGTGTGCTTTGGTTTTATACTTATAATTGTTGTTATTATACTTGTTGACGTTGTTATGAATATTTTCATTTTTTTACTATATTATGTTGGCTACTATTGTAACTCTATTGTGACTATAATAGTGTATACCTTTAAGTATATGTTTATATGCAAGTTTATTTTACTAAAAGTTTTTTGTTACATGTTTGATTTGCTTGTTTGGCCCATACCGAGATCGTAGGCTAATTTGATCAACTTGTGGCGTTTTAGGTAAGGATTCCGGCTTGAGAAATGTGTCAAGAGATTGCATTCCGGATGGTGGAACTCGGTCTTGATGTGACGTGTCTTAGGAGAGTGATGTCAAGTCTTTTAGTCTTTTGGTTTGTTAGACTTGAGTTGTTTTGCTTTGACAGTGAACCTTCTAGAGTATGTTGAGTTGTCTAGTGTTTAGACTAGCTACAGAGTCCTTCTGTCATGATTGTCAGATTTCTGGCTTTTGCATGCATGATTTTATGACATGAATTTTGAACTTCTAGATTGGATGGTTTAGTTGAATTTACTCACAGTGTTTTTGTTGCAAGGTTCAATACAATGAATTGTTGTCAGTTTGATCTGGTAGACCCACTGTGAAGCCTACAACCTTTTCACACCTCAAATATACGTCAACGGGGTGTTACAAAGTATTATGATAATATTTGTAACACCCCGTTGGTTATATAATTTCGTGAAGTTGATTTAAAATTTTGGTATCAATCACTAATTTGTAAGTGAAATTTTGTAAAGAAGAAAGTAATGGCAAGTCTTTACTTGCTAATTTGTGTTTAGAAGACGGTGCAAAATAAATTAAAAAAGCAATTTGGCTTCTCACAATCTTTTGAATCATGCATTGTCCTTTTCAAATTTCTCTCTAGTTGTCTCTTTGTAACAATTTTCTGGCACACACAAATCCAATTACATTTCGAAGACAACTACCGAAGCATAGAAAAAACACATTTGAACGAGAAAGAAAATCCTAGAACATTCAGAACTCAAAACAAACACACATTTCAATTGTTTACAATACCTAGCTAGCTTTCTAAGAAAATGGGTGATGTATATGATCACTTTGATATATATATATATATAGGGCATGGTTCCGGTGAGGACCACCCTTGTAGTAAGACACATTGCTTAAAATGAGGACCAATCTCAACCATTGGATTTACCCCTCTATTATGTATTCAATGGTCAAGATTTTTTCAATTTTTTTTTCATTTTTCAATTTTTTTTTCATTTTTTCATTTTTTCATTTTTTTATTTATTTTTTTAATTTTTTTAATTTTTAATTTTTTATATTTATTTTTTTTTAATTTTTTAATTTTTTTTAATTTTTTTTGTTATTTTTTTATTTTGCGAAAATCGAATTATTTTAAAAATGAAATTAAAACACATAAAAATTGAACTTATCATAGATAAAAAATAAACTCGTAGAACATAAAAATTGAACTCATACAATATTGAATATTGAACTCCTAATATAAAAAAATTGAACTTCTATTGTATAAAAATGAACTCGTAGTATATAAAAATTGAACTTTCCTATTTAACGTTTTTAAAGATTTTTTCAATTTTTTTTCAATTTTTATTTTTTTCATTTTTTATTTTTTATTTTTTTAATTTTTTTATGCTATTTTTTTAGTTTTGCGAAAATTGAATTATTTTAAAAATGAACTCAAAGCACATAAAAATTGAACTTATCATAGATTAAAAATGAACTCGTAGAATATAAAAATTGAACTCATACAATATTGAAAATTGAACTCCTAACATAAAAAACTGAACTTCTAGTGTATAAAAATGAACTCGTATATAAAAATTGAACCGTCATATTTAACGTTTTTAAAGCTTTTTTTTCAAATTTTTTTATTTTTCATTTTTTTAAAATTTTTCATTTTTTTCATTTTTTTCATTTTTTTCATTTTTTTCATTTTTTTCATTTTTTTCATTTTTTTCATTTTTTTCATTTTTTAATTTTGCTATTTTTTTAGTTTTGCGAAAATCGAATTATTTTAAAAATGAACTCAAAACACATAAAAATTGAACTTATCATAGATAAAAAATGAACTCGTAGAATATAAAAATTGAACTCATACAATATTGAAAATTGAACTCCTAACATAAAAAAATTGAACTTCTAGTGTATAAAAATGAACTTGTAGTATATAAAAATTGAACTGTCATATTTAATATTTTTAAAGCTTTTTTTAACAAAGAATATAATATAAAAATTCCGAAAAAAATAAAAATAAAAAAATAAAAAAAATAAAAAAAATAAAAAAAAAAAATAAAAAAAATAAAAAAAAATCTTGACCATCCAATATATAGTGATGATGTAAATCTAATGGTTGAGATTAGTCCTCACTTTAAGCCCAAGGTCTCACCACAAGAGTGGGTCTCACTTGAACCAAAACAATTTTGTAAGGAACCCCTTAAAATAGAAGATTGTTTAAAAATTCAAATTGATGTAGTTTGGTTATGAATTTAAGTGTTTTAAGAGTTGAATCCTACTAATTTAAGGGTGATGAACATAATGGTAAGCTTGAAATTAGCTAATTTGAACCGGAGAGGGGCGTCAACGGGAAAAGCCAAAACCTCAAGGGTACCAAGAGGAATAAGTTTTTTTCTTGGGCACCAAAAGGAAAATGCAAAAACTTAGGGGCACCAAAAGGAATTTCCCAAAAAATTATTAAACGACACATGTCTCATTATTAAACAATCTTTTATTTTTGGATATGATAGATAGGAAGATCATTAATATATTTTTTATGCTATCATACAAATTCTAGAATATTTATTTATTTTTAGAAAGAATCATTTTTTAACTAAGATATCTTAATTGAATAGTTATCTTTGTACCAATATATTGCTAGCAATCTCCTTGCCAATTTGGTTAGCATTATAATTCAATTATTTGCTACCTTATATGAAAAAGATCTTGATTAGTTATATGATAATTGTCTTATTTTTTTATGCAGATCATAACAAATATTTATATTTAAGCATTTGCATTTTCTCGGATAATAAATATATTTGAAAATATTCTATTTTAGAAAAATATACGAAAATACATACTAGATGATATACCTTGTCATATCAAACATCAGATATAGCTGATACCATATCTAATATATATCTAGGTATCAATATCAAACGGACCCTCAGAAAACTTCAAGTCGTCTAGTTTGCCCGACAAGTACGTACGTACTCTCATAAATATAGATGGATACAAATAATAAACTTATGTAAATTTATTTTATAACATTTTTTTTTTGAAATAACAATTTGTTCAGTTGTACCCATAATTTTAAATTAATATATGTGCGTTAAGCTGGAGTAGGAGTAAAATAAGGTAATTAAAAGCATGAACTTTAAATGCAGAGAGCCAAAGAGGGGTCATTCTTCTCTCAAGTCTTGACACTTTGGGTTCTAAAGGTAATTTTTTAAGATAATTGACAGTTTTGTCAAAAATAGAATATAAATAAAGCGCGGTTTCAACAAATTGTCCCAAAAAGTTGTGCTTTTTTTTTAAAAAAAAGGCTGTATTTTATACATTGTGTTCGCTTTCACTTAATGAACCACATTAAAAAGGGGTAAATTATAGAAAAGCCACCTTTTAGGTGCATATTAATTAATTTATACGTGCTTAAGGTTCATTAATTTGGTACGAACGATGCACGCCTTTGTTACGCATGATCGAACCTTAAACAATACTACTGCCTAAATAAGAATGAAATGAGTAGTTCAATGCAATACGTGTTGGTAAATCCTTAAACATGAACGATATTGAATTGTTCAATGTAATTTCTCTCATAAAACAAAAATTAGAGGGTGGTTTTGTGTAATGTAGGCAGTAAAAAAAAAAGCACACATTTTAATAAAAAGCTGGTGGAGCCCCACCTTTCTTTTTCCGTATAAAATAACTAGAATATGTAATAAACCAGCAACACATCGGAATAATATGTGGGATAAAGCCAAGCCAAAGTAGGGGGCACAACAATACACACAAACAACAAGTGTAATTAAATTAAAAACTTGACTTACCAAACCACTTGCATCATGCCTTCTTCAATGGCAATGGCAATGGCAATGGCAACCACCCTTGTCAACTTCTTCCGCTGGGCCCGACACACCCCGGGACCACACCGACTCCACTTAAAAACACCCAACTTATTAACTTAATTTACAAAAATCGTTTTACCTCGATATTTTGATGGGTACGTGATTTATGATCGACGATTTTGCTAGGTGTTTAGAGAGGGCTAAGTCGATGTATGCCTACTAGAGATCGAAAGAGGAAGGTGCTTAGAGAGGATCCTTTGTTTTATAAAATTTACCCTAACAAATATGACCAATATCTATATGCATAATAAAGTTAAAAGAGTTTGAATCTCCCTCTTCTTCTCTCAAACAAGCCGACAATAAGTAAAGATGTAAAACGAAAACATGACAATTTATTATATCCTTCATCGTGAGAGGATTCATTAGCAGTTGATGTCCAAAGGCATGCAGAATGGTTTTTCGATAGCGACCCTGTTAACATGCTTTTTACCATACTAGCGGGAGAGCCGCGCGATTCGGTGCATTGGTATTTTGTAAAGTTCTATTATGCATAACAAGTTCAAATGAATTATTAGAATTTCGTTGAACAATAGATAAATGGTAATGAAGATAATGGATACTTCGAACAAACCTCTCCTATATACCAACTGACTGGGCACATCCTATCACAGAAATCTACATGCCTAAAATGAATTTCCATGCCTATTAATGCAATGTAAAGATATTTCATTGCCTCATGGTTAGACAAGCCTAGAATACTGTAAATTGTGCTGCACATATAGCTATGGTTAAGCTGGTGGAACTCATACGATCACTAATATTTGGAGACACCTTATCAACCTTATGTTGTAAAATATTTGTTACCTATCAGTGTGTCATTCAACTCAAATCAACATGAGCAAAAAAATATCAAATCTTCCATAGGTGATCACATCCCTTGTCACAGTTTTGAGATTCCTTTGAAGTAGGATTGGGTGCAAATCAAGGTCTAAGTTGTTTGCCTGGTCTGATGGAGGAGTCAAAAGAACATTCGGCGTTGATATCATCTCTTCTTATCCCTCCAATGCCCTCTCTTGTAAATTTCCTAATGCATCATACAAAATCAAAAGAAAAGAAAAGCATATCCAGTTTAGACTCGAATTAAGTCAATAGTACTATATCGAAAATATGAACAAATAAAGCAATAGACAATAAGTAAAGAAAAAAATGCGTAAACAAAATATTTGAATTTGGATTTTTTTTTTAAAGAATGGGACATAAACTACCAACTTCATATAGAACAATAAATGCAACTAACTTGCAAAAAAGGTAATGAATTCCACCATCTGTATACCGGGAGTCATTTCGTCAAACACGTAATAGGCAAAGCTGTACAAACCCAAAGCATAGATCCATATCAAATATGTAATTCATAAAAAACAATAACCGCACATAATTTTGACCTAAATAGTACAGATGTTGAAAGAGAATTCCGAATTTGGCCGGATCTAGAGTAGAGAAATAACAACTAATGAGGGAAGGTATACAAGCGAAAAAAACAATCGATACAAACTAAATTCCACAATCGAACCTTCTCCAAACCTGTGATTAAATTTAAATCGCTGAGGAAGACAATGAAATTGAGAAATCTATATCTTATCAATTAAATCTGCAAGTGTCAACCCTAAAGTGAAAACATGAAACCTTGGAATTTACCTAGCTGTAATTGAAGAATATGGAGTTTGAGTATGCAAACAAGGAAGAGCCCAATCGATACATCCTCAGATCCATACAAACGCCGGGGGAGTGAAAAGAGAAATAGATGAGCCGAAAGATTACGTTTAAATCATGAAATTTCACGTGTTGACATCATCTGTTGAGGAAATATTTCGAAGTCTAGGCTGAGATATATTCTTGGTATTTGGGTTGAATTTGTCATATAAAAGCTCTTATGTACATCCAATCTGGAGTAGAATGCAGTACTTTCTTCCAAATTTATAAAATTGATATGTGTAATGGATACTCTAGAGCATGTCTTACATTTGGGTTGGATTCTGGATCAATTTGATAATTTGATCTTTGTTAACTCACCAGACGGATCTCCTTTCTTACACAATCTCAACCTGCAGTTAAGAGGGAAAAAAAAGAGAGACATTAAACTTTACTGATCTAAGAGCATAAGAAGTTTATTTAAATAATTAAGAGGAAAAATCTTACCTGAGATACGAGCATCTTTGTTTTCGAATCTCATTGATGACTTCATTGAGTCTTCTTGATAATGGACTGTCATGTTGTTGCAGAACAAGCTGAGTGCACACAAATAATAGTCATAAGCTAGAACTCATTTAACAATGTTCAAAAATTTCACTTGGCCTTATAAATAGTAAGTAAAGCACCTGATGAGGAATTGCATCAACTGTAAAAGTGCCAAAAACCTGCTTCACAATATGAGGACCTGCAGAGCTTCCAACATATAACAAGGCATCCATGTCATTCTCAAGAAGGTAGATACCACCATCAGTTATATGCTCACTTGACAGCGGGATTGAGAAAGGTAAATTTGATTGATCAATTTCCGTTGATACAAGATAATGCACAGAAATCATCCTAGGATAAACGAGAGCAACCGCCATTGGAGCAGAAATAGAAGAAACATAAGATATCCATGAGGAACAATTATATATTCTCCCATCAGGTCAGTTGCAGCTATATATGGCAAGAAAGAAGCATGTTTCTTGTTGCAAATAACTTAAAAGAAACACAAGGCAAAACATAAGGCAAGCTGCCCCAAGGACTTTTTACAACAGACGCAGCAAAACATAAGGCAATATATGAGTGATACTAAACAAAAGTGTTTGTAATACACTTGTTGATGTGCAACAGATTAATGCAAAAAGCTAGGAATAATATATGTTGGATGAACGATGTTGAAAGTCTAAGCAATGGAAAAAAAAATTATGATGCATGTATGATTGGCTGGAAAAAGCATGATATCACACTTCTTATGGGCTGACAGCTTATGCTCTATGGCTTCAAGGTAAGTCTTTCTTGAGAATTGAAGCTTTCGAAAATGGTTAAACTACTTATTAAACATTTCTTTCCAATTGAATAGTAATTTAGTCCCAACAATGAATGGGCTGCATAGTTTTGTCCTTGTTTCCAAGAAAACATTCCTATATAGACTCCTCATCTAGCAAGTGAGCTAATTTTCACTACTTAGTCTTATATCAGTGATAAAATATAATGACCTCTTAAGCATAACAATTCTGAACTACTTCCCGTTGTATTTCTTCTTATCTTGAATAACCCATTTTTTAACAAGAGACTCCTTGGTAGGTTCTGATGGGTTTTGTTTTGGTTAGGTTGAACTACCTTATATTTATCATTACTATCGAGTACATTTTCATAGATGTAAAGCTTGAGCAGCAACTCCCATGCAATTCAACAGACAAAGGCTTCTAAAATGTATAGACACCTACATATATAGGCAATTTTGGTGTTCTAATACAAATGATTTATCATCCTTTGCTTAAAAGAAATAGCCTACACATTCCAAAAATAATTGCATACAGATCATAGTGGAAAATAATTGAACCATAAGGGAGGAACAAGTCAATTGGCAGTTCAGAAATGACAACCAAATAAATTGAGATCGGAGTAGTGTTCTATTGAGTATTGACCTTACCAAATATACTTATGAGAGCAAGTGCTGAGATCATACCAAATAATTTATTGAAGAAATATATATTTCCTAGTATTCCAATGAATAACCGACTGCGGATACCACCAATCTTTGGAGATTCTAATGTCACCATTTGCTTTTTCATACTAATTTACCTGAATCTGCCACTGCAAACATATTAAAAAAATATCACGTACATGTTGATAAAGAGATTAAACAAAATGGAAAACTGATATGAAAAATGAAGTTTCAAGAGTGTCATTACTTGAGTCTACAACAGGTTCAATGATCTTTGATTATGCTGCATCGCGGCCCTTTTCTTCTCTCTGTCATAATTCTTGCTCCACCAATTTAGCACTAATGAAGGAATCTAGAATAGAGATCATAAACAACTATCTCTGCCATAATTCTTGCTCCACCAATTTAACACTAATGAAGAAATCTAGAATAGAGATCATAAACAACTGATGAGGTTACACAAGTGACAGGCTAATTAAAAGGAAATGTACTCGATATGCGAACAATTTAAAAAACCTTCCAATAAACATGAAAATTGTACTGAATGTCCAGAAGCAAGAGTATAGTTCAACATTGCTTCAGTAAGCTGGAAAGAAGCAATCGTTATTCTTCTAAGGTGAGGATTGACAGGTGAGAGCCAATATAATATCAATCCTAAACCATTTATATTATATTATCATTTTTTTTTCATATACTCAATAAATTAAAGCAAATATGTGAAATTGGTTCAGAATCTGAGATGAGTTTACCACATACCACTAAAGATCGTTTGGTTGCATGCATTAAACTATTCCCCTTTAATTTAGTAATTTGGTTAGTTGCTCCATAATAATTTGTTCTGAAAAAAGCTAGTACGATACATACATTTTAAGATACATAAAATGCAAGAAATTCGTGAAAGGTTATGGATCAGGCAAATAAAAGTATCATGGAAAGCTTAATCTTATTTATAATAAGTAACAAACCAATAAGAGCCGAACGCTGTAATTTGTTATGATCCTTCTCCAAATCCTTAGCAAACGCTGCTATGACAATTGACAAGTATCTCTTGCCATGTGCGTAGCAAGCAAGATGACCATGATTCTCTCACATGCTTTGACACAAAGTGACCCCATGAACCATTCTCATCAAACACCCCACAAAACGCCATATCCTGTAGGCATCCAAATTCCTACATATGCAAAAGAAAATAAAAGACATCCAAGGTGAAGGACAATCATGATTGAATGTTTATAAAGCTAGAAGATGCGAGGATGAAGTCATTCTTATATGCCTCTTTTGTCAGGTCTTTCACAGCTACACAAAAAGAAACAACTAATTAATAAAGAAACAGATATGACTGCCCATAACCTAACAATCCTAGATTTGAAGCATATAAATTCATAATACTGAACTGAGTTGTTTTGCTGGACACTTCAGCAAATACGTTGTGTGTAAGCCCTAACTAAAACGATTATTTATAAATTTAACTTGTGAAAATTATTGCTTTGTTGTTTCTGTAGTTGATAAGAACTTCAGATAATCAACAATGGATAAATTGGATTTAAGAGATAAAAAAATATCATATATAGATCCACTTTCAACACACCAAGAATAACTATTACTAAAACATATTAGTACCTGAGCTGCATATTTAAGAGTCCTCTTGTATCTCCTTAGAATTCAGCAAGAAGCAAAGAACACCAATAGAATGGAGTATTTACCTCTGCAGAATTCCTGAAAAAAAAAAAACAGAAATGGAGCAATATTTAACCAAGCAATTTCAAACAGGAACCTTTGGCAATTCAAAAAAAAGTAAGTGAAAAGAAAAAGTAGGAAATATCATATAAGAAGATAAGTGAGTAGGATAAACTCATATCCAGCAAGATATAATGAAATATGACCTGAAATTTGGAATAGTAAGCAATTTAGGAGGTATCGGCCTTGAGAATTCATTGCCTTCAATATTTCTGTGCAAGGCAAAAAAAAATAAAGTAGTTAGGTCCGGACTTTCACAAATGGGTGCTCAATCGAAGAAAACATATAAGAGGGAGACATACAAGTCAATGAGGGAAAGATCTTGTATGAAATTTAGCGTCCCTGTAAGTACATTTTCCTGCAAATTACTGGATAAGAGCAGCAACACTCATCATTAAGAGATAAAGAAAGAAGAAGTGAAGTCGTTGAGGAGTGAGGATAGCTGCTCGCAGTGTAATAAGAGAAGACAGATTTGACATTGATGGGGGTAGTGGACCACTCAGATTGTTCCCAGACAGATCCCTGTAAACGTGCACATAAACTTGATCAAAACTGAAAGAATCTAAGGGAACCAAGAATGAAAAGCAAAATAAATAAATCAAAAGTTGAGTGATGAGTGCGTACAAGTATATCAAACCATCAAGTAGTTGGAAGGAGTCGGAAATTAGTCCGGTTAAGTTGCTGTTCAGTGATCTGGAAACATCACCAATATTCTTTTCACTTGCAAGTCTGTAAAAAAAAATATAATACTGCTGCAGTTGAATGCTAGAAGAGTTGAGCAAAGCTTACATGTTCGTCAACTGACTTAACATGGATAATCCATCCGGGAGGCTTCCAGTAAATTGGTTACCTGAGAGAAAGTTGCACAGGCAGAACTTGATATTAGCAATTAGCTAAGGTAATTTCAATTAGTAGTTATCCAGCAAACACAAAGATTTAGAGCTTTCCTAACTACAATGTGTAAACTAATTGGAAAGACTTACCTAACGTAGTTCCATCAACTCCAGCACACAGTTACTTAACAACGCTTTCTTTAGGCAGTCCTTTCCTGTACCAGCAAACATGTACACTATGAATAGCAAAAAGCTTGATAAAAACACTGGCATATATTATGGTCAGACAATGTAGGCCTTCATTTCCCAAACAACAACATGGGAAAAGTAATGATCAAGGGTAGTGAAATGTGAGACCTTTACAGCAGCTAATTTGATGCTTGCAAATGCTCACTCCTCTCCTCCAAGCTTCTCTATAATACAGTAAAGCAATATTACATCTCCAAACAGAAGACAAAACACACTAATAAAAGAATTAAATCGCGACAGACTCACCAACAACCTCAAGACAAGCAAACACTAAAGCATCCTAACCAGCAATAGAACTGCCATCCACCATAGCAAAACAGTGTGAAGAGACTCGAAATGCCAAAAAAACCACAGAAAAACAACCACCGCTAAACAACAATAATGAAAACCAAAATCATACATGCAGTCACTGTGCAAATGAGGGCTTCTACAAAGTAATTAAAAAACCCCAGATTCTAGAAAAATCATTCAAAAGCATGTTCAGATGAAGCTCGAATTTATAAATATGTAGCAAGAATGTCAAAATCATAAGCTACTGCCTCTAAAGCTTTAAGCCAAACAAGGGTAGTTAATGAGTCAGACGTGCATGCATTGCTTTATAAACATAAATGGCGTAGAAAAACTTGCTACTACGAAAGTACACTAATGGGATGAATTGTGAGTTACAATCTTCAACTTGAATATTTTTTTTTGTATGTCTGAACAAACTATGTTTACCTCAAATACTAATGTTTATATGAGAATGTTCTTGTGACATGGAAAATTAAATCTTAAACATAATTAATGAGCCAAGATACAAGATCTAGCTCAATATATGTATCTATGAGATCGAGTATGGAATTCTGTTTACTCACTTTAAATTGAGACCGAACTTTATCTAAACATGCTTTGCTGATGGTGATGTAAAATTCTCCTCCCAATTAAGAAGTTAAAAAAAGGCAGTTGTTTCCTCATTGAAGTTCTTGTCTTGCTTAGACACTATCTTCTTAACGTAATTTCTCTATGTTCAGAGAGGAAAAAAAAAGAAGAAGAACAAGACAGACAAAAAAATGATACAAGTAGATAACAAATGGAGCATGCCAAAATTTTGAATTCAGCAAACGTAATGCATAGTATGGCATGATCGATCAAAATTTTTAGTTGAGGAATAAGAACTCGTACACATGGATTATTCTCAAGATAGATCGTAGTAAACTTCTCCCTTGAACCAGATACAACCTCATGAAGGCCTTGAAGTGCAGCAATCTGGTTATCATTAAGCCATAAATCCTCCAACCTGCAAACAAAGTCAAACTAAAGCAATATTCTCATATGTTATGTATGTAGTCATGACAAAATTAAGAGAGTTCAACATACTTGGTAAGGTTTTCAATCCCTTCATTGAAGTCGAGCGATTGGTTTGCAAGCTGATCTTCTTGATA
Source organism: Fallopia convolvulus (assembly GCA_964016875.1). NCBI lineage: Eukaryota > Viridiplantae > Streptophyta > Magnoliopsida > Caryophyllales > Polygonaceae > Fallopia > Fallopia convolvulus. The sequence continues at coordinate 50,115,421 of OZ024725.1, forward strand.
CAATCCACAGAGATCTATCACTCGGATACGATTTCGGCCAAGCCACAACTCTTGTAGTTTAGTTAGGTTTTGCAAATTCTCCATCACTTGAAATGGGAAGGGCAACACTGGAGATAACAGTAAGAACTTACAAATTCTGGAACATCACAAGTCAGTAATTTATGCTTACATGAGATACTAATTAACAAACAGATGCTCACAATATGTGCAAGGATAGACAGAGAAAAGTTGAAGAGGAAAGCAAACAAACCCGCAATCTGTTAGAACCAAGTTCAAGAATTTACAGCTGATGAAAATGTTCAATCTCCTCAATGTTAGTTACTTCAGCTTTGCACACGTATAGTTCTATGAGCGTACTTGCTACCTTTGATAACCCATTTAAGGATGATATTATTGAAAGAAACATCAAATACCAAAAGGCTCTTGAATATGCTGGCATCAGGTATCTTCATCAGCTTATTATCTCTAAGTACAAGCTCTTGCAGAGAAAATCCTTCAAGTAAAGAATGTTTAAGATGCCTACTAAATGCCAGAAAAAAGCTTGATACCTGTAGCTTCTCAGTTTATCCAAAAAAAGCCATGAACGTAGAAACAAAACAAATGTGGTCACACCTAAAGGTGGAAATTTGTGATTTACATGTTTTTGTGAATTTAATCATCAAATAACTAAAAGCTGGATTAGATCATTTGGCCTTCTAAAAGGATTCATCAAGGATAATAGCTCCAATCCCAGCATACATGTAAACTACACATTGCTCATGCCCAACAAGACTTGAGCATGGCCATGCAGTTATTGACCTCTCATTGAGGAATTTTATTTCAAGTCAGTTACACTCACCTGTACCATCAAATTTTACAATGAAAGAACACAAAGGGACTTAGAACATACACTGTAGTGAAAGAAGTGCCCATCAACTTTGCCAATGTTCAGTTAAAATGATTGCTCAGCAATGGGATCTTCTGGCCCTTGGTAGTTGGTACCCAAACCTTTCCTCGCGATTGAAACCTCTTTCTCTTGGGCTCTGTATCCGCTTTGAGAGGCACAACATTTGGAGGGATTTTAGGTGGCGGAGGCGGAAGAAGCTCAGCTGATTCATTCCCTTCTTGAGAATCCATCTTTTAGGCCTGACAACCATACAACAAATATAAAATACATACTAAAATCAGCAGAGCTTCTTTGCACATTCAGAAGACGGAAGAAGTTGCTTCAATTGCCCTTGGATTCCATGCATCGACCATTAATAATGGAGATGAAGAGAAATTATCCAACACTGTCATCCACTCAGCACATGGTAACAATAATCATATTACAAGTACTTGTATGGAGGGCAAAAAGGAGATATTACCATTTACCAACCTTTGTATTCCTGCAAAGAGGAACCAGTCTCCAATATCATCCACTCCCAACCATCTTCCTTTTTAATTCATATACTTCCCTCTTTAAGTGAGTAATTGTGAATTTTTTTAAAATAAATTAGATTAGTAATAAGGAAGGAATAAAATTTTAAGAAATTAGAGAATCTCAAATAATAAGACAGTGAACACAAAATTTAAGTGAAACTCAGGAAATGGTGGCTCGGTTGAATGGAGAACCAGGCATGATTAGTTCACATAGATACCCCGAGCATTTCTTTTAACATCTAGTGTGTATTTTCAGCATTACAACATTGCTTCCTACCCACATAAGTTCTTCCTTGAGATTGTGAAATTCCTTATTTGACATGATAGACTGTCCCTCTTAGTTAAATGCATGTACAACACAATCACAAGATATATTAGAGCTTTTTCAATCAACGTGAGCAGTTGGGAGGACTACATGAATGATATATAGACTACTCTATCATACTTGAAGTGCTTCAAAGAACTCTGCTTCAAGCTCTCCAAGATGGGGCAAGCTCAAATGAGTAGTAACCGCATAAAAGGATACAAATCCTATGTTCAAATGATTGTGAAGTCTCTGGCTCCAGCAACACAAAAAAACAAATAAGAAATTAACTTAAAACCATAGAATACCAAAAAATAGAGACAAAACCAAAAGAAACAACACACTTCCACAACCCACAAAAAATCAAGAAAGCAAAACCAAAATCAGCAAGAAACGACAGGAGGGAATAAATTCCACCATGAAAATGCATACCTTTGTAGGCAAGAGCAAGACAAATTTACCTGCTTTGCTTGGTTATATGAACAATCGTTTCTTCCATTTCCTGCAGAAGTATTACAGAGGTCATGTTTTCCGGCTTTCCTCAAGTACCACTTCACCTTCTTATTATGCACACTCCTTGTCCCCCTACAAAGTCATGCCATAAAACACAAATCAGTCGTGGCAGAAAAACGTGATGGTGTTATTAAATGATTATAGTCTGCAACACATTCATTTTTCTAACATTAGTTAACTGTGAACTTGCAGCTGCTTTCATTTCATGCATAGATAAATATATATAACCAGAGGATAATTATCGCATAAGCTTAATATATACGATCTGAGTGGTGAGGTTGGATAAAAAATCATCATCAACAGCATGTCCAAAAAGTACTGGAACAAAACTTGACTTTGCCACCTGATTTCATAAAAAGCAATAGGTATACATATTATTACAAGCATAGTCACAAGTTTCATCGTATTCTCAAGGTCACAACTCACTCAGCAACAATGGAGATGGAAACATCTATAGACAGGACAAGGCACTCAAAAATACATCATATAATAAGCTCCTCAAGGCCTTCCATTCATATGCTGGATCTTCTCTTTCATATTTTGCATATTGGGTAAATTTTAACGTGATAACATTTCAGAACTTCCTTACAGAGAGCAAATTACAATATATGCATCTTTCATATGATTTGAGCATTGAATTCAAAAAAAAATATTCTCTTATCAAATATAATCAGTACACAGAGACTAAAACAATCCATCAGCAAAGTAGCTGGCACACATATTGATTCTTCAAAGTATTAGAACATTTTTAGTCATCTGCTGACATAAGAAATCAACATCCTCCGATAAATCTTCAGTGGACCTAAACACTAACAGCTAAAAAGTAAGGAAAAAGGTACAAGATAAATTTCTACCTTGATGGTGTTTTAACTCCGTTATATCAAATTTTGCATTTTTCTGAACTCCGTTATGCACAAATAGTTACAGATGACTGAAAAGGCAAATAAAGTGACATAAGGACCGATATGGAAGAGATGAATCATACCAACACGGAAACGCGAACGACGTCACAAGAACTTTCCAACTCCCCCTCCTCTAGTCTGTCTCGTCTCTCAATTATCTAGTTAATGAAATAGATTCCGTTTTAGATTGTGTGTTTAATAAATATGGAAACATACATAGATCAAGAAGTATTTCATGCCAAATATTGTATGAGACCTACTACTATGCAGATTCAATTATCTAGTTAATGAAATAGATTCCGTTTTAGATTGTGTGTTTAATAAATAGTTTCTTTCTCCCGAGTCCGTCCTTCCGTCCTGATTCTCTCTCTGGTTCTACATCCCGGAGAAGACTCGCCAACGGCAAATAATTCATTCTCCCGAGTCCGGCGTTCCGCCCTGGTTCTCTCTGTGGTTCTAGATCCCTTTGTGGAAAATAAAAACAACGGTTGAGAAGGACAAGTTCAAACCGATCATATTTGGAGACGACTTTGTAGACTTTGAAGAGGCAAAGAAAATCCGCCGGCGATGAAGGATTCTTTCTCCCGAGTTCGCCGTCCCATCTGGAATCTTTCTCTGGTTCTGGTTCTGGTTCCCTTCCTGTTTATCAGTCTGGTTCATAATTTTGAAATTGAAAAACTAAGCATAAAAAACCCAATAAAAGAGAGAAGGGAAGATATGTATGAGGGAAAGATATGTATGAGTTAAGAGGGACAGATAATCAATAGCAATAGCAGGAGGTGGAAGACGAGAGAGATAAGAGCAGGTAGGAGGTGGAAGATGGTTGAGAGAACAACAAACGGAGGAATGAACGAACGAGAGGAGCAAAAGCACTATTCTATAACATTGAAAGTTAGTTTCGGCCGTACGTTACGCATGCTTTTATAGTAGTATAGATATAGATATAGATATAGATATAGATATAGATATAGATATAGATATAGATATAGAAGTATAAATATAGATATAGAAGTATAGATATAGATATAGATATAGATATAGATATAAAAGTATAGATATAGAAGTATAGATAGATACATTAGACGGTGTGTGACCTGACCAATAAATAAAGAGAGATTTATGGACCGTCAATGCAAATGACTGCCGCTTGAATAATTATGAAGTGAAGATGCCATTGAATTTATTTATTTATATATTGTCAACTTGGCTTGGAAACATATATATGATCGAGTGCCGCCAACATGTCCATTATATATTTGGAAGAAGACGAAGATGACGAAGTTCAATGTGAGAGGAGGAGGGCGAGCTCTCTTCTCTCTCCTAGGGTAGGGTTCTCTAGTTTGTTCTTTCCACCGTCGCTCCCCCATTCCTCCGGTTGCCCTTGCTTCTCCATTATGTATATCCGCCTGGTTCTTTTGCTGGTTGTTTTGGTTTTGTTTCCCCCGTTGCCTCACCCATCCTGATCCTTGCTTCCTTCTTGTTTTCTTTGGTTTTACCCTTTTCCTCTGCTCAAATGAAACTTTTAGGGTTTGGTTGGTTCTGGTCTGTAGATCGTGCATTTGCCTTATCCCTATTGAACCCTTCCTCTCGTATGACTTCTTGGTTTTCCATTGGTTGGATCTGATTGTCTGGTGCGGCTTTGGTTTGCCGTTTTGTTGTCCTTGTGGTTGGATCTTTGCCCCTTTTCTTTTTTCTTTCGCTGCTCGGTGTTGCTGCGATTTCTTGCCTTGGGATCTCTCTTTATTTGAGAGATTCTCGGTGGGGATTGTTGTTTTGATGGTTCTAAGTGCTCGTCTTGGCATCTTTATGCTTGATCTCTCCTTTGTGCTTTCTGATAGCGGGAGCTTTCTTGATCTTCTATGGGAGGGTGAGAAGTGGTCTCGCTCTCTTTGCTGCGTTTCGAGGTTGACTGATCCAGGTTATGTCTCTACTCCTTCTTTATTTCTTCCTTTGGTTCTGATTTCTTTTTTGGTGGATACTATTATTGTTGTCAAACTTTTCTTTTGGGTGCTGCCTTATGGTATTCATCTCTCTTTTCAGACTTTGGGGTTTGTAAAGATTGAGATCTTGCTATGTTGTTCGCATCTAGAGAATGAATCTTTACCTTATGAAATATCATTGAAACTTGTTCCTCTCTTTGGTTTGAACCATAATATGATTCTTATCCCAGATCCGTTTTTCTTACTGATGACATCTAAATTTCAGATTATTCTTAAGATTATTTTGACCCCTATTCTCTGCAATACTCTTATCCTTGTATATTTCTCAAATTATGTGCAGTTTTGTTGTGTGCTCTCTTTGCTTGGGAGTGGTATTTCTCGTCTTCCTGAGTATGGAGTCTTCAACTTAATAAGTATTGTCCAATTTTGTGGACCATTAAGTACAAAGGGTGCTTCATTATCTATATCTGTTATGCTAGAAGCGTGTAAATTCTTTTTTGCTTTACCTTCTCTGCTGCATCTCCTAGCTTCTGATATTTCAGGTGAAGTATATGTTCTTGAGTTGGCTAAAATTCATCATTCTATTTTTTTGCTCACCTTCTTGACCTATTATTTCTTTAATATATGTCATTGTTTTTGGTATCTTTTTTGGCTCAGGTTTTCTTCTGGGTGTGAGTCCTTATTATTTTTGCATTGCTCTGGCCTTGGTTTCCCCTTCTTTTGGTTCTGGCGGCAAGTGCTCTCAACCTATCTAGGTTATGTCTACTCTTCCTCTCTTCTTCTTCTGTTGTTTCTGGTTTCTTATCTAGTGTTTGTTTTGCTTATCTCTGTCAAATTTTTCTCTTGGTTGCCGCCTTATGGTATCCATCTCTCTTTTCGGACCTTGTGGTTTGTAAAGATTGAGATCCTGCTATATTGTGTGCACCTAGAGAATGAACCTTTACCTTATGAAATATCTTTGAAACTTTTTTATCAATATGGCTTGAACATTAATATGATTCTTATCTCAGCTCTATATTTTGCACAAATGAGACTTAAACTCTCTATTCTCTTTCAAGTTACATTGATCCTCATTTATTATAATATACTTATCCTCTTATCTTATTCAAGAGTTGTGCAGGATTGTGGTGTTGCCTCCTTTCTTGGGTATGGTCTTGTTCACATTCCTAACTATGGATTCCCCAATTTAATAACTTATGTAGTAACTTCTGGACCATTAAGCACTCCAGGTTTTTTCCTCTCTACCCCTCTTATGCTAGATATATGCAAAATATTGATTGCTTTGTATGGTCTGATGCAACTTATTTCATTTGATATTTCAGGTGAAGTATATGTTCTTGAGTTTGCTAATTCTCCTTATTCTCTCCTCTTACTGAGTGTTTTGTCCCATTATTTTTTTATAACAAATTCTTGTGCTTGGTATCTTCCTATGGCCAGATTTCCTTGTGATTGTGATTTCTTTTTTCTGTATGGAGCTGACCTTGTGTCCCCCTCCTTAAGGAACTGGCAGCAAGTGCTCCCTCTTTGTTGCTCAAAGGTTTTCTTGGTTGAGGTGTTGTTGCCTTCCTTCTGGGGGTTGCCTTTGAATCATGGATGGATCTATCTTTTTAACATGTTTGGTGTTTGGTGGCTTAGGCTCCTCTTCCTGATTGGAAGAGTTGTAGCTTTCCCCCATTCCCTTTCATGGAACAAAATCAATTTCAATGAGGATAATTGGGTGTTCTATCTTAGGGATAGACTCCCTCTGAGAATTGATTCTGAAAATGCCATTTTATGCCTGACTTCTCCTTGTTGTGATCTATATGTCAAAACTGTTACTCAATATGTGTTTACTTCTGTTCTCCCTTGCAATATGATTTCATGGCTTAACTTTTCAGTTGTTGTTTCTTGTTTACTTTGTAACCCCTGTAGTATTTTCCATTTCATGGATAAGATTTTCTGTGTTATGCCCCTTCTCATTGTAAAATTTGAGTTTTATGGGTTATATTATCTCCTTCTCATTGTAACACTTGAGTTTTTTGGGTTACACTATCTGTTAAGCTTTGTTTTTAGCCAACACTATACCAAAAATTACAATTTACTGTTCATCATGACACATCTCTCTTTTTTAATATTATCCATTCCTTTTCTTTTGAATTTTTTTGCACACTATCTCTGTATCTTTTCTACTATCTATTTCCTGCCTTTTATATATACTCCTAATTTATATGTTCACATTGGTGTCTCCTTCTCTAAATTTATTTTTCATAATAGTATTATAAAATATATAATCTGTTCTACCTCTGTTTGCTTCTTTCTCTTCTATGTAATCATTTCTCTTGCCACTTATCTCATAAATGCCTCTGTGGTTAACTTTATCCTCATTAATGGTACTAGGACTTTTGGTACCTTCATTTACTTCTCTATGTACTTATTATTGACTAATATCCTTTTCTACTATTGCTTGGTAACTGTTGACCTCTTTTCTAGCCAATTATATCTGTTGACATTTAATTTATTCAACTGTTCTTCTAAGTTGATCTTTTTGGGTAATCTTTTAAGGTCTATGTTTTATGAATATTCTTTCTATATTGCTCTCTTCTGCATAACCATTTCTCTAGCCATCTATTCATTAAATTCTTCTGTACAACCTTCTCTGCATTCCTTCTGCCTAAGGATCTCTTTCTCTGTACTCTGTTTATCTCACCATATACTTCTCTGTAGTCCCTACTACTCTAGTTATATGGTTACTGTTAACCTCTTCTACATCCAATTAAAATTGTTTGCTCTAAACTTTCTAAGCTATGTCATTTATTGTTATTTCTCTCATTTTTACTACAACTTTTCTCTTCTTCAACTTACTTCTCTATTTAAGGACTGCTTTGGTATCAATAGTTCATACCATCCTCGGCATAGAAAGCTTCCTAATTACTTACCTTCCCTTACCTTGGTTAACCTTTCCAGAATGTCTGAAACTATATCTTACCAAGATGCTTTAGTCAACTTCCCAATTCTCAACTCTATGTCTTCTGGCATGGATGTTGAAGGACTTTTGGCTCCCTCTTCCCCTACTACTCTTATCCAGCCTCTTGGAACCAATCCAGTCAAGTCTCTAAGCCCAAATGGACCTCTTTCTTATGGGGAGTCTTTGTCCCACAGTTTTGCTGAGGCTCCTGTCATTATCCCTGAATGTGACTTTGTTCCTTCCAATGATATTCTCAATCCTGCTACCTTTACTGCCACTATCCCTCTCCCAAATCCAACATATATTCCTTCTGTTAACAAATACTTGCAACAACTGATGCACTTTTCCCTTTTGCTCAAAATGGTAGAAGAACCTATTTCTACCACTTTGATCAATGGGAAAATGAAAGAGGTTTGGAAGGATTATGTGAAGGGTGAAGTTCAGTTCCAGGAATTTGCAAATTTCTGGATCCTCTTTAAATTTTCTAATAAGGAAGCTAGAGATGCTGTTTGGAACAAAAGGCCCTACCTTGTTCAGGGTAAACTTGTTGCCCTTCTTCCCTTTTATCCTGAGTTTAATCTTATTTCTGATGAAGTTTTAAGAGCTGATGTCTGGGCTCGTATCCCATCTTTGCCTTATTACCTCTACACTCCTTCTGCTCTTGACCTGATTCTGAGAGACAACCTTATTGGGCACTTTGTTAGGGTTGATGAGGTTTCTAATGCTAAAAACAAGATGAAGTTCTGTAGGGTTCTTGTTAATGTTGATATTACCTCTCCTCTTAAGGGTAGTGTCAAAATTATAACCCAAGTTAACTCTGTGTTGACTCTCAAGGTGTGGTATGAGACTGTCTCTTCTGGGTGTGGCTGTTGTGGGGAGGGTTCTCATTTCTTTGATGAGTGTCCTCTCAACAATATTCAACCTAGAAGTTGCAAGCTTACTGTTCTTGAAAATCCTGCTGAAGCTGAGCTTATTACCCAAACCTATACTAGACTGCATGGGGATGTCTCTACTAGACCTCTTGTTCACAGAATTCCTAATGGTCCTACCTTTGTAAGGTCAAATGTTGTTGCTCCTCTGTTTGCTACAAACCAAGCTTCTGGTGGCCCTGTTATATCTGTTGGTGTGCCCTCTGTTGGGGTGAATCTTCCTGAGCTTAACCCTGTGCAGACTATGCCTCCTTATAATCCTCTTATAACCTTAGACTTCTATTCCTCTATGGATCCAAGTGTGTTTTCTGACCCTGCTGTGTTGTTAAATGCTAGAGAGCAAGTTGCTCTGGCACTTGCAAACCTGAATGCCCCGATCCCTGAGACTATGATGATCCCTCCCTACCTCTGTGCTTCTCCCTTGGTGACTGGTGGAATGACTTTGCCTAGTGCTTCTCATTCTGTTCCCCAGCTTACCTACTTGGGATTGACTGGTATGGACCCAGGGACTGAGTCCTCTAACACTCTCTTGAGAAACCAAATGAATGCAGTTGACATTAAGTGTGCTGGTGAGAGCACCTCTGACTCTTCCAAACGTAAGGATACTGAGGTTGTCAAAGAATATGTTGAAGCTTCTTCTGTCTCAAAGAAACCTAAAAGGACTAGAGGCAAAAAGCAAGCTGCTTGATGATTGGTGCTCCTCTTGTGACTGGTTATGTTTTGTGTAAAATACCTTATGAATCTGGCCTGCTAGTTTGTTTTATGTACCACTTGTATGCTGCACCTTTGATGTATTCCCTGCATTTCCCTTTCTGTTGTAATTTCCTGGGCTTTGGCTTCTTCAGGTTGCCTTCTTTTGATAACAGTAATGCCCTTTGTAGCTCCTTTTGGTTGGAATTTTGCTGGATCAATCTCCTATGTATAATATTATGCTTGTTTGGACTTTACTTCTGGTTGTCAGTTTACTCTTGGTTAATCTTAAATAATTTTTGTTACTACTATAATTCTCTTTACCATATTATTCATACTTACTACTATTTCTCTTGGATTAAGCTTTATCTTTATGGAGTTATCTATAGGACTAATTGTTCTCTTCATTTTGATTGGAATTTATGCAGGCATGTTTGCTGGTGCTCCTCTTCATATATTCTCTGCAATATTTGTGCCCTTTCTTTTAATCTTATCTTTCCCTATGTTACAGTGCATCATTTACAAACTAGTTTGGAGGCTTCTCTCTTATTTGCCTTATTATGTTCTTTTATGATTGCTAAATTAGACTTGTTCAAAGATTGGTGTTCTAGCTCAATAGAGTTCTGGATTGTCTTAAACCACTTTTACCCTTCTCTTATTAATCTGGTGCAATTTATACTTATTAAATTCACTATAAGATCAAGGTCTAATGGCTTATATTATGATTTCTCTTTTCTAACAGCCTATTACTTTAGAACTTACTGGTTTATACTTTGTGTTGTGCACCTTTACAGGTTGTGTGGCTCTTGCTTCTCTAATAAGATCATCACCAACTTCACATATCCCTTTATCAATTTTTTCCTTTTGTTTTCTCTTAGGCTTCTTGTAAACATTTGCTTTTTCTAGAACTTATTTTTCTATACTTTGTATCTGTTGAGCATCATGTTAGTTTGGCCTTTTAATCTTTATAGCGATTTCAGTTGTAATATTTTTGGTCCTGATGCTTTTATCCTGGGTGTTTGGAGACATATTACTTCTTCTTTTCACTTATTTCTTTTGATGAATCTATATATGAACCATACTTGCTTGATCTTTGTTTTATTTTTTATACAATGTCTTTTATGAATATAGGTTATTGGAACATAAGAGGGATTCGTAGGCTTAACTTCTGGGAGGAAGTTGGGTTCATAAGAAAGTTTAATAAACTTAATTTTCTTTGCCTAGCGGAAACTAAAACTGACTCTGACCCCGTCATTTCAATAGTTCGAAAAGCTGGTTTCCATAATGTTATTTCATCTCCTTCTATTGGCACTAAAGGTGGAATTTGGTTACTTATTTCGGAAAATATTGAAACCAAAAAATGTGTTTTATTACATCAATCTAATAATCTTATTATTATGCAATATAATTACCAACATCAGACTTTCTTAATGATATTTGTCTATGCCCCCTCTAGAGATGAACATAAATTCCTTTTCTGGAACACTATCTCCGAAATCATTTATCGTTTCCAACAACCTTTTCTTTTTATTGGTAATCTAAACGAAATTTCTTCTCCTAATGATAAACTTGGAGGCTCTTCTCCACTATTAAGTCGATTCAATAGACTTTTGAACTTTTCAAATGAGTTTGGACTTGTTGATTCAAAAACAACTAGATTTCCTTTCACTTGGAGAAAACGGTCTGTTCCTTTGGATAATGTTTTTGAGAAATTAGATCGTGTGTTATGTCATCAAACCTTAACTACTTTATTTCCTTCTCTTATAGTGCATCACCATCCTTTCACTACTTCTGATCATTGTCTTATTACATTCTCCCTTGGGGCTAAAAATTCCTTTCGGAAAATTCCTTTTCGTTTTGAAAATGCTTGGATGTCTGATTCTTCTTTCATTCCGTTAGTTTCTAAAGTTTGGAATTATCATATGTCAGGTTCTTTTATGTTTCGCCTATCTATGAAGTTAAATCTTTTAAAGAAATATTCAAAGGTATGGGCTAAACATCATACAAATAATAATTTTTGAACAATTGAAAATTTCTGAAAATCAACTACAAAACCTCCAATCAGACTTATTACTTGACCCCCTTAATCCTACCATTATTATGCGGCTTCAATCACATTTAAATAAATATAATGCTCTGCTAAATTTTCAGCATAACTTTTGGAAGCAACGTGCTAAGGTAACCCATCTACAAAATGTAGATAGAAATACAAAATATTTTCAATAAATCACTAAAATTCGTTCTTATAAACAGAGAATGTTCCTTTCCAAACTCATGCGGGTGTTGTTATTTTTGATCATTGTTTGATTTCGCAGAACATCATTGAAGAACTTAGTCATAGATTTCTGATTAACCCTTCCTGTTCAATTTTTCCGTCTGATCTTGATATCATTCCACATTTAATATCTGCAACAGATAATCTTATGCTTATTAAATCTCCTTCGGCGACAGAAATCAAGTTTGCAACTTTTGATCTTGCTCCGAATAAAACTCCAGGCACGGATGGCTTTCCAGCAGATTTTTTCCAAAAATTTTGGCATATTGTGGGTAATTCTGTCATTTTAGTGGTACAGGCTTTTTTCCATTTTGGACAAATGCTGCGTTCTGTTAATAAATCCTTTGTCACACTTATTCCTAAAATAGATGCTCCTTTAACTATTAACCATTTTCGTCCCATTAGCCTTTGTAATACCATTTATAAAATTATTACTAAAGTTTTAGCCATCCGTTTGGGTTTGCTCCTTCCTTCACTTATCCATCCGCTTCAGGGAGCTTTTGTGAAAGGAAGACTTATCCAGGATAACATCCTTATAGCGCATGAAAATTTCCACTCTTTTCATAAAAAGAAAAATGGGAAAAAAGGTTGGAAGGCCATTAAGTTAGATATGGAAAAAGCTTATGATAAACTTGATTGGAATTTTATTAAATTAATTCTCTTAAAATTCGGTTTCCATTCTAAATGGGTTAGTCTCATTATGACTTGTATTTCCACTTCCTCTTCTTCTGTCCTTGTTAATAATGAGCCTGGGGTTGAGTTCTCTCCTCAGTGCGGGATTAGACAGGGGGATCCAATTGCACCTTTTATCTTTATCATTGCTATGGAATATCTTGCACGTACACTGCAATTGCAGTCTACTCTTGACTCTAGATTTGTGGGTATACAATTAGTTAAGAATGGTACGTGTTTACCCTTTCTTAGTTTTGCAGATGATACTCTAATTTTTGCAAATGCTTCTCATGAAAATATTAATTATATTAAAACCTTTTTAGATAATTTCTCGAGAATTTCGGGGCTTTCGATTAATTATCATAAGAGTAGCTTTCAGGTGTCGGAAAATATACCTAGAACTTCGGCCCTCTCTCTTGCTTCCGTGTTAAATATTCAGATTACTACGTCTATGGAAAAGTACCTGGGAATACCGATCATTAAAGGGAGGGTGCAAAATTCAGTTTTTCTAGAATCTATTACTAAACTTAAGAGACAATTATCTCAATGGAAAGCGAATACTATTTCTCAAGCTGGAAGGACTATCCTTATTCAGTCTAATCTGCTTGGCCAAGTCAACTATCTAATGCAGAGCTTCCTTCTTCCTAAAGGAATTCTGAGTGATATTGATAAAGTAAATAAATCTTTTTTTTGGAATAAATTTCAACCAAATCATCATCCTCTTATTAGCTGGGAAAAGGTGTGTTCTCCTAAAGAATCTGGGGGAATGGGCCTTCGTTCTGCTGAGAATAATAATTTGTCTCTTCAATTGAAACTTCTTTGGAAAATTCTGTCCTCTCCCCATAATTATTGGGTCATTTCGGAAAAATATCTTGGAACTACTTCGCTTTTTCAATATCAGAAGAAAAATTGTTCTTGGCAGTTTGGAAGATTAATGAATCTCAGGGATAGATTTTCGAAAGGTATTTTGTGGAGTATTGGAAATGGCCTTTCTGTTAACTTCTGGACAGACCCTTGGATTCCAAATATTGATTTATTCCCTTACTTTGATAATGTCAATATTAAGTTAAAAGTCTCTTCTTTTATAACTTCGTATCATTCCTGGGATTATGAGAAATTACATTTAATTCTGCCAGATTCTTTAGTTAATTTAATTTCAGATATTAGAATTCCCATCTCTCCTTCTTTGGATCGATTAGTTTGGCTTCCTTCATCTGATGGAGATTTTTCTGTCCATTCAGCACCTTCTATGCTTAACTCTCCCCATCCTGAGTTCTCTTTTGACTTCTCGTGGATTTGGAAATCTTCTCTTCCACCTAAAATTAAAAATTTCTTTTGGAAAGCTTGTGCAGATTGTCTCCCAACTACTGATCGTCTAAATAGGCATTTTAACTGTGTTTTTAGTACTTGCTCCTTATGTGACTTTTAAGTGTCCTTTTACTCTTAAAATGATCTCCAAATTTGAGGCTTTACTTAACGTTACCTTTTATATTGCAAATTCTGATAATTTCGCTGATAATTTGTTGTCTACTTTAAAATCAAATAAAAAAAGTAATGTGCTTTGTTTCTTATGGTGGTTTACTTGGGGTCATAGAAATTTAAAAATTTTTAATCCGACCAAGCTTATGACCATGCTTCCTCCTTGTGATTTGGCTTTCTCACAACACCTCCAATGGGTCTCCTCACAAGCTTCTTCTACTAGAAATGACAAACCTCGGCCTAAAAGGAAAAATAATTGTGTTTGGAAGAAACCACCTATTAATTCTTTAAAACTAAACTTTGATGCTTCTAAACGTTTGAATAATTCGACTTATACGGGGTTCTTAATTCGTGACCATAATAGTAAAATCCTGTCTTTTGACAGAAAACACATTTCCTCTGTTTCTGTTCTTCAGGTTGAGGCCCTTGCATTGCTTGATGGTCTTAAAAGTGCGGTCCTGTTAAATCCGTCTCGTCTGATTATTGAGGGGGATAATTTGATTCTTATTAATTCTTTGAAAAACATTTGGAAAGTGCCTTGGGAAATACAATCTATTGTTAATGATATCCGTCATTTTGCTGCTTTTATTCCCTGTGTGGTGTTTTTTCATTGTTTCAGGGAGTGTAATTCGGCGGCGGATTTTATCGCCAGAAGGTGTTTAGTTGTTTCAGATCTTAGTTTTGCTATTTCTCATTTTTTTCCGGGATCGTTGTTTGATCCTTCGGATTCCTTTAGTTTTAATGTGTGGATCCAGACTCATCCTCTGTTTTTTGATTTTCTTAAGATCATCCGCTGTGATGATTTAGGGTGGCCTTGTATTGTACGGGCATCCTAGTGTTGGCTTTGTAATGAGCTTGTAGCTCATTTCTAAAAAAAAAAAAAAACATGTCCATTATATTATATATTCCAAGTTGGCCTTTTTAATCTGCAGCTCGAATAAAGTAAAATAAAACGGATAATGCATGAATCAATGGGGATGAGTTTACAAGTGTCAAGTGTGCATCCCACACTAGCTTTCAAGTCTGGATTAGAGCTAAACTAAATTCCTTGGGTCTTGCATAAATCCTTATCACCTACCTACATCATATGATCGATGACACTAGCTAGATACGCCCTCTAGTTAATAAGTACATAGTATAATACAATGCAGTTTTCAGTCACAATTGCTTAACAACAATATTCCCGTTTTTTTTTTTTTTTAAAAAGTGGTTCAGGAAAATGCTAGCTTTCGAGCGACTTGATACATACATATATATATATATATATATTTTTATATTGGCATATAAATTTTTTATATTTTTTTTAAAATGGAGAACAAATTTTCATACTCCGTATTTTCTAAATTTTTTGTACTCTAACTCTAAGGCCATTTTCAACAATTTCTCTATAATATTCTACAAAATGAAGAGCCAAAAATCATATTCTCTAAATAAAATTAACTTTAATTCCAACAGTTTCTTCATTTTAGAGAATCTTACATTTATTAGTTTTATTTATATATAATTTTTTATTATAAAATTTCATATGGTCAATCACAAGTTTTCATGTATACACTTTTAATTAATGCATCATCTAAATAAATTTGGAGAATGATCTAAATATAGGGAATACACCTCAATCTTTTGGAGAATTCTCCATTATAGAGAATTACATAGGTAAGTTGTTGGGGGCAAAAAAAATGGATAAAATTCTCCAAATGCACAATTTTCAACAGTTTGGAGAAGTTGTAGGATATGCCCTCACAAATTCTCCAATTTGAAGAATCATATTCATATTCATATTATTGTTAGCTATAAAATTTAATTTAACTAATTGGAAGAAGACATGATTACGTACATATACATTTAATACATTCTCTAAATATTTTTGAGGAATTTCCTAAATGTAGAGATGTGTAGTTATATTTTGGAGACTCTCTCCATTTTAGAGAAATGGATGGAGAATTGTTGCATTTAAAACACACACTAAATTCTCTAAATTCACCATTTTCAAGAAAAAGGAGATTTTGTTGAAAATGCTCTAAGCTAGCTAATCTATGTATATATATAAAAGACGCAAGGAATAAGGCCACCATATTGCGCCACCTAGGATTTTTCCTACGTGTCGTTCCCACGTTAAGCCACATGGGATTTCTCCACATAGGATTTTTTCTTATTTTGTTAATTTATATATGTTAATATTATTTTAGGATAATATAGAAATAACATAAATTAATCCATGAAAGATTCTATCTAAAATAAAGATTTTATCTATTACATATTAGGAATTAGGATAGATCTAAAAGATTTTATCTAAAATTAAAATAAATTATAGAACATTAGATATTATATATTAAGATAGATATTTTAATTTTATTATTCCAAATAAATTTCTATGTATTTATATGAAAATAGTTAAATTCGAATTTTATATAAAATTAAAGAAAATTATTTTATCTTTATTTGTTTATCTATTTATGTAAAAGATTTATCTTAAATAAAATTTTGATCAAAAAAATAGAACTTTCAATCTAGATAATTACTTGCCTAAATTGACTTTTTTTTTAAAAATTACTTTATCTTTTTCGTTTTGAATTATTTATGTAAATATAAATGATTTTCTTATTATTAAAAAATTCATTCTTTATTTATATTTTTTCATCGTTTCTTATTAAGCATATTTTTAATTTTTATTCAAATTTTTTTAAGAATTGAATTTGATAAAAAAATTACAAGAATTTAGATTATTTTTACCCTTTTATATTTTTTTCTAAAATATTGTTAAAACTAAATGATTTTAATTCAAATAAGTTTTATTTATACTTTTGCATAAATAAATTATCATTAAGCCATCGAGATTATAGTGAGTTCACCTTAACAATTTTGGCATATTAAATTAAAATTATATTTATTAAATAAATTAATTATTAAATTCATATAGTCGTGCATGACACGACGGGTATAGCTAATACAAGGATAAAACACATAAGATACTATATGCCTCTAAACCTTTTCCAATTTTAAAAAAAAAAATCAGTGCAAAAATTTATTGGGATAATTCTGGATGGTAATCCTGTGTGGTGTACGAGATTTAATTTTCAAAACAAAGTTTTAGAATGCATTTATCTTTTTTTTTAAAGTATGCTTAGCCATTGACTTGACGCTACACTTATACAAAATAAGTACTTTTTTTAAAAAGTATTGCTTATTTATTTTGAAAAACGTGAAATATAATTAGTTTTTACATATTTCAAGATGAATAAGTAATACTTTTTAATAAAAATTACTTATTTTTAAGAAGTGTAGCAAGGAAGCAATGAAGGAAAGCATTTGTATTTTGGTGGACAAGGGAAAACCACACACCAACAAAGGAAAAAAAAAAATTAATATGCGTGTTCGTTTGTTTATGTGCTTCTTCCCTACTATAAGATTTATATTTTATACTACCATTAAGAGCTTTCTTCTATACCTATGTGTATATAATGAGTTTATTTTGGGCTAACTATTAGGGCCTAACAATATGGGCTGAAACACTGGCCTAATTAAGTGGTCGTGGTGGGATGGCCCAATCTATTGATCCAATTAATATATAGAATAATCACGAGAAGTCTATAAAGTGGGCCATTTTCGTACAGCTCCAAAGTGACTTGGGAGGCAGACAGTAGGGGTGTTCAAAAATATCAGATTCGGTCAATCCGATTCGGTGATCCGACGATCCGATCCGTGAAAATTCAAATCCGTTGGAAAATTATCCGAATCCGATCTGATCCGAGAAAATTAGTCGGATCATCGGATCGGATACGGATCGGGTCGTCAAACCCCCCGGATATCCGAGGGTATAATAATATACATATATATTCTGTGCAATAACAAAAAATTTAATAGTCCAAATAGTTTTATGTGCTTCGACTTCCTAGTACTACCCCTTTTTTGTTTGTTTTCTTAATTAATTTTAATATATTTCACCACACAAATAAAATTAACGATAAATAAAACCTAAATCTATATTTTAGCACCCCATTTTTATTTTATTTTAAATCATTTTTCTCTTTCTTGTATGCGGATGATTATTTGGATCATGATTTTTTGGTGAAATTTACCGACTGAATAAATTATTTGGAACTTAAATACAAAAAAATATAAAAAATGAATATTCGGATATCCGCCACAAATATCCGATCCGATCCGAGCTATACGGATCGGATATCCGGGTATACCCGGATCGGATACGGATATGGCTTTAGAGAAAATTTTATTGCGGATATCCGATCCGATTAGCCGGATCAGATTGGATATCCGGTTATGAACACCCCTAGCAGACAGGCAGTCCAGATTTGAATGAATTATAAATTAATAGTATTGCCTCTATTTATTTTTCTAGGCTTAATTTTTTGTCTAATTCTACTTATCTTTTTAAGTATTTTGTACAAAATTTTTCATTCTTACCCTCAAACTTCAAATACTCATATTCTCAGTATTTTTTTTTAGGTTGCCCACTGGTTCACCAGAGCTTCGTCTTGGTTACGTCCAGTTCGACCCGGGTCGTGCACCTGGCTTTGGCGGGTGAGTCTCTCAAAGGGAATTTGTTGGATCGTGACGCGTAAGTAATAAAACAGGGAATTAGCAATGTTCTCTGGGCAGCAGAAATAAAAAATAAGGAACACAATATTTAGAGAGGAAAACTTTTTGCCCGACCAACAAGTCGTAGAAAGAAAAACCTCTACCACTGAGAGTCTGAGACTCCTTCTCAGAGGATTTTCAATAGAATACTTTTATTAAGTTTCAACGATTACAAGGCAAGTCAAGTTCCCTGGTAACTAAGACACCAACCAAAGTTCAACCAACTAGACTTCTACAATCCTAAGTGTAAACCTAAATGGAAGTAAACTACTGACATGAGTACTCACTCACTTGTGGATTTTTCACCGGAAAAAGCCACACACACACCCGTATTGTATTTGACAGAAAAAAAAAATCACTTTCATATTGCCTCATTCATTACTCCTATTCCCTATGTTCAAGAACTAGGCTTTTCTCCTTTATCAGTAATTTTCTCTTAGAGTGAAATGAAGCCATGGGTAAAAAAAAATTGAGTTAGACATATGGAATTTATGTATTGCCCATCAACTATTATTCGAAATTTAAATTTGGCTCCAATTTTATTATCATCAAATTTTTGATAAAATTTGGATATCAATGAACAAACAGAAGTATATCGATGAACAAATATGAACAAATAGAAATATATCAATGAACAAACAAGTTATATCAAATTTTTTACTCATATAGTTAGTTTCAATGCACATATATTTATCTAGTTTTTATAGTTGCTATATAGATCTTTTTTTGAGAGATAATGTAAATGTCTTATATATAATTCAGTTAAGTCAATTATACATGGCAGAATAATCAATTACAAAGACTTGTTTATGTTCGTATTAAGATACAAACATGTGATAAAGTGAGCTACACAAGTGTCATGTCTTCCTATATAAGCACAAAAAGAAACAAATGAAGTGTCCAAAAAACATATATCATCTAATATAGTACCTAAACTAGCATAAGTACCCGTGCCTTGTATGAGTTTATTCAAATATAAATTATTTATTTTAAAAATAAATTAATTTTTGTATGTCAATATGAATAAAATTTACGCATTATTTTAATATAAGACCCAATATTTTCTTTTTTCCTTTTCTAAAAGAAAATGAATTGGTTTAGCAATTTTTAAATTTGTACACATATGTTTAAATTTAAAATCTATACATATAATATCAAACAAAAGTTTAAATTTTTTTCATTATAATATGAGATTTGAATATATAATAATCAATAAAATATAACTAATCAAAGTAGAATGAGATAAGAATGAATCTAAAATTTAGTTATTAGTTTGTAACAAACCTATATAAAAATAAAACAAAATAATTATAAATATTTTTATAATTAGTATTAAATTATTTTTTAGAGCATTGATGATGTGGCGCCCGCCACATAGGTGAATTGAATATGAAGGCGACACATAGGCGAAATGAATGTGAGGCCGACATGTATCAGAAAAGTGACTTCTTTAGTATATATAGATAAGATAAGTTTAATGTGGTGATGTCAACAACAATGGGCACTCGACCTCGGCCGAAGTTGCTCGTGATCATGAGGGTCGTTGGTTGGGTGGTTTCGTCCGTAATCTTGGGGCCTGCTCTGTAACACCCCTTCCTACCCTGGAGTTATTACCGACTGTAACCCCAATTAAAACTAAACCGAAGCTACCCAAGGCTTTAAACTGACTGAACAAACTAAAAAAAATCCGAAAGTTGGATTCATTTAAATCAAAAGTATGAAAGTGAAAAGACCACAAAATGTCATAAAAGAACTTAATCTTTATTACTCGATAACTCAAACTTTACAAACTTAAAGAAAACATTACGGTGGAATAAATACAAATAGTCTTATAACAATATTAGCTTTTATGACAAGATGATAGAACAATCCTCGATCTGAACAAAGTCTTTAGTATATAACCCTTAGCTTCTTCTTTTTCAACATAGCTTTGTAGTGGCCCAACCTAAACTTCGCTCAACACAACTTTTGGAAACTTTTCTTCAACTTCTCGATCCACTTCTCAAATCAACTTCCATGAAATACCTCATGTGTCGTATACAACGGTGGACACCAGCCGACCATGCAATTGAATAAAGTTGTCGGGTTAGTCTAATGAAAGACTAAACAAGTGGAGAAATTGATTGGTTCTTATGGTAGTGACTAAACATATTGGCATTTGATGAAACCCGAAATAACGACTCGCTAGAAGACAAGGAACGAGATTATTATATTTGATTGTGCAAACACTTGCTTCTTTATTTATATTTCTCTTACAGCGAGGTTACAAGCCAACGAGGTTAGTAAACAATTGAGAATTACACCCTAGACCTCCTACGAGTGTTCGAGATCTCGATCTAACAATATACGAGATCTCCTATTTGCTAGACGATTCTACCGCCTAAGTGTTGCTTGGTTGATCTTGAGATGAGGTAGATTTGAGAGCGTGGTGTAGGGAGTCTTGTGAGATTGTGTAGCGAGGTCTTTGGTGTGAGCGAGGTTTCTTTACGACTTGAAGTCTTTTTTGTGGACTTCACTTGTCTATAGCGAGGTCTTTTGACGATGTTTCGATCACGTCGATCTTCAACGAGCAAGATAGTTCTTGAGTTCAAGATGTTTTTCGACCATTTAGTTGGCCTTGATGCCTTCCTATTTATATGATTAACCACGTGCTTGCTTGTGTATACATGCTCGATGTGGGATACTATTTAGATTTTGCACTTTTGGCTCCCTAAGCTAGCAAGCCTACAAGATTGTCTTGCAAGCTAAGCAATGGGGTGTTTGTTGGCCATTTCCCATTAAACCATACACTTATTGATTGTGAAGTGGAAAGTCAAAGAAAGCTGCCTATTATAACCTCGTTTTGGTTGTTTGAAGCCTCGCAACATGACTCTTTTGGGCCCATTTACTTATTGTTTGGTTGTTTGGGCAAGATTTGTGCAACTTGCACATGGGCCAAGCCCATTTGGGCTTTTTATTGAAATCAAATGAGAATATCTATGACTTGATAGTCCATAGAAAACATACGTGATCATATAGCCCAGGTTTGCCTACTCATTCGCATGCCTAGGTTAGGCGCGTGTGTACAACGCGGTATCTTATCTCTCTTTCTTTATGGTTGCTAATTTGCCTTTCATTAATTAGCGGTTATTTCACGCACCATCACAACCCCTTGACTTGGTGTCCTCGTTCCATCAGGGCAACAAGACAATAAATGGGTGCACAGCTTATCGACTTGCAACTTATGCAACGCGATCTAAACTCGAGATTAGGTGGAGTTCGAACATTTTTAGAGAGTTAGGACCTCGTCCTTTAGATTGTTAGGACCTCGTCCTTTAGATTTGTCAGGACCTCGTCCTTTAGATTGCCATGACCTCGTCCTTTGAGAGTTAGGACCTCGTCCCTTAGATTGTCAAGACCTCGTCCTTTGAGAGTTAGCGAACCTCGTTTGTAAGAGAATTTGGACCTCGTCCATAAGAGAGTTTGGACCTCGTCCATAAGAGAGTTTGGACCTCGTCCATAAGAGAGTTTGGACCTCGTCCATAAGAGAGTTTGGACCTCGTCCATAAGAGAGTTTGGACCTTGTCCATAGAGAGTTTGGACCTCGTCCATAAGAGAGTTTGGACCTCGTCCATAAGAGAGTTTGGACCTCGTCCATAGAGAGTTTGGACCTTCTCCATAGAGAGTTTGGACCTTCTCCATAGAGAGTTTGGACCTCGTCCATAAGAGAGTTTGGACCTCGTCCCTTAGATTGTCAGGACCTCGTCCATAAGAGAGTTTGGACCTCGTCCATAAGAGAGTTTGGACCTCGTCCATAAGAGAGTTTGGACCTCGTCCATAAGAGAGTTTGGACCTCGTCCATAAGAGAGTTTGGACCTCATCCATAAGAGAGTTTGGACCTCGTCCATAAGAGAGTTTGGACCTCGTCCATAAGAGAGTTTGGACCTCGTCCATAAGAGAGTTTGGACCTCGTCCATAAGAGAGTTTGGACCTCGTCCATAAGAGAGTTTGGACCTCGTCCATAAGAGAGTTTGGACCTCGTCCATAAGAGAGTTTGGACCTTGTCCATAGAGAGTTTGGACCTCGTCCATAAGAGAGTTTGGACCTCGTCCATAAGAGAGTTTGGACCTCGTCCATAGAGAGTTTGGACCTTCTCCATAGAGAGTTTGGACCTTGTCCATAAGAGAGTTTGGACCTCGTCCCTTAGATTGTCAGGACCTCGTCCTTTGAGAGTTAGCGAACCTCGCTTGTAAGAGAATTTGAACCTCATCCATAAGAGAGTTTGGACCTCGTCCATAAGAGAGTTTGGACCTCGTCCATAAGAGAGTTTGGACCTCGTCCATAAGAGAGTTTGGACCTCGTCCATAGAGAGTTTGGACCTCGTCCATAAGAGAGTTTGGACCTCGTCCATAGAGATTTTGGACCTCGTCCATAAGAGAGTTTGGACCTCTTCCATAGAGAGTTTGGACCTCGTCCATAAGAGAGTTTGGACCTCGTCCATAA
This sequence comes from Fallopia convolvulus, assembly GCA_964016875.1. Lineage (NCBI taxonomy): Eukaryota > Viridiplantae > Streptophyta > Magnoliopsida > Caryophyllales > Polygonaceae > Fallopia > Fallopia convolvulus. Next base: position 50,138,551 of record OZ024725.1, read on the forward strand.
GAGAGTTTGGACCTCGTTCATAGAGAGTTTGGACCTCGTCCATAAGAGAGTTTGGACCTCGTCCATAAGAGAGTTTGGAACTCATCCATAGAGAGTTTCCAGCCCCAAGCGGGAAGCGAGGGGTGGATTCGCGTACTTTTCGAGAATCTCCAACCCCAAGCGGGAAGCGAGGGGTGGAATAGTGCACTTTAGAGAGTCTCCAACCCCAAGCGGGAAGCGAGGGGTGGATTTGCGCACTTAGAGCCGAGAGTTTCCAACCCCAAGCGGGAAGTGAGGGGTGGATTCATTATTACGATCATTTTGGACCTCGCCATAGCACATAAGTATATAGTAAGTATAATTAATTAGTGAGTCAAGTTTACAAGGCTTACCTCGTTCCACGACCATGCCATATGAAATTCTCCGGACGGAGGCTATACTGGCATGCACGTCAACTGGGTTTAATTAAATGTGGCCAACCAAACTTTTTCTAGCCCAATTGCCACTCTCACCCGCCATTAAATAGGTTTTGGACCAAAATAAGGTGTGCACGAGATTGACCCAATTGCATGTCATCCTCATGCATGACGACACAATTAATTAGCTATTCTCACCTCCATACCCAATTATGCAATGTGCGATATTTGGAACGGAAATTAAAGGATTCATAGCCATCACCAAGCCATAAATAACCACGCATGCACATGTGATGTTTACCATGCGGGTTCCATGCAACCTTTTCAACCCCTACCCTGAGATTTGCGTGCATTTTTAGAATGATCCATGGTTTTTGCATGCCATGCATGCATGTGGGACTTTTCACTCCAACCATAAATATATTTATAGAATTTTTATGAGTTAGCCAATCATGTCTACCTCCATCCGCAACACATTGGTTTTGATACGAAGGACATGGCCACGAGCCATCACCAACACCGAGATGCCTGGACTCGCGCAACTATCCCGACCCCACCTTGCACTTCATGCCGAGCCGCCATGGAAGAGCTCTCTGACCTGGCCTTGAAACATCACGGTGGTAAGCAATCTCCGGCGCGCCGGGCCCCAAGGCAAAGTCATTCAAGTGAACACAGAGGTTGCGGGGTCAAGGAATTGAAAAATGCGGAGGTTGCGAAGTGGGGTCAAAGACCGCACCCGACGAGGTATTACGCAACCCCCGAAGCCCTCCAATAACACACACGGTTGACTTGCCTGAGATTGAACACTTGGCCCGAAGCAACGACAAACAAGAGGGTCTCAGAGACGAGAGTACGAGGGTGGAGGTTGAGACCCCGCCGCGCCCTGTCATCGGCGCGCCATCTGCCTAGCGAGGTAACTCCGCGAAGACCGCGGAGAGTAGTCGTGTCCTCGTCTGCACATGAAGATGGTGATCGAAACCGAACCGACTCCGCGCTGAGAGTAGTTATTGCCAAGGAGTGGGCTCGCTTGTTGGCCATTGAAGACCTCGCTTGTTGGCCATAGAAGACCTCGCTTGTTTGGAGCCGTACATGAAGAACCCGCATGCCTACAAAGACCTCGCACGTTGGCCTACTTCGCTCATTTGGAGGTTGTGCTTTTGACCACGACCTCGCTTTGTTTGCTGATTGGCCGCGCTCACCACCTCGCTTTGTTGACCTCGCTTCTATGGTTGTTGGCCTCCCTTCTATGGCCCCACCATGCTTGTTTGACTTCACTTATTACAGAAACGGAGGGGAGAGGATGCGATCCACTTGATTGTTTCCTGAGTGTAGGTCGGATAGGGAGAGCTAGTTCCCACAGACGGCGCCAGTGTTGAAACCCGATATAATACGCGCTATAAACGTGAATTAAATAAATACTAACTCTCGTGATTCATACAACCGAACAGTTTTCGTACGTGGATTATTCCTCCTCCCCACCCCTCAACCGGTTGTTTTTGTGCTCTTTACGATTAAAGTCTTTAGACTTTATACCGTTTATAGCGCGACCTCACTCGGAGATCAAACACGTCGAGCTTTGGCAAACGAGATAGTTCTCGAGCCAGAGAGGATTTTCGACCATTTAGTTGGCCTTGATGCCTTCCTATTTATATGATTAACCACGTGCTTGCTTGTGTATACATGCTCGATGTGGGATACTATTTAGATTTTGCACTTTTGGCTCCCTAAGCTAGCAAGCCTACAAGATTGTCTTGCAAGCTAAGCAATGGGTGTTTGTTGGCCATTTCCCATTGGACCATACACTTATTGATTGTGAAGTGGAAAGTCAAAGAAAGCTGCCTATTATAACCTCGTTTTGGTTGTTTGAAGCCTCGCAACATGACTCTTTTGGGCCCATTTACTTATTGTTTGGTTGTTTGGGCAAGATTTGTGCAACTTGCACATGGGCCAAGCCCATTTGGGCTTTTTATTGAAATCAAATGAGAGTATCTATGACTTGATAGTCCATAGAAACCATACGTGATCATATAGACCAGGTTTGCCTACTCATTCGCATGCCTAGGTTAGGCGCGTGTGTACAACTCGATATCTTATCTCTCTTTCTTTATGGTTGCTAATTTGCCTTTCATTAATTAGCGGTTATTTCGCGCACCATCAATATCGAAATCCGAATAACAACCGGTCGATGATCCAACAGTTAGCAGTCCCATAGAGGATAAGAATGAGGCATGCATAATCAAGAGATAGGACACCACAACTTGTGGTTCCTTTACGAAATATGAACAATTGTCGGGAACTCATAAAAATCACATAACATTTTGAAAAGCCTCCATCGACTAATCAGATTGACTTAATCAAAGTTTGATTAAGAATCATTCATAACCGGAAGCAAGAATGGTTATCGAATAGACTAACCATTCGGGTACATCAATATGCCTAACGCACTTATTTTATATACTTTCAAAACTTTTCACAAATATGTTGGTAACTTTTAATCGGCTAAAACTGCCGAGAATCCACATGTACATGGAGACGTCAAGATGAGAGGGATGAAATCCATGATCATTGACGAACACCTAGTACCAATTTGCACTTAGCTAGAGTGCATAAACACCTCCTCCAGCGTTGAGTGAGGTATGAGTCATGACCCGAATTTTGGATATGATAGCGAACTAAACCTCCCAATATAGACTGTGTTATAAAGAGGTCATCGGAGACTCGGCTCCTACCCCTGAAATTAACTTACTTCACACCAATGTCTCAGCATGAGACAACATACAAGGCCACACATAACGAACCTAACTCCAGTTCTAGCGCGAAACTGAATAAACAACATGGTCATTATTTCTTATAAATATAACAACCTATTATATTTTATTAAGCAGACAAGTTGTTCCCAACACAAATATTAAATGGGATTCAATTCCTCATTTAATAGAAATAATGCAAGAGAGAACCATCCACTTGCCTTATACGAGATATCTCCACTTAAAGAGATTAGTTTCATCTCGAACGACGTGCATCCAAGACTCGAGCTCGGTTGTACCAGAAAAGAATAGAGAAATAAATTATAATCAATTTATTTCCGTTTCCATATTTACTACTACAAATTATTATGTCCTTATAATAATTTGTCAAACACTTGCTGGACTTAATCTGGCTTTATAACTTAACCAAACATAAGATCCGATAAATCACGCTTTACGAGATTTAATACGAAAATTCCAACCTTGAATGATCTTATCCTAAAATCATTCTATAATATAAGTCAAGCTCAAAAGACGGAAATTACCTAGCGATACGCTTTCGGGATTTGCTTGCACGCAAATCAAGGTGGCACACAAAACGATACAACACGCAAAACGAGGCAACCTATGAATCAAGACGATCCATCGAAATTCATGACACGCATACCGAGGAAAACCGGGTCCAAATACCTTTCCCTTTCCTTTTTTAAAACTCAAACAACCCGGAAATAAAGTGAGCGACTTCGTTTGATATCCGTTTGGGGTGATTCAAGCGACAGTTGGAAGTCCTCATCACCCTCTTTCTACTGTTGGCAACGGATCTTGCATTCATTAAGGGAAGACGAAGAACGAAGGAGACAAAAATTACTCGCCAAGGCTGAATTTCTGGGCACAATAAACCAGTACCAAAGCTGGTCGCGAACTCCTGTTCACCGACCCGTGGAAGCGACACCAGGGAAGGGGAGGCGAAGAGGGCAGCGACAGAAGCACCTCTGACATCCCCTCTACTTACTGTCGGCAGTTTCCACCAGATTTGGTGGCCGGAAGGTCGACCACGAAGCCCACAAACTTGACTCGTCGCTGCTGAATTTTCCGGGCAAAGAAACCAGCAGCAACGTTGGTCACGAAGGCCTGTTCAGCGGCGTCCAACGATGGCCTCGGGGCGGCAACGACGACGGGGGTGGTGGTTTTGGAAAGCCGGGGAACACCCCTTCCTACTGAAGGCAGTGGTGGGTGCGTTGGTGGTCGGAGTAAGGCGCACGAAGCCTACGAACTTGGCTCGACACCATGCCGGAAAAATCTGGGCAGAAACCAGTTCGTGTAGAAAACCTTTAGTTTGGCTCGATTCTCTAATGGTTTCTCCAAATTTTATTGAGGGGTATTGTAGAGCACCTCTTCCTCGAAATTTAGAGACTTGAAACACGAATTTTGGTTAAGAAACGAGTTCACAATCGAATTTTGAAGTTTTGGGTATTTTGGATCAAAACCGAGCGTTTCCATCTTTTTGGTCTCAAATCGTCCACCCCTCTCAACAACAATTCTTTCCATCCCTTTCATAGCGCCTACAATTATCCTCGTCCTCCTTTCCCCTCAGAACTGGGCCTGAGTTCCCGCCATGAAGGGACTCATGTGGCATGAGTTGAGTTGTCCGAACAGAGGAGGAAGAAGAGGTGGCAACGATGGGTCAAACCAGCACAAAAGGCTATGGGTAGCCCTTTCTAGGTGTCGTCCGGACTGAGCGTGATGAGGATCGAAGAATTCGGCGCCCATTATCGGGTTTTGGCCGAGCAAGCAGTTGAAGTTTATCCGAGCAGAGAAAAACAACAACAGAGAGGAGGAAGAGAAAGAGTAAAAGAAAAGGAAAACAAATTAAATTATTTCCCCTTTTTCACTAGAAATAAACTTGCTATTATTTGCCTTTAAAAAAAATGTACCCAACATTTCTTTTGCTACACTTTTTAAAAGATTTAAGTTTTCCGCTAAATACAATTGAACTTGCCAATAATTTATTCATAAGAATAAATTTTATTTTTGCAAGTTTTTATTCATTTATAACGGAATTAATTTAAGTGTAACTCTTCACTTAATACTAACTTGAAAGAAATAAAGTAATATCTCTTTATTAAAAAGAGCGGATATTACATGTTCGATGCCTATGACTGAGCTATGGGGCATACACGATGGGCTCAAGTTGGCTTGGGACGCGAGGTTTAGGGATGTTTGTCTAGAATCGGATTTGGCGCTGGCCGTCAAGTTAGTGCTCAGTCCCCCTAGAGCTACTCATCCTCTTTTTAGCCTGGCTAAGGAATGCCAAGGCTTCCTTACGCGAGATTGGAATGCTCGTGTAATTCATGTCTTTAGGGAGGCGAAATCCGTCGCCGATTCCCTTGCTAGCTTTGCTTTTTCATTTCCATTTGGTTTGCATTTTCTTGACGAACCGCCTTTGAGTGTTCGGTCGTTGTTATTGGACGATGTTGGGGGTAGGGCGCTCCCCCGACGTATCGCTTGTTAGCCCATTTTTTCTCTTATTTAATTTGTAAGGGCTCGCCCTTTTCCTACTAAAAAAAGAAGATAAGTTTAATGTAGAAGCTTGAATGCAAATGACAGTAGATAAAGAATCTAACTTAAAAAACGAAAGTGAACAATCTCTTCTCCATTTGTGTGAAATTAGGTGTATATTAGTGGAATATGATATAATTTATTGATTTTGCATGTTTATTAGGTTGAATTTGTACAAATTCAAGATGCAATTAAATTACGGCTAATTTAATTAGGGTTCTTTAGAGTTCATACAAATTCTCTTTTTCTAGATAATTGGAGGTAACCTTTTAACTCGGGGGGAAAATGATGACTGTAGGCAAAGAGGACGACAACAAACTGTAGGAAAATTGATTCCCTTTAGACCTAAAACGCCAAGATCGATCATACTACGTTATTAAGAAACATCAAATTTGACATACCTTTGATCCTGATGGTAATCGAACCATTATGCGGAACTACGAACGAGAACCGTAGGTATGTGATCTTCCTCAGCCAAATCTAGGGTTTGTGGTTTCACTCTGATGGGGAGAGTACCGTAGAAAGCCCTGAATGATTTAGCGTATTGGGGACCATAACCTAAAATCTCTATTTATTTAACCTAATAGAATCCCATTAAGCCTATTTGGTCAAATCCGGTATCCACCCATTGGGCTCATACCATTTATTAGAAGTCTGAGGGCTTTTCACAGAATTGAATCACTTAAAATAAACCCACTAATAATTAGCCATATAATATAATTGTTCTATTAAATATGTAAGCCCACATAACGGAAATTAAAAAAATCTAACAATCTCCCACTTGGGCTACATATGACCAAAAGAACAATTATATTAACCAAATTCCTTATGTGTACACATCTTGGCTAATTCTATAGACTTCAACTTTATATCAATCTGGTCCATCTCTTATACTAATATGAGATCACGACGGCATTCGTCACAAATTATCGTAACTAAACCTTCCGTGTTCACCAAACTAGTATAATCAATGACATAGATCAAGTACGGATGAGTGACATGGAAATTACATGCAATGTGATCTCAAAACATGCCTATTTCCAACTGGTCTTACTTTATTTGGAGATCAATCCAAAAAATCTTAAATAAGTTCAGTAATCTTTATTATGACTAAAATCATAACAACTTTATTATGCATAAATTAAACATAGAATATCCACACAAACTCCCACTAAACCAAAGTACCATAAGAATACCAACACTTAAAGAGCTGAATGCTCATGAAAGACTTTAGGAGGCAATCCTTGGTGAACGGATCCGATAACTTGGAGTTTGTCTTTATGTATTCTATAAAATACTTGACCATCTTGAACTTCTTCCTTCATTAACAAAAACCTAATGTTAATGCGCTTCTCCATTAAACAACTCTTGTTGTTGTTGGAGAACAATATTGTAGTTTGTCACACAAAAGCTGTAATGGGCTCTCAATGCAATTGAATGCACCCTAATGACAAAATTATGTAACTGTAGCAGAAGCAGCTATAAGTGTATGATTCACACTCTTCCAAAATATTGCTCTTCTAACTAAAATAAAACCATAGTCTGAATGAAATCAATGCTAAATTACTCAATGATCTCCAAACCGTCTGATTTCCTTTAGGTTAGAATGAAGTCCTTCACTCTCTATAAAAACTTCATGACCCCCTTTATGGTTACTTTCCAATGAGGTCCATTTAATACCTGCTAAATATTATAGTTCAATACACCATATCCAGATGTGTATATAACAATTTACTTCTCACTAATCAATGTAGAGTGAGTCAACAATCTTTTGAATCTCAAAATTCTTTATAGGGTATCGAGACTGAATTTATCACATTTAGTGATATATGTACCTTATTGTGGATTTCATTTCATGTCAAATCTACTTAATACTTTAACGATATAGCTCTTTTATGATACTCAATGGCATCTTAAAAACATGCCTGCAATCGCTTTATGCCTAAATCCCAAGATCTTTTATCTCAAATTTCCTAATGAGATATTTCTTGGTTTCATGCAATAGGCATATATCGTGACTAGATAATAGTATGTCAATAACATTAAAAGATAAACTTGCTCCCACTAAATCTGTGAAATACACAATCCTTAACCTTATTTACCTCAAAACCAAATGAGACAATCACTTGATGAAACATATGATTCCATATCTTTAAACTTCTTTGAGACCATAGATGGACTTCCTTAACTTATAGACAATAGATTTCAAATCTTTGGATTTGAACTTTCTGGTTCAACCATATAAAATATTCTCTCTCAATATTTCTACTGAGAAATGTTATCCTTACATCCATCTTATGTAGCTCTAAATCCAAATGAACTACAAGTGTCATCATTCTTCTTAAATATCTCATTAAAGTCACTAGCTTTCTTTTGAGTGAATCCTTTTGCGATCAGAGTCTTATACCTTTTGATGTTGCCGATGAACCCCTTTTGTCATTAACTATCAATATGCAATCATTGGGTTTCACACCTGATGACAACTCAACAAGATCCCAAATATCTTATTTGTCATAGATTCTTTCTCATCTTAAATGATCCATTTTGTAGAACAATAACTTTTGAAGATCTTCATGAAGATTAATTGGATCATCCTATGCAATTTCTACAATATCTTCTTATTGCATATGGTGTGTAAAATGATCATATAAAATCACACCCACAAGATCTTCTTGTTCTTCAAGATATACAATATGATCATCCAAAGTTGCATATCTCCTTTTTTATTGGATCTCTGCAGTGACACTTCTTGAGGTTGTTGAGTTTGATATATGGGAGGAACTTTAATGTTGTCTAAAACTGAAGTTGTTACTAGAAAGCATTATAATTATACCCTGATTGCTTTCAATGATAACACTTGATAGAGAATCTAAATTCTCTTCTTAAGACAACTTCATCAAAGAGACGATAGAGAAATTAAAATTTGTTCTCAACCTCATATTCATCAAAGAATTGTTCCTCAATCCTTTCCTTCAAACTCTACATCCTCAAGTAACTTTATTCTTCCATAGAAACACTAATATTTGTAGTAACCCTTGAAACAAACTATCAAATGTTTCTATGTAGTACTTTACTTGAGAGCAAGATAAATTTAAGAAATGTGACTTTCTTTATACATCTCAATTGACATTTAGGCACATTTCTTCTTAAAATGTCCAAACCTTTTTTTTTATAACAAAAGAAGCAAATTTCCTTATTTAATCCTTATTATGCTTCTTTTATTTATGAACAAAATAAGGTTAACTTTAATCACCTTATTTTCTTTATTTTGCCCTTTCCTTTATGTGTTAACCGATGAGAATCTTATACTAGCTTTATTGCTTTTAGTAAAGCATCATTTAATCTCAACGGGAAACACTTTGAGATTCTTAATCTCTTTTTTACCTAAAGGTTTCAGAAATGGTGTTGTTCATCATGATCATATGACCTTAGCAATTAGAATGTTCCCACATCTCAAAAAAAAAAACATCTTCTCTTAGAAAGAGTCGAATCTGTAGGAGAAGGGGTTGTTCTATCTGTATGCAAAGTCAAGATCCATGCACCCAAACAATGTCATCCAATTCCTTAAGGTTGACAGTTAAATGAACTATAACTTAAAGCAACAGATATGTTTTAAGATTTACTAAAACGAGAGCAATATAACTAAGAATTTGCATTGTGAACCAAAAATACCAACAACAAAAATTCAAGAATTGTACAACTCATATCAAGATACCAAGTGCAACATTAATACCAAGTCTTTGGACAATAGTATGAACTGCTAGTGGTACTCTTGGTGTAATGATCAAACATTGACAATAATTCATAACAAATAATAAATCAATCTTTGGATCAATCTACTATTCATATGCATAACTTTACAATTGTCACATGTTTACCCTTACAAGTATGTTTGCAATCCGACCAAGCACTAAACTACCTTTGGGTCGAATAGTATCCGCATTGACATGCATACATACAACATTCAACATTTCTTATGAACAATCTACACAAGAGAGGTCACTTTGGCGACATCATGCTTCAATTCATTCACTTAAAATGTTAAACATGTACAATCTAATACATATAATCACTGGAATATATAAAAATTATAATCTTCTACACAAAACGTATATCAAAAGAGCAATGTGCGTGGATATAACGATAAAAAATTTGTCGGTCAAAAAATCTTTAAAAAAAAACTAATCGCAACTTTCCTTTATAACAATTCAAATGCCAAATGTGGCTCCAATGCCCCAAAAAATTGAAAAGTATAAAAGAAAATATTGACTAAAGTCTTCAAAACACAACCCCTTCATCCTATTAGTCAAAGTCCAAAGAGGCCTCCAAGCCCATATTGAATAATAGAAAACGTGTGAAAAAATAAAGTTCACAATGCACATTTAAATATCCTTAGGTTTTCCAAAAATTAAACTTTATGAAAACTTCAACTATAACTCTCTAGTAAATCATTGAGGGCTACTTAAAATCCTGTCAAACGAAAGCCTTTCTTTGGACCGACTACCATTCACATGGACAAAGCCCCACCTAATTATACAATCTTAAATGAGATATCTAGCACAACTTGATATCTAGTGTTTGCACTAGAAATATTAATCGTAAGTGGTACTCTGAACGCAATAATCAAACATCGATAATATATCCTGTCAAATAATAGCCTTTCTTTGGACCGACTATTATTCACATAGATAATAACTTTATAAACATCAATATTTATTATCGCATGTGTATTCGTTACTTGGCCAAATATTAACCTTCCATTGGACCGATCAATATTCGCATAAATAAGAATGCACAATCCTTATATTTCAAATTAAATTAATACACATACCAAAACTATTATCTTAATAGTATGCTTCACTTTAATCAATTTAATTTAAAACTATATAAATTATATCAAGCGTAAGCCAATATCCAAATATTACACATGATATGATAAAAAAAACAATTAAACTTTTGCATGTACGTAATTCAAACACATTAGACAATAACTATGTCTAATATTACATAATAGTACTTGTACGTAATCACATATTTACATGTATACCTTATGTTCCCAGATATCAAAATACACAGGCAAAATCAAAGAATCAGTAAAGCATTAAATTGAAATCTCGATCGGGAACATTACCGAAGGTGAAGAGTAATATGATATCTTAATTCCAAAAAATAGTTAGCACAACATAAAAACTTATTAATGTGCAACTAAAATAAGCCTTAATATATATAATATATATAATTATACCGTATGCTGTAAGAACTGTGCTCAATTCCTTAATAATTCATGTCAACAAGGCACTGAAATATAAACTTGTAAAGCATGATCACATACTTCACTACTTGTACTTCAATTCACAAGAGAGCACATGTATTAATATACATATAAGCACATCGATAACTAATCAAAAGGAATATCATATAAAAACACTAGAATTAACCATCCATGTAACACGGAAACCCATGGATCGGAAAAACATAAAAAAAAGATGACTTTTCTACTCAATTACATATCTCTAATATGATTACGAACGGAAGACGTTGACGGTAATTTAACCAAATCGATCAAATATATATACATGATCGCTCATATACCGTCAAAAATAACCTTAAATTTTTTGATAAATATAGATCTAATAACGTAGTATGATCGTGGCTCTGATACCACTTGTAGAAAAATTGATTCCGTTTAGACCTAAAACGTCAAGATCGATCATACTAGGTTATTAAGAAACACTAAATTTGACATACCTTTGATCCTGATGGTAATCGAACCTTTATGCGGAACTACGAACGAGAACCGTAGGTATGTGATCTTCCTCAGCCAAATCTAGGGTTTGTGCTTTCACTCTGATGGGGAGAGTACCGTAAAAAACCCTGAATGATTTAGCGTATTGGGGACCATAACCTAAAATCTCTATTTATTTAACCTAATAGTATCCCATTAAGTCTATTGGATCAAATCTGATATCCACCCATTGGGCCCATACCATTTATTAGAAGTCTGAGAGATTTTCACATAATTAAATCACTTAAAATAAACCCACTAATAATTAGCCATATAATATAATTGTTCTATTAAATATGTAAGCCCACGTAACAGAAATTAAAAAATCTAACACAAACAACTATGAACGGGGTGGTGGAAAGCATTGGCTACCGAGGATGGGAAGGAAAAATGTGATTGACAATTTTAGTGTAGAGAGTGCAAGCGAGAAGGTGTAGGACTTTAGGGGTTATGGACTAATTTTAACAATTTTAACAAGTTTAACTTATGTGAAATTTTATTTTATAAAATCTTTTCTGTTTTTTAATAATAATAAGGCTTTTCCATGCAAAGCTGCTAAAAATGTAAAAAAATCCTTTATTATTTCTTTTGGCCCAAGTTCTGTAATATGACATGGCCGGCCGGCCTTGCTTGTGAACTTCAACTTATTAACTACCTTACTTTTAGCTTCAAACATGAGCCATTCTACTTTTCTGGTATTGTGATTTATATTCTTTAAATAATAAATCCGAATATTCGGTGACGCAATAAATTTAATTATGTGCTAAACCAAGCAGTTGAATCAAAGGGTTAGATCTAGTTAATTCGGAGTATATTTATATAGATATATGTTGACCCGGAAGGGTAGAAAGGTTTGACTGAGGGATCGATCGGAAGACCTAAACTTACCTACCCGTCAAACAAGGTGGTTAGTCATGCATGCTTCTATCTGCCCTTCCATAATCTTCGAATCTTACCGAACACTGGGGTACGTAACAACCCTTCTTCACACAATAGCAGTCAAACACCACGCACCCAACCTGTTCGACATAATGCCTGAGAGAACACCCAGCCTTAAATGCTCACTGTCCTCCGCATATTCCGACTCACACAAAACCACCCCTGCACTCCAAGTCATCCCCAAGCTCGTTTGAAACACATTAAGGATGGGTTCTGCTGTGGAACAACAGGAGCCTCTTCTGTTGGGGCTGGATCCCCAAGCTCGTTTCAAAGACCTCTCCTCTAATGCCATCGAGGATTTCTTGGAGAGGAAGTCTGCGGCGGCAGTTGGGTGGTGGCCGAGGCTGGTTCTTTGGGAGTCCAGGCTGCTATGGATTCTCTCTGGTTCCTCCATTGTTGTCTCCGTATTCAACTACATGCTCAGCTTTGTCACTCTCATGTTTGCTGGCCATTTGGGCGCTTTGGAACTAGCCGGGGCCTCCATTGCCAGTGTTGGTATCCAGGGTCTTGCTTATGGAATCATGGTATATATATCATCACCTTCACCTTCATTCATGTTTTTTGTTTTCAATCTTTAATTTAATGTAGACATGTGAAAAAGATGCATAGACAGATGAGATTATTACTTGAACTCTTCCATTTCATGTTGTGGTTGGATATGCTTTTGTTGTTTACTCTGCCGTATGAAGAAGCGTCAGCTTACTTTTTCCCTTCTTCACTTTCTTATGTTATGATGAAGTACCATATACTGTAATAAGTAGTTGTCATAGCAAGCTCTACATAAACCTACTTTCCTACATGCTTAATACAAGTCCATTGGTTTCAGCTTGGAATGGCAAGTGCTGTGCAAACGGTCTGTGGCCAAGCATACGGAGCAAAGAAGTACGCATCCATGGGCATCATATGCCAAAGAGCCATTGTACTCCATCTTGGAGCAGCCGTTATCCTCACATTTCTATATTGGTACTCTGGCACCGTCTTGAAGGCTATTGGCCAATCAGAAAGCATAGCCGAACAAGGCCAAATCTTTGCTCGTGGTTTAATCCCACAGCTCTATGCGTTCGCTATATGTTGCCCACTTCAAAGATTCCTCCAAGCACAGAACATAGTGAACCCGTTGGCATACATGTCGGTTGCAGTGTTCCTCTTCCACACTCTCCTCACTTGGCTGGTGGTCTTCATATGGGACTTTGGCCTTATTGGAGCTGCTCTTGCACTCAGCTTCTCGTGGTGGCTTCTTGTTTTGTTGAACTCACTTTATATACTCTTTAGCCCTTCTTGCAAGGAGACTTGGACCGGGTTCTCCCGTAGAGCTTTCTCTGGAATTTGGCCTTATTTTAAGCTAACCGTCGCTTCAGCTATTATGTTGTGGTATGTTCTTGTTGCCAGCATTGCTCTTCTTCAATTATTTTATTAAAATACTCTACATTTCTAATTTTCCCTGAACTTGATGTAGTTTGGAGATATGGTACAGCCAAGGACTTGTCTTGATCTCAGGGCTACTGCCTAATCCAACGATATCTCTGGACTCCATTTCTATTTGGTAAAATCACTTTCACAAGTGCTGTGTTCTTACTATTGGTATATACTAATATTTTTCCTTACCTAAAACATTTACATCTTTTTACTTTTCAAACTGAAATTCAGCATGAACTACTTGAACTGGGATATGCAGTTCATGCTTGGGCTAGCAGCAGCAGCGAGGTACCATAATTATATTCCTTTTCTGCAACAAACTTCATAATTTTTCTATGTCGTTATGATGACGTAATGTTTTGGTTGGATGCAGCGTCCGGGTAAGCAATGAGTTAGGAAGAGGCCATCCAAAAGTGGCCAAGTTCTCGGTGTTTGTGGTGAATGGAACTAGTCTTTTCATCAGCATAGTTTTCAGCGCAATCGTCCTAATATTCAAGGTCGGCTTAAGCAAGTTATTCACAAGCGACACTGAGGTCATTGAGGCAGTCTCCGACTTGACCCCATTGTTGGCGATTTCAGTCTTGTTGAATGGAATCCAACCTATCCTCTCCGGTATATATTATTACTCAATGCATACCTTGTAGTTATTTTTACTTGTTTTTTTCTTTATATGTAAACTTTACTGATAATGCTGAATTCCTGCAAAATCAAAGGTGTGGCCATTGGAAGTGGGTGGCAAGGTGTGGTGGCTTATGTAAATCTAGCAGCATACTATGTTGTCGGTCTCCCAGTTGGATGTGTACTGGGTTTCAAAACAAGCCTAGGAGTCGCCGTAAGTTTACTTTTACCTTAATGGAATGGTTCAGATACTATATTCCTCTTTCGTACTCAACAATTGTTTCCAACTTGGTGCTGTTCTCAGGGGATATGGTGGGGATTGATACTCGGAGTGCTGTTACAGACGGTAACTTTAATCATTCTTACTGCTAGAACAAACTGGGATGCAGAGGTAACTTTGCCCTTTTGTACCCAAGACTGATTTTTATCTTTCCAATCCAGTGTGCTGTCAGTTGTGCTATAAAACTTATTATGTTGAGATTTTGTGTTTGTCAAATAGGTTGACAAGGCAGTGGATCGACTGAAGAAGTCTGCAGCTGAAGAGGCTCACTTAATAGACAACATATGATTTGTCAATATTGATGAGCATGATTTTGCTTTTTAGTCGTAGCATATTTTGATTTTGGCATAACGTGGTCATGTACTCGTGTATGATGATTGTTAGATAGGTTGATCATCACTGTTTCACTTCCCGAATAATGGATTAGAGCTCAAATTCAGTATTTATATAGGCATTAATTTAGCCAAAAAAAAAAAAACAGAACGTGTTCTTACAAATGATGGCGCATGGATAGATTTCTTGTGGCTGATTCAGTGCTTTAATAATGAATAGATACATATTTTAGTCCAGGATTTAGTAGCGGGTATGGGCTGGATATGGGTCGGGCTAGGCACATAATGCAGGCTTAAGCAACAGAAAAGACAATGGCTTCGATATACGTACTACGTGGGCAAGAAAATGTCAACCTAAATAATATATTAAGTTGTACCCTCGTATTAAATTGGGCAATCCGTACAGATCAACAGATCAACAACAACATCAACCCAGTATTAACCCGCCTAGACGGGATCTAGGGCTATGATGTATACACCTTTACCCAATATAAAATTGAGAGGGTGTATGAAGAAGGCACAAGTATTATCATTGTCCCGAAGACCCAAGAAAAACTAAAATCTAGATATGTGACAATAATAACTGAATCTAGTTAAAATGCACCAAAATCGATACAGGGGTTATATCCATCTGAAAGGCATTGGATTTTATCCAATGAGCATGAAGATGCTCCCCATATCTAATTGAGACTCTAAAACTATCTTATATATATATATAAGACGTAAGAAAATAAGCAACTATTTGCGCCACCTCAATATTTTTCACATGACACTTCCATAATAAGTCATGTAAAATTTCGTCACTTGTCAATTTTTTTTTAATATACACGTCATAATAGTTTGGCCATGTCATATGTTACATGCCATTTTTTTTAGTAACACTAAATATTAGAGGGAATTAGGTAATATAATATTCTTGTTATCCAGCTTCTATGGAGCACTTCTCCTAATTTTAATAGATTCCATTTTTTTTGATTCGTAAGGTAATTGATGTTCGTATTTTTAGTATAGTTTTTAATAGGTTTTCTTTGTTTATTAGGTTTAGTTTTGATAAGTTTAGGTTTAGTTTTGTGTGTTTTTGGATAGTTTTGCATATTTCTATGGAAAATATGGAAGCTACTCTATTTTGTGTATTTTGTAGGTTTTAGCAAGGAAAAGGTGCTATATGGAGCTGAATTTGGAGCGCTACAGTGAAAGACGGAGGAATACAAGATTGAAGAAGTCAGAGTTCAAGATTTACGAGATGAAGTGTGGAAGAAACCAAGCTCAGGCTCGTTAACGAGGCTGTGAGGGCTCGTTAACGAGGCCACGTGATAGCAATTTCGAGGGTTGACTTTGTGACTCACCGATCATGTGCGGGAAATTATTTCCGTGTCGGTAGAGTATCTTTTTGTGATTTTTAGGGTTATTATATTATGTATTTTAGGTCTTGTTATCTTCTTAGATTTTGTTTCTATCTTTTAGGTTTTATTTCTATCTTTTTAGAAAAGTTTATATCTTTTAGCCTTTTTTAGTTTCTAGCTTTTTAGTATAAATACCCTTCTATCTAGTATAGAAAGGGGGTGAGACTTTTTTTTAGAGAGAATTTTTTGGAGAGGAGGAAGAGCCGAAGAAGCGAGAAGGATCGGAGTCGAGTTAGGAGGTCGGTGAACGAAGGTTACCGAGTTCGTTGATCGAGATTTCGGTTCGGTGTTTTGTTCTTTTTCCGGTTTCTTCTGAATTTCTGTAAGACAGATTTTTTCTATTTAATCTGAGTAGTAATTTGTTTTCAATGATTTCTTTTATTGAATTTATTTGTTTAGTAGTTATGATTACTAAGTAGTCTTCTTTTCTAGGATCGGGGGTTAAGCCCGGCATAGTTGAGCATGTTTGATGAGTGAGACTGTGTGTTGAATGCCTTTTATCTATTATTGAGATTGTTTTTTGTGCTTATACCAAGATGAAAGTTGAGGTAATTTGAGTTTTTAACTTGATTGAAAGAGAAAGTTAGTAACTTGAAGGTTGATATTGTTTGAATACGAAAGTTTCAAGCTTTAGATCCAAAACAAGCAATTAAGTGAATTAGGATACGAAAGTAGGTTAATTTACTTGATAGTCAAGGAAAGTTGATGACTCTATCTATTTAAAGGCATGATCTTATCTTCTTACGAGTTTATATGCATGGCTATGTTGTGGTGTCCCTAGTCCTAGATCTTTGTTTTTATTTGAATTATCTTAAGTGAATTTCGTTGCTGAGTTACTTTGCTCGGTACCGAATTTATTTAGGTCGTTAGTTGAGTCTTTTTGTGTACGGTGGTTCGTTAACGACCCTGATAACGTCGTTAACGAGGCTGCTTGTGAGTGTTTTTGCTTGATTTTGTTTGCTTTTTAGTAGTTGATAAACGAACAACCTTGCTTCCTGTGGAACGATCATGACTCTGCTATACTCAGCAGGGTCTTGACTTATAAATTTATTTGTTGTCAAGAAACCCTCTCAACAGTAATTAACCACTAATTCATCTAGATTAATTTATTGAAGTAAGGATGACAATGGGGTGGGTTCGGGGCAGAGAATATATTCCCCGTACCCATCCCCATTTAGAATTTTGATCCTCGCCCCCATTCTCCATGGGGATTGGAAATTGTCTCCATCTCTCCATCCCCACCTGGTCCTCGTACGCATCGAGGATTCCCTACCCCCATTTATTTTTCACATTTAGGACCTCGTGGATTTGCCTGTTCAACCCCCAATTAACTTATCACAAAAAATCACAAATTCATTAATTATCTTCTTGAAAAATAAAATTTCTCTCTTATAATTAGAATTTCAACAAAATGAAAATAAAAATAATTTAATTTAACGTTGATAAAATTATTTATTGCCAACGGATCCCCCGTTGGGGATTCCCTACAAATTTTCCAAATAGGTTTGGGTTGGGGCCAGGGAGGGGGCAAGAACCTCTATCCCCATCCTCATCCCCATACGCGTCTAAAATTACCATTCCCATTCCTGCAATAGGAAATCCCCATGAGAAATGGGGAAATTCCCATGCCATTGTCATCCCTATGTAGAAGGATATTTTCATCCTACTTTGTAAGTGCGTCTCCCAGCCATAAGCTAAAGGATAAAAAAATTTAGCCTCACCAAAATGAACATATTTCCTTCTAGATTACCTTTTAGCCTACCATCAAAAAAGGGCACTTCCACCATATGCCAAATTTCACAGGCTTAAATTTTAGAATTTGATTATAACGGCTAGTTTTACTATTCCACTATGTTTTTTCCATTGTAATATACTCCAAAATAACAACTACAAATGACTAGTTTGAATAATATTATTATATTTCACCAAAAAATATATTATAATAATAATAATAATAACAACTATAATTCAAAAAAATCTATAAATACATGCATACTATCCATTATTTTCATCACCTCAATTTCTATTTTCATCACTCTCACTTTCATTTCACTACTAAAATGGATCCATCTCAATTATCATCCTTTTCTTTATCCTTAAATGGAACTTTTGAATTCTATATTTTATATTTGCTTCATTTGATGAAGAGGAAAATATGTTGTTTGGTATGTATGGTAACAACAACATTCTTTTGGCAGAACATCTCAACGATGAAGAGGATGATGTTCAATCCACAAGGAGATGTGCATTTCATGGCCACAAAATTATTTGGCGTGATCGAGAAGTTGTTACACATACTTTGTTCATGGATTATTTTGTTTATGTCCCTCGATTTCCAAAGGTAAAATTTCGTAGATGATTCTGTATACATAAAAGTTTGTTTTATCGCATAAGTGATGCAGTGAAGACTCATGAAAACTATTTTATGCAACTACGTGACGGAATCGGTTTGTCTTGGGTTGTCATCCCATGTAAAATTCTCTATTTGTTTTTGAATGTTGGCATATGGTGTACTAACTGATTCACTTGATGAATACTTGAAAATTGGTCAATCTACAGTAATTACATGCTTGCAAAAGTTTGTTGGGATGTTGTATAGGTCTTTGCAAAGAGATATCTTAGAAGGCCAACAACCAATGTCGTTGCCAAACTCCTTTATATTGGTGAGGAACGTTCATTTTCCGGAATGTTAGGAAGCTTAGATTGCATGCATTCTAGCAACTTGGGAAGGTGTCTATGCCGGGCGTAGTGGCTTGCCAACAATTATTCTTGAAGCAGTTGCTGATTATGATCTTTGGATTTGACATGCAAATTTTGGCTTACCGAGCTCCAACAATGACATCAATGTCTTGGAGGCATTCAACTTATTTGCGGAGCTTGCTGCAGATAAATCACCTTCGTGCATCTATTTTATTAAGGATAAGCAATATGATGTTGGTTATTATTTAACAGCTGACATATATCCCAAGTGGTCTACACTTGTTCAAACTATTCATGATCCACAAGGGAGGAAAAAACAATATTTGGCCATAAAGCAAGAGTCACGTAGAAAAGATGATGAACGTGCTTTTGGCGTTCTCCAATCACGTTGGACAATTGTTAAGAATCCAACACATTGAAAAACGTGTTCTACATGATATAATGAGTACGTGCATCATCATGCTTAATATGATTATTGAGGATGAGTGTGATCTATCAGCACCCATTATGGAATTTAATCGTGCACCTAGTCCTACCGTTGAACTAGTGAATTATTACGATGAACTATTTACTCAATTTTTGGCTTGAAATAGGCAGAAGAAAGAGAAGAAAGCTCATTTAGAACTACGTGATGCGTTGATTGATCATCTATGTGATCGCCATGATAGAGATGAAGCTTGAAGTACTCCATTAGATTGCATTATCGAAAAAAAAATTATTTAATGTTGGTTGCTTTGATTCATATGTTGTACTCCCTCTAATCAACTATATAGAATGTTTTAAGAATTTTTACTTTATCAACATTATAAGACGTCGAACTCCAAAAGTAAAATTTGGCAATATAAATACTTACTTTTTTCAGTTGAATTTTCAGCTTTGGACAACTATTACAGCGTACCTACAACTCTAATGCATACTGTTATGAATCGGGTTAGGAGTATAAACCGGTTATAGAATGTATTAGCAAGAGAAAATCGAGTAACCGGCTCTTGCAAGTTAGAGGAAGAGTATTAAAAGCAAACTGTGTAATTCTTGGTTGTTATGGAATAACAGAATCCTACTCTTCTCTTTCTCTCTCTTTTCTTTCTCTTCTTTCCCGATCAATCCAAAAACAAATCTATTGGCCTCGGGCCATAACAATTTGGTATCAGAGCACCGATCCTGGAGGTATGGCGGATGGTACATGTCTTAGCACGATGGAGCAGAATTTGCAAAAAGTTGAATTGCAATTTCAGCAGCTGTATATGATGGTGGTGAGCAATCAAGAAGTCAACCAGAAATTTATGGATTCAACCAATGAATTCATACTTGAGACTAAGACGCAGCATGAAGAAAATCGGTCGCGTATCATTTCTACAGATTAGAAACTCGATTGGATTGATCAAACCTTGAATCAGCTGAGGGAGTTTTGTTGAGAGGGATTTACTTGACAACAAATAAATTTATGGTTCTGATGAGTATAGCAGAGTCAGGTTCGTCCACGAGAGAAAGTCTATGTCAAGTTTTGTCTTACTTAGGGCTCAAGTAATCAATCAAAACTAGGATTTTTATCGAGAGAGAGAGAGAGAGAGAGAGAGAGAGAGAGAGAGAGAGAGAGAGAGAGTTCTAAGGTTAAGGTATCACCACAACAACAATTATGCATTCCAACACTAAGGAAACACAAAAGATCATGCTTTTATCACATAAAGTTGCTAACATTCGTTAACTAAACAAGTAAATCAACCAACTTTCGCCAAACTAATAAACTTACTATCTATCTCTTCTACATCAACTAGGATTGATCCGCTTTCGCTTCAAAACCCTAACTTGACTATTCTGATTCAAGGTTTCCGCTTTCGCTTCAACTATGAATGAGAATTTCCTATCCTTTTTCGTTTCAAGGAGTTAAGAACAAGAGAGAAGATTTATGATAAAAACAATCACACCATGATCAAAGGCAAGCATACATAACCATTGTTGGGTTTAACCCCAACCTTAGAGAGAGAGAGAGAGAGAGAGAGAGAGAGAGAGAGAGACTACTCACACATCATAACTGAATGCAAAGCAATTGAATTAATAAAGAAAGACTTACAAACTGAATTCAAAACAAATTTGTCTTCCAAGCAAACTCCACTCGTCCCCTTATCTCTATCTCACACCCCTCTCCTCTCTCTTCTCTCTTCCTCCAAATTCCCCTCCAAAAGATGATAGAAAAACTAGAGTTAGACAAGAGTATTTATAGAGAAACTAAGCTATCTATAAGGAAATGAATCTCTAAAAGATATATCTCCTAAGTAAACTATCTAATAATCAAAAGATAAGGGATAATGCATTAATTGTGCCGACTCTAA
The DNA here is from genome assembly GCA_964016875.1 of Fallopia convolvulus. Lineage (NCBI taxonomy): Eukaryota > Viridiplantae > Streptophyta > Magnoliopsida > Caryophyllales > Polygonaceae > Fallopia > Fallopia convolvulus. Next base: position 50,160,055 of record OZ024725.1, read on the forward strand.
TGTCCCTACCGACACGGGACCCTCGGTACCGACCCCGTCAAGGTCGATAGGATTTATTTGTTGAATTCTTGACTTTCTTCTTCCTGGGCACCTCATTACCGACCTAGTGCACCTCGATAACGACCCTTACTGCGTTGAAACTTGGCTCGAAACTGAAACGTCTCCCTCGTTATTGGGGTCATTACACTCGTTTTTGCCTTGATTCTTCTTCCTTAGGCTCGGTGACGGGTCTCTAATCTTCATTCATGGCTCAAAACTTGATCTTGACTTCCTTCCATAAGTGCTCTCGTTCGGTTTCTCATCTTCTCCTAAAATATCCTCCAAACAGCTCCAAAACCTATAAAAACACCACCAAAGCTTATGTAGACTCCATATCTTGAGGAAATTCAAAAACCTAAACAAACGACTAATAAAAAACACAAAACCGAAGAAAAAGACTCAAACACATTAAAAGCACACCCTAAAAACACAACTAAAAAGGAGGATATCAAGTTGGTGATTTCGGTGCTACCAGTTGATAGAACTCAATCACCAACAACACAAGGAGTTCCACCAACGCAGAATTTGGGAAGTGAGGAGCATCCAAGTCTTCTGGGAGTAAGTCGCTTGGCTGATCAGATTCAGGAGAATGCAAGAACGTATCCGATAAGGACCAATTCTTGAAGAATGGCACAAGAAGGGAGTGACCGCAACTCTTTTCCAATTGGAATAGGTATGAATCGGTTTCCCAAAGTTGACTTTCCAATTTTTGATGGAACCAAGTCCCGTAGTTGGATCTGAAAGTGTGAACGATATTTCACGATTTTCGGGATTCAAGAAATTCAAAAAGTGGAATTGGCGTCTATGTATGTGAGTGGATGCGCTGATGTATGGTTGTAGGAGTTCATGGTTCAAAGACCCATGGTGTCTTGGTCTGAACTCTGTGAGGCTGTTTGTGTTCGATTTGGGGAGAAATATGGTGTCGATGTGATTGAGGAGTTCAACAAATTAGACTAGAAAAATGATATTGAGGAATACACTGAACGATTTGAGGAGTTGAGGGTTGCTGTTCTTGCTTATTATTCACATCTTTCTGAGGAATATTTCGTGTCAAGTTACATTAGTGGGTTACGGGAAGAAATCAAATCTTTGGTGAAACTCAATAGGCCTGGTGATCTAGCTACGATTTATGAGAAAGCAAGGCTTCTGTATAATGTTTTGCAAGCAATTGCTAAGATGGGAAAGCCACCATGGTAATCTTCCTCAACAACAATATCGAGTAGGTCTTCACAGCCTGATAGCAAGATTTTTCAGAAGAATGCTACAGGTGGGTCATCTGAGGTTAAACAACCTAATTACACAACCTTTGAAGCCAGGAAACAACAAGGTCTATGTTACAAATGCGGGGAAAAGTACTTTGTGGGACATCGCTATAAAGTACATATGTTGCATAGTTTGATGGCTACACAACTTGATGAATTACACCAGGCTGAATTTGGAGGTAATATGAGTAATGAAGATGAGATTAATGAGGAATGTGAGAATGAGGAGAATGAAGTATACATGCATGCCATTGCTGGTAGTAATCCAAAAACTGCCATTAGGATCAAAGGAGAGCTTCTTGGTCAAACTATCACAATATTGGTGGACAGTGGGGGCTACACATAGCTTTGTAGACCCAAGGGTGATCACGCAGACTCAACAACAGATTAGTGATGATGTGATATTGAAAGTTTCAGTTGCTAATGGCTAGAAAGTGTATTGTAATCAGGTGTGCAAGAAGCTGAATTGGGTTATGCAGGTGCATCAATTTGAGTATGATTTAAGAGTACTAAAATTAGGTGGTTGTGATATGATACTTGGTGGGGATTGGCTATGGAAATTTAGTCCTGTTTTGTTTGATCTCAAGAAATTAAAGACTTCTTTTGAGAAAAATGGGAAGAATGTAGAGATATGTGGAGTTCAGGAAGCAACCACATTAAAATCCATGTCTGGCAACAAGTTGTTGATAGCTTGCATATAGGTGTAGTTTAGATGCATGTTTTATGTTGGTTTTGCCTAAGTTTTAGTTAGTTTTAGTTGGTTTTAGTTTAGTTTCTAGGATCATGTGTTTTCGGGTAGTTTTGCTAGTTTTGTTCGGTTTTGCAGATCTTTAGGTAAACAAGCGTGGACGGGATGTAGCTTAGTGGACTATGGTGGAATTTGATTAGAATTAGAGTGATACAAGTGAAGATCAGAAGAGATAAGACCCAAGAGTTTGTGGGAAAAGAACGCTTAAATCCGGGCTATGCATTGGAGGTCTTGTTTTGACACCTCTATCTTACAATGCTTGGTTTGGGAGCAATAGTGATCGGATGAAGCTGAATTTGGTATCACTAGAAAGCTAACTCGAGGAGCTACAATTGATTTTTTTTTTACTCCGAGTCTAAATTCTAATTCGAAGGGGGTCAAAACAGCCTCTGAAGTGTCGCCTGAATGCTGAACCGAGAAGTGCCGCGGGCTAGGATGACAATGTGCGCGGTCGCGCCCCCTGTTACAAAGACCGCACCTTCTATCTTCGTGTGAGAGAGTTGGGCCGAGTATTTGGGTTTCGAGTCGGGCCTTCGTATAATGATTTCCATCGGGTTTTATTGTATTTTGGGATAATTTGATCTTTGGATATCTTGTAGGGTATTTAAACCTTGTTTTTAGTTTCTCTTGGAGAACTTAGAACATAATTTTGGAGGCTAGGGTTTCTTTGGAGATAGTTTTCTCGAAGGAGCAAACTTTGAACCTTTGTAAGTTTTTCTTTAATTCAATTATGCATTACTAAATTCCATTGTGTTTGGCTAGTTATTGAAGTCATGATTTGCTTATTGTTGTGAGGTTTAATTTGATTCTCAACAAACTTGAATAGAGTTTATTCCCTATGCTTAATTGAATCTAAACTAGAGTTTTGTTAGATTAGCTACCTAATTGAATTTCTAGTTATAATTGAATCTTATTAATTACCGGTCGGAGTTAATTTGATCAAGAGTAGAACTTTAATCAATTTAGTACCGATTGGATTAGTTGGTTAAAGAAGGGAATAAATTCACAAGTCACTTAGATGTCTGGTTGCTCTAAGTGACTGTTTCTATTGATAACTTGAATCGTTATGTTGTTGTTTAATTGAATCTAGAAGGTCTTCTAGGTTGTTAGATGATTAGGGTTGTTAGACTGGTAGTTCTATCAACTAAAATATGAAGTTTGGGTCATAATCCACAATAGATTATTCAAGTGAGAAGAGAATCAAGAGAATCGATGATCAACAAAGCAATGTCATGATGGATTTAACTAGTTGAACACGCTTGTCTTTCATATTTTACAATCAACTTTTGCATTCATATTTACTTTTAATTTGCATAGTAGTTTAGATAAATCATTCAAAAAAAAACCTTTAGGTTACTTGGCATCTAAGTAACAACACAAATACACGAGTCTCAATGGGATCGACCTTTACTTACCATTCTACTCAGATTGGTTAAGTTAGGATTCTTTGATAAGTAAACGACTGAAAAATACCTCATCAGTTGCATAGATTGTTGAGGAAGGGAGTGTCGTTATTGATTACTCAAGTTGCTAGGATTTTTGTTGTACATGGAAAAGAAGTAGCTAAACTACCAGAAGTTTCTCAGTTGTTGGATAAGTTTTCTATAGTGTTCTAAGAGCCTAAAGGTCTTCCTCCCCTACGTGGTCATGAACACAACATTGTGTTGCAAGAAGGTGCCTCTCATGTATGTACACGTCCTTACATGTATCCTTTTTTCAGAAAACTGAAATTGACAAGCAAGTGCATGAGATGTTGAATACTGCTATTATCAGACCCAATCAAAGCCCTTTTGCTTCTCCGGTGTTGATAGTTAAAAATAAAGATGGTTCTTGGAGATTTTGTGTTGACTACAGAAGGTTGAATGATATAACGGTGAAACACAAGTTTCCAATTCCCAACATTGAGGATTTATTAGATAAACTGAATGGTGCAGTGGTGTATTTCAAGTTAGACTTGAGAGCAGGGTACCATCAGGTACGGGTGGCTGAAGATGATATAAAGAAGACAACCTTTCGTACGCATCATGGGCATTATGAGTTTAGGGTAATGCCCTTCGGGTTGACAAACACACCAACAACCTTCCATTCATTGATGAATGATGTGTTTGGACCTTATTTGAGGAAGTTCGTACTAGTTTTTTTAATGACATATTGGTCTATAGTTCTTCTATGACGCTACATTTAGAGCACCTAGAGTTGGTTTTGAAATTGCTCAGTCAACATCAATTGTTTGCTAAGAGGTCCAAGTGTGAATTTGCTCAATCCAAGATTGAGTATCTGGGTCATTTGATTTCATCAGAGGGTGTAGCTACTAATCCTTCAAAAATTGAGGCTATGGTCAAATGTGATTCTCCTAAGAATGTAAGGAGTTTAAGGGGGTTTCTTGGTTTAACTAGTTATTATCGAAGATTCATTCAGGGATATGGAGGAATTGCTCAGCCATTAACTGAATTGCTCATGAAGAATGAATTCAGGTGGTCAAAGGAGGCTGAAATGGCTTTTCAGAAACTCAGGAAGATAATGTCTACAACACCAGTTCTTGCACTACCCGATTTTTCATTACCTTTCACATTGGAAACCGATGCATGTGATTCAGGCATTGGAGCTGTATTGATGCAGCAAGGTAGGCCCTTAGCTTATATTAGCAAGGCATTACATTGGAGTTGTGGATAAGTGGAGGCATTACTTGAAACCTTCACTTTTCTACATTAAGGCTGGCCATCAGTCTTTGAGGCATCTATTTGATCAAAAACTGTCTACTCATTTGCAAAGGAAGGCCATCAGGAAATTACTTGGGCTGACTTACTCAATGATTTACAAGAAATGGCCAGAAAATAGAGTTGCAGATGCTTTATCACGACGGTTTGAGGGTGATCAAGGAATTTCTTGTGTTGTTTCTGCAGTTCAACCACAATGGATGCTCGAAGTAGTGGAGAGTTATGCTCAGGATAAAGTTGCACTTCAATTGTTGGAATCTGCAATGATTACTCCTTCAGATTATATAGTCATCCGGGGGTACTACGTTTCAAGGGAAGGTTGTATATTGGGGCATCTACTGAATTACAACAGAAATTGATGGCAAGTCTACATGATTCACCTATTGGAGGGCATTCAGCTATACCTGGTACATACTTGAGATTGAAGTCATTATTTTATTGGCCTAATATGAAGAAGTCAGTGGAGGAGTTTGTAACGAATGATAAACTGATAATTGCCAGCGCAACAAAGGTGAACACATACCTTATCTTGGATTATTGCAACCATTGCCAATTCCTAAACAGGACTGGGCGCATATATCCATGGATTTCGTGGAGGGATTGCCTAGATCTTTCGACAAGGATTCTAAATTGGTGATAGCAGACAGGTTAACAAAGTATGCACATTTTGTGCCATTGAGACATCTATTCAGTGCTGCAATTGTTATTCGGGAATTTATGTCTACAATATTCAAGCTTCATGGTTTGCCAAGTAGTGTTGTTTCAGATAGAGACGAGATCTTTGTGAGTCATTTTTGGCAAGAGTTATTTTGGCAATGGGAATTCAATTGAAGTTGACGACTGCTTATCATCCACAATCGGATAAAATTATTTAAGAAGCATGAGCTCTGTTTTGCCTCATAAATGGTGTAAGTGGTTAGCTTTGGCAGAATATTGGTATAATACCAACTATCATACATCCCTGAAGATGACTCCCTTCTATGCTCTTTATGGCTATCAACCTCCTCAATTGGGTGTATCAGCTGTTGAGTTGACCACTGCTTTTGTTGATGATTGGTGTAAGGAACGAGCTCAAGTGCTGGAGCAATTGAACACCAATTTGCAGTAGGCTCAGGCGCGTATGAAACATATAGCTGACAACAAAAGGACTAATAGAGAATTGTAGGTAGGTGATTGGGTATTTTTAAAGCTGTAGCCTTATAGACAGACATCTATTGCTATGAGGAAGTCAGTGAAACTGTGTTCCAAATTCTGTGGACCATTTCAGATTACAACTCGAGTTGGAAAGGTGGCGTACAGGTTAGCCTTACCATCTCAGTCTAAAATTCATCCGGTCTTTCATATTTCTCAATTAAAGAAGAAAATGGGAAATCAAGTGGTTGTTAGCAAATTGCCTCCTGTTGTGGATAATGAGGGAAAGGACATGATTGGGCCCCAAGCTATACTGGATAAAAGGGTGAAAATACTTGAAGCAGGGAGAGCCCGTGACAAAATTGTTGATCCATTGGAAAAATTTGGCACCTGAAGAAGCTACATGGGAGCCAACAGGACATATTCTATGTCAGTTTCCTGAGTTCTCATTGGAGTCTTGAGGACAAGACTCTTAAGGAGGGGGCAATGTTATGAACCGGGTTAGGAGTATAAACCGGTTATAGAATGTATTAGCAAGAGAAAACCGGGTAACCGGCTCTTGCAAGTTAGAGGAAGAGTATTAAAAACAAACTGTATAATTCTTGATTGTTATGGAATAACAGAATCCTACTCCTCTTTCTCAATTCTATTCTCTCTTTCTCTCTCTTTTCTTTCTCTTCTTTCCCGATCAATCCAAAAACAAATCTATTGGCCTCGGGCCATAACACATACTTTCACCAATCACCAAAGAAGATGGAGTAATCATCATTGCTTTTAAGCTAGTACTAATAGTAGTAATAAAAGCTCATGTACTACGTATTTTCTTGTGTTGATTAGATCAAAATTTGCTTACAACAAATTATGATTAATTTTCTTAATTTGTGCAAAAATTGAATAACGTCTTATATACTTGATCGAAGGGAGTATTGATTAGATTATGTATTTTCCGTTTTATTTTATCATTCGAATCAAATAAAATAATATTATTGACACGCTTACTAACATGATTTCAAAATTAACACACATATCAACATGATCTAATGCATTTGTTTTCCATTATTAGATGAGATTATATAAATACATCTTCTGACATACATACTAACATGATTTAAAAATTGACACACTACCAATTATTAAATAAGATGACATGAACACATCTTCTCACATGCTAAAGTTACAATAAAATAATAACAATATGAGTAGATTTCACCATATAGCCTTCCAAAATGAGAAATAAAAAAACTATACCCTGAGTTCATTTCATAAACTATATTTAACTTTATAGCCTATATTGGGAGATACACTAATATACTACTGTACTTTTTTTCCACTCAAGGATCTTTCAGTGTATTATTAATGAAAGAAGATTTTTTTTTTTGGTCGAAATTAATGAAAGGATTTAATGTTACAGACTTTCAGCGTGCATCTACTCAAAGACTCGAAAGTCATAAAAAGTCAAGAAGTCAAAAGAAAATGGTAAGTTTAACAACCCTGAATCTCTCTATCTCTCTCCGCATCCACTCACATTCACATAATCCTTCTGAACACTTTGTGTTTGTCTGCATCTACACACACGCACAGTATCCATCTGATCCCAATTTCCGCCATTTTACGCCATCCCCTGTGCTCTGAAGGGTGGGTAGCACCCGTTTCATGCTTTCTCCAAACTCACACCACAGAAGTCAAAACACCACGCACCCAACCTGCTCGACATAATGCCTCAGAGAACACGAAGCCTTAACTTCTCACTCTCCATATATATTCTGAGTCACAAACCACCCCTGCACTTCAATTCATCCCAAATCAACGAGAAACATTTGAAATCCATTGAATTCGTATCATCAATTAAACACTGGGAATGGGCTCTGTTGGGGAAGAACAGGAGCCTCTTCTCCTGGGGCTGGATCCCCAAGCTCGTTTCCAAGACCTATCGTCTGATGTGATTGAGGATTTCTTGGAGAAGAAATCTGTGGCGGCATCTCGGTGGTGGCCGAGGCTGGTGGGTTGGGAGTCCAGGCTGTTATGGATTCTGTCTGGTTCGTCCATTGCTGTGTCCATATTCAACTACATGCTCAGCTTTGTCACTCTCATGTTTGCTGGCCATTTGGGTGCTTTGGAACTGGCCGGGGCCTCCATTGCTAGTGTTGGTATCCAGGGTCTTGCTTATGGAATCATGGTATATCATCACCTTCATTCATGTTTTTGTTCCTGCTTGGTTGCTGGGATTTCTGCTTGGAGATTTAATTTGATCTGAGTTCTTTTTCAATCTTTAACCAACTGTGATAGAATTTTATAGGACCATCTCTCCCAAGTCCCAACTAAAGAATTTGTTGTAGTTATATGTAAAGGATAGATAGACAGATGAGATTACTAACTGCATGTGGAAATGGCTGTTATGGAGGCCAAGTTTTGCTTTCTATTGTTTTTTGTTTTTCTCTGTATTCCTCTGCCTTGGATGAGTAGTTGCATTAGTTTAGATGAAGTTGATGTTATGCAAATAAATTTTGATGAAGTTTCAACATGAAAACTCAGCTTACTTTTTTCCCTTCTTCACTTTGTTATGTTTTAATGAAGTTACATGTAAGTAGTACTATGTAAACAAACTTTTTGATTATGCACACAAATAGGATGAAGTTGCAAGATATGAAAACCCAACATTTCATTTTCACATCTTCACTTTATTAGTATGTTATTATTAAGCTCTACACTTGTGGTTGTCACAGAAGCAACCCTTATTTTGGATGATATTGACCTTATACGAATAATTAGGACAAAGTTGAGAGATATGAACATTAGCCCATTTCTCTCTCTCATTTTTAACTTATTATTTAAAAGTTAGTTCTACAGAAACCTACTTCCCTACATGCTTAGGCTCAAGGGAAATGCTCCTGATGACGATTTTAGTATTTTAAATACCCTAATACAAGTCCATTGGTTTCAGCTCGGAATGGCAAGTGCTGTGCAAACAGTCTGTGGCCAAGCATATGGAGCAAAGAAGTACGCATCCATGGGCATCATATGCCAAAGAGCCATTGTACTCCATCTTGGAGCAGCCGTTATCCTCACAGTTTTATACTGGTACTCGGGCACAGTCTTGAAAGCAATTGGCCAATCAGAGAGCATAGCCGAACAAGGCCAAGTCTTTGCTCGTGGTTTAATCCCACAACTCTATGCATTCGCTATATGTTGCCCACTTCAAAGATTCCTCCAAGCACAGAACATAGTGAACCCGTTGGCATACATGTCGGTTGCAGTGTTCTTGTTGCATACTCTCCTCACTTGGCTGGTGGTCTACATCTGGGATTTTGGCCTTATTGGAGCTGCTCTAACACTTAGCTTCTCATGGTGGCTTCTTGTCATATTGAACTCACTATATATATTATTCAGTCCATCTTGCAAGGAGACTTGGACAGGGTTCTCCCGTAGAGCTTTCACTGGAATTTGGCCTTATTTTAAGCTAACCGTCGCTTCAGCTATTATGCTGTGGTACGTTCTTGCCGGCATTGCTCTTCTTCAATTATTTAACATACTCCACACTTCTAATTTCGCTGAATTTGATGTAGTTTGGAGATATGGTACAACCAAGGACTCGTCTTGATCTCAGGGCTACTACCTAATCCAACGATATCTCTAGACTCCATTTCTATTTGGTAAAATCAATGTCACAAGTGAAATGTTTTTTTTTACAATTGTTATAAGTATTTTTCTTTACCTAACACATACATGTTTATTTTTTCTAATCTAAATTCAGCATGAACTACTTGAACTGGGATATGCAGTTCATGCTTGGTCTAGCCGCCGCCGCAAGGTACCATAATTATATTCCTTTTTAGAACAAATTTTATAGTTACTATATGGTCATGATGACATAATGTTTGGGTTGGATGCAGCGTCCGGGTAAGCAATGAGTTAGGAAGAGGCCATCCGAAAGTGGCCAAGTTCTCGGTCTTTGTGGTGAATGGGACTAGTCTTCTCATCAGCATAGTTTTCAGCGCAATCATCCTAATTTTCAAAGTCGGTTTGAGCAAGCTATTCACAAGCGACACTGAGGTCATTGAGGCAGTCTCCAACTTGACCCCATTGTTGGCAATTTCAGTCTTGTTGAATGGAATCCAACCTATCCTCTCAGGTATGTATACTCAGTGCATACCTTGTGTTTCTTACTTCTCTTTCCTTCATATATGCACTTTACTGATGATGCTCAATTCCTGCAAATTTAAAGGTGTGGCCATCGGAAGTGGGTGGCAAGGCGTGGTGGCTTATGTAAATCTAACAGCATACTATATTATCGGTCTCCCAGTTGGATGCTTGCTCGGTTTCAAGACAAGCCTAGGAGTTGCTGTAAGTTTATTACTACCCTAAAAAGATAAGATAAGAATTGAAAAAATGGATAATGGTAGGATTAAAATAATCCTCTTCTTAATCTCATTCCTTGTACTTTTGTACTAAACAATTCTTTCCAACTTTGTGCTGTTCTCAGGGTATATGGTGGGGAATGATTCTCGGAGTGCTGTTACAGACGATAACTTTAATCATTCTTACTGCTAGAACAAATTGGGATGCAGAGGTAACTTTGCCCTTTTGTACCCAAGACTGATTTTTATCTTTCCAATCCAGTGTGCTGTCAGTTGTGCTATAAAACTTATTATGTGGAGATATTGTGTTTGTCAAATAGGTTGACAAGGCAGTGGATCGACTGAAGAAGTCTGCAGCTGAAGAGGCTCACTTAATAGACAACATATGATTTGTCAATATTGATGAGCATGATTTTGCTTTTTAGTCGTAGCATATTTTGATTTTGGCATAACGTGGTCATGTACTCGTGTATGATGATTGTTAGATAGGTTGATCATCACTGTTTCACTTCCCGAATAATGGATTAGAGCTCAAATTCAGTATTTATATAGGCATTAATTTAGCCAAAAAAAAAAACAGAACGTGTTCTTACAAATGATGGCGCATGGATAGATTTCTTGTGGCTGATTCAGTGCTTTAATAATGAATAGATACATATTTTAGTCCAGGATTTAGTAGCGGGTATGGGCTGGATATGGGTCGGGCTAGGCACATTTTCTCAGCTCGCCTATGCAGGTCCAGTTGTGCTTAGGTCCGCTCTTCGGGCTCAATACACATTTTCTCTTTGTGCTTAGGTCCAGTTGTGCTTTGTAAGGTTGTGTCGAGCTGGCTTTTTTTTTTGGAAAAAAAAACTTTTTTTATAGAACATGAAGATTCTGAAAAAACTAGATCGGTACTTAGCAAAGGTTTGGTATGCAACAGAAATTAAAGAAATCGAAAACAAAGAACACATGAGGATTGTTATCAAGGTTCGGCCCGTAGCCTGGTCCCCGAAGTCTTAGACGGGTAGACTCAGCCAAATCCATTAAGTTCTCGAAAGTTTTCAAAGACTGGTTACAAAGAGTATAAAACTGGCGAAATCAACCAATAACTACCTTCTTCTCTCATTCTCTCTTTCTTTCCTGAAGCGGTGTGAGGTGAAGAATAAGCTCAAGCCTTCCAGAGGCGAGCTTGAATAGCTTAGTCAAAAGCGGCATCTTATAAATGCAACATTTCAATTAGATGTATTTTCTTCACGATTATTTCCTACTCTTTTACCATTTGCCTTATGTAATGATATCGAATATCAATATGTTTTGTTCTCTCATGATAGAAAGGGTAGTTCGCACGCAAGTCTTATTCTTTATCTCGACGTCAATCGACAATTTCTCTTTTAACTTAGATACCAGAGATGAGTTAGGGAGGTCCTCATCCCATGTGTCTATTATTTTACATGTTCTAGGTTAAAAAAGAATTTGAAATGAAAAGTGAAAAAAAAAATATTGAAGACGAATTTTTATATAACAACCAATGTCGTCCAATCAGCTTGCCCAAGTTTTTAGTTATAAAATAAAACTCCGGAAAAATCTTTGTTTACCCATGGGTAAATTTACCCATTGACATGGCAATCTGAGGTGGATTACATGTCATTAATTTTTTTAATATTAATTATTTTCACTTTATTAAAAAAAATGAAAAGGAGAATATAGCTTGGACGCATTTATTTCTGAAGGACGCATTGATTTTCAATTTTTCATCTCAATGGGCAAGTCCTTCTTCGGTTCTTCCTACTCCATATCTTCCTCACCAACTAACTCCATTGATTTTTCAGATGTAAGTCCTTCCTCTCTTCCTCTCAAGCCCTAAAACCTTCCTTTCTTCTCAAATTTATCCTAAATTAATTTTCATATCTCTTGCACGACACGACTCTCCCAAATTTATCCCAAATCAATTTAGGGTTTTCAATCTCTAATGGATTTCCTAAACCTGGAATTCTTCAAAACTGGATTAGAAAGGCGACCAAGATAAGGGGCCTACTCGGAGGGGAAGATGAAGAGGAGCGATAAGGGTCACATGAGCAAGGCCGTCGATTTGCCGTCTAGCATTGGCGTTCAAGATCGGTTGGGTTACGATCGGCCGAGCAAGGCCGTCGATTGGCCGTCGAGCACTGGCGTTCAAGACTGGTTGGACAACTTAAAGCTTTGAGTTCCTTATCTACACTTCTGCAGCAAAGATCTAGTAAATACATAATACCCATCATTGCCCGGTGGGTATGCAAGAGCTGATATTGAAGAATTGAAGACTTACATGAAAGAGCGCAACTCATATGTAGTGGTCATTTTGTTACACTTATTGGTACTCTGAAATATTGTATGAGGTGTTTTATTATATAAGGCTAAGTTGCAACTACTCTCTAGTTTTATGTAATGCTTTCTTGTAAGTACTCTCTAGTTTTATCTTCAATGTGTAGAAAATTATATCTTCAATGTGTAGAAGATAGCCTCTTGATGTTGCAAATCTGTTTTGGCTGTGATTTCTAACTGGCTGTGATTCCTGCTGTTGCAACTTAGCCTAATTGAAAGCACACTAAGCTTAATGTATTCTTACTGTTGCAACTGAATTTTAACACTTTCAATGAACTGAATTTTACCTTTATTATATGAGTCACATTTACTACTTAACAAACAATTTGCCCAAAAGGTGAGTGAGTTTCCTGTATCAACACCATATGCTACAATTACGGGTTTACTCACATCAAACAAAGTTACAAAAATGAAGGGCCAAAATACAGGACCTTCCTTAGAGTCGGCTTCCCATTTATTTATTTAACTGCCAACATGAAGAGACTCTTATAGCAAAAGGTATATTCCAAGGTCAATCCCAGCCAAGGCCCAAAATCCACAAGTAACCATACTGAAGACATTCAGTAACCATAAATCTTGCAAGATTATGAACTTCACGTTTTGGGTACCTATTCATTAACACCAGCATTACTCAAATCAGTAATATTCCGTTTTCTGCAGTGAACAAAACTGAAGACATTTTACAGCGTTAAGATCGATTTTACAGCGTTAAGATCGAGAATCGGTATAACTAAAACGATGTCAAAATGATGTAATACAATATAATATCCGCGTGCGATTACCGGTGTATCCACCACCCCTTTCATGTGATGATTAGTTTGAAACTTTGAATGGTTGATAGCCTTAATAATTCTCCTGCTTGCTTATGTTTTCGAAATCAAGTCGCCCCAAAAATCATCCAATAGAATCTAGCGGTCAGAATACAAAAATTACTATATACCAAGACCGAACAAAAACATCCTTTGGAAAAGAATTCACCTACACGCCATGCCAATCTACAGTGCCTAAATTTATATTAGATCTAGGTATAAGACCTAGTGTACTTCATTAATTCATCCATACACGTCTCATACTCTTAACATTATATTACAAATAAATAACCCAAATAAGAGAGTCGGACACAGGACACAAATCACACAAACACTTACTTGCAAGAATTAATACCAAATCGAGATGGGCTCGAGTGGAGAAGAGTACGAGGCGCCGCTTCTGACGGGGCGGCGGCTCCAGGACATATCGTCGGACGCGGTTGAGGAGTACTTGTCGACGACAGAGCGGGGTGGGGGTGGAGGGTGGTGGTGGGCGCGGGTGGTTGCTTGGGAGTCACGTCTCCTATGGGTGCTGTCGGGCTCCTCGATTGTGGTGTCGGTGTTCAACTACATGCTCAGCTTCGTGACGCTGGTGTTCTGCGGCCACTTGAGCGCGTTGGAGCTGGCCGGGGCGTCCGTTGCCAACGCTGGAATCCAGGGGCTTGCATATGGGATCATGGTATATATATATGTTCATTTTATTTGTTGATGCATGGTTGGAAATTGGAACTTGGAACAAGCGCTCTTACTAAGAAAGCTACACAATTGTCTACATAAGAAAAAACAATAATCTTTCTTAACCATGATTTTTATGGTAACCCCATTTTAACTTGAAAACCCTCTATTTAGTGCCTCGTTGGCTCCAACTTTTGCTAGCTACAGATTAGCGTTTTTAACTAGAAGGGAAGATTGACCCAAAAACCCGGTTTGATGAAAAATCAAGTCAACTAGAGATTCCCTCGTATGATTATGTGGTTGATCCTGGCTAGGAACCAAGTTGCAATATATGGTTGAGGACCTTGAGGTTGAGGTCGTGCTCGAGTCTCTTAAAGATCCTTCATCTAGGTGAGTTGGAGATAAATTATACGTGTTGTGTACCTGCTTACCGCCGGTAACACTTCTTTTCTTTGTACTTAGCTCATCGATCCCCTCTCTAGATCTCCTCTGCTTCTTGATTATCTGGTTGGCTTCTCCTTCCCTTGCTTGGAAATTTTTGTATTTGTTTTCTCATGTCATTTTGTTATAAAAAAAATGATTCTAGCTGGTACACTGAAATTGTAACTATAAATTATAATCAAATACCTAATTAATGCAATGATCGATATATAATATATGCGCATTTACTACCAAATGGCATGTATGTTTTACCAAATAATTAAGTACTAATAAAATACTAGCTAATAAATAAATAAAATACATTGCACTTTTTCAGCTAGGAATGGCAAGTGCGGTGCAAACAGTGTGTGGGCAAGCATACGGAGCAAAGAAGTATTCATCCATGGGTATCATATGCCAAAGAGCCATGATCCTCCATCTTGGAGCAGCCATCCTCCTCACATTTCTCTACTGGTATTCGGGTCCATTCTTGAAGGCGATAGGCCAATCTGAAGCCATAGCCGAGCAAGGCCAAATCTTTGCTCGCGGACTAATTCCACAACTCTATGCATTCACTTTGTCTTGCCCTCTTCAAAGATTCCTCCAAGCACAAAACATTGTGAACCCTTTGGCTTATATGGCGGTCGGCGTGTTTATGTTGCACACTCTACTTACTTGGTTGGTGGTTTACATTTGGGGCTTCGGCCTTATTGGAGCTTCTCTTACACTTAGCTTCTCATGGTGGCTTCTTGTTGTTTTGAACTGGGTTTACATACTCTTTAGCCCTTCTTGCAAGGAGACTTGGACCGGGTTCTCTTCTAAGGCTTTCTCTGGAATTTGGCCTTATTTCAAGTTGACTCTTGCTTCGGCTGTTATGTTGTGGTATGCTCTTATAATTAATTGACACATTTAACATTTCTCTTTTCGTTCTTCTTTTGAAACTGTTTTGATCAATTTGGGCAACCGCGTACGTGTTGTTATAGTTTGGAGATATGGTACATACAAGGACTCATTTTAATAACAGGGTTGTTGCCTAATCCAACAGTTTCTCTCGATGCCATGACTATTTGGTAAGAGTATAAATTGTGAAACTTATTATTATTGCTATCGATTTTTATTTTTACCTTACATGCATTTTTTTAACCATAAATCAGTACGAACTACTTGAATTGGGACTTAATGTTCATGCTTGGCCTAGCAACAGCCACGAGGTACTTTAGTCATTTTGTTTCTTGCATGTTTATAACAATATTGAAAATGTACTATGTTGCATGTCATGATATAACTTGCATTGAATGCAGTGTTCGAGTAGGAAATGAACTTGGAGGAGGCCATCCAAAGGTTGCCAAGTTCTCAGTGTTTGTGGTGAATGGGACCAGTATTCTGATCAGCATATTTTTTAGTGCAATTGTCCTTGTATTCAGCACTGAATTCAGCAAGCTTTTTACCAGTGATTCCGAGGTCATTAAGGCAACCACCGAATTGACCCCACTGTTGGCCGTTTCAATTTTGCTCAATGGAATCCAACCTATCCTCTCTGGTATTCACTACTCACCGAGAGACATTAGATTTATTTTTCTCCAAGTTAGAAAATATGGCAATTTACCCTTGGTGCTTTTTTAAACCTCCGGATTGTTATAATATTATTAATGCATGTTTCTTGCAAAATCTAAAGGTGTAGCTATTGGAAGTGGGTGGCAAACCGTGGTGGCTTACGTAAACCTAACAACATACTATGCTATTGGTCTTCCGATTGGATGCTTACTCGGTTTCAAGACAAACCTAGGGGTTATGGTATAAGTCTAAATTAGCCATTGCGTCTTAATTTTGTAGCATCTACTTATAAATGTATCTCTACCGTGCAAACAATATTTTACAACACTATGTTCTTCTCAGGGTATATGGCTAGGAATGGTAGTTGGTATTCTCTTACAAACGATAACTTTAATTGTTCTTACGGCTAGAACAAATTGGGATGCAGAGGTAACTTACTCTTTAGCTGTTAGGTTGAGTTTTCTTATCTTTCTAATCCTGATTACCAACACTAAAAGCGTGTTTTTTCCAATAGGTTGAGAAGGCAATGGATCGTGTAAAGAGGTCCACGATAGAAGAAGCAAACTTACATTTATTAGACAACATATGAAAAGTAACTTATATGTCTTAAATTTTGTTTAACACCAAATTGCTTTATGCTATATGTTTGGAGATAAATCAATTGTACCAAAATTTTGTAACTCATTGTACCAAAAACAAAAGAGTGATCACACAACTCTGCGTACATTTTGGCGCAAAGTTTTGGCGTTGGTTCGGTTTCGTTGTTTATTCTATTTCCTTGTAATAAGTGAACCGATTTTTACCTAAACCGGATCATTTAGTAACGTCTAAGGCTTAGATTTCCCTTTTCTGAACTTGTCTTGTTCCTCAATTCTTCTTCGTTGTTCTATTACGAGCTTCGTAGCTCAAGACCATGTGTGTGTGTTTTTATCTTAAATCCATATTTGGTTAAATCAATTGGTATTTGTTTGTTTTCACGCTTATTTCAGCAACTATTCTAGCTTGATTTGCAAAATCCTTCATGGTATCAGAGTTGTTTTGAAGGCATTTTTTTAAATTGAAGCCTTGTTTTTACCTTCCTTGTCTTCCTGATTCGTTTTCCCGAACTCGGTGTTGGTGTTAAGAACTTTAATTTTCGAAACAAAACAAAGAGAGAACACAATGTTTGAGGCTGCCAATTTTTCATTCATTAACACACTTAAAACTGAACGTTTACAAGTAATCTATATACTATTACTAAACTCGAATCCCTTTATCCTATTTGTCATCCATCTAACTATGCCACATTACTATTACTAAACTCGATTCCCTTTATCCTATTTGTCATCCATCTAACTATGCCACATAAGAATCTTAATTTTTAAATTTACTTTTTTACCCTTTCTTCTTTTTAGTATTTACAATCCTAAAAAAATGTATAATATAATAATATTACTATTATATTATATCATGATCTTTAATATGTATCTTTAATTTTTTTTCAATGGAAAGTATTAAACTATCCATACATAATATCTCTAATATACAATTATCTACTACTTTTTTTATGGACAAAATTTAAATAATATATAGTTGTACATTATCATCTTTAATATGTAACGTTAATTTTTTTTCAGTGGCAAGTATGAAACTATCCATACATAATATCTCTATGATATTGTTTTTATCGATATAAATTTTAATATCATATCATTTTTATCTTTTTTACAATATTATATATAATCTTTTAATCTTTCCAATAATTAAATAATAATATATATAATATAATAATATTGTTGTGTTTATTTTCTAATAATTAAATATTTTTTACATTGCCTACGTTCGTATTATAATAATTCTCGCTTCAAAGTTTTATTGAGGAAATTATTTGATTTTATCAAATAAGTTTATGTAAAATTCAATCGATAAGTACAGTTCCTACGTAAAAAAATTCAAATCATCGTCGTGCATGACACGACTGGGTCTTGCTAGTAAATAGATCTAAACTGGTGCTACTTCTCCATTAACATTCATCCTAGGATCATGGCTTTAATTCAACAACTAAAAACTAGCTTAATTCTAGCCAACTTAACATAACAACTTTGACTCAAACTAACCTGAAAAGTAGGAACAAACACAACGACAACCTCTGACTCTAACACACTAACTAACTAACAGAAATTAAATTAACTTCAACACCCCCTCTTAATTCAGATTTCTCTCATGCCAATTCACGAAAAACTGATACTTTGCCTGATTCAAGGCTTTGATGAATAGATCAGCATTTTAGATGTTGGTTCCACAGAACTTCAAACCAATCTTGCCTTCACTAACCAGCTTTCTTATAAAGTGATGCTACACTTCAATGTGCTTTGTTCTGGCGTGAAAAGCTGGATTTTTTGTCATTCCTACTGCTGATCTATTATCACACCACAACTCCACAACATCCTTTTGCTTACAACACAAATCATGCATCAGTTTTTTTTAACCAAATTACTTGCTTTGTTGCAAATCTTGCAACCACATACTCAGCTTCAGAGGAGGAAAGTGCGACAATATCTTGTTTCTTAGAGCTCCAAGTAATTGCACCTGAGCCCAAATCAAACACAGAACCTGAGGTGCTCTTTTTGTCGTTTAGGCAGCCAGCCCAATCACTATATGAGTAACCCCTCAGTTTAAAGTCTTCCACATTCTCATACCATATTCCCAAGCTAACAGAACCAGCAATGTACTTCAAAATTCTTCTTGCAGCTCCAAAATGTTGCTTGGTGGGATTGTGCATGTATCTTGACACAACACTAACACCATATGCTATGTCAGGTCTAGTGTGTGTAAGATAATTAAGACCACCTACAATGCTCCTAAAGAGTTTTTCATCAACCTTTTCAGTCCCATCTTCTTTCTACAGCTTCTCACTTGTATTCATAGGCGTTTTTGCAGTTTCACACTCCTCCATTTGAAACCTTTTGAGCAAATTCTGAGCATATTTCTTTTGACACAAAAAATGCCTTCCTTGCTTTGCTTTACCTCTAAACCGAGAAATTATTGCAACAGACCCAAATCAGACATCTCAAATTCACTCAGAATTGAGATTCTAAACTCTTCAAGCACTTTGATTGAGGAGTTAAAGTAGATTATGCCGTCCACATACAGACACACTACTATAAACTCAAGTGAACCTTGTCTCTTCACATACAAGACTGGCTCATTTTCACTTCTTTCAAAGCCATTTGTGGTGAAGAACATATCAATCATGTTGTACCAAGCTCTTGGAGCTTGCTTTAAACCATATAGAGCCTTCTTTAGCCTGTA
This sequence comes from Fallopia convolvulus, assembly GCA_964016875.1. NCBI lineage: Eukaryota > Viridiplantae > Streptophyta > Magnoliopsida > Caryophyllales > Polygonaceae > Fallopia > Fallopia convolvulus. Next base: position 50,179,399 of record OZ024725.1, read on the forward strand.
CACCTTTTCTTCTTCACCACTTTTAATGAACCCTTGAGGTTGCTCAACATAAACCTCCTCTTGCAACTCACCAATCAAAAGTGCAGACTTTACATCTAGTTGATAGACTGGTAGCTTCCACTCTGCAGCCAATGCTAGAACAATTCTCACAATTTCAAATCTTGCAACTGGTGAGAATGTTTCTTCATAGTCTATCCCCTCTTGTTGTGCATACCCCTTGGCCACCAATCGTGCTTTGTGTTTCTGAATGTTGCCATCTGAATTGTACTTGGTCATGTACACCCATTTCAGACCTAATACATTCCTCTCTTGTGGAAGAGTCACCAACTCCCACGTCTGATTCCTTTGGATAGCTTTCATCTCAGCCTCCATTGCTTCCTACCACTCACTGTTGTTGACAGCTTCATCAAAATTTGCAGGTTCAATAACTATGAGAGCAAAGCCACTACTCTCATAGATATCAACCAATGATCTCACTTTTCTTGGTGGTGAATCATGGTCACTAGATGACCCTGACTCAGTTGAGGTACTCTCTTCATTTGATGAAGTTGATTGTTGCATTGATGGCGTGCTTGGTGTGGATGGAATGCTTGGCATTGTTGTTGCATCAGAATTCTCTTCAGGATCATAAAACACAACTGATATCTGACTACACTCATCACTTTTAGCATTCTTCTTCCACTTCCATTCTGCATCTTCATCAAAAACTACATTTCTACTGATGATTATTTGTCAATAAGAGGGTTATATAATCTATATGCTTTAGATTGAGTTGCATAGCCTATAAACACACACTTCTCAGTTTTGTCATCAATCTTGCTTCTTAAATTGACTAAAGCATATGCTATACAACCAAAAACTCTTAGATGACTTACAAAGGGTTTCGTGCCTCTCCATGCTAATTTCCCATGTCTAACTAGTTAGTTGAAGTTTTATGCATGATTGCTTGTGAGATTTGAATTATTTCAACTTGCCTTGACTAGATTGAATGACTAGATTGAATTACTCCAAGCTTAATTGATTAAATTCGCTTAGGATTATAATAGCTTGATCACCTATTTTGATTTCTAGGTTGAATTACAACTAGAATAACTTAATATACAATGGAATTTGGATATTCATGGATGAGTCCTTTGATTAAACTTATATACGGTGGAATAAGGTTAATCAAAGAAGGAGAATTCAATCTCAAAACTTCATTAATATTAGGGGTGTTCAACGGGTCGGGTCGCCCGCGACCCGCACTGACCCGACCAATTGCGGGTCGACCCGCGACCCGTGCGGGTCGGGTCGCAGGTCGAATTTTTTTATTTTGCGGGTCGCGAGTCGGGTCAGATTAAACCCGCGTGAGTTGCAGGTCGACCCGCGACCCGCAATATTTTTAAAAATATGTATTTTTTTATAATTTTATTAATATATAAACTATTTTTTATAAAAAAAATCGGGTCCACCCGCATCCCGACCCGACACCCGCGCAGGTCAAAGTAAATTTTTTTTGCGGGTCGCGGGTCGACCCGACCCGACCCGTGAGCATCCCTAATTAATATACGATGGAATTTATGAACGATGTTTCTATTGAATGCTTTGAATTAAAATTTGCATGATCAATTTCACATAGAACGTTTTCTAGGATAATTGGTTAAAAGGTTATTAAAGACGGTGCATATTATTAACCACATTGAGATTGAATTCCATGAATTCACAATAGATTAGTCAAGGGAACTGAAATAAGAATAATCAAGGATCAATAATCATGTATGCAATGGATACGAAACTAGTTAGACACTTTCTTTCTACTTGAAAACTCAATCATTCTACTTGTTTTGTTTTTGCTTTACTCGAATAATAGTCTGGAATCTGAAAATCACCCTTTTCTACCCTAGTAATACTACTTAAACAATGGAAATCTGAGTCTCTGTGGTACGACCCTTGCTTTCACTATACTTAAGTTTAAAAGTTAGGATTTTTCTTTGACAACGCTTTTACCACGACATAAAAGTGTTCGTCATTCATCAACAATGTGATTTTGCTCATAAAAACGGAAATAGAACGTGCACCTAGATTGTTCATCAACACTGTTATTTTGTTCATCAAAACTGTGATTTTTTGCATAAATAAACTATTGTTTGTGCATCATAAATCTATTGTTTATACATAAAAAATGGATGTATGTGTATCGAAATTGTATGCATTAATATATGTGTGCGCATCATAATTAGGCGTATGTGAGACAAAACTAATTGTTTTAATGTCAGTCTCGGTATTGTCTTGTTTGACTCATTTGGATTTGTCGGTGTTGCTACTGTGAGACACGTGGCTACTTCTTGAGCTCCGAACATAACTAAAGCACAAGCTCTTCTATTCGGTTTGCAACTGGCTCGTTTTCTAAGCATACATCATATTATTGTAAAGTCGGATTCTTTATCTATTATCCTTTGCGTTCAATCTTCTACATCAAACTTATCTTATTTAGGTACTATATTGAATACTTCATTTGGTATCTTTTTGTTGTGCTCATATAGGTAGACATGACAATTGTGTTGCTCACTTTATCACACATTTGTATCTTAATCCGGACATGAACAAGTCGGTGTAACTAATATTCCACCATGTATAATTGACTCAGTTGAATTGGATATTTAATATATTAACACTTGCTCTCAAGAAAGGATTCGTATAAAAACTACATAAACTAGATAAATATATGCGTGCATTGAAACTAATTATATGATTATGTGAATGAATACTAATTATATGAGTAATGAAAAAAGATACCCTTAAAGCACAAATAAATGCAAAAATGCATAAAGATAGTCCTAAATGTTCAAATTGATAGTATTGACACACAAACATAAGTATATTTCAATTCACAAATAAGAGTATATTAATGAACAAACAAGGTTATGTCAATGAACAAATTGAGGTATATCCATAAACAAATAGAGTATAGCAATTGAAAAAACAATGGACAAACAAAGTTATATCAATGAACAAAAAAGGTTATATCAATGAACAAATAGGGGTATATTCATGAACAAATAGGGTATATCAATGAATATACAATGGACAAACAAGGTTATATAAATAAACAAAAAATGTTATATTAATGAACAAATAGGGGTATATCCATGAACAGATAGGGTATATCAATGGTATATCAATAAACAAACAATGGTATACCAATGAACAAAAAGAAAGGAGTATAGCAATGAACAAATAATGGTATACCAATGAACAAATAATGGCATATCAATGAAAAAATAAAATTATATCAATGAACAAATAGGAGTATATCAATGAACAAATGTGGGTATATTGAAACTAATTGTATGTGCATAAAAAACTAGATGATTTTGTATTCATATACATAAATAAGGTTAAAAACTAAAATTAAAAAATAAAATTAAAAAATAAAATAGTGGTGAGAGAGATAGCACCGATGTTGCAAAAGACATTAAAATCATCAAGAGCATGCTGAAAGGAAGAGTCAAGAGAAACTATACTCGTATTCAACAGAATCTTGGAATGTAATGTACTCGTTTAAAGCCAAGAAGCAAGGAAAGCATAACGGATGACATCCCTAACAGCAAATATGCCAAGAGTACCCCCTTTGACGGGGAGAGTTGCCAACCGCCATTGCCAATCACCAAAACCCAACCCCTGACGCAGTGACAACCTTCTCCAAGAAGAGACGCAGAGCATGGTCAAACTGAACTTGAGCATATTTGAAAGACACATGGGAGAAAGTTCTCAAGGCATATAGGACATCTAATCTAGTGACATAAACCATCTAACTAAAGCATAAAATATTCAGTAAACAACCAAATTCAGACAGCACCATTACATAACATCAAACCCTGAACTACAAGAACAAAGTTTGTAAATTAAACATCAACTTAAATCAATAATTATTTTACAAGAATTCTTATCTACTCAAATTGGCAAACGATTTTAAATAGAGTAACTTTAATAGTTATGCAATCATAAACTATAAGGATTTTCAAACAAAATAAAATTATACAATTATACTAATAGAGTTTTATCTAAATTCTAAAATTTAAAAAAATAGCTATTTATGTTTGAAGAAGAGATCACCAAATTAATCTCGGCCATATGGAATGGAATCATATGCAACGAGGATCTCTTAAAGTCTTACATCTTTCTTTTCAATCGTTTCCATAAAACACAAGAATCATGTGCACCCTTGTTGGAGCATCTTCATTGCCTTCATAGCATTAACCATTTTCCCCGTTCTCAGCTTCTCGTTTCCCTTTGAACTTGTAAGCATATCTGCCTCCTCTTGTGATTATTATGGTTCTAGTGTTGAAATCTATCTCAACTCCAAGACGAGTTAACTAGTACATCCCCAAGATTATATCATATGGGGCCATAGTTATACAGATAAGGTCAGCATCACACTTTGGCCCTTAGATGGTGATCGAAAAATCAATGATTTGCTTGGTACACACAATCTTCTCCACATTAGGAAGATTCACAACGAAAGGGTAAACGAAACTCTATTCGTGTTACGAGTGTTGATCCTTTGAACATTCATAAACTAAACTCTATCTATTTAGACATTTTATCACCAAGTGATAATCTCATAACATAAAATCCAAATTCTTTATTTATAAAGGTAGAATGGTTTAACATTCTATCATAACTGAGTTCAACTTGACTCAAAGATGACACAACTCCAATAACAACAAAGCAATCCAACATAGTTCGATGAAACTAAACCAAATACGACTCAAGACATAACTAAGGCAAAACTCGAAATACTAATGAACGATACCCTATGGTTTAGGTTGGCGGAATGCCTTCCTATACTTAGCAGCGGGCATCGTATTCTTCTTCCTTGGCGCTCCCAAGCGATAGCAATACATATCCAAGAACACGGGATCGAACCTCCTAAGGTCCTTGACTGCCCCGTTGTTCTCCAACAACTCCAAAGCCTGTTGGATCTTGCGACGCAGTATTGCCGCACCGGCGCGTTCTCCTTCAAGACGACTCTCAGGATGGTTGATCACTACTTCATGACGAGCCAACATCGCGTACCAGGACTCCATATGGTCACCCAGTAGGATGTTGTCAGCCCATAAATCTATAGGCCTAAAGTCACCAACAGCTGCACGAGCTTCCCATGGATGATACTCGTACCGGTGCTCTCCTTGGTCGTCAACGGCTTCCTCCTGAGGATGGTACTCCTCAGTATCCTGGACATTAGCGGGTGGTGTGTTGGGAGTGTACTCCATCTCCAGATCCTCTTCCTTAGGTTCCTCCTCTTGCCCCAAAGGTTCCACATGAGTTGGTGGAGACACAACTTCCACGGAGGCGGCTTCGCCTTCGTCGAGGAATTCCTTAGTGGTTAGCAAGTCCTCAGTTTGGATGGAAGGTGGAGGGCTAGCTTCCTGGACAGGTCGTAAGGCTTTGGCTTGACTCCTAGTGAACACCATTGTCTGCCAAATAGACAAGGTAAAGCATGGTCAATAACTTATAGAACAATCCATAATTCTATAGTCATAGAGTGAGAATATGAAGTCGTTGAAGAATAAAAGATGAAAACAACTATTTCTTTCAAACATGGTTTTCAATCTAAAGAAAACAGATATTTTTCGAAAACAAGTATGAAGACTTGGTTTTAAAAACTTTTAGCTCTGATACCATAATTGTAACACCCCGTTTTTCCCTCGGAGATATTACCGCCAGTGACCTCGGAATTTACACTCCGAAGCCACCCAAGGCTTTCACGGTATTCAAGATATAAATAATAATGACAATTCAATAAATATTAAAACAAAATGTCCAACTTTCACAATCTTGAATAATCCAAATACTTGCGGAAAAATAAGATAAATAGTCTTGAACAAAGCGGAAGTAAAATTCTTGAAGGCGGTCCTTACAGACCAAGGATCTCGACCTTAAACTAAAAAATTTATTAAAAAGAAACGTGACGTGCAACAACTTCAACAGCTTCAATCTCGAATCACCACTCCTTTACTCCCTGATGTTCCGTATAGGGACGGTTGACACCAGGGTGCCATGCAAAAGAAATAAAGCGGTCGGTCAGTCTAATGAAAGACTACGCAAGTGGAATTTTATGTGAGGTTCTTGTGATCTTAGTTGCATTATGACCATCGGACTCCGAATGAAAGTCGGTCGATGACATAACCCAAATAATCCCACGGAAAGGGAAATATGATGAAAAGATTAAGACACCACAAAACTATGGTTCCTTAAGAATGAGAAAGGTTATGTTGGGAACTTTAATTATCAACCAATATTTTGAAAAGCCTCCATCGACTTACCAAATCTACAACCAACCTCACCGAATGCGTGTTGTCCGAATTCAGATTGGAAAATAGATTAATCAAAGCCGGGAGCCAGAGTGGTTTTCCAAGTTGTAGTCACCACCGTGAACACATTTTAATGGGTGTGCACTAGCACTTATCTTATTTAATTACAAAACATTGCATTCAAGTTGGTAGCTTTTAAGACGGCAACGCGATATGCCATAAGATATAGAATCCCACAAAGGGAGGAACGGGTTCCTAAGTCCCGATACAAGGCACTAGCTAGGTGCCAAACACTCCTCAAAACGGTTGAGAGAGTAGGTTCATGACCAGCATTAGGGCCTAGGTCCATCCTAATGCGAAATATTATAAAGAGGTGTTCAGGGGTTAGTGAACCCCCACCCCTAATTCTACGCTAGTCCAAAACAACGAATCTCAAAATGAGACCGTGAAACAAACAGGTGCACAAACATTGCAACCTAAGTATAAGCTCTAGCGCATAATAGAATAATAAATATAAGTTATCATGGGGTCATTATTTCTATGCATAATAAACCCTAATCCATTTATATGTTTCGACATGGTCATTATTTCTATAATAATCTAAGTTCATTTTATTCAAACAAGCGTTCCCAACACAACATGCAAACATGAATAAAAGTATTCATGATAAAAATATGAGAGCGAACCACCACTTGCCTTGTTTCGAAGGCGAGCGAGAACTATCTTAGACGAGCTTGCAATCCAACGATTGATTTCCTTTTTCCTGATTCATACATAAGATACAAAATAAATTAAAAGTAATTTATTTTGTTCAACTTTTCCTCGTAAGTTGAGTTCTTATGACTCGTCTAAGTTTATGCTTCTAATAAACTTATCGTATTAACATTAATAAAATCTTTCTTTATTAATGTAGGACCTTTTTAGTTTCTTTGTATTGCATATTGTAGATTCTTTATCTTTATGCATACATATTAATTAAAAATATGTACCCATATGTTATTTCAATAAAAAATCATATCTTTTTGCAAAGTACATGTTTTTAAGACATAAAATCAATAATATTCATCATTTCCTTTCTCTTTGCAAGTTTTATCAAAATATATACTTGCTACCTTTCTTTCATAAAAATATCATAAAAAATATTTTTAACATCTTTTAAATTAATATTTAAAAATATTTATTTTATTTTAAATACCCCAATTAATAAAATACCAAAATAAAGCAAGAATGGGTAAAGAGGGTCAGCCCAAACGGGCCGGGTCGGGCCCGCGGGCTGCTGCACATACAGCAGAAACATCAGTGCGCGTCTCCGACTTCAGCAGCCTCGTTCTCCTTCGTCTGGAATCGGTTCGAGGCGTGTGAGGTGTCTTTGGAACCGGGACGAGAAGCACTACGAACTGTTGGCAAAAGCTGCGGCTGAGGTGGTCTGTGGTGGCCGAAAAACGCCGCTGAACAGGCCATTCCGGTGAGGTCGTTCGAAAACGGAGACTGGTTTTTATGTGGGTTTCTAGATCGGTTTTTGACCAAATTCCGATTGGAAAGGGAGTATTTTTGTATAGGATTAGATAGGTAATGTCAAGAGCTATTTATAGGGCCAAGAATGAGCTTCAACGCTCCAAAAACGAGTCCGAAATCACCATTTAAAGTTTTGGACACAATCCCTTTGATTTCGCCCATTTATGGGTGATTTATCACGAAATTGGATCGGATTGATTCCCTAATTCATTCCTTTGACTCTTAACTATCCTTTCCTTCTTGAATCCAACCTCATTCTTATCCATTCCGATTTAATTTGAACGATTTCAAAGAAAAACGTTACCTTTGACCTAGAACGACATAGAACGAGATTTTCGGGCTGATTTTAATTGATTGCCCCCAAATTGATTAAGGAAACTTGTAGAGGGTTAAACAATGAGCAAGTAGGCTTTTACGGAATCCATTTCCGTTAAGAAACGAGATCAAATTTCTCATTTGAAATTCAAGACTCAAGTGGGGAAGAAGATCCCCCATTTTTGAATCTATTTTCAAGAATTTGCACAAACAATCCCTCTAGTTTAAGAAATGAACAAAAATGCCCTTGATACTAATATTTATCATTAATAACTTTTGAAGGAGCAAAACTTGTAATTCAAAATATTTATACAACAATTCTCTTTGTTTATAAAAATATGTTTTAAACACTTTTAATATATTTCTCTTAAAATTCTAATTTTATTTATTTATTTTTCGTTAACATATGGGTAAGTTCCATTATTATTTCAAATAACCCTTTAGAGGTTAGTTGTTTAACTTTCATTTGATAAAATAAATTAGGTAAGCAATATATCATTATTATGAGAATATTGCCATAATTTATTTTATTAAACAAAATAAAAAGAAAATTACATAATTGCCCTTCTTGAAAAAGAGGGTTATTACAATAGTACCCCCTTAAAAATAGTTTCGTCCCCGAAACCAGGGTTGACTTACTAGATATCCATCTTAGAAAAAGGGAGGTTATTACAATAGTGTCTCCGTATGTCGGTCGCCTCTCGTCGTTCGGGTCCGTCTAACTAGTTGAGCACTCTGAGGCTCTTCGACACCGCTCGTCTCCTACACCTCAATCTGAATCACGATTTTCGTTGCGAACTTGTTTGTCATTCGTTTTCACTTGTCTTGTCTGTTGGTTAATCCGGATTTTATTTACATTTTGGGTTTATGATTTGTTGATTGTGTTGTGATTTGCATTTTCCATTTTGCAATTTGGGTTTAGGGTTAATCTGGGTTTGTTGGTCATTTAGTTTTTAATTGGTGTAAACCAAGGATGGATTGAGTTTTTGGTAATTAGGAGTAGGTTTTGGGTTTGATTTTAGGTTTAGGGTTTCTGGATTGATATTTAGTTTGGTAAATTTTGAGTAGGTTATGTGTTTCTAGAACTTGGGTCTACTTAGGGTTTTGATTGTTGGATTGATACATGATAAAAAAAATATGAAATGCACAAAAGTCCAATTTCAACATGTTTGTGGGTTAATTGGGTTTTGTTTAGTTCAGAAACTAGGGTTCTTTCGTAATTTTGATACTTTTGTGGTCCCCCACAAATTGCATAGTTGCAAAGAATCTCCAAGGTTAATTCTGAAATTTCTTTGGTCCCCCACAAACTTGTTTTGTTTGGTTCAGAAATTGTAGTCATGGACAAGCAATTTGTACATTTGTACTAATGTGTAAAATTTTATGATAGAAGATGCCAAGATCCGTGATCTACCCCCAACCAGAAGGTTCCTTAGTAATATTGCATATCCACACCACTTGAGCGAAATGGTATTAAAACTATTTGATCAACAAAACAATACACTTCCATCATGTGCTATGTAGAAAAAAAAGTCATGTATACTCTTAGTGAAGTCATAAATGGGTTATTATTGTACTGGATGGATACACAGAGATTGTCCACACAGTTTGTGAAGAAGCATTGTGAGTCTCTACCATCGGAGCGCAAGCTCATGGCTGATAGAAAAGTATATCCAATGAGGCTAGAGCGTGGAAAATGAGTGAAAATAATTGAGGGATGGTCAAGATTTGCCCGCTACAATGGGCTCAAACAAGGGAGTATGTATGGTTTAACTTCAACATGGAAGCCAAGTTCTATATCCAGATATACAACAAAGCTACCAATGAAGTGGATTATGCTCAAAGACATCGACATTTCCGCATGAGAAGGGCCATGGAGGCATCTGCTAGCACATCCCGACAACCACAACCAAGAAAAAACAATGAGATGATTTTGGGTATAATTTCTTAACATCCCTCTTTTTATATATGATTTTCATTAACATAAAATGTACATTATATATCACCACGTGACTTGTACACAATCATTCTTTGTAGCGACATATGTACCAGCCCCCCAAAGGCCGACTACTTTCCAAAGCTCGGTCGATTATTGTGTATTGAATGTCGAGGATTGGCCCGCAGTAGCTGATTACGGCTCGGTAAGTAAATATATGCAGTACATTTAATACAACCTTGACATCATGTTTAATTTGGCCGCTAAAGCATCTACTCACCATTTGGTAGACAATCCCTACAGGCAATGTTATCAGAATCCCGATCCGATTCTACGATTCTAGCGATCCAACGATCCATAACACGCGAAACGATCCATGATCCCCAGTAGAATCTTATTAAAGTAGGATCTTAAATAATTTAGAATACAATCTCGATCCGATCCCGATTTTACATACGATTTTAACGATCCTATGAACGATTCTAACGATCCTACAAACGATTCTAACGATCTTGTAAAATGACAATTTTAACTATATATTATTAATAATTTCGCGGTTAACGTATGATTTCCATTAAAATAGTTGACTAGTCCATCCTACAACATTTTTAATAATCAAATTAATAATGTTTATCATTTTCTTACTTCATATATAACAAAATATACAGTCTATTAGGTTATTCTTGCATACTTTTAGTTATAATGTAGAATCTTACGATTCAACAATCCGATCTAAAAGACCCTCAACGATCCAACATAGAATCCCGATCCTTATAACCTTGCCTACGGGCTTCGGCTGACCTAATTTCGGCCCCCAGAAACACTGAAGTCTCAAAGAAATGATGTTTGTGGCGGGGAATAAGCAGTACATAATCGACTACAAGTTTTAAAAAGGGCCAGGGTGGCATGTCGAGTTGAAGAGTGGATGAAGGGAGTTTGCATTGGGAAATGAATTGGTGGCGGGGATGGATGCCTCCGTCAATGACTCGATGGAGATCTTCAGAAGTATGTCATGGAAATCATAAGGGACTAAGTCTATGTTGGTGTGTATTTTAAACTGGGGTTCTTTGGTTACTAGAATCATTTTCTTCTGTTTGTTCGAGCCCTTCCCAACAACAAACACCACTCCACCGTCGGTAGTCTCTTGGTTGTTGTCGCGCATCCCTTGGTAGCTTTGCTATTAAGGGTCCGTTTGGTTCTATACCCAGGGTATATGGAATTGAGTTAGGTATGACATATCCCATTTTTATTGTTCAGTATAAAATAAGGTTTAAATATAGTTAATTCTCATGCCCTCAAAATACACATAACTCAATTCCAGTCTTCGATTCGAATGCTTGTTATTATTTTTTTCTATCCGAATCGTTTGTACTGATTTGTCAATTGTGTGTTCATATGTGTGCTGCCATTCACTTCATCAAACCCACTAGTCCCGTTTTTGTTTTTTTTCCTTTCAATTCAGCCATGTCTTCATGACATTACATTCCTTTCAATTTTGGCTCATGGGTAGACACAATAAGAGAAGCAATGGGCTCTTACTTTTATTTTTTCATTTACTCTAACTCCCTTTATTTGTGTTTAAAAAAATAATATAAATTTATTTTGGGTAAGTATGTTGTTTATACATTTGTTAACATCAATTTTACTAAAACTATAACTCTAGTCTTTTATAAATTTATCATATTAACTTAAAGTTATACTTAGTTTAAAATTTATTTATTTTTATGATGTTGTAAATTAAAACTATAGACTAAATGATTAAATACCTGAATTTTTAAGAAAGTTATTAATCAATAATTATAATTGATTCCCTCTTTTTGTGTGAACCCTTGTATAACAAGTCTTGCATTGTAACATTCTATGGATCCATCAACTTTATGATTTATTTTGTATACCCGTTTACAAATTCTTGTCTTTTTACCTTTGGGAAGTGGCACAATATCAAATATATGATTGTTGTCATGAGCTTTCAACTCCAAATCCATAGCCTACTTCCATTCTTTGTATTAAATGGCTTTATGAAATGTGGAAGGATTAGAGGTTGGTATAAGAGATGATGAAGAAGGGTTTGAAATTATGTTTGGAAAGGAACTAATAGAAGTTAAAGTATGACAACATATATGATGTGAAGTGGGTTCAAATAATGAACCATGACAAATATAATAGTCTAGGTATGAAGGTTTAGAAATCATGCGATTGGATCTTCTCAAAGGAAGATGAGGAGAAAGGTTTATAGGATGATTTTCTGAAAAAAGGTGAAGGAATTGATGTTTCAAGAGTAGTGTCATCATAAATGGGTCGGGACAAAAGAAGGCCAAAGTGGTAAGTTGTTAGGTTGCTTTTTGAAGTTTAATGTGAGAGGCAAGATGTATTTGTGAAACACAACATATCAATTCCTATCAATGGGATCTCAGACACACTTTACTAGGGTCAAGTAGAAATGGCTGGTTCTCAACAACTCAACAATTTGAGAAAAAAAAATTGGAGCAAACCAATGGACCTCAAATGAATCAGAAATCTTAAAATCCTACCTAAAACTAAACTTTTTATTGAAAGTAGAAAGCAATGGTCTACCAACCAAAGCCAGACTTTTTGAACCAGTAACACTCCCTTGCATCCACTACAAGCATCCCAATAAAGACCTTATAACCACATCCCTTTTTAAATGTCCTCACTCAAGTGACATTATATCTCAAATTGGCAAAAAAAAAATCATCAGGTTGTTAAAAACACAAATAAAATAAAAAATCGTCCTGATCTTGGACGACTTAAATGCCAACTTCAGAAAACAAGATATGGAAACATGTGCACTTATTTGGTGGTGCATTTGATACCAACAAAATTTTAACATTTTTAAAAAAGCATGATGAAGAAGAATTCAAAGATGTTGGTTTCTTTTAAAACAACATTTGGACTAGAGCAATGCACAAAAATTGGTGGATGAGGAAATCTCAATCAAATGCCTCGGCGATAAAAACAACAAGTAGACCAGAACAAAATAAAAAAAAATATCAAATGGTCTAAACCCCCAACCAAAATTTATTAAACTCAACTTTGATGGTGCTAAATGCAAATTTGGACCTTCTTTTGGTTTGATTGTCAAGGACTCGGAAGGTAAAGTCATCAAGTGAGTGAGTGGAAAATGTAGGAACAATCCAACCATTTTGGCAAAAGCTCTTGGCCTTAGGAACGGAGTCATTGAAGCACTCTGATTAGGGTTGTCAAAACTTGACCCGACTCGAATAACCCGCCCGACTCCGAACCAGACCCGACCCGAGAAAACAATAAAAAGTTTTATACCCGAAACATGTTTGGCCCGAACTGATTTGACCCGAATCCGAAAAAACCCGAACACGAGATTAACCCAAAACCGATTATACACAAATGGACTAGCCTGATGCAACCCAATATCCGATGCTACCCGACCCGAAGTCATCCGAAAATCCGAAGTTACCCCACCCGAAACCATCCGAAAATCTAAAGTTACCCGACTCGAACCCATCCGAAAATTATATTATCTTTTAAAATATTAATAATAGTGAATATTTATTATAATTATGTTTAAATTAAATGTTACATAAATATTTAGACCATAAAGTAGTTAAACTACACAAAACAATCATTCGATATATGGTATGAATCAAAGTCCGTCTTACTCGAAATCAGTTTAACCCGAAATTTGGCCAAATTCAAAATCCGATTCACCCAAAATCGGAAAAACCTGAAACCCGACTCACCCGAAATCCGACTAAACCCGAAACCAAACTAAACCCGAAACCGAACTTATCTGAAATCAAGTTGGACCGAAAACCGAATGACCCGACCGAAATTAACCCGAAACCCGACTTTGCCCGATTAATTGAGCACCCGACCCGAAATGATCCAACCCAATTTGACTCGATTTTCAAAATATCCAAATTTGACACGAATCCGAACTTACCCGAAACTAAATTGACCCGACCCAAACCCGACCCGACCCGCCCGATTGACACCCCTACCTCTGATTAGGCTACATGAAGATCGAGATTGAAGGTGATAATCTGTGTCTCATCAATGGCATCTGGGGATGCCCGTGGGAGGTTTGAGATGAGTAATTCGAAAACACATTTGTAGCGAAATCAACATGTTGACAGACAACATCGCGAAGATGACTACTTACCAGCCACATCCCGTCGCCTAGCCAACACTGGGAGATCTTGAAGATTTCATCTATTCGAATGCGCTCTAGGGTGGACAACGTCTTGTTAAGTCGTCCCCCTTAATTCTTTTCCTTATCAAAAAACAATATATTTATAGTTTTTTTAGTAGGTAAAGATTCGGTTACCGGACAAGCCCGATAACTGAGAGACCGTATGTTGGGAAATTCGATTCTACTTGCAACAATAACGGGCTCACAGACTCACAAGAGAAGAAAATAAACAATAGAAGAACAAGATAATTTGTTGACCCAGTTCGTCAAAATGAATACGTCTGGGGGCACTACCAAGCCAGGGACTTTCCACTAGATCTGAGAATTACAAGGATTACAAGAGCTGACCCACTGATCTACACTGATCTGATCAGTCTAAGCTAATCTCTCTAGCGCTCTGAATTTTTCCCTCTAGTCTTTCAGGTTTTCAAGCACGCCAATTACAATAACCTAATTGAGTTTAATAGAGAAAACAAGGCCTAAAAGATGGTAACAAGATATTACAAGATATATGCAAGGATAGAATATTCCAATATCCCCTAGATATTATTCTCTCCTAATATCTAATATCTTTTACCCATTAATGATAGAAAATCTTATCTACCAAAAAATAACCCGAAGCCTTGCAAGACACGAAATCCTTGGAATCCAACGAGCCCTTTCATTCCGTCTTCGCTTCTTTTCGCCTTTGTCTCTATTCCGCCTAATCCCGAATCAGGCTCCATAATCCCAACACCGTAAACAACGACAGCCAAAAAACGACTAGAAGAGATAGAAACAACCTAAACAAACACGTAAAGTAAATACAACTAACGAACAATGGCGGGCCCAGGGGAGCTTGTGGGGGCAGTCGCCCCCCTTTCAAAATATATTTTTTAATAGTATCTCTCTCTTCATAACACAGAGAATTTCACTAGCTCATGTGGTAAACGGAGCCCCTCCTTTACTTTCAGTAAGCCAGGGGCCAGTGTTCGATTCCGCTTGAAAGCGTTCCCCCCATCCGTCCTCATTTTTCTTTTGTAATAAAATTACCTAATCAGTGTGGTCTCACATTTAATTTTTTCTACTAAATGTTTCGATAATCAGTTAAATAGTTGGGAAATTCCTTTTGGTACACATGTGTTATAAGCTTTTTCTTTCCTTTTGGTGACCGAAAAAAAAAACTTATTCCTTTGATACCCCCATATTTTTAATTTTGTTCTCACCATAGTCAAAACTTTTCAATATTTTAAGTTTTTGCCTTTTCACTTCAAATTATTACACTTGTTCATACCACATCCATGTATTATTATATACAAAGTCATAATATTAACAAAAATGTTGTTATTCTCCCATCCAATACTCCTTTATGCTTCACAAATTACAATCGATTAAAAATTTAAAATGATCATTAAAAAATATATTGTGGTGCCTTACTGCACCAACCTAATAAATCAAGGATTTTGTTTCGCTAAAAGAAAATCTTTTGAATAAAAAAAAAGCATTTGATCCCTGATTTTTAAAAACAAAAAATTATTTCTCTCAACAGTAAATAATATACATAGCAAAAAAAAATATATGATCTAGATCCATTGAACAACAAAAATAAGAACATGTAGTCTACCCAAAAGCAGTAGAATCATTTCAAGATAGGAAATTTGTAATTTGTTGATACTTCATCATTAGACACTCAAACTTATCCAAAACATTCCTTAATTCCCAAAATTAATTAGCAACTAACCTGCATTTCCATCTCCCTCACAATAATCCTTACTCTGAACAACATCACCATTATTAATGTAAGAAACTGTATTACAAAAATGAAAAATGACTTGAAATAATACCAAGTATCCACTTTAAACGAATAATAATACGAACTTTAAAAATCACCATTAGTAGTACGAACTATTACGATATTAACCGAACACAATACGAGGCTATTTTCCGGTAGCGTTTCCGGTGAAAATGTTGACCTGGCAACCGGAAATTCCATGTGGCTTGACATGTCAAATCAAAATTATTACATCTCATTATCCTTTTTCCTTAGTAAAAACACACCACTGTTGACGAAGAAATGGAACTAGAACGAAAGGAGTAATGGAGAAAGTGAGAGGCTAGAGATCGAAGACAAAAGTCTCTAGCATTCGGGTCAAAACGGACAAACATGTAGAAAGTTGGACTACGTACTGATGTTGCCTCCACCGGAAAGAATGATCTTCAGTAGTCACAAAACGTCCAACAACCTCACCACTCACCAGCAAACCACACTACATCCTAGAACTAAACCTCGGAGTCATACAAACTTTACTCGGATCAATCTGACAAAAAACAAGCAAACACACACAAAAAAAAACACACAAACACACGGAACCAAACAAATGTGCAAAAAAATAAATAAATAAAAACAACACAAAGTTTGATTGCTTCCTTGGGTTAGTTAGGTGGTCAGTGTTCCCAACAATTACACCTTGTTTTGGTCGAAATTTCGGACATTACATTTGAATATAAACAAGTTTGATTGCTTGCGATGCCTCCAGACTAACCCAACATACATGGGATTTGAAAGGTAGATAACCTTACAATTATATGATTTAATTGCTCTCTTAATTATTAATCTCTACAAACTAACACGTCAAACATCCACTCTAAGCAACTAGCTAGCAGTCGGTTCATTCAAGACCACAAAGTAATTAATGAACGGTACCTACTACATCGATTAATTCGATTTGCATACAAATGCAATAATGACACCTTAATTATGGCCTCACCAAATAAATAATAATAACACTTTATGGTATATATTGAGACACCGACGAGTTTGCAGTTGGGATGTTGCTAGCCATTTAATTAGTGATCGTCGAGCCCATGCCATTTGGTTTTTGAGATTTGATTTGAAACTCAATCGACCGAACATGAGTTCGACGATAGAAGAAGAGTGGCAGGAGCCGCTTCTGGCGGGGCGGCTCCGAGACGTATCGTCTGACGTGGTAGAGCGGCATTTGTCAGGGCGGGAGGGTGGCGGCGGGTGTTGGTGGGCTAGGGTGGTAGCATGGGAGTCACGGGCTCTGTGGCTGCTGTCGGGTGCCTCGATTGTGGTGATGGTGTTCAACTTCATGCTTAGCTTTGTGACTCTCATGTTCTGTGGCCACTTGAGCGCTTTGGAGCTCGCCGGTGCGTCTATTGCCAACGTTGGAATCCAGGGACTTGCTTATGGGATCATGGTATATATATTTTACTAATTTCAAGATCATACGTACTTGTATTGATATGACCATGCTGTTAAATTCTTCTAATTTGTTTGTTGTTAGTTGCAACTTAATTGGAACTTGGATCGTGTATATATTATTGATTAATGAAATTCTAATATGGGTCATTTAATTTCATAGTATATACAAATTACAATGCTATACCAACTATTTCTATAGAATCAAACATGATATATAGGTGCAAGTTCCTAGTCTTAAGGATCCGGCTTCAAGCCATCACCTACCGAAAAAAAGGTCCTGGAATTCAAATAAAATAACTATTAATTATGGTGAAACAATGAAATGTAGTACCGGAGTATGTGTTTACATACACTGATACACGTATATATGGGTTAGTGCATAGGATAGATTGTGGCTCAAGGGAGATGGGACTGGCGCATAGAAGTATCTTTGTACGTAGGAAGACAGTTTTAAATATTTTATGTGTAAGAATATACGATGAATACGTACAACAACAAAAACACAGTGTGAATCTGTATGGATATGGTCTGGACAACTAAGATGTAATCACTCTTACCTTAACCTAGAAAATTGAGAGGGTGTATAAAGAAGACTTAAAAAATCACGAAGGGCTGAAAAGGCGAAGAAAAAATGCAAAACAAAAAAGAGGCTGAAAGTCAAAAACAAAGGAAACGGGAGAGAAATAGAAAAAAGAAGGGGGAAAGGAAGAAGGGTGCCTTTCTCAGTGACTCGTTTGCTACCGCTTCTCCATTGTAATCATCTCCTTCTAAAAATCCCTTCAGTCTAATAACTGACTTATAAAATTTGCCCTTTAGTTTAGTTTGAAACTTTCTGTCGCATAAAATTCCTGAAACGGCCCTCCATTTTTCCCAACCCCTTTAATGTCCTCATTGATACCCCGTCACTGTGCAAAATTGACCGGTCTCCTCCTATATAAGAAGTTGCTATCATTAATTTCATGTGTGCCAGGGAAAATCACATTCGTATGCATATATGTTTAAATTAAACTCTCTCTACAAAAATTGTCTGTGTCAGCCACTCAGCCCCATCTCTCTCTATATAGCAAGTCACAATCTCTCACATGCGAATGTGCCCCGTATTCTCTATATATATGCACATATTCATTTGTTTTACCGTTTTACCATAATAGTTATTTTACTTGAACTTAATTCTGTGTGTGGAGAGAAAAGGTTCACAATTGATAATGACACATATAGAGAGAGTGTTAAGATTTGCAATTGCATGAATCATGGTGTCGATCAATGATGGTTAATTATACATTTATACTACGTCATTTCTGATTAATCTATATGGTAAACATAGTACTTAGTAATAAAATAGCATTTTTTGGTAGAATTCTGAAACACAAGTAACGATGTGGGAATAATGTGTTGATATGCATGTTTAATGAGCCAAATGCATGTACGTTTTGCCAAACATACCCTAAATCCAAGTTAAATCGTACTTTTCCAGATAGGAATGGCAAGTGCAGTTCAAACAGTGTGTGGGCAAGCATACGGAGCAAAGAAGTACTCAGCTATGGGTATCATATGCCAAAGAGCTATCATACTCCATCTTGGAGCAGCCATCCTCCTCACATTTCTCTACTGGTATTCGGGTCCATTCTTGAAGGCGATAGGCCAATCTGAAGCCATAGCCGAGCAAGGCCAAATCTTTGCTCGCGGGCTAATTCCACAACTCTACGCATTCACTTTGTCCTGCCCTCTTCAAAGATTCCTCCAGGCACAAAATATTGTCAACCCTTTGGCTTATATGGCTGTCGGCGTGTTTTTGTTGCACACTCTACTCACTTGGTTGGTGGTTTACATTTGGGACTTCGGCCTTATTGGAGCTTCTTTTACACTTAGCTTCTCATGGTGGCTTCTTGTCGTGTTGAACTCGGCTTACTTACTCTTTAGCCCTTCTTGCAAGGAGACTTGGACCGGGTTCTCCTTTAAGGCTTTCTCTGGAATTTGGCCTTATTTCAAGTTGACTCTTGCTTCGGCTGTTATGTTGTGGTATGTATGCTCTTTTTGAAACAAGTTTACATATTTCTTTAGTCATCTTTACCCTTTTGATCAATTTAGGTGAATATTGATGTAGTTTGGAGATATGGTACACTCAAGGAATCATTTTGATATCAGGGTTGCTGCCTAATCCAACCATTTCTCTCGATTCCATGACTATTTGGTAAGTGCATTTCTAAAAGTTTCTTATTATTAATTCTATAGACTCTTTCAACCGTTTACTCTCACCTTACATGTACTTTTTGTAACCAAAAATCAGCATGAACTACTTGAACTGGGATGTAATGTTCATGTATGGTCTATCAACGGGCGCAAGGTACTTGTTCATTTTTCCTCAACTTTAATAGCATTATGCATTGTGAGCTTCACTATGATGTGTCGCGATATAATGTGTTCAATGCAGTGTTCGAGTAGGAAATGAACTAGGAGCAGGCCATCCGAGGGTGGCCAGGTTCTCAGTGTTTGTGGTGGTTGGAACTAGTATTCTCATCAGCACATTTTTTAGTGCAATTGTCCTAATATTCAAGGTTGGATTAAGCAAGCTTTTCACAAGTGATTCTGAGGTCATTGAGGCGGTCTCCAAATTGACTCCTCTCTTGGCCATATCAGTTTTCCTCAACGGCATCCAACCTATCCTCTCTGGTACACTGAAAGCTCCCCCAAAATGGGGCCACGAAGTACCCGGTCCGGATGTAGAGCGGTGTCCGACCGATCGAACCGGGCGAGCCAAAAGGCAAGACCAAAAAAAAAAAAAAAGTTAGTGTACATTAAAACAAAACCAAGTTCTTTTTTTGTCAAATAAAGTAGGCCATCAAATAAATTCTAGGAACCAAGTACTTCTGAAACCATTTCTAGAAACTACCCAACCACAAATGACTCGAATAAATAGGCTAATAGGAGTAATCTCGCTATCAAAATCATCTAATGAAGATAATTCATGTCACAATGAGTCTGAAATGATCGCAGAGAACCATATACAAAACTTAATATGATATATACACGTTCAAAGAACAAGGTACAGCATATCATACTTGCAAAGCAAAATCCTAGGTTCTCAGTAAACTTACAATTCGGCTTCCATCTGATGCTTCCATGGAAGACAAGACGCTTTGCTCTTAATTATCATTGCCCAAGAACTACCAATTCATCCTCATTTTCCTGATGAGACAACGTACTGCCATTTGTTTCATTTTCTTCATAATCACCCTCCTCAGAATCATACTCATCATCACTGACATCTGAGAAAGTTGAGCTCATTAAGCTGGAATCCTCAATAGCAATTCCTACAAGTACATTAGCTTCCTCTTTTTCTTCGGGTGTTTTGGCCAAAGACAGAAGAATATTCTTCGCCTTTTGATCGGGAGGGCATCCACGACTTTCCATTTCCTTGAACCAAAATACTGCACTGCCAAAATCTTGGTTCTTTCCATATGCATCCATTATAGTTGTATAAACTGTTTGATTGGGCTTAATCCCGCTTTTTCGCATCTCTTCATACTTCTCCATCATCTTTTGAGTATCATTTACTTTCGCATACCCTTTAATCAGCGTACCATAAGTAACAACATTAGGGCGGATTCCGTCTACTCTAAGACGCTTAAAGAACTTTTCAGCACCTTCCATGTCCGAGGCATTTATGTAAGCAGATAGCATAGTTGTATAAGAGTATAGATCAGGGGTGCACCTGAAGCATGATAAAATCATGCAGAATAATCAGAATTTTGTAAGCTAGCTCAACATAGGGGAAAGTAACGAGGGAGAAGGGCAAAGGAAATGGACGAACCAAGTTCTAACAATGAGTGCAAAAAAAACAAAAAATCAGAGGGCAATTAAATAAATAACAGTACATTATATCTTTCATTTATTGATTTAGTATGTGGTATTCATGTTCATGTAGCAATGGAACGCACAGCTTCACATGCATTGTATGGCTTAATAACAATTTAATGGATAGCATCTTCGATTATGATTTTTGTTGAAAAAGGATGTGAACCAAACCTGTCCCTTCTCATGGACTTGAATACAGTACGAGCCTGCTCCACCATTCCAGAGATGGCAAAAGCATCAAGCAAGATGTTATAAGCTTTTTGTGTAGGCCTGAAAAAACAGCAAGAATGTACAGTTGGAACAGTGAACATATAAGACTCTAGAAACACAATTTTGTTGCAACAGATTTGGTCCAATGTGGTGATAGAATATTAGCTCTCACAGTTGCAACAAATAGATTCAAGCCTATGATGGAGGCAAAAATGGACTCAACCAGAATATCACACTCACACAATGAGATTTGACACCAGTTGGCATATTGACTGACATAAAATTAGCTAAAACCAAATTGCATCCATTACCTCACACCAGCATCTAGCATCTCCTCAAAAACTGCTAATGCTTCCGCCTCCCGCCTGGCTTTCCCATATGCACTTATGAGTAACGCAAAGCTAACAACATCAGGTTTTAATCCAGCTCTTTGCATCTGAGCATATGATAAGTTCAGATTAGTTGATAAAATGACCATTCAAAAGCTTAAAGCAAAACTAGAAAGGAGATAGATCAAACCCTCATCTGTATGGTGCCCTTTATTTTATAACATGTAGAAAATACATAGGCTTGATGTTCACCACACTGACTCCTCAAAATTACCACACTTGAGAAGATCAGGCAATTGGGACGCATCCTCATTCTCATTGGCTTTTATACAGTGCCTTTGAGATGGATTTAGTCCCTATATCAATTTTGGTGCATTCTAACTAAATTAGTTATTATTGTCACATAGCTGAATTTCAGTTTTTCTTGGGCCTATCGGGCGTACCCCTTTCCCTTGGGCAGGGGTACCCCCATCTTGACCCCCCAGATGTAGTGGAGCCTTACTGAGTTAATGATGATGATGATGATGATCAGGCAAATGTAAGTGGAATTTGAGTATTAAATAGCTTTGTTGTTTACATCATCATTCAGATAATGAAGTACTCAAGCAGGTATCTCACACAACAGATGATCAGCAACCATAAACAAGTTTGCTTTCAAAAGAACATAAGGGGAAGCTCAAATAAGAGCGCCTTTACCAGAAAGGTTATAGTATATGATCACTGGTACCATACAATCATTAGAACTACTCAACATGCATGCCCTTACCTGATCATATATGTTTGAAACTTCCTTGTAGTTCGTTTCAAATGACATTAAACTATTGAAAGTCACTGTACTTTGACTAATTCCACGTTCAGCCATCAGAGAAAAAAGTTGGCGGGCCTTGTCATAATTCCCAGCCTTCTTGTGCATGTAAATCATCATGTGGAACATCTTTTGGTCAGGCTTTAATGGTGCTTTCTCATCAAACATCAAATGCTTAAATACGCCTTCAGCTTCTTCAAACTTATTTCCCTGCACAATTATGATTGTCATATATGACAGAAATCTTTCTTGGGTCTATCGGGCGTACCCCCTTTCCCTTGGGCAGGGGTACCCCCATCTTGACCCCCCAGATTCCGCTATAGAGGAGCCTCACTGGGGGTCAATGATGATGATGATGGTGATATATGACAGAAATCTGGTGATGCACTGAAATGCAATGCCATGGTTGAAAATGAAAACGGCCTTTTTAATCTTTAAAAAGATGCCCTTTTTACAGCTAAATTATAGTTACTACACTAGCAAAAACAGAAAACAGGCGCGAAATAAGCTGAGCAAGTGTAATTATTCAAGATTAGAGTACACAATGTTTCACTTCAATCAATATCATTTATCAACATTAACCAAAAGAAATGCTAGTCTTCCAAACTGGAATTAGTATATTATCAACAAAAGCTGCACTTCAATCATTATCTGAGACATGTTTCACTTCTACAAGAAAGTTTCATTGTAATGAATCAGAGTACACAATGTGAGTGATGGTGCCCTATGGTTCGTTATTTAAAGATAAACATTTAACGGTGTTGAATTTAAATAGAACAAATATGGCAAATATTATACAATTATAGGCTTTATAGCCTTAAGTTTATGTATTTGTTGATAAAAATAACTCCAAAAATATCCATACAGAGCAACAGTCCAAATGTAAACAATTTTTAACTTCCATCGACTGAAGAAGATTGATGAAACTATTTGCAAATCCACAACCTTGGAGATGAATACCTATAACAGACATATCCTACAGCAACAACTAATTATATGAATTCTAAACCTATGAACATAATACGGAAGTTCAAATGTTTTTATAATTTTTTTTCTGATAACAAAATGTCATTTTGAAGTACGTGATTTGCATAATTAAAAGCATGAAATTTCTGATGGAAAATTATCATGCGTAAAAGAATAAGATCAAATACCTCAACAAAAGTCTTAAGCATAATTTGATAAGT
Source organism: Fallopia convolvulus (assembly GCA_964016875.1). Classification (NCBI taxonomy): domain Eukaryota; kingdom Viridiplantae; phylum Streptophyta; class Magnoliopsida; order Caryophyllales; family Polygonaceae; genus Fallopia; species Fallopia convolvulus. The sequence continues at coordinate 50,203,238 of OZ024725.1, forward strand.
TACAGCAGATGGCTCAGGACCAGATGTTTGCATCCTTCGAAATACTGCCTCGGCTTTATTATATTGTCCTCCTTTTCCATATGCCTCCATAAGAGCAGTATAAGCTACCACATTTGGCGGATAGCCTTTCTTATTTATGTAGCCTAAGACCCTCTCGGCCTTCATGAAGTCCCCTTGCTTTCCATAAGCTGTCATAAGCATTACCAAGTCCATCTCATTGGTATCCCACCAATGTTGAGTTCTCAGCCATTCAAGAATCTGCAAAAGTGGTGAAGTTAGTATCTAAAAGCAAAAATAACAAAAACTAACAAACAGCTTACCTCGCTAACTAGATTCCATTTCTTCAACTGCTTAAATCTTTTTAAGGTTCCAAGGACAACATCTTTTGGAAGAGCCTCATTTGTGTCCCTTCGGCTCCTTAAGATGTGAACTGCGCTACCAGATTCCTCGATTTCCTGCATCAACTTTCTCCAGGATTTCTGGTCAGCCTCATCAGCTGCATCTTTGAAGACTTCTAACTTTCTCCGCTTCTGTAGGAACTTTCTTGGTGCCAACATGCCAAGACATACAACTTCGAGCCTTCGGTTGGCTTTGAAGTAGCCACCACAAGAGTTTGCCAGTGCCATATGCTGACTGCAGGAAATACAAAAGGGTCATTAGGATCAACCCCAAAGACAGAAATGCTTAGCTTATTCATGATGCAAAAAGGTGTATGACAGAAAATGCATGCAAGACACATCCATATGGCCATTATTAAGAACACAATGATTGTGCCTTGGTATTCCCTATGAAGTAAAAGGGAAAAAACTGAGAGAGCATAAAGACCGTTAGATGTTTAATGGAATCAAACAGCATCATCAATGAACACAGTGAAATAGTCAGTGGAATTGGTCTTGAAGTCAAGCTAGGTCAAGTGACTCAAGTGTGTTCCTATTGGTCTGGCTACATAGCTAGAGCTGCTTACAAAAGCACTTCCAAGTGGAGCTGTAATGTAAGTGTTGTTGACATGCATTTAAACAAATTGTCATTTGACAAGCTAAAATTAGTAGAGTTTCTGCGTCTAACTTGTTTAAAAATTGGCATGGCTTCTACAATTTTGCCCAAACCGCTGGAGTAAATAATGGCTTCTAGAAGTATAGAGCAAAAAACGTACGTATTTAACAATCCCGAGTGGATTGAATAATGTTACACTGATAGATTAAGCAGCGGAAATTTGGGAATATATACATATAAATGAAAAAATATGCATCACCAGCCCTAAAGCGCCATAGAAGTAGATAAGAGGTACGGAAAAGAGAAGTTTAAGCATTTGCTTACTCCCATATGAAATTGTCGGTCCTGTTCAGTTTGAGAAGTCTAAAGGAGGAAGAACAACGGTCGAGACGCCGTGCCTTCGTTGTGAGCGCCGCGGGGGGCGCCTGGGAGAGCCACGGAGCTTGACCGAAGTCGCCGGCGCCGAGCATGGTGGACTAGTTTATCCGGTGGAAGCAGCGGTGAAATTGGATTTCCGGACAAAGAAAGCAGCACAGATAGCGGGGACGGATTCGTTGCTCCCCAACAATCAAAATGGATATTATTATTGATATAAAAAAAAAATCAAATCATTAATTACACAAACCAACCGCTATTTAGGGGATTTTCACGAAATCGTCCACAATAACGAAAATTGTACTAATCAACCTTGCGTTGAACCTGCTCTAGCACAAAATAAAAAAGGTCAAGGCAATGTGTTTCATACGTGGAAAACAGGTTATGAGCAGCTTGTGGCACTAAGGCTCTGTTCGAACGTATTAGCTGGAGCTAGAACTGGATTTTGTAGCTGGAACTAAGTTGGATTTGTAGCTGGAGCTGGAATTGAAAGTACGAGCTGAATATGCTAATAACTATGTTAATTTTGAAAATTATTTCAAAACTATTCTCTAAATTGAAGTTAATAAAACCTTTTAAAAAAATTACAATAATCAGATTTATCTATCTTTATTGTGTGCCCATGGCACACATTAGAAATACGCTTTTTATATTTTTCGCCACAAGATAGTTTATAGAAATCGCAAGTATTCTTAGGCAACGTCCGACACTAGCTTCTTTACTAGCGTTTTCCGCTAGGGGGAGCGGAATATTGGGCGGATTGAAGAAGCTCCTCCTCACGAGCTTCTTCAATTTCCGCTTGATGAAGTGGAAAAAAAGCTCCCTCTAGTGCCAACCGAACTGTGCCTTATTCACTTTTGGATTAAATTTTTACTTCTTTTTTTTATTAGGTGAGGATTAGAGTGTTCTCCTTCACAGAGGGCGCCCTAGAGCATCCTTTCGGATGAAAACAAGAAGTTTTGGGTGAGTCTTGATACACTCAATAGGGAGACTATGGCCCAATTTCGCAACTTTGTCGGCCACATCGTTACAGTTCCTATAAATATGGTTGATCAGTAAGTCCTTGTTTTCATAAATGGAGACAAGGATGTCAGCAATAATAAGCTCGATCTCCCAAGGGCAATGAGTTTTCCCTTTAATGGCGTTAATAACTTGGAGATTATCACCTTCAATTTCCACTTTCCCTAGATTTCTGCTTTTTGTTTGTCTAATAGCTTCCCGAAGCTAGGATTTCAGCCTTTAATACAGAAACTTTTCCAAAGCTAGTTGTCATAATGTCTATTACTTCGCCGAGGTGGTTTCTGAAGACAATCCCTCCAATTGTATTTCCATTGGATAGTCTTGACGCATCAAAGTTTATTTTAGTGTATCCTAGTTTTGGCTTCTTCCATTTTATTTGAGCTTGTGTTCCCCTGTTCCTTCTCTTTGACTGGGACGGTAGTATAGTTTCTTCATCCTCTGTCCACTTTGACGCTTTCTCCCAGTTTGTAATTTGATTTCTTATATATGTTGCCAAGTCTGCTATTCCTTCAATATCCTGTTGGAAGATCAATTTATTACGTTGGTGCCAAATGCTCCACCAAACAACTTTCAGACACGTGAAATCTTTTCTCCCTAAGATTTGGTATATTTCATTTAAAATTGCTCTAGGCGTTTTGTTTTGGGAGTCATATCTTTTAATCACATTTGCAATGTTCGTGTTTACTTTGTTTGTTATATAAGTCATATACGGGCATTTTGTAAATAGGTGGTTTATGTCTTCATGAGTGCAAGCGCAGAAAACGCAGCCACCCGGTGTTGTAATGTGTTTATCGCTAAGTCTAGCTTTCGTAGGGAGTCCATCGTTATCAAATTTCCAAAGAAAGTTTTTAACTTTTGGGTATGTATCCAGTTTCCACAACCAATTATTTACGTTTGGTGTCTGTCTTCCTATGTTTGTTATTAGCTCTACAGCTGACGAGGTGGAGAACCATCCATTTGTGCTTGGAGCCCAAAATAGTCTATCTTGAATATAGTTATCCGGAATTGGGGTATTTTGAATTTGTTCAACAATGTTATCAAGGAGAAATTGTTTTAGTTCGTCTATATTCCATTTATGGTCGTTAGAGATCCACTTATCTACGGTTATTGTTTCATCTATACTTGTCGGATTCTTTGCATAAGGATGAAGCAGGCCTCCAAGTTGCTAATTATCTTTCCAAAACTTTACTGTTTTCCCGTCCCCAATTTGCCATATGAGACCTTTATAGAAGTCTTCTCTTAGATGCATAAGTTTTTTCCATTGCCATGAGGTGTTCGCTTTTAGTTTATACGAAAATATGTTATCATTCCTAAGGTATTTTTGTGATATTATCTTAACCGACGTGTTACTTGGTTCGGCAATGATTTTCCATAACAATTTCATTTGTAGTGCTTTATTCATATGTTATGTTTTCCTAATTCCTAGTCCGCCATTCTCTTTAGGCTTACATATCTTATCCCATCCCACCAGTGGTTTATAGTTTTCGTCTTTATTCCAGAAGAATCCCCTATTTATCATATCCATTTCTGAATGAGCATATGCCGGAAGCATAAAACTTTGCATTACAAAATTCGGTTTTGTAGCTAAGTTAGCTTTAATCAAAGTTGTTCTTCCTTCTTGTGAAAGCGAATTTGCCTTCCATTTTGTGAGCTGCTTATGAGCATTTCCGATGGAGTCTTTAAAGTTTTCCTTATTCACTCTACCATTTATGATCGGGCAGCCTAAATACTTTTCTAGATTTGTCATTGTGGCAATCCCTAGAGCTTGTTGTGCTATATTTTTTTGCTGAGCAGTCATATTTTTAGAGGTTTGAAAGGCTGATTTGTTGTAATTAACTTTTTGTCCTGAAATTCTACAGAATATATCAATAATGGTCTTTACTTTGACACAAGATCCCTGGGATGCTTTCGCAAAAATTATGATGTCATCTGCGAAGGCTAAGAAAGGGATTCGGGTCCCTCCTCGGGCAATTGGGAAACCGATTGAGTTTTTATCTAGCTCGCTAATTAACTGTAGTTTCCTAGCTAGGATTTCCGATGCAACAACAAATAGGAATGGTGACAAGGGATCCACTTGCCTAAGTCCACGTTCCGAGTTAAATGGCTCCGTAGGTCCATTGTTACGAGTATCGACAAAGACACTGTGATATGCATTCTCGGATCCACTCAATAACTTTTTTTTATCAAACCCAAATCTTTGCATCACATCTAATAAATAATCCCAATCTACTCGGTCATATGCCTTCTCCATATCCAATTTAATCGCAATCCATCCGTCTTTGTTCTTTGTGTTCCTAAATGAATGTAGTATTTCATGGGCTATAAGGATGTTGTCTTGAATGGCTCGATTAGCTATGAATGCACCTTGAAGAGGATGGATAATTTTGAATATAACTTTTTTAATCCTATCCGTTATGATTTTAGAAATGACTTTGTATATAGTTGAACATAAGCTTATTGGCCGATAATGATTAGTTGATTTTGGGTTCTCTACCTTAGGTATGAGAGTTATAAAAGTATGGTTAATTTGTCGTAAGATCTTTCCGGAATGGAAAAAACCTTTGACAGCTTTAATTATCGTTGGTCCCACAATAATCCAATACCTCTTATAGAATTCTGCCGTCATACCATCCGGACCTGGAGATTTGTCGGACCCCAAATTCATGATCATTGTTTTGATCTCTTCATTTGTGACGGTACTTGTTAACATGATGTTATCTTGGTCCATTATTTCTTTTGTTATCAGATTCAAATAGCCATTCGCGTTGTTTAAATAGGTTGGTTGTTTAGTGTATCTTTTTTTAAATTCATTTCTTATTTCATCTCTAATATTATCTATACCCAGAACTTGTGTGCCTTCAGATGTAGTGATTTCCTTAATTACTTTCCGATTTCGTTTACCACTTGCAATTTTATGAAAATATCCTGTGTTAGCATCCGAAAGTTTTTTTGGTAGGAGCATCCGAAAGTTTGATATGTTTTGTTTTAGCTATTTGTTTCCAATATGTTTTATGGAACTTTAGGATGCATACTTTTTTTGTTCAGCAATCTAAGTTGCTTTTGGATAGAGCTTGGTTCGGGAGAGTTTAAGATTTTTCTTTGGAGCTCCAACAATTGCTCTTCGATCTCTTTCAATTGCTCAAAAGTGTTTCTGGGTGTATGCTTATTCCACCTTTTTGCATGTTGTTTAAAGAGTTGTGTTTTCTTCATTAATTGGAACATATTCGAGCCTTGGAATTGCACTCTCCAAGCTTGTTTAACCACATTTCTAAAGTCTTTTCTGTACATCCACAATTTTTCTACTTTAAAAGGTTGTACTTTGATTGTTTCCTCATTGCTTAATTCCACTGTCACTCTAACAAAAAAAAAATAGTAAGTAATTTTTATAAGATATATTTAATGTTAATCATATTTTTTTACAATGACATGATAAGTTTTTTTTTTGAGTAAAATGACATGATAAATTTGTAAAAAAGAATCTATAACTATAACTATATATTAAAGCTATCCCTTTTCGAGCCACCAGAACGATTCTGGCTCCACCTCATATTTACAAAATTTATTTTTATTTCTAATATTTTAAATTTTTTCTATTATATTCTTCTTTAATTATGTAAATCTATGTTTAACATCAAAAATATATCTATTTAGTATAACAATATCTTTTGAAAACTTCCTTATACAAATATTTAAAATTAAAGATAACAAATTTAAAATATTTTAAAATAATTATAAATATCTTTTACCTTTTAGCATGATGTCTTTTCACGAAAATATTTATAGATATATTTTTTTTTTTATAATAAAAAAACTAATGATAGATACTTATAATGTTACAAAATTATCCTTCTCAATTCTCAAACTTACATTATAAAAACTAGTTTTACCCGTCATAACATGTATGACTACGATTCGATATTTTATAAACACTAGTTGATGACCCGGACCCCCCCGCATATTTCAATTTATAAAATAAATTAATGATAAATATTTATAGTAGAGATATGTTAGTGAACACGTGGAGATTTATGTATTTGCCTACAAAATTGAAATTTTAGGGTAGGAGGGCTCCCCGCATAGAAGAGCCTTCATTCCAGATTTGAAACACTAGTAACCAGAAATACTCATCGTTAGAACTGAGCATCTACGAGACTGTTCGTGCGCACATAGAAAGGAAGCAACAGACTCAGAGCCATGGGCGGCGAGGTTCTGCAAGAGCCAGTTATGGCGGAAGAAGAAGAAGCATTCGAAGTGAAAACGAAACTGGGATCCTTCAGCGGAGTCGTAACGAAGGTTGATTTCCCGACAGAGGAGATCATGCTCCTATGGGGACTCCAACAGCCTACCCTCTCTAAACCCAACGCCTTCGCTCGACAGTCTTCTCTCTCCCTCCATCTCGACGCCTGCGGCCACTCTCTCTTAATCTCACAGTCTCCTTCTTCCCTGGTAACCTTCTCTCTTTCTGTCTCTCCTGATTCTAGGTTTCGATTCAATCTACTGCCTTTTTCCGTTGGAACTTCATTTTCTTACGGATGATTGGAAATCCGATTCGATTTGGTTTGTGGAAAATGCTCCTGAGATCTGAGGATCACAGTGGCGAGCGACTTATATTATGGATTGTAGCTTCGGATTTTTCAATCTAGCAATGAGTTCATGAATTGTCGAATCAGCAAACCAGTAGTTGCATTCTCATGCTCACCCTCTAAATTGGTGACCTTACACGATGCACCTCAAGAACCTGACCTAAAATCAAAAGTTTTGATTTTTTTTTTTTTGCTGTCTTTAGAAAATGAACTGGTTTTGTTTTACTAATTATAGCCTGTCAAAGTTTTTTTTAATAAAACACACAAAACTACCTATACTGTAGGCAATTTGCACAGAACTACACTTTAATCACCAATCATTAATACATTAGTAGCAATTCAATATTCAGATACTCATTTTGTATTAAAACACTAAGCTAAAGGATGGAAGAACCACTTATTTAAGCATATTTAGTGTTAATACTCACAGTGAAGCGAGTATTGGTCAATTTCTGTTGTTTTGTTGCTGTTATAGGGTTTATATAGGTGCGGGTATTGAGTTAATAGCAAAGTTTGTATAATGGGTGGTTAAATGCAATTTTGTGTAAAGGGTGGTTTTGGACAAAGTGGGTTAAATAAAGAAGGTTTTGCACAATTACGGAATAAATGACATCATTACGGATGTAATGATTTTGTTTGATTAGTTAGTCTCTCGCCTCTTGGCTCCAATAATCATTTAATGGTTTAAACTCTGTAAAAGCAAAACATCAAAGAATATGCTCATTGCTTTGCTATCTTTAGTCAGATTACAGATTTCATAAGGGGTCTTTCCATATCTTATGAAATCCACCAGAATTCTCATTCACAAATCCTGCCGATACTCTTCCATCATTGAAAGCAGAGCATCAACCAAATCTAAAACTTCCAATTCTGAGGCTCAACAGTCTTCCTGGTGTTGGAACATCTATCGCACCTTGTTTCATCACTGCCGTTAGAGACTTTTAGGGTAACCAAGCGTAATAAAATTTATGTCTCTTATGGTACATGTGTACTATGTTAGCTTTTGTTGTTTGATGCTGCTCAACATGATGTTTTGCAAGATTAACATAAAAAGAACAAGAATATTGTATAGAGCATCATTTAACCTTAGTGTAGAACATTAGGTGCTGCCTGCCATCTGTACTTATTATAGAACTAGAGAGAACCTCCCGTATTCTGAATCTGTGTAAAGTCATCATATATCTTTTGCTATTCTGATTGTGCTGTTCTATATGCATTATTCTGTCATAAAATTCTAAAAAATGCATTTAACTCTTGGCCCTTTATATGCTTTAATGTTCTAGTTTGGCTTTTTATATTTTAGGGCACTCCTGGAGTGACTGGTTCTGTGATGTGGGACAGTGGTATTGTCTTAGGGAAGTTCCTGGAGCATGCTGTGGACTCTGGCTTACTAGTTCTTCAGGGGAAAAAGGTGGTTGAGTTAGGATCTGGCTGTGGACTAGTGGGGTACGATACGAGTGACTCTGACTTAATCATTTTCTCTCTCTTTTGTCTTAAACCTATAAAATGTGGGTGCAAATTATATGGATTGGCTAAAAGTAGCTCTTAAAGCAGCTCAATCTAGTTTCTTTATATCATAAATTTTGCTGGCTGTGACTGTGCACTATCTTTGCCGAGGATTTATCTTAATTAATGTTTATTGTTTGCCTCGGGATTTCATTGACATTTACTGTGATTTTTTTAGCTGTATTGCAGTTCTTTTAGGTTCCCAAGTTATTTTGACAGATCTTCCGGATAGGCTAAGGCTTCTTAATAAGAATGTCGATACCAACTTGGGAAACACTCAGATTCGGGGTTCAGTCATCGTGAGAGAACAGATTTGGGGAGATGATCCCTTTCCAGAAGTAGTAGAACCTGTTCCTGATTATGGTAACCAAGCATTACTCTTTTCTTCAAAATTAGTTAGTCAAGAAAGCTTGATGTCTAAAATTGTAGGGTTCAGAATAAATGGAGGTCATGATCTTCTTGATTAAATGGAGATTTTTTCGGTCATCATTAACATAATTATATTTGTACTGTTTAAATTCGTTTAGTGCTAGGCTCCGATGTTGTCTATAGTGAGGGGGCAGTCGGGGACCTGCTAGATACTTTGTGCAAACTCTGCGGTACACATACGACAGTTTTCTTGGCTGGAGAATTGCGAAATGGTAAAACACTGTTTTCATTATTCTGTTCTTGTGTAGAGGTCTTATTCTTTTTTTTTTTTTGATTTGACCTTGTCAATTGTATATTATGTATTCGCATATGTAGATGCCGTCCTGGAGTACTTCTTGGAGTGTGCTATGAAGGATTTCTTGATCGGTCGCGTCGAGCAAGCAGATTGGCATCCGGATTATCCAAGCCAGAGAGTTGTTTTGTATGTTTTAGTGAAAAAGTAGCTGTAATACTATCACCATTTTCATATCATTATTTCATAGGTTTAGGAAACAAATTATATGCATCACCATAAACCAGCTTCAGTGTTTTATCGCCAAACCCCAATATTAGACCTAAATTGAGTTTTAAGTTACAGGTAAACGTGATTTAGCACTAGGATTTAGCAGGTGACACGAGTTTCATCTGTTTTAATCCGTGCTATTATTGGTTTCTGTGTTCTTTGGATTAAAAAAAAAAAATCGCATGTAATCTTACGATTTTGACTTTTTCATAGAAATGAATCGAGCTTTAACTTTGCACGCGGAAAAACCGAGTCTTGATTTTGTTGTATTATTCGCAAGTTGGGGCATTTTTTTTGTAATGCTCAACGATTCTTTTGGTTTGTAAAATTAAAATTAAATAAAAACAAAACAAAAAAACTCTTACACGTGATGTTTTTGGTACTTTGATGTTATTGATTAGTCAAAATTATAATGTGAGTTTTGATGTTATTGATTAGTCAAAATTATAATGTGAGTTTTGATGTTATTGATTAGTCAAAATTATAATGTGAGTTTTGATCATAAAAGTAGAATTCTTAAGCCGTAAAGTAAAGAGTAAATAAGGTTATTGGTTTAAAGTAGATGAAAAGTAAAGATAAATTGATAAAATTGTAAATGGTGTATTGTTTTTATATTTTTGGATAATGATCGCAAATTATATGTTTAAGGTATGTATTTTTTAATCGCTAATAGTGGATAAATATAGGTTCAAATAAAACGAACTCTTATCTTGAAATGAACTCTTATCTTGAAACGAATGCACTTTTTGTAGTTAGTAGCGCACTTTTCCTACTTTAGAGTGCATTTTTTCGCATTTGCACTTTTCGTACTTTGTAGTGCACTTTTCGTACTTTTTGTAGTGTATTTTTTCATATTGCACTACTAACTAGGAAAAGTGCATTCGTTTTACGTTTTAGGATAAGAGTTTGTTTCATTTGAACCAAACTCTATATTTGTATACTAAAATTACAAATGTACATCTAGTAAAATTTTATGATCAGTAGTATATATTGAACCTTAAAACATGTAAAACAAAAACCTTTACAATCTATCTATCTATAACTATATATTAAAGTTATAACTTTTCGAGCTGTTAAAACGATTTTGGTCCCACCTCATATTTACAAAATTAATTTTTATTTCTAATATTTTAACTTTTTTCTAATAAATTCTTCTTTAACTATTTAAATATATCTTTAACATCAAACAAATATCTATTTACTATAACAATATCTTTTGAAAACTTTCTTATACAAATATGTAAAAGTAAAGATGACAAATTTAAAGTATTTTAAAATAAATATACACATCTTTTAATTTTAACATGATATCTTTTCACGAATTCTTTTAATAGATAAATATATATTTCTTATAATAAAAATAATGATAAATACTTATAATGTTTAAAAATAATAAAAATAGGTAATATAATATTTAACAGATATATTGAAATATTTGATAATCTCTAAATTAAGGTACATAGAAAGTAATAAAAAATATAATATTTAATCTTATATAATCTTTACTTTATCGAGTGAAAAAATGAGTTTGGCCCCACCTTAAATGAAAATAAATTATTTTTTAAATTATTTTCTATACATAAATTATTTTTATCTTTATCTTTCAAAGTTTATTATATCTCATTTATTAATTAATTATTATTTTATGTAAATCATATCTCTTCCATATTCTAATATATAAATATTTTTTATTCATATGTTATCTTTTTTTTATATTACATATCTATGAAATATCATCAAGGAAAAAGAGAAATGTACATTATTTTACATTAATAATTAATAATCATTTTTATTATCAACATGAAACCTAATAATTTATATTTTATTTTTTTATTTGATTCCAAAAAATGAAAAATTTGTAAATTATACATGCAATAAATTACTTACATTAATTTTTATATTATATTTTTATTTAATATCTATAAAATACCGAACTATAGTTGTGCATGGCACGAAGGGTATAACTAGTATTTATAATTTTTTTCATCCATTCCTATTTTTTTTCTTTTTAATCTCAACTCGAGCTTTTCTTGATATAGTAGTTCTTCCTTGCTCCTAACTTCACACCTTAAAAATAATATACACTCGAAACCTGCCCTTATAAATATTCTAAGAACTTTACATGTTGGATTATCATAAATGTAAAATAATTACAAAAAAATATATATGCAATTACTCTATTATTTGTTTGATTTTTTAATCAAATTATAATAAATCTCATTGACAAAAAGATGACATTTTTAACAACTATAATAATCGGTGATTTCGGCTAGAATTGAATTCGTGAAAAAGGAGAAACAAAAGAAATCCATTGATTCAAGAAGAACAAAACATATAATCTTGCAACAAAAAATAATTTGCTTTGCTCAAATGAATGAAAATGAGGTAACATGTAGACCTTTTTACATGCAACTAATAAACCATATGAAAGTCATGCACTAACACTTATTTAGTCTAAAATTTAAAATGGGGAAGACAACTTCAACTTAAGAAGCAACTCTCCTTTGCCTATGGCCACCATGAAATTCTGGAAAAGGACGGCGACGAGGGCTCTGGATCTTCGAAGGAGGTTCATGGATTTGGTGAGATGGGTCATGTTCATGGTACTATTCCTCGATTACAAATTGATGTGCTTATGAGGCTGGCTATTCTCGCCCTATCTAAGGTGAGTTGGATCTCTAAATTTCACCACGCTCCCCACTTCTACTCTCTTCCTGATCTGTATATCTTTCCTATTTCTAGTTCTCTTTCTGTGACAACTCATGACCGCTTTTACAAAGAATCACTAGTGAACAATAAGGCCTTGTGCTCCAATCCTACCTCCAAAACTGAGAAAGTTGACAAGGTGATTGGAGCCCTCGAGTCGTTGGCTGAGGAAGCCTATGACTACTTGGTAAGAAATGATGAGTATGGGTCCTCAGATGATGTCGACAACATCACAGATGGTGATGAATATGCGAAATATGGTGTGTCTTCAGAATCGAGACTGCTAAATTTAAGGAGTGTGTGCGCTCTTCGCTTGATCTTAAAACTAAAGAGGGCTAGAATTAAGTACAAAAGTTGTGAAAGTTAGATGCTGATATGTAGGCAATTCATAGTAGTAGCTGAAGATTGTTTACGGCATAAGTAAATGAATTTCAGTATGTATTCTCTTTGGATTTATAATGGTTGGTATGCAGAAAATTGTCTTAAGATTTCTCGACTAATATGTGCTAGTTATCTAATTTATATAATTAAATTTGAAATCGATGATTTGATTATGGTTCTGGAAAAGATGATGATAGAAAAGCTCAAAAGACTGGTGCATTTTGCTCACTTACACATGTTCGTTGGTTTGCAAAAAAATGATTTTGTCGATTACTATCGTTTGTAAGTATGGATGGGTGTATTAGTATTGTGTTGAGAATATGGGACGCCAACTAGACAAATTGGTGCGTGATTTGGATAATTTTGAAACAATGATGTTATGAATTTGGCCAGGATAATGAGAACAACCAATCCTTTTAATGAATTAGGCGCACTAGTTATTATGATATTAAATGGATCATTTACTTCAGGTCTACTTGTACATAGTAATGACGAAGACAAAGCTTGTAACAAACACCAACAGATGGAAATTGCCAAAATACTAGACCTTGGGCATTGTCCCCATTCACAAATAACAAATAACACATAAGAGTTGCATCTTGGAACGTAAGAGGTATAGGAAGAAAGAATTTTTGGACCCCTATTGCAACCTTTGTTAAAATGCATCACATTAAAGCCATTGCAATTTTAGAAACCAAAACTGAAAATGATCCACATGAAATGTATTGGCGAAAAGCAGGTTTTGATAATATAGTACATTCAAGAGCAAAGGGTCGATCGGGTGGAATTCTCGTTTTGTAGAAAGAACATCTTTTTGCAGGACAAAGAAACTTTTAGATTAATAGATAAACATGAACGTTTTATCTCATTTTTGTATTCAATTCCTTATAAAGAATATGATATGATGATTATTTTTATTTACGTTGCACCTCATGAGAACGAAAAGAATGAATTCTGGAAGTGTCTATCAGATTATGTATCTAAATCTTCAATGACTAGCATAATAATAGGAGACTTCAATGAGATAAAAGAACGAGGTGAAAAATATGGAGGTAATGTCCCATGGTCCTCAAGGTTTAATAGGATCCAAAATTTTATTCAACATTGCGATTTGGTGGATACTAGAACTTCAGGAAATGAATTTACGTGGAGAAAAAGGAAAGTCGATGTGGATAATACTTATGCAAAATTGGATAGAGTTGTAGTGTCGTACAAAATTACGCAATGGTTTCCCGACCTAATAACATTAGACCTGTCAAATGGGTCGGGCGGGTCGGGTTCGGGTCAATCGGGTTCGGGTCAAAATGGGTCACGGGTCGTCGGGTCGTAAATATTCCGGGTTCACATGGACCGGGTTATTACGGGTTTGGTACGGGTTCGGGTTGACCCAACGGGTCATGATCGTCAATTTTTTTAACCTTTATCTTTATATTTATTAAAATATTTATTATTATATTATATAAAATATTATTTAATAATAAAAATAATAATTTTATATAAAATTTATAATAAAATATTAAATTTTTAATTGAAATAATACTTTATCGGGTTGGTCGGGTCAACCCAACGGGTTGGTGACCCAACCCAGTTTTTTCCGGGTCAACCGGGTTCGTGTTACTCTTAACCCATTGATTTTCGGGTCGGGTTTAAACCCTAAAAACTTCGGACGGGTCAGGTCGGTTTTTCGGGTCGGATCAAGTTTTGACAGGTCTAAATAACATATAATCATGCGTTTTCGTTTTCTAATCACTGTCCATTTCAATTGACATTAATGGGCAACAAATGTATAAAGGAAGACCGTTTAAATTCGAAAAAATTTAGATGTAGAGGAAAGACTTTGGAAATTTAGTAAAACAAACATGGAGAGTCCGGAATCAAGGATCGCATATGTTTCATTTAGTTCAAAAAACATGACTATTGAAAGCAAAAACCAAAATTTGGAACAAGTACACTTTTGGAAATATTTTTAGGCAGCTTGAAGAGATAGAATCAAAGTTACCAGAATTGCAAAAGGATCATAGGAAAGATAAGAATAAGAATGAAATTGCACAACAGGAAAGATTATTAGAGAAAAAAAGAACAACTTATAAACTTCCATAGAACTTACTGGGCACAACGAGCAAAGCTAAAGCACATTAGACCCACAGACTCAAACACAACCTATTTTCATCGATGTGCAACCGGGAGAAGAAATCATAAACGAATCAAATCGATTAGATCGATAATGGCACTATCATTGTGGGGGAAGAAAATGTGAGACAAGAAATACGATAAGACTTTAGACGTCGGTTTCTGAAACAGTCAATTAATCATGAACAATTATAGCAATATTTAGGACTAATCGCAACGGAGATAACGACGGAAGAAAATTCAATACTTATCCAGGCTTTTTCAAATCTAGAAATCAAGAATGCAGTTTTTAACTTAGGAAAAAATAAATCGCCAGGCCCAGATGGCATGATTGTTGAATTCTATCAAAAATACTGGCCCATTGTCGGTCCTTCAGTTATTAAAGCCATAAAAGGATTCTTTGAATCAGGCTATATACTAAAGGAAATAAATCACACATTTATTTCCTTGCTCCCGAAATGTGACAATCCGACAAAAGTAATCCATTACAGACCTATCAGTCCATGTTCAACCATCTATAAGATTATAGCTAAGATTTTAGCTGAAAGATTAAAAAAGATTCTGCCAAAAATAATTCACCCTTTACAAGGAGCATTTGTAACGAATCGGGAAATACAGGATAATGTTCTTATAGCTCATGAGATCTTTCATTCTTTCTGACAAAGACATGGTAAAACTGGATGGGCGGCTATAAAATTAGACATGGAGAAGGCATACGACAGAGTTGATTGAGAATTTCTACAAAAAAGCTTAACGAGTTTTGGATTTCATACGAAGTTCATCACATGGGTTATGCAGTGTGTACAGACAATTAGTTTTTTGGTGTTGGTAAATAATGAACCAATAGAGATTTTTTACCCGAAAAGAGGGTTAAGACAAGGAGACCCATTGTCCCCAATGCTATTTATTATTGGTGCCAAAATTCTAGCTAGACGACTATAGTTAGAATGTACAATACAACAAAGACATGTAGGATTTCCGTTGGTGAGAGGTTGAGAGGTGGTACAAGAATACCGTTCTTGTCTTTTGCGGATGACATCATCATTTTTTGCCCTGCTATGTTGACTGCATTTAGGAAAATTAAAAGCATTATCAAAGAATATTGTGATATATTGGGACAAAAAGTAAATTTCAATAAATCGGCTTTTCAGATTATAAAAGGAGTATCCTCAGTCATGAAACAATGTCTTCAGAATGAAATAGGGATACATTTGACAATGTCGTTAGAAAAATATTTGGGATGTCCAATTATAAACAGTAGAGTGACTAAACGAACTTTTGAACCTGTTGTTCGATCTATAGAACAACAATTGTCTAGATGGAAGGCCAATGCTTTATCACATATAGGATGAGTGACACTCATTAAATCCGTTCTGGCCACAAAACCATATTATGTCATGCAAAGTTTTATGCTTCCTGATGAATCATTATATAACTTAGATTCAATAAGTTGGGAATTTTTTTGGAACAAACCACATAGATATACTCCTATTATTGGGTAGGACAAAATTTGTAGATCAAAGAAAAAAGGGGGTCTAGGACTTAGAAAAGCAAAACAGATGAATATTGCCTTACAAATGCGCCTACTTTGGAAAATTCTGGCAGAACCCAATAACATATGGGTTAAGATCATATCTGAAAAATACCTCAAAACAGAAAACTTGTTCACATATTCACAAAGCAGAAATATGTCATGGTAGTGGACTAAATTAATGCAACTAAAGAACAAATTCCTAAAAGGCCTAATATGGCAGATAGGAGATGGCTGTAGTATTTGTTTCTGGAAGGATCAATGGGCTATGAATTTCCCCTTAGAGAAGGTTTGCTCGAATACACATGACATTGATCTAAATGCAACTGTGTCTTAGTTTATCGATGATAACAGACAATGGAAGACTCGAGAGCTCTCTACCTGGTTACCTGATGAATGGTTGAGAGAAATCTCATCTATATTTATTCCAAAGATTGCAATTAGAGATCGTCTGTATTGGTACCCGAGTAAGAATGGATGGTTTTCTACTCACTCAGCCTCATCCTTCGTATCACATGAACATAGCAGGAGAGATTGTGACTTTATGTGGATATGGCGGTTAAATGTAACACCAAAAATTAAAATTTTCTTATGGAAAATATTTGTAAAAGGACCTCCGACTAAAGATCAATTACTACAAAGACACATGTCTGTAACCGTTGAATGTCCGTTATGTCAGAACCAACGGGAAACATCAAAACATTTGTTGATAGAGTGTTCCGTGACATTAACTACATTAGCTAAAGTTGACTATAGTCAACAGAATTTTGCAACTTGGACCAAATAATGACTCCATAATGACAATTATTCATAGACTAAAAGAAAATTTGAATGAGCCACTATTCACGAAGCTAACTATTGCTTGGTGGAGTGTATGGTACTATAGAAATAGAACTACGTTCAATCAACCAATTGAAGGAACTGCAAGAAATATAGACAAATTAATAAAATCAAAGATAAATTTATGAACTAAAGCGCAAACGATAGATAATAGACAAGGATTTTTTTCTATTGAAGTTGGAACAATAAAAAAGAAAAAAAGAAAAAATGGACTAAACCAGCTCAGGGTTTTGCAAAAATTAATTTTGACGGATAAAAAAAGAGTAATGGGGTGGCAACGACGAGATATATTATTAGAGACCATTGCGGGAGAGTGATCACAATGAGTGCTATGACAACTGAACATTGGAACGTCGTTCAAGCTGAGGCCAGGGGTATGTATGATTCTGTTTGTGAAGCTAAGGCTAGGAATATTTCGAAAATTGGAATTGAAGGAGACATTCTTATTGTTATCAACGCTTTAAAAGGAACTGGATCTTGCCCTTGGCAAATTAAAATGCCAATTGCCGATACTTTGGTTAATTTGCAATCCTTTGAGGTGGTCTGTCTCCTACATACACCACGTGACTGCAATAAAGTGGCAGATTTGATCGCTGACCTAAGACATTTGGTTAGTGTCAATTAGATTCAGACCCATTTAGGGCTTCATTCCCTCATCCGTAAGGATGCGCTAGGTTGAGATGTATCGACCTAATTCTTTCCTACTAAAAAAAAGAAGCAACTCTCCTTGTGTGCTCGGCAAGGGCTTGGTGAAAATATCCTCCAACTAAGAAGTGGTTGATGATGTCCAAAACAGTAAGACAAGAAGTGGGCCCGGGGTACCAAGAGCAAGTGGGCCTTGAGGGATTCCCAAAGGCAATTTAGGGACCCACATCCATGCCCTTCGTTTATTTAAAACAAAACTCATGCCCTCGCGAGGTCTCCCAGCAACCCGGAACGAGGTCTCGACCTCGTCACCGACTCTACTAACGCACCCTCCCACTCAGACCAATCAAAAACGACCTCATTCCCGAACCAATCACAAGCGACCTCACTCCCGAACCAATCACAAGCGGCCTCGTCCCCGGACCAATCAAAAACCCCTATTCCGAGCATCCCACATCGAACCTTGGCCTAAACTCGGCTCCCCAATTCTTTATAAATAGAGGAGAACCTCGTAGGAAGAGGGGGTCGAAAAACCACTTGAACTCAAGAACTCTCTTGCTTGTTAAAGATCGACGTGATAGAAACATCGTCAAAAGACCTCGCTACAGACAGGAGAAGTCCATAAAAAAGACTCCAAATCATACAGGGACCTCGCCCACACCAAAGACCTCGCTACAAAACTTCACAAAGCTCTCTACACCATGTACCCAAATCTACCTCGCCCTAGAGTCAACCTCGCAACATTTAGGGCTCGTTTGGTATTAATATCTAAGATATGAGATATCGGATATCGGTATCGGTATGGATATCAAGATATCGGTATGAGTGATATCTAGATATCGGATATGGGTATGGATATGAGTGATATCTTTGATATACTAATTTCCTGGGGTATATGAAAATAACACTCTAATATCACTCTGATATCCTTCTGATATCAGCTGATATCGATATACTCCTATACCAAACAGCAGATATCAGTTTGATATCGATATCAGGATATACCAAACACCAGATATGGGTATCAGTCATATCCATACCCATATCTGATATCCTGATATGGATACCAAACGGGCCCTTAGGTTTGACTTCGGAACCTCGTAGGAGGTCTAGGTGTAATTCCCAAAGTTGTTCGTCAACCTCGTAGGTTTGTAATCTCGTTACTTGGGAGAAAATCATAAATAAAGGAGCAAGTATTTGCACTCAAATATAATAATCTTGTTCCTTGTCTCTAGCGTAGCTGTTATTTCGGGTTTCATCAGTGGTAGGCAAGTAGGAAAGTAGATCAAACATTCTTGCAATTTATAGCATATAAAGTATAAATCCAAATCAATGTGTTAGCCCGTTCATGAAGTATCGAGTTGCGAGTAATGTTTATTTTTGCCTGGTTATTGCAATTCACCAAAATAGGAAGCAAGCCAAAAATTTAATCTCTTGAAATCAATGTGAAAGCCACACCAATTTTGCAATAAGACAATATACAGAATGGTATTTTGCCTCGACTGATGACCAAAAGTGAGTTTTTTTTTTTCACTTCCAAATAAGAGGATAACCACCAAATGGGATGTAAAACTCACTTAATAATGACAAGAGTGAACACAAGCCACCCAAGCATAATTACAAAAATCCAAAAAATACAAATCTAGAGAGTAATTTAACAAAATTCCCAAATTGTCAGGCCCTTTATGGCAAGAAAGAGTGATGAAGGATCTTGATGTTGTAAGCGGTGCAAGGCAATCCGAGGAAGACCCGAGCAATCTTGATAATTGAACTTCTATTCTGGATTCACGAAGACAGATCTCCCTCGTCCGGACTTGGAATTAGGTGATTCTAAAGCCCAGAGTTAGATCTACGAGTCTTCTTTAGTCCTTCAAAAATTGAGAACACAATCTTTTGTGGTTCGAAAGTTATGCCTCTTTTATTGAGGCGTTGCAGAGTCCACCAGGATTGAATTTCGACTTGTTTTTATGGAATTTTTGATGGGGTTTATGGATCCGATTTTGAGGATGAAAGGTGATGGAAAATTGGATGGTGATGGCAAATTGAGGTTTGGATATGGACAAGCAAAACTCAAGGATATGACTCACCCTGAATCGAACTTGAACTATGAAGATCAATCGAGGATATGACTCATCGCGATCTACCTTCGGATTTGGATTGATATGACTCACAATCCAAGGAACCAAAATCTGAATTTTGATTCAAAAACAAAGCTTAAAAAAACTTTTTCCAAAGAGGAGAGACAAAGAGTTGGAATTTGGCTTCAATCTTGTCTACTAGTAAACTAGAACCCTAGTGGCTTATAAAGAAAGACCTAAGGGCAAAACTGACATTTGCCTTTGGAAAAGTTTAACAAATGAAAAAATAGACCCAAAATTTCCAAATGTCATAAAACACTCTCACAAGCCAAGCAATGAACCACACAAATCATGGCCTTCTAACAAGACACGCATGCGTCACTATCTCACGATGTGATGGCCTTAGCATAGTCACATCAAAGAGTGTGCAGAGTTGCCTTTAAATAAGCAAAATATGGATAGTTCATAAATTAATGGACATAAAAAATCGAACTTTAAAGTCAACGTCAAGCTTGGAATGTGTGAGAAAATTGAGTTTTTCAACAAGTTTGGAAAACAATAAAGGATCAACTAAAGCAACAAGAGGTGATCTCTTTGAAGAATCTTCACCTCATCCTTTTTGAGTGCACATTACTAAAAAAAATTCCATAAACTATGCAATAGACTTGATTTCACACTACTCCTCTTCATGAACCAACATTGAGTAAATCTACGAAATCATTAGTGTCGGATTCAATAGCAAGATGTTTCCACAAATCATAACATGACCTTCATTCAATTCCATTAATAACTGAACTAGACGTTGATTTTGTTGATGTCTTGTCATGGCCAACCCCTAAAACAAGTGCAATTAGGTATTTCTTGCAAGAAACCTAATTTGTCCAATTATCGCTTAATTTCGGTGAAATAAGTTAGAAATTTGTATTTTTATTGTATGTTTGTACACAATTCTCTTGAAATAGAAATGATTAATACCAAATTCATCCATCCAAAACGAGTGCAAAGCTTGCTCCACATCTCAAACGTTGAGTTGGTGCATGTAATGTTTTCGGCCATCTCCATGCTCATCACATTGAGGATCCACGACAAAACCATGTTGTTGCGTCTCTTATATACCTACAACTTCGATGAATTGAGATTCATTCTTCTTAAGGTTTTGTCGACCGATATGGATCGTGCTCGTCTGATAATGCGAGTAACATGGATCACCTCCAAGTTCCAAAGCTAGCTCCATCAAATACCTTCAAATCTTCAATTCCAACAACATTACGCATGGATAATGTGATGTTGAGGATAAAAAATATTTTCATGATCGATGGAGCTAGATCGAACTCCATTCCTTTCACGATTTTCAACTTTAGTATCCATAATTGAAAAAAACGGATAAATTTGGCAAGGAAAGAGGAAAAACAAAGCCTAAGAGTGGGATGCCATGTTGGAATCGAATGAGCAAAAAAGAGAAAGAAGCGAAATCTATTGATTTGGGAAAACGGAGCACGCAAGTTCACAATAAAACAATAATTTGTTTTGCTCAAGTGAAAGAATGAAAAGGAGGCAACACATGCCTTTATATACATGCAACTAATAGAACACAAACACATGTGATAACACTTAAGCATTGCTACATTTTATTTTTAAAACGTAATTTTTAAAAATAAGTATACTTATTTGCCTTGAAATTTGTAAAATATACTTACCTTTCACAAATTTCAAGACAAAATAAGCATACTTTTTATAAAAAAAATACTTTTTATGGTAAAGTGTAGCAATCCTTTATTTAGTAGAATTGAGTTCGTCAACTTTGACAATTACAAATGTAACCCACACGACAAGTTATGCATCTTTTTTTTTTTTGTTAATTTTATGTAAATGAACCTTCACATAATACATGACCATAAATCACATCTACAAAACTATACTTAAAATTAAAATTGGTTGAGACATACTCTATTACACGAATCCTTTTGTTACGTATAAGGTCAATTTTGTTTGTCTCATTACAACTAACTTAGAATTTATTATATATATACATATATTTGTTATTCAAAAAAAAAAAATATAGACAAGAGAGACTCTCACTTTTGGTGGTAAAACCAGACCCGTAAAATAGCCGGTAAAGCATACGAACTAGGTATACCGACTTGCACCGATCGACTCGACCTAATAAAAAGAAGAATGAAGAGACTTGATTTTTCACCTATGTGAAGGGTCGAAAGCAAAGGTCGAACCTGAACCTTCCAACATTCCCATAACTCCTATCACTAGGCCACTCCATGTGGGTCAACCTAAAATTTATATTATTTTATAGGGTTAATTATACAAAACATAATACTACTTTTCAAAAAACCACCCGTAAAAAGTAGAATTTCACAAAACCACCCACATACATAAAAAGTTTTCAAATAGCCACCCAACCCTAACTCCATTAATTAAGTTGTTGTTAAAACTTCGAGGAAAAAACTTCATGGTGTCCCTCTCCAATGGTGACAAACACCCAAATCCAATACTTGTAATTCAAAGAAATTGATACATAAATTAGGAAAATAGGAAGATTTAAGAATTGATTAAGCCCAAATTAAACATCAATTGGGTAGAAAATCCCACAAATCCTTGATTTCTCTAGACAACAAAAGCCTCCAATTCAATTTAGGGTTTTATTAGTATTCAAAGTACTTTTAAATTTTTAACAAGTAGAGAAAGATGTGTTGTTGCTCTATCAAATCAACGCCTCCATCGTTGCAGATTAATCGTTGTTCATCATCTCGCTGCTGAATAGTATCCCACGTCTCCATCCCTTTCCTCGCGCAAAAGAAGAGGGAGAAAGTTTCAATGGCCACCGCTACTACAACTGCATGTCATCGGCCACCCCCCCCATATTCGCACGGTCAAGCCACCTAATCAATTCATCTTCCTTGAGCCACCTCACGATCTACAACCAACCGGTGGAATTCCAACGAAATATGTTAAGAGGGACAAGGATAGAAGATACGATTAAAAGAGAGGTTTATTTTAGTAAATCTTAACAAAAACATAACGGGGTTAGGGTTGGGTGGCTATTTGAAAGCTTTTTATGAATATGGGTGGTTTTGTGAAATTTTACTTTTTACAGGTGGTTTTTTGAAAAGTAGAATTATTTAAGGGTGGTTTTGTGTAATTAACCCTATTTTATAATTTTTTCAAAAAATAATGAGTGAACATTATTATTCTTTTCCTTTTTGATGAAATATGAACAGCTAATATCAACATGAGAATAGCCCTTTAGAACATGATCGAACCGTGTACTGTACATTCCTTTATACCCCTACTCACCGATTATACAAGCAGTGTCCAAACAGGCCGCAGTCCCTAAAGACGAAAGCCGACTCCCTTTACAAATTGCCTGTAATCCTCTTCTCCACTTTTGCTCCGCTTCTTCTCCAATCGTGCGCCTCTTTCTCCCCTCGCCGTCTACTTCCTCTCTCTAATCTATGGCTGCAGCGGCGGCTCCGGCGGCGGGTTCTTCATGGCAACCGCGAGAAGACGGGCTTATGGAGATCTGTGGGCTGCTGGAACATCAAATCTCACCGTCTTCTACCTCCGACAAGTCTCAGATTCTGCAGCAGCTCCATCATTACTCTCAGTTCCCGGATTTCAACAACTATCTCGTTTTTATTCTCTCTCGTGCCGATGTATGCTTTCCGCATATCCCTCTCGTTCTCATTGTATTGTTTGTCTCACGGAAAAAAAAAAGTTGACTTGTTCAGGTGTTGTTGTTGATTGTGATTACGATCGATTCTTCTCTAAGCCTCGGGGTGTTTGGATTTGGCTATTATTGATTTAGCACAGTAGGTCAAATTCGCTGTTGGTTGGGGGTTGAATTTCTGGTATCGATGCCCAATCTGTTTGCTTGGAGTTCTTCAGGGTTTAGGGCTTGCTAGTTTGGCCGTGTGTCCTGGTTTTTAATATGTTTTAGACTGTAAGGCACTAGTTCATTGCTTTAATTTCGCACGATTTTCTCGCACCTTGATTATGGTTGCTATAAGTGACGCTGCTGTATGATTGCAATATACCTAAATGAAATAAACTGACTTTCTCATCTGATTGCTGCCTTACTGTGTGCAGGGAAAATCATTGGAGATAAGACAAGCTGCCGGCTTGCTCTTGAAGAACAATCTTAGAAATGCTTTCAAGACTATGTCCCCTGCAAACCAGCAATACATCAAATCAGAGTTGTTACCTTGCCTGGGGTCACCTGATCGGAACATTCGAATCACCACCGGAACAATTATCAGTGTTATTGTTCAGCTGGGTGGTGTTGTTGGGTGGCCTGAGCTACTCCATGCTCTTGGTACTTGCCTTGATAGTAATGATCTTAACCACATGGAAGGTGCAATGGATGCTTTGTCTAAGGTATGATTCTCTCCATCATGTTTAAGTTTACAGCTAACTGCTGTAGCTGATGATGCTATCTATGTTAGAAATTGTTGAAGATGATTATCAATGGTGAAGCTAATATTCTTAAAGGCGCAGTAGGTGACAGCTGCAACTTGCAAAGTTTCTTGAGAAACTGTAGATAAGCTTAAGGCAGTAGTCTTGATCACTGTTTACATTTATGATAGGCGTCTTTTAGGTTTTGATTCAATAATTATGGTGGTAATTATAGGGACATTTATAGCTTCAATAAGTTATTGTTAATATCTGTCAAGAAGTGATATGGTTGGGCTAACTCTGGTTTTTATTCTATTGTAGGGAATTGATTAACAAATGAGAACAATTTTAAAAGTGATATGGGAGGGATTAACTAAGCTTTTGAAGTGATTAAATATCAGGGAGAAGAGCTCATTTCTTATTGGCTAGTCAATTTACATTGTAAAGCAACTGTAGGCATAAAAGATGTGCATGCTTAGCCCATAATGATAAAGCTTCAGATCATAAAGTTTTTTTTTAATCTAAATTCAAGCCACATTTCCCTTTGACTTTTTGCTTTTGGGTTGATGTAAAGATTATTTTCCTTAATAATATCTGTCAACTTATGTCAAGGATAGGGTGGGAATTATTATAAATAAAGGTAAAACACTTATAGTTAAGAAATTCAAGACGTGTAAGTCTTTTTCCCCTACTGTGAACTTGTAAGAATTTTTTTCCTGTAATGTACTACTGCATAAACCTATAGCTTAGGCAAACCTTTTTTTTGTCTTCTGTTTATTATTGGACCCTTTGGTGATCAAGGGTTTGTGCACCCCGTTACTATTTATAATGTCCTTGATTTGTCATTACAAACATGGTGGTCGTGCCAAACGAACCTTAAAAGTATCTTACCTAGTTGTGAATTGTACAAACATGTTGGCACTGGAAGAAATTTTTTGTTGTGGAGTATTTAGGTCAATTTCTATTGCTGTGATCTATATGATGACTTTAAGATTGATGAGCTGTAAAGGGATTTTTGTATTTGTATTATAAGCAAGGACTACTTATTTTGATGATAGCCTTTGATTTGCTTTCTTAGTCTTTTCCACAATCATTGGAATAAAATACTTATCTCTTCAAACTAAATGAGAAAGCAAAGAAGCTTGGATATTATATTAAATTATCTGTGTGCTGCTTTTAATGAGAAAGCAAAGAAGCTTTGAATGATTAGTTTGTCTTGGATGTTTACCAATTGAGATTGCCATAAAAAATAATTAACTTTAAGTTGTGCTGATTTAGCTTTGTTAAGGTTCTAGTTTCATCTTGGTTAGATATCAAGGCTGTCTGAATAGTCATACAACTGTGTTTGACTTACCATATGATCCCAACAGATTTGTGAGGACATACCACAAGTATTGGATTCAGATGTGCCAGGCATGAATGAGCGGCCTGTCAATTTATTCCTTCCAAGATTTTTCAAGGTAGTTTTTTTTCTCCCAATCCTGTCATCTAGGTTTTTTAAACATAATATCTAATTCTTGCTATAAAGGCATTGGTTTTCCGTTATACTTGCAAATTGTTTTTGTTTGTCTTTGTGCTTTCCTACTCCCCTAATCTGGTTTGGATGAACAGCTTTTCCAATCACCACATTCGATGTTGAGGAAGCTGGCTTTAAGTTCTGTAAACCAATACATCATGTTGATGCCTTCTGTGAGTATTTTCTTAACAATGTTCATCTTGGTAACGTATGTTATCATTGTTTAATGATAATTCATATTTTGTTTCAGTTTTTGTACAAGTCAATGGACCAGTACCTCCAGGGTTTATTTATGCTTGCCAATGACACTACACCAGAGGTCCGAAAACTGGTAAGTTGTTGTTTCTTAGTATATCTTTGTTACTTTTCAAATGATGTGTTTTCTCGAGTTCAAGAAGGATCTATTTCTACTTAATAATGGATTTTACGTAATATTGATCTATGATTTTCTATTTATAACTGTTGTTAAATAATTTTTGTTTGTTGAGTGAAGGAGGGAGAAGGGAGGATTTCTAATAGCAAGAATTCAGTGAGTTAAGGTGAAATGGAAAGATAGAAGTGTATGTTGGACTTTTAATAGTAGTATGACCTGTGCAAGTGAAAGGGTTTACACTTTACAGTGTTTCATATGCAACCTTGATCAACAGTCACTTAATTCTCGAGCTCCATGACCAAAGTTCTGTATATATACGTGTAGACACATGGCTTAGCCTACAGGATATAGTACAACCATTCTTTCCTTTTTTTTTTCTAGACACTACCCTGCACTAAGATTAATCTCCTCTATTTGGAGTGAACAGGCTGTTCCTCTTTTCTTTGTTAATATGTATTTTTAGTTTCCCTTTTTTCCTGTATATATACCGCTTTCCTTCTTGTTGCTTAATTTTTGTGCATTATGTGAACAGGTTTGTGCCGCTTTTGTTCAGCTAATTGAAGTTCACCCTTCTTTCTTAGAGGTCGGAAATTTACAGTGGTATCTTTTTTTTTTTTTACCATGAAAACTTAAATGACTTGTTATGATGTCCTCTAATATACTTCCGGTCATCATTTTTCACTTTGAATACTGCAGCCATATCTGAGGAATGTTATAGAGTACATGCTGCAAGTTAGCCAGGATGGTGATGATGAAGTAGCACTTGAAGCTTGTGAATTTTGGTTAGTATTTATGATGTGATCCTATCTGCATTTTGGACTTATAATTACCAGTCTGTTTTTGGCTCTGTTTTTTTGTGCTTGTTAATTTGAACCTTGATAAAGAAAATTTATTCTTGTAGAAAAAGCTACTGAATTTTTTTTGCAACTTTCATCTCTATTTAGAGTAAATAGAATTTATATTTCAATAATAATTTGGGCTTTCATCAAAATGAAAAGCCTATGTTCAGGGAACTGCTCAAGATTTAGAAATCAGTATTGTACACAATTCTTTCATTGTGTGCTTTGGTGTATTAATTATTTATCATGCTAAAATTTCTGTTTTAGGAGGATGTATGTAAGTTTGGATGTTCTGTTCTCTTGTAACTTCCTTAAGATGTATCTATTCTGTGCATTGTTTGGTAATGATGTAACCAATTTTACTGAGAAAAGAAATATCTGCGTTTTTCATTTTCATAGGACTGCATATTCTGATGCTCAATTGCCACCAGAGAACTTGAGAGAATTCCTGCCACGGCTGATTCCTGTATAAAGACTACTATTAAGACCTCTAGCTGCATTCTGTTTTCTTTTCTTACAAAAGCTGTGTAGTTTATTACTGACTAATATTTTTCTGTAGGTTTTACTGTCAAATATGGTTTATGCTGATGATGATGAATCACTTGCTGAAGCAGAGGTTTGATTTTTCTCTATTATTCTTATATCCTCTCTAAATTTGTTTGACGTAATGACTGAGATTGCCAATGTGATGCAGGAGGATGAGTCTATACCTGACAGAGAACAGGTGGGAGTTCTATTTATATTCATCATAATTTGTCTTGTCTCTTCACCATTTGTCCTATTAATTTCCATTTTAAACTTGATCTTCTACTTTTTTTCTTTTGCAGGATTTGAAGCCTCGTTTTCATGCATCCCGTTTTCATGGATCTGATGATGCGGAAGATGATGTATGCATTTTCTTCTCAATGGGTTTACAACCTGTTTCTGTTAGATTTTGTTTTATCACAAAGGTTTATAGAAGATGCCGTATGCATTTTCTTCTTAATGGGTTTACAACCTGTTTCTGTTAGATTTTGTTTTATCACAAAATTTTATAATAGTCAACTTTGTGCATATCAGAAGATTATGCTTGAATACCTTCTAATGTCAATTTTCTTGCATGGTATGGCACAGGATGATGTAGTCAACGTTTGGAATCTACGAAAATGTAGTGCTGCTGGTTTGGATGTACTATCAAATGTTTTTGGGGATGAGATTCTTCCTACCTTGATGCCCTTAATTCAGGTATTTAGCATTTCTTACCAAGTGTCATGTTGGTTGCTAGTTTTTTTGCCCCCTGTTTCTTTCATCTCCTCCCCCCTCTAATGCTGCACAGATTTTTGGGGGTTAGGGTTGAAGGCTGAAGGGAAGGGATCCAATATTTTAGTCCTATCATTTGTGTTCGTATCGATTTTCCATTCTTTCTTTTTCCCTCTCCTCCTGTTGTGTGTGTATGAGTGGAGTTTAAGTTTTTTTTGAATCACCAATAGTGCAAAAACTGCTTAAGAAAGGAGGATGGCCATATGCCAACTTGCAACTGTGATTGAAAAAAACAGTCATGAAGTCTGATTACAGCTGCAATTAGCAAGAATTCAACTTGCAATTTCTGGTATTTTGATGTATTCAGCTTTACTGAATGTTACTTGTTATTATTATAATATCCTTTCTTTACACTTTTGCAGGCCAAACTTTCTGCTACTGATGATCAGTCCTGGAAAGAAAGAGAAGCTGCAGTTTTGGCCATTGGTGCTGTGGGTGAAGGTTGCATCAATGGATTATACCCTCATCTTTCTGAGGTGATATTTTCTCAGTCTAAATTTTCTGATAGGATTTTTTTTCTCTCTCGTCTAGGATGTTCTGGAGTAAAAATTTGCTGATTGTAACAATTGTATTTTCTAAACTTATTTTTGTGGCTTACACCCCAATTTGAGTTGGCCAAATCTGAGAATGAGATGTGGACTCTTGGCCAAGCAAGCTACCTACTATGTAAAATAGGCAAAAACCTAGATGATGGAGCATTTATGCATCATGAGCACAGAACTATTATTGATTTTCCTGAAATATGCAACTATTAATTTTCAAAATAAAGTTTAATAATACTTACAACTAACATGCATACTTGCCTTGGAAATCTTAATATCTTGCTAAACTCAAACTATTGATACATGGAATTTAATATTTTATTAGAGCCAATAGGTGAATATAATCACTGGAATTTATTGTTGTATGGGAAAATCTTATCAATCAGTATGGAGTACGATTTTAGAGAAGAATGATTTAAGGTTTTAGATTGGATATACATAGGTCCTCTTAGATATGACAAGGTTGAGAGGAAATTCATTGTCTTATTGTGTGCTTGATAAAAAATTTCATTGAGAAATGTATATCCTTACTGATTGATAAGATTTTCATTGACAAGGATGGATCAGTGCGCTTTCCATGGAGATGGAAAATTCGCCCGCCGGGATTTGTCAATTTGCTCGCCTGGTCAAGAACCTAGAACCCTTGCTTACAGAACTTGTACTACCTAAACAATGACTAGAGAATGAGAAAATAAGGCATATGGAATTAGAGTTGGATCAGTCAAATCTAGTAGCTAATTCAAGAATAAAAAGCTTGAGAAGGTCTCAAATATGTATGTTTTGGAAGGTGTTCTTGGTTGTCTGTTTACTCTCTTTGAAAGGTCTTGTATTAGTGATTATGGATGACTCAAATTGTAGTATTACTGATATTTGGCTTTAAATCTGTATTTACTATCTAGTATACCTGCTGTTGATAGGTCATGCATTAGTGGTTACAGATGATTAAAATTGTAGTATTACAGGAAATTAACTTTTTCTACCATGCAGATTGTAGGTTTTCTAATTCCTTTGTTAGACGATAAATACCCCCTCATCCGGAGTATTTCCTGTTGGACGCTTTCACGGTTTAGTAAATTTATTGTTCAGGTATGCCCATATTGATATTTTGGTTGCTTCTCCAAGTTACTTTTTTAAAATTGTGCTTTAATATTCTAGAAAAGAAATGTATTGCTCATCAACATTATAATACAGAGAAGAAAGAAAAATATATATATTTCTTAAGAAGAATGCTTCATAATTTGTTTCCTTTTAACTGAAGATACATTATATTGGACTGGACTGTAGGTTTTCGAGGATTCAATTTATCTGGTAGAATTGTACACTTCATTTGGTTCCATGTACTCATTCCCACTTTTTTCAGGGTATTGGCCATCAAAAAGGAAATGAACAGTTTGAGCAGGTTTTGTTGGGTCTTCTACGAAGAATACTGGACACTAACAAGCGCGTGCAGGAAGCTGCGTGCTCAGCATTTGCCACACTCGAAGAGGTGCCAGCTTGTAACTTAAACTTCTATTTTGTATATTTTGAAAAATTGTGTGATTATTTGTTTATTTTTTTCAGGAAGCTGCTGAAGAATTAGCACCAAGATTGGAAATTATTCTGAAGCATTTAACGTGTGCATGTGGCAAATATCAGGTTATATTTTTGGCATCTATTTTGTGCTCCTTATGCTCACTGAATATGTATGATAAGATTTAAACTTTTTTGAGCTTTTCTGAATCTGATAAATATCTTCCCCTTGTCATCCCTCTTAATTTCTTGTTTATACTTTGTGCAGAGGAAGAATCTGAGACTTGTCTATGATGCTATCGGCAGCCTAGCAGATGCGGTTGGTGCAGAGTTAAATAAGGTGATCTATGAAGCCTTTTTTGTTATTATTTGTTGCTTATGATATATTGAGACATTAACAGTTTGAGTTGCTTTGTTGATTCTTCATAGCCTGCATATTTGGAAATTCTCATGCCACCCTTGATTGCTAAGTGGCAGCAACTTTCCAATTCAGATAAAGATATCTTCCCATTGCTGGAATGCTTCACTTCTATAGCTCAGGTATCTCTTACAGTTTTACTTGCAGGATGAAACAAAGTTTCTTTAACAGATTCATTCTTGCAATTTCTGTGAAGTTGGAATGGAGCCTAATTTAAAGATTTAGAAAAATTTAAAACTTTAGTGGAGTCAGCATGTTTCTTAGAATATGCTGCCTTGGTGTCCTGTCAGAATGATTGAATGTTGTTGCTGCTGGTTACATCTTGTGTAGACTATAGACAGTGCTCCAATTGGCCATAGACCAAGTGTCCTGTCAGAATGATTGAATGTTGTTGGTGCTGCTGGTTACATCTTGTGTAGACTATAGATAGTGCTCCAATTGGCCATAACTCAAGTATCTTATTACCCCATGGGACAGTTTAAATGGACTTTGTTATAAATCTCTGTAACATATGCAAGGAGGATATTTCTTATAAGAACTTGTGAGTAAACAGAGAGAAAGGAAATTCTTAGTTGAATTGCAAAGGCATTTGCCAATAATAAATACGCGAGGGAAACCAAGAAGGCACTACAAAAACACTCCAGGAAAAAGGAGCTTAGTAAATATACACCGTACACTAGTAGAGGAATAATTAAACCTAGACTAGACTAGAGTAAGCTACAGCCTGCTAATACACTTTACAGAAAAAGCTATAGCCTTATGTCAGAATAATAAATACATTTATCCAACAGAACTATTTTAGGATTAATAGTCCATTTGAAATTTGGGGTTAGTCTTGATTTAAGAAAGTATCGCCACAGCTGAGACTTGAGAGGAGTAAAAATACCTTCCAAAACTTTTAAAAAACTAAAGTACCTTATGAGTTAGTTATTTCTGGAACATGTGCTGATCAGGGAAGAAAACGCATGGGGAATCTGACTCAAAAGGAAACCACTGTCCCCCCTTCCCATGGTTGGCATGTGTGATTATTATTGTCTGCAAACTCACTCAGACATCTACTTTATTATACTTAGGAAGTTATGATTGAGGATTAGTCGTGCTGTAAATACATTTGAGACCTTAGGTACTGATAAATGAGAGTTATTTTCTTCACTTGAACTGCATCTGAAGGTCACACAAAGTAGTGGATTTCTAAAATAGAAACTTAATTATATCTGCAAATAGCATAACGAAAGGTACACTTTGGAATAAAGCATTGCATTAACACTTGGATATACTTAACCAAACCTGCTGTGCTAACACTTCCTACATTTTAACATAATTATTCTATAATATTATGAATCTCATTAGTAGGATGGGTTGTACAGAAAACCATTTATTAACTCTTGTACTGTGGATCAAGGTCATTCCATATATGATCTTCTACAACATGCTTGTACCATTTGATCATTTGCTCATAACTAGAATGAATGGGTTATTAGGAGGGAAGTATAAATAGTAATTGGACTTGATTGAGGAGCTAGTTGTATATTCTTGGTGTTACTCTACTCATCCTGTTTCTGTTTATACCTCAGCTTGATTAGTTTTTATGCTGGTTTGGGGATTTAGAATTGTAAGTTTTAACTGTAAGTCTGTAACTGTTTTAAAAAAGGGTCTGGCTAATGTGTGCCAGAATAATAATGCTAACTTTGGAAATTATGTCAAAACTATTCCCTAAAATTGGAATTGATGAACCCTTTTAAAAAAAGTTAAAATTAACAAACAATTATCAGATTTACCAAAATTAGTATTTTTATTGTGTGCCCATGGGCACACATTAGAAAATCCCTTAAAAAAATAGGCCAACTTGCATTTCTTTTATGATGGAGGGATATCTATCTACTTGGGATATTTCAAGACAACCACAGAATGCGTTCTCTAAAAGGGATCTGAAGTCATTGCATTTCAAAACAAATAGCTGTAGAGTTCTTATATCTTGAAGCAATAACATACACTGTTTCTGTGGGTCTTTGCTCTTCATCGATCATTTGGTTTTGTTTATAAATTTAAGATGGGACTTAGGGAAGAACATCTACTAACTATCAAACATTGTCTGAAGACCATGGAAGGCCTTCTAGTTCCAAGTGGAAGGATTCATGGATCTGCCCAAAAATATCAGAATAGTGTGCTACTGTGCTTATAAAATTTTTATGCTCAACAAATGACATATGAACTACAAATTTGCAATGCCTAAGCTAAACACTACCAGCAAGCTATATTAAAATGCCCTCACAAATGCTTATTTTAAAAAGATGGTTGGAATCGGGCTTAATCATCCATTATGACCTACATTTGACTTTGTTTTGAAACTTAAAAGAAATAATTTATCATTTTTTAATAAGCGACTTGAATTTGATACAACTTTTTGTGTGACTACCTTTTGTACTACATGCTTATTATGGACTGCAATTACTCGTGTCACTGTTTAATTTTGAGCATCGTATAATTTATGGAATTTGATTTCCTGTAATCTACGACAAGATGACGTGTTAAACATTGTTCAGGCCTTGGGACCGGGATTTGCTCAATTTGCTGAGCCTGTATTTCAGAGGTGCATGAGCATTATTCAGATTCAACTATTAGCAAAGGTAGAGGATGATTCTCTTGTAGCATCTTATTATCTTGAGTTCATGATGAATCATACAGTTCTATGTGAGAGGTCCTATAAAACTTATTATGATGATACTTGTTATTGACCATTGACATGGCATTAGGCACAGATTTGAACCAAAATAGCTATCATCCAGATAATTCAAACTGACTATTTATCTAATGTGTCATTAGAAGGGAGTTTTCACCATTTTTCTGATAGGTGAATTCTATTCTAATGATTGATCAAGATTGTGAAAGTTGATTAATGATGTGAGTTAATAAATGTATGCGATGTTAAATCTTTGGAACGAGATGGAAGAGTTGGACCTCTGGATATTACAAAATGCTTTGATCATCTGCAGGGATCTGTATTCCTCTTGAAATTTTATCTTTTATAGTGCACATTCATAGGATGGCTTACCTAACAATTGTTGTGTGGAGAGGTTTAAAAAAATATGTTTCAAGTTTATTTTCTTGCAAGAGTTTTGAGTATGAAGGTTGATGAGACTTCATAGCCCTTTTCCCCTATTTGTTTTCTGTTAAGATGGCATCAGCTGCTGTTTGTAGATCTTACTAGCATTCCATTGACATTTTTCTGATCTCTATGTATTGATATGTGAAGAATCATGCTATGTCACCATAATCTTTAATATTTTCTTTTTGTGAGCAGTGCAAATTGTTTGTTTACATTTGAGAACGAGTTGTTCTTTGCAGGTTGATCTTGTGAAAGCCGGTGTTCAGTATGATAGAGAATTTATTGTCTGCTCTCTGGATTTGCTCTCTGGGCTTACAGAAGGTCTTGGTGGAGGAATAGAGAGTTTGGTAATTTTTTGTGCTGCCAAACCTTTTGATTGGAGTTTTGAGTGAGAGTTTGTGTTGTGTGCTGTGTGTGTGTATGCAAGTTTTTTTAGAAACAATGAGGATAAACTTGACAAAGATCTTACGTATGCCATCTGTACTTTTCATTTATATCAAAAAGGTACTTGTTAGCTTATTCTTTTCTTTTGGATCAAGATTACAGGTTTTATATTGGTTCAAAAAAAACCATATTACAAAAGTAGCTGGTTAAAAAGGATGGTATCAATAGTCGATAGGAATTATTGTTAATTGTCTATCATTTCTGTGTATTTATCTGCATAGTTCTTGTTGTATAGATTTTTTAAATTGTTTCTCCTTGGGAGGGTCAATTTTAAATTTTTTCTCTAGAAACTTGTGTAGATTTTAGGCCTTCATGTGGCTCATAAACGTGTATTAGCTCTAGAAATAACAGCTTACAATCTTGCTGCAGGTTTCACAGAGTACACTAAGGGATGTTCTTCTTCAGTGCTGCATGGATGATGCTCCTGATGTCCGTCAAAGTGCCTTTGCACTTCTGGGAGACCTCGCAAGAGTAAGTTGGAAACATTTTGTCGGATGTGTCAGGAGTCTGCACTTCACTGAGAAGTTGAACCTTAAATGTTTTGGGCATCTAAATTCTTTCTTGTTGCATTTCTAAAACATGATGTTTGATAATGTCATAAGGCCAGTAATAATGTTTTTTTAAATTAAATATCTCTATTGTTTAGGTCTGTCCAATACATATCCATCCACGATTGCAAGATTTCCTGAATGTAGCTGCCAAGCAACTGGTAACTCAATCTTTCTCCCCTCATTTTCTATATGATTTACCATTTCCAGAACTGGTAACTGAATCTGTTTACTTTGGTGTGTACATTTATTCTTAGAACATGATTTTTAATATTTGCGCTCACAGGATATCTCCAAGCTGAAAGAAGCCATTTCGGTGGGAAATAATGCTTGTTGGGCTATTGGAGAATTAGCAATTAAGGTATATGGCCTCCGCAGCACTTTTTTCCTCAAGCAAGCAAAAACTAAGGCTGTGTTTGTCAAGATAAATATGCTAGTTAATAAACTCTAATCAGTTGAAACTTGAAAAAATAAAACTATTTTTGTCTTTTGAGAATAAACTAGTTACTTGTTAATAAACTAGTTAAAATGGTAAGCTAAAAAAATTTAGGTAGTTAATAAAAAAAATATTTAGCTTACCTTTTGAGAATAAACTTCTTTCTCAGTGTTGCTGAACTGTAAATGAATGCTCAGATTCCTTTGAAACAAACCCTTTATTTTGCTGTTGCGTGTAGATAAAATTTATAAATCAGGGAAAATGATTATTATTGAGTTGAGTCTAGAGGATGGATTTTTCTAAGTGACAATATTTCAGATGAGCACAAAATACCTACACATATTTTAAATTAAGGATTGAGAGGAATACTATATAATTTTTTGGAGAAATTTGAGTAATTGCTCTAGGGAGTATTCCTCTCATACAAGGGTTTTACTCGATAATCTTCGGTCTTATCCGAGTTTATTAACCTCTCGTTTTCAATTTTTCTTTTTCCCTGCTGGCTTCAGAGTTATAGGCTTAGGCTTTTTTGAGCCTCCCTAGCGCTTTGTATAGCATTGCCTCTTATTATATTTCCTTCTGAGTGGCAGGTTCGACAAGAGATCTCTCCTGTTGTTTTGACTGTCATCTCATGTTTAGTCCCAGTACTTCAGCATGCAGAGGTGATACTCATACGTCTGTTCAGCATGTGGACAATTAGCCCCTTTTCTACCTCCCTCCCCTATTGAACATTATATTGATGATACTTCACGTTGGTTGTTTAGGGACTCAACAAATCACTAATTGAGAATAGTGCAATAACTCTTGGCAGACTTGCCTGGGTTTGTCCTGATATTGTAGCACCACATATGGAGCACTTTATGCAACCATGGTGTAGTGCTTTAGCTCGGTAAGTTAATTCACATATTGAGATTCATAACCCAAATTGGACCTTTTTCTCACCTATTGATGAATTTACTTATGGCAGGATACGAGATGATGTAGAGAAAGAAGATGCTTTCCGTGGTTTATGCGCAATGGTATAGATGTGCATTTCCTATCATACATTGTGGTATTTTCAAATATTTTCACATTCTTAACTGATCTTATACAAATTGCAGGTCAGAGCAAATCCATCTGGAGCCTTGAATTCTCTTCCATTCATGTGTATAGCTATAGCCAGCTGGCATGTAAGATCAATCATAATACTTCTCAAAGTACAAAACTGTAACTACATGGATATATTTAACCTTTTGCTTTCTTTTGCTGCAGGAAATCCGAAGTGAGGATCTGCACAATGAGGTTTGCCAGGTATTACAGGGTTATAAGCAGGTGAGTAGTAAATTCACTGCCTAAGTTTGTGTTTATGCTTTCTCGGTCTACATTGAAGATTTATTTCATTATTCCTAGCATACGACTCTCTTTTCAGAAGACTAATACAAGTGTTTCTCCATGTGAAATTACCAAAATTGCAATTTTATAAAGGTTTTTTCTAGTACTTTAATGAATCCATAATTAGTAAGAATATTCATTCTATCTGCACAATGAGGTTTTCCAGGCTCTCCAATTCCAATATAGGGTAGTAGATACTTACCAAACTCAAATGATTAGTGCGTACCCATCCATGGACGCACTAGAGAAACCGTTTCATAAAAAGCAGAGGAAAAACATTACTAACATTACCATTTTTATACCTTTAAACACTGAATGCAGATGCTTAGAAATGGAGGAGCATGGGAGCAAATCATGTCAGCTTTAGAACCACCAGTGAGAGAAAAGTTGTCAAAGTACCAAATCTAGCTCTACCCATTTTCCCTTGTGGCTTACAGTTTTCCTTCGCTACTTCTCGTGTGAGTTTGTCAGCATTGCACATTCCCATTAGTGTACCGATTCTTTGAGACCACGTTCGTTGTTGGCTAAATTCACCAAGACAAATTCATTGAAGTTGGTTCAAAAGAATGCCTTGACCAAGTACACCTTCGTTCACACAGAAGATTTTACCAGAGATGGAGCTGGACCCTATGATCTACTGTGCTGTATAACGCCATGTTTGAGCTTTGCCTTTTGCATTCACCTTCTTTTTTAAGAGAAGGTGAGACTTGTTTTGATTCTTTTTTAACTTATTGTGGGGAGGGGGGATTTTTTTTTGTTCCCATTTGTATCATCATTACTATATACTTGCTATATACATGTTTGTGTTTGCTAGGAAATTACTTTGTATTTTTCCCCTTAATCTCGCTGGCTTGGTGGTTTTTAATTTTGTTTAACTAGGTGTGGAGAGATTGCAACTTGTAACTATGGTTGAGTTTGTTTGCATATTTAGGTTTAGAGCTGCAAGTCAGTTTTGCTTTGAATTGGGGTAATTCTTGCAATTTTGTTTCATTTTTTAAATGAACAATAATTATGAATCCTATTATTGTTCTGTGTCGTTATTAAGTCAATTTTATGTTAAGCAAAAAAAAGAAGAGAGACTAGCATTAAGATTTATGAACCATCTTGACCCCCAAGATTCTGCTGTAGTGGAGTCTTAGTGGGTCAATGATGACGATGACGATGATGATTAGTGAGACGCAAATTTTCGATTATTTTTTGGAAAAGGCAAGTATATTTCCAAGAGCCTTACCAAAAGCGTTACAAAAACTGGGTATATATGCCCAGGAAAGACAAGATGTAACCAGAAGACAACAGAACTGGAGAGAGGAAAACAAATCCCTTCTGTCTATCACCTACCAAACAATTCAGAATTCAGAAATCTCAAAGTTATGTTATGTAATTCCCAGATGCTTGAAGCAGGACGACTCAATGCGATTACGCCTCGTAACTGGATCTTGACATTGACATTAATCTTCGAAGCATTTTTCCTTCCGGGCCACCCAAGTATGGTAAACTATGCAAGTAAAGACGACCATTCTGACCTGTAGACTGGTTTGCTTTGATGAGCACTATTGCCCAACCAAGATAAATAGATAATCATTTTTTTTGGTCAGAGATAAATAGATAATCATTGATGGAGAGTAGCCAGGGGAAACTTGATACTCTGGCCCAGGCCATACACGTCCATTACGGAGTGTGAGAATGAGCAAACCAACATTGCTTAGGGATTCAATATCTAGGTTGCAAATAAGGCAATTGTCTTCATGGGTCATTCCCAACCAAGTTTGCCAAGAAGAGTAGGGTCTCTATCCATACATGACACCTTGTTCTTTGTTCCCCATGTATATGAATTGTGCCCCGATCTTGCACTAGTTAATCAATTCTTTGTTGAACAACGAGCACTCAGAACTTAAATCGAATCTTGAACACACTTAATGAAAAATACTCAACTTTGATTGAATGCAAGAACACGAAAGCAAAGGATTGAATATCAAAGGAGCACTTAGCCGAGATCTCTACAATTTAATTTCAATCTACCTAAAATGAGGTTACACAGGTGTTTAAATAACAAAACACGAAATTAGGTTAAAGTCTAAAACAAAACCTAAAACGAAAATGCATCTCAAAAAGGAACAACGTGAGTCGTGGTCGCGACTCATTTTCAAGCTTGACTCACGAGCAACTATGATCGTGACTTTGGTCGTGACTAGTTGCGAGACTCACGACTATGAACATGGTCGTGAGTCTCCTAGACGTTCTTCGAATGTCTTTCACGACCATGAACATGATCGCAAGGCCTGGTTACGGGCCATTCCATTCTTCCGACCCTTAGTTTTTATCCTAGATATGAAGAACTATTAAAAAGGATAGGCATGCAACAACCCTTGCATGTAAGTTCCATTAGTGCACACACAACCTTCATCTTCCAATGTCAACTTGATATAGATTGCTTGTAGGAGGTTACGTTTTTTTTAATGACCATCTTAAACTTGAATGCTCGAGATGGTCTTCGTCTTTGGCCTTGCTTGACCTTTGACTGGTATCATTCTCCCCCACTTGGCCTTAAATTACCCTCGATTTGACATGATATGTAGCTACATGGGAAAAAACTAAAAAAAAAAAACTAGTAAAAGGAGCATTAAAATTGACAATAAATTGACCACTTAGACCATCACAAGAATGGTGAAGACTTGGCCATAAGAAAATTGATATGTATCATTTGCCTTTACTAACCTATGAATCTTATCAAATTTTAAATTGGCAAAAGGCAAATGATACTCCCAGATTATAGGAGTCACACACAAGTGGCTATTAAAGTGGTAAGAAGGGCAAGATATAGAAATACTTCCCTTGTACTCTCGATTGTCATCCTTTGAAGAAGTGGATATTGCAACAACATGCTTGTCTAAACTTGTCTCTAAATGTCTCATGTTATGCTTAGCTGAACAAGAATGACATTGTCTCCATCATCCATGCCTAGCTCTTGTGAATCTTTCTCCAATGCACAACTTTCACCAACGCTTTCACCCACCATGATATCATCTTGTAGACAAAACACTAGATTGTCGGAAGGAGCATTGTGGGTGTCTGTGTCTTTCTTGAAGGTATGGTTAACATTGACTTCTTCTTGAACATGTGGGATTTAGAACTCTCTCATCTTGACATGATGACTTGTGATTGGTGAGTTAGAAACTCCCAAATCCTGCAAGAGAGAGTTAGTATTGAAACAAATAAAACAAGGAATAGAAGTATACCTCTCGTGGCTAGAAGTAGCCAAAGAATGGAGTGCGAATTCCTCACCTACAATGGTGGTGTTTGCCTTTCGTGCCTCAATGGAGCACTCCGTGTCATGTCCCTAAATGGGCAAAGACTCTTTCTTCATGGTAAATGACACTTGTTTGCGATTAGGGCAAACATTATCTAGGTGACCTCTTTCTTCAAACAAGAAACAATGAAGATTTCGTGCTCTAAACAAAGGTTGGGGAAGATCTCGTGTTTTCGGTGCCATGTCCCATAGTTTTGACATTTCTTTTTGTCCATATTAATGAGATGTACATCATTATGCGGGCTAAGAGAGTGGTTTGAATATAGCCGATAGTCTCCTTGTCCAACGTCGACGATGGTTGAGGAGTAGGCTCTTAATTTCGACATTGGCTTGAAAGCAAACACAAAACATGTAACTATGCACAATGGAAAGGAATCTCGATCGGTCTTGTAAGCCATTGAATTGAATACAAAAAATTGAGTGAATTTCAATCTAGGGCTAAAAGGCACACAATTAAGAACAAATGAATGTGAGATAACAAATAATGCACGAGAAATAACATTGGACATTTAACTTTGCAATTTCAATGATTATGCAAGTATATGCAGCAAGCTAAGTATTAGTCCAATAATGCAAAAAAATTGGCCTTGGTCTCAAAGTTTAAGAAATGCAAGGATACGCGCACAAAAACAACAAGCATGCTAAATTTGAGCAAAAGAATGAGAGTAAAATCGTGAATAAGAAAAGAAAAATAATGATGGTGATGATATGCATGGATTATCACGAAGGGCTACTAAGTGCACACATTTCTAAAATAATCTAGCTAAATGAAACACGAATCAAGAGAAAAAGGGTATGACCACGGAGTGTCGGCACGTCCTGAAATCACACAATAAGGGGTTCTTTGAAATGCTTAAAAAATTCTTAGATCAAAATTAATGCAATAGAAAAGCACCCAAGAACAAGCAAGAACCTAATTACTAAGACGGTTAAAAAACAAGCAAATAATATCGAGTTACTAACTGAAATATGATTTTTTTTAATAGTCGATTGACTAAATGTTTTTTTTTTTGTAAAAGAAAAGTAAGCTATGGATATGACAAGAAGAAAAATTATGGTTCTTCTATGATTGCTAAGTCTAAAATGCAATAAACCAAGAGATCTCCACAATCAACATAGGCATGGAAATTATAACATAAATTTGCAGGAAATAAATATGGACATACATCTTGCAATGAAAGAAGCAATTAAAATATTTCAAGTTTAGATCCAACAATTATCCAATCAAACAAGCAACCGATGAAAAATTAGGATTTTTGGGTTTTTTGGCGAAAATTAGGGCAAATTTCAAGGGGCGGTGGTGGAGGAAAGGGGTGGTGGTACCCTAATGTAATGCTAGTTTGTTTTTATGGAAGTTTCGAGTCAAGGTTTCATATTAGTTTAGGGCACAAATATATATGGTTTAAACTAAAATCAAACACTCAATTAATGTAACAAAGAAAATGTTTACTTGCAAGAGACCCGAGAATCCGATACCAGTTGATATGTGACACCTTAATCCTTGTCGCCAATTATATGAATTGTAGCCCGATCTTGCACTAGTTAATCAATTCTTTGTTGAAGCATGAACACTTGTAAGAACTCAAACTGAATCTC
Source organism: Fallopia convolvulus (assembly GCA_964016875.1). NCBI lineage: Eukaryota > Viridiplantae > Streptophyta > Magnoliopsida > Caryophyllales > Polygonaceae > Fallopia > Fallopia convolvulus. The sequence goes on from OZ024725.1 coordinate 50,244,668, forward strand.
GAACACACTCAATGAAAAATTCTCAACTTAGATTGAATGCAAGAGCACGAAAGCGAATGATTAAATGTCGGAGGAGCACTTAGCCAGGAGCTCTCCAATTTAATTTCAATCTACCTAAAAAGAGGTCAAAAGGTGTTTAATTTTTTTTCCCAAATATCAATTTCCAAATTTTAAAAAATGATTAAGTCATAAAGACATAATTAACTTTATTTTATTGATCTCTCGGACTTGTTAAGCTCTTATAAATATTTTATTTGATAAATATGCAATAACAGATTAACAAGATTATTCAAAGTGGCAATATCCTAAATGTGATTTTATTTGATCAGTTGGATTATGAACTTTTTATTTATTTGTTTTTTTAAATAACAATTTCTAGGGGAGAGATTAGAAAACTTACTATTCTATAGTAAAAAATAATAAGAAAAATATTTAATATACCATATAGGTTTTGTAGACTGAGAGGCCACTACTAGAAAAGAGCGGTGAAGACTATTGCTCTAAGTATAGACGACGAGTTTTTGAAAAATAGTTGTAGACACCATAGAACCTTAAATATTAATGATGTAGTAAGATGAGAAAGAGTCACGTGAGAATGGACGTTCAAGTGAGAAATAAGAATAAATCTTAGTTGTTCTCGCCAAAAAAATCAACTTTTCTGATTATACATTCATTAAAAATATAAAAATGACACAGTTGAATTTTTCTGGTATTATTCGCATATTTTTTGATAAAAACGACATGGGCGAATTTTTCCTGTGAATAATATATTTTTCGAAAAAAAAGTTTCTGAGGGACGCGCACAATTTGTTCATCATTATTGGCCAATTGTGCATCAACACTGACCAAATGTTCATCGAGTTTTTGATGCATATTATTCATCGATTTTGAATTTTTTAATTATATTTTTTTATCCTTATTTATGTGTATGAATATAATATTATCTAGTTTTTGATGCATCTGACCAAAATAAAATCTAGTTTTTGATGCACATATAATCAGTTTTGATATACTCCTATTTTTTCATTGATATACCCCTATTTGTTCATTAATATAAAATTGTTTGTTCATTGATACCATTATTTGTTCATTAGTATACCCTTATTTGTTAATTGATATACCCGTGTTTGTTCATCAATACCACTGTTTGTGCATAAAAAATTTAACTTTTCATTATGTATCAATGAGTATGAAGTTTGTGCATTACTATCATCACTTTGTGCATTACTACCGACACTTTGTTCATCACTGCTAGTACTTTGTTCATTAATATATCCTTGTGTTTGTGAATTGAAATAAAGTTTTGTTTGTGCACCAATAACATCCATTTGTACATTTAGGACTATTTGTTTGTGCATTTTTGCATTTATTTTGTTCTTTAAGGGTATCTTTTTTCCTTACTCATATAATTAGCTTTGACTCACATAATCATATAATTAGTTTCAATGCACATATATATTTGTCTAATTTTTTGTAGTTGTTATACAAATCCTTTTTTGAGAGCAAAGTGTATATATATTAAATATTTAATTCAACTAAGTCAATTATATATGGCGGAATATCAGTTACAAAGACTTGTTCATGTCCGGATTAAGATACAAACATGTGATAAAGTGAGCTACACAATTGCCATGTCTACTTATATGAGCACAACAAAAAGAAACAAATGAAGTGCCCATTAATAAACATATATCATCTAATGTTTTACCTAAATAAGATAAGTTTGATGTAGAAGCTTGAATGTAAAGGATAATAGATAAATAATTAGCCTTTGCAATAATATGATGTACGCTAAGAGAACGAGCCAGTTGCAAACCAATGAGGAGTGTTTGTTTCTTAGCTATGTTCAGAGCCCAAGAAGCAGCCACACGTTTCACAACAACAACATTGACATATCCAAACGGGTCAAGTAAGACAATATCAAGACTGACATGAAAACAATTAGTTTTGTCCCACATATGACTACTTATGATGCACAAATATATATTAATACGTACAATTCGATAAACATTCGACCATTTTTTATGCACAAATGATTGGTTTTTGATGCATAAACAATAGTTTTTTTATGCACAAAATTACAGTTTTGATGAATAATCTGGGTGTGTGCCCTATATTCGTTCCCCCCCCCCCCCAAATATACGTGAATAACTCGCCAAAAATTCGTCCATACAATTTTTCATTATTATAAGTGAAATGATCAACGCCCTTAATTTTTCTCTGTTCGACAACCCTTATTTTTTTCTTATTTACTAGCTATACCCGTCGTGCCCTACACGACTATATGAATTTAATACAAAAATTATTTGTATTAGAATTATTTAATTCTAAAGATCTTTTACAAAAAATATAAAAAGATAAATAACCTAAATTCTTGTAATCTTTTTTATCAAATTCAATTCTGTTAAAAAATTGAATAGAAATTAAAAATATACTTAATGAGAAATGATGATAAAATATAAATAAAGAATGATTTTTTTAATAATAAGAAAATCATTTATTAAGAAAATCATTTATATTTACATAAATAGTTTAAAAAGAAAATAAAGTAAAATATAACATAATTTTTTTTTATCAAAAGTCACTTTAGTCAAGTAATTATCTAGATTGAAAGTTAAATTTCTTATCAAAATTTGATTTAAGATAAATCTCTTACATAAATAGATAAAAATTAAAGATAAAATAATTTTCTTTAATTTTAAATAAAATTAGAATTTAGTTTTTTCATATAATAGATAGAAATTTATTTGAAAAAAATAAATTAATATATCTATCTTAATATATAATATCTAATATTCTATAATGTATTTTAATTTTAGATAAAATATTTTAGATATATCATAATTTCTAATATATAATAGATAACATCTTTATTGTAGATAGAATCATTCCTATATTAATTTATCCTATTTCTATATTATTCTAAAATAATTTCAACATATTTAAATTCCTAAAATAAAAAATCCTATGTGGCGAAATCCTAGGTGGCTTAACGTGGGAACGACACGTAGGAAAATCCTAGGTGGCGCAACGTAATGACCTTATTCCTTTCGTCTTTTATATATATACATAGATTACCTACGCGCCCATTCTCATCTGACCCGAACTCAATAAGATTAATATCATAAACACAATTTTTTTTTTTTTTATCATTCCCCCCTAGGTATCCATCTGTCCATTCGCTTGGCTAAATTTTCATCCTGTTTTAATTGATGACATGCCTTTCATTTATAATCTTATTGGTTCTCATCTTTTGAGTTGTGAGGTGATGGATAGATACTTAAATCTAACTAAATCCTGATGATATTAAATTATTCAAATCGTGAATGTTGAGTTGCTGCCCTACAAATAAACCGAAGTATCATTAAACTAGTCATGGAAAAGTTGTACTTGTATAATTATATAAAGTTTTCGAGTGATCACGGGAGTAACAAACAAGTTGAAGTTTTGGCCTATAGTCACTCAACTTTAGACCATATAGTTTATTTGTATAAAATTAGATGAAGAGACAGGAGGAATGAGTTCGTACGTCTGGTGTATAACAAGTTGCCAAGAGACCCGTGAACCCCTTCCTCCCTTGATGAATTAGGAGAGATGCCTGCCTTTCTTTTTGTCATTAATTTAGCTACCTTTGTATTATTGGACTGTATATAGGTAAATAGGCATTGCTTAATCAATTATCATATTTTTTTTGGTGGAAATCAATTATAATATTATATTGGTTACTTCATTATAACCGTTGATTGAATAATTAGTTTCCTAATTAAATGTTCTTTTATGGTTAAGGGCTTGTTCATTTTTATTACATAATTCCAAATTCTTGCAAATAAAATAGTTATTTATTTATTTATTTATTGAATTACAAAAAATAGCCTATATATAGGTTAACTTCGTTTATTAAGTTCTAACAAGATTTCATAACTTTCTTATGCATTTATTAGGGAGTGGTCCATCTTTAATACTATAAAAATCTATAGGATAGAATTTAGATCACCCAATAAGTTCGAGGTTTACATGATTCCTTCCCATGCGTGTATATTGTAATAAACTTAATTAGGTTGCCAATTAGGGTGTTGGTCAACCAAACTTGATCATTAATTAATTATAGGACATTTTTAATTAGGTTGCCAACGATATGCAATAAAGATAATTGCTTGATTTTGTACTTCCCTGAGGCATCACCCAGCATAATCGATATGTTTGAGATTTGAGCAATAGAGATATTCTATCTAGCTTCGTATGTATTTCTATTAAAATCCATCCAATCCATACATATATGTCAATCAATTGATGGTTAGATGAGTGGGAAATCTGTTTGCTTGAATGAACAATCTTTTTCCATGAACATGCAATTCCAAATTTTCCAACACACTTTTGAAAGAAACAGTTATCTAATGGTCCATCCATGATCCATCCACGTACCACGTATTAAAATCATATATATGCCAATTGCTTTATCCTTGCAATAATTTTGCAAGAGAAATGAAGCTACAACACTATATATATTCTGGACCATTTATTTGCTACATATATATTTACATCGAACAATACAACCAAGCTATATATACGTACTAAATATATAATCTCGGACAACAGTACGTGCCTCTTTGATGTAACGTACAATTTAAATGAGCTTTTAATTTGCTCACGCTTTAGGTGCACATATCAAACTGTTTAATAGGGTCTCTTTTAATTTTCACGTTCGTCACTGGTTTAGTAAGTTCAGCGTTATTAATTTTCGTTATTATCTGTTGGATTGTCGATTTTCAAATCGAAATTATTATAGGCCTATAAACCTGTGTAACACTATAGACAAAGTCATTTTAAAAATCCTAACAAACTGCCTAAAAGCTGTTTTGGAAAAAATAATCCACCCTATGCAAGGGGCATTCGTCCAAAACTAGAGTATCCATGACAATACTCTTATTGTCCATGATATTTTTCACTCTTTTCGAAACAAAAAAGGGAAGAAGGGTTGGATTGCAATTAAACTTGATATGGAAAAAGCTTACGATCGTGTAAGCTGGAAATTCCTGGCGACCATCCTTAACACGTTCGGGTTTAATGCCAAATTCTTGGGCTGGATTAGAGAATGTGCTGAAATCGTTTCCTTCTCCATCCTAGTCAACAATGGACCAACAACCAATTCTTCCCCCAAAGGGGACTAAGACAGGGAGACCCTTTGTCCCCTTATCTATTCATTATAGTAGGTGAGGTTCTCGCAAGACAACTTCACAAGGAAAGCACCAACCCTAACAGTGGTATTGGAATACAAATTTCATGAAATGGCACAAAAGGGGACTAAGACAGGGAGACCCTTTGTCCCCTTATCTGTTCATTATAGCAACTGAGGTTCTCGCAAGACAACTTCACAAGGAAAGCACCAACCCTAACAATGGTATTGGAATACAAATTTCCCGAAATGGCACAAAAATCTCGTCCTTGGCATTTGCTGGTAATATCATCATCTTTGCAAAGGTAAAAAGCCAGACCTGTAACAACATAAAAACATAATTGATGATTACTGCCAAATCTCTGGCCAAAAAGCTAATTTTCATAAGTCCGCGTTCCAAGTGACTAAAAACACAAACCACAATACATGTAATCTGATCAAACAAATTCTTCAGATTACCAACACAATAGCTCTGGACAAGTACCTCGGATGCCCCATTATTAATGACAGAGTTACCAAAAGTATGTTCAAACCGTTAACCCAAGGAACTAGATCGCAACTATCTAAATGGAAAGCTAACTCCCTTTCTCAAGAGGGCCGAAAAACCTTGATTAAGGCAGACCTTTCGGTACAACCAAATTTCCTTATGCAATCCTTCCTCCTACCCAAAACCACCCTAAAAGAACTCTGCCAAATAAATAAAAACTTCTTCTGGAACATGGAAAGAAACCATAAACCGATTATTAGTTGGAATTCTATCTGTCAGCCGCCAACTCGTGGTGGTCTTGGAATAGTTAAGGCGGAAGAGATGAACCAAGCACTTCAAATGAAGCTCCTCCGGAAAATCTTAGTTGAACCAGACAACATTTGGGTACGCATAGTCTCGAAAAAATACCTGAAATCCGATGGACTGTTTAACTACCAGAAAAAAAATACATTATGGCAGTGGACCAGGCTTATGAGCCTTAAAAACACCTTCATTAAAGGTATCATATAGCGGATTGGTGATGGTAAAACCATTAGGTTTTGAAAACACAACTGGACTAGCTCTGGTTGTCTATTACCAAAAGAAAATGTAGAACACAATAGTGAGGCCCTCGTGGAGGAATTTCTCTTAGAGGACAACTCATGGGACCTAGAAAAGATCAAACAAGTCCACTCGCGGAATGACGTTCAACAAGCAACCCATATTAGTACACTGCGAAACAAAATCCTTGACAGGTTGTACTGGCAACCAAGTCAAAACAGTTGTTATTCCACGCACTCGACTATGTAATGGATTCACAGGAATAAGGGAGAACCCCAACTTAACTTAAAATGGATAATTAAGCTAAATATTCCGCCAAAAATGAAAATTTTGTTTGGAAGGTTGCACGTAACGGGTTACCCACGAAATATTGGCTTGTTGAAAACCATATCAGTGTCGTGCATGGGTGTGTTGTGTGCGATAAACTAAACAAGGAAATCAACCATTTCTTGAAAAAAAACAGTGGATTTAGAGACCACTAAAGTGGTCTCTAAATCCAGAAATATAGAACACAATAGTGAGGCCCTCGTGGAGGAATTTCTCTTAGAGGACAACTCATGGGACCTAGAAAAGATCAAACAAGTCCACTCGCGGAATGACGTTCAACAAGCAACCCAAATTAGTACACTGCGAAACAAAATCCTTGACAGGTTGTACTGGCAACCAAGTCAAAACAGTTGTTATTCCACGCACTCGACTATGTAGTGGATTCACATGAATAAAGGAGAACCCCAAATTAACTTAAAATGAATAATTAAGCTAAATATTCCGCCAAAAATGAAAATTTTGTTTGGAAGGTTGCACGTAACGGGTTACCCACGAAATGCCGGCTTGTTGAAAACCATATCAGTGTCGTGCATTGGTGTGTTGCGTGCGGTAAACTAAACAAGGACATCAACCATTTCTTGAAAAAAGCAGTGGATTTAGCGACCACTAAAGTGGTCTCTAAATCCAGAAATATGGTCGCTAAAGTCATTTAGCGACCATAGAGTGGTCGCTAAGTGAATTAGCGACCATAGAATTTAGCGTCCGCACGGACATTAAACAAACAATAGTTATCGTCCACGTGGACTTAATTAGCATTCATACGGACGCTAATTGTTGACGGTAATTAGTGTCCGTATGGACGCTAATTAACATCCATATGGACGTTAATTACCGTCAGCAATTAGCGCCTGTATGGACGCTAATTACCGTCAGCAATTAGCGTCCATTTAGACGCTAATTAACGTCCAAGTGGACGCTAATTGATGACGGTAATTAGCGTCCACTTGGACGCTAAAGGCGACAGTCTCCGATTTAAACGCGGCGGTCGCTACCCAATTGTCGTAGCTAAATTCATATTTATTTATTTTTTAAGTAATTATATATTATTAATTATTAAAATTATATTTCTAAATATTAAAACACAAATATAAAATCTAATAATAATATTCATAAAAGTCTTACAATAATTAAAAAGTTTCACAATACTTAAAAAGTTTTACATAATAATACAGAAAATCTAGATGGGACCATCGGGGGGAGGTGGCTGATAGGACGAGGATGGCTCGGATTGTTTCTTGCGCATGTCCTCCATGAACTTCTGTAGAAGCTCAATCTGCTGTCGTTGCTCCTCTACGCTCGCTTGTGTCACTTGTTGGCTCTCTCGAAGTTCTGACACTTGTGCACGCAGATAGGCGTTCTCTTGCTGTATCTCCGCCATCCTGGGAGGCTGTCTACGGTCCCTAATAGAACTTCGGGCTCGTAGAAGTCCGATGCAGCGCGCCCAAGACCGGGAACAACCCCCCGGTCCGACCCCACCAGTCGCCTCTAAAAACGCCTCGCACTCATCTTGAAAAGATGGTGGGGTCCCGGACTGCGAGGACCTTTCCAGAATCTCTCGGGAACGCGCCTATGAAAAAATATTTGTATAAAAACTAATCTAATTTATGAACAGAATATAAATTATTAATTGAAAGTACATAAAATACTTACAACGATATTGGTTGAACGTTCGTCGATAAACTCCCGGTTTGGGCCCCGCGTATGAGTCTCGATGTGCAACTCGAGAGGCCTTATGTCCCTGCCTTTTTCTCATTCCTAAGAGTAATTATTAATAATAAATAACAATTCAGAAAATAAAAAAGTTAAACTCAAAAAATAATTGTATTCAAGCAATTGCTTGAATGTAATCGTACCAAAACTATCATTAATAACATTAATCCTAAAATTGCTTGGATTATAATTTATAATCCAAGCAATTTTAGGATTAATGTTATTAATGGTAGTTTTGGTATGATTACATTCAAGCAATTGCTTGGTTTATAATTTATAAACCAAATCAAACAAGAGGAGAAAAAACCAGCCCAGATTCTAGATGAGATTAGGTCTCTATCATCCAAATCAGAATTGGAAAACCTTATTTGTTCATGGTGGAGTATTTGGTTCTTCAGAAACAAAGCTGTTTTGAACCTTCCGGCTCCAACCATGTAGTCCAACAAGATAAAATTTGTGAATTTATTCGCAATCAAATCAAGGAATGTCACAACACCAAAAAGAATGTTGACTATGCCCCATCTGTTAGGGACCAAGCCGCGAAGTATAAACAAAATCACGCCAAATGGAGTAAGCCCACACTAATTTTACTAAACTCAATTTTGATGGTGCAATTAATGTAGAAGGGATGTCATCGTTCGGGTTTTTCCTCAGGGATTGCAGGGTAGACCCCATCCATTATGATGGAGGACTGATTGGTCAACATTCCATTCTTATGTCTGAGACCATTGCCTTGTCTGAGGGACTTCTTGAAGCCACCCAACGTGGCATTTCCCACATCCAAATAGAAAGCGACAATCTTCAGCTGGTCAAGGCCGTTCTTGGCGACTAGCGCTGTCCTTGGGAGATTGAGATGTTACATGATAATATCCACTATCTGCTTGCCCGCTTCCGGTTTTGGAGCATCGCCCATATCACTCGGGGGGGCAATTTAGTGGCGGACTACATTGATGTATCATTTCGCCGTGTCTCTTCTGTCCCACTTATAGTTGATCTGATTCTTCGGAGCCTCATCCACCAGGATGTGCTAGGGAGGTCACTAGCTTGTTAGCGGCCGCCCTAATCCCTTTCCTTATTAAAAAAACTATTTAATATCTCATGTTCTTATATCATCTTTTTCTTGTTTTTTAAAACTTGTTTTTCAAAACTTGTTTTTTAACATTTTTTTTCATTTCTTTTTAATTTTACCCTCCTTTTATAAGAGTAATAATTAGTCTTAACAATTTTATAAGAGATGATTATGACTATATGCGTTTCTAAATGTAGGAGTAATTTGAATAAAAAAATTCGAGATACGAGCGAATGTGTTTTTAGAAGATTTCAATGAGCAATCAATCCACTCAGTTATGGTGTTGGAATCGATCCCCGAAGACCAAGAAGTGACCTTTCTTAGTCCAAAAGGAACCGCAAATTCGCAAACCCTAATTGCGACGATCATGGTTAGGAAACCGCGGCGCGGCTCTTTCTACAACGAGGACTTCTTTAAACAAGCGACATTCCAAGTCCGAGGGATGACATTTCTGTCAAGACTCTTCAACAAGTAGGCTCCCCTACCGTACTTTGCGGTCAATTAATACGGTCCCTCTCAATTCGTGTCGAGCTTTGCCATCTACAGGGTCGTGTGCGCTTCCCATGACCTATCGACCCATTCGGCTACCCATTGGTAGGACGCAATCCGTATAGCTGCAACATCTCGGCGATCCCCGACGAAGTCAAGGTACGTGCTTGGTTTGAAAGAGCACGACTATTCTCTTTGACGCATCTTGCTTCAATTTCATCAAGGCGATTTTAGCATGTAAGGCCAACAATACCCTTGAGAACGAGCTTAGAATGCCAAACTGCGACCTTTGATGTGCATCTCGCATATGCCTTCATGGATATCTTGTAGTAGAGGCTCAACCTTGCTTGGGGTGCGCATCACATGTATGGCCCGAAAAAAGACCGACGATATAAAATCTTTTCCGACGATAGCCAAAACCTATGAGCCATTAAGAGAACTTTCCCGGCATGGCGATATACAAGGGAAGGATGTTCTCACCCAAGTAGCGTATCAAGGGCGTTTGCCATCCGAGATCATGTGTAGTTTCGCTTCCCGCGACCACGACCTCTATCGAGGCGATTCCCGCGACCGGGGATGCAGGCATATTGTTGTTTGCGGCTTCGTTTGAGGCGTCGATTGCTGGACATCCCGAAACTTTGACATGAATTGAGGTCTTGATCGAACCTCCCGAACAAGCAGCTAGCGTTTCTAAGGCTTCAACAAACTTTTTTTTATCGTGCGATCGTTGTCTAAGCTTATACTGCTCGGACTCCTCTAGCATACTCTTGCTTTTTCCATATACTTGAGCATCTTTTGCGCTTTGGCTTCAAAATGCCCAAGCACTTGGTACACAATCAACTGTGAGTCGGATTGAACGAGTATCCTGGCGATTCTGAGACTAATTGCCGTTTCCAATCCAAATATTAACACTTTGTACTTGGCCTCGTTGTTGTTGGTGTCGAACCCAAGATGGATAGCGATTTTAAGCACGTCTCTGGTGGGTGAAGTAAGCACGATTCCGGCTTTGGATCCTTGGTTATTACTCGCGCCACCGATTTCGGCCTTATTTCACTTTTCCCACAAAAGTCATTTCTACCCAAAAACTACTTTTAATATGTTTGAAATCTGTACAACTCTCTCTACTTTTTACGTTTTTCAAAATACTAAAAATCACTACTCATCCGAAAGCTATTTTCTACAAGAAGTGAAACAAGCCCTTCAAGGATCCACTCCAGATTTATTACGTTTTGAGGGTGACCCAAGGTCGCGATTTCGCAAGCTGTGACCGCGACATCGTTCAACTGAGAGTCACTTCTTTTTTGAGGTTGTCTGCGACCGCGGTTATGCCAGCCGCGACCGTGGTCATGCTGGCCTCGACCAAACCTTTAGTAAATGGCGCTACTCCGCGATTCTAGAGGTCACTTGCGATCGCGGTTTCGCTTGCCGCGTGCGGGGCTCCGATCAGTACGTGGGAGAACCCGGCTACGAAATCCGCCAACACTTGTCCCCTTATGGCGGTTCGAGGACGTACTCGCTGTCGTATTGCCCCAACTCCACAGCCTATTTTGCGACCCGTTCTGTGAGATCGGAGCTAAGCGCTCAAATAGGATAGGTCGTAATGACTTAGATTGGGTTCTCTTGAAAGAAGTGGTCTAGCTTGCGAGATGCGGTGACCAAAGCTACCAACAACTTTTTCGTGGTCAAGTATCTTGTTTTGACATCGAGCAACGTCTTGCTGGTGCAGTTGACCGGACTTTGATTTCTGCTTTTCTCCTTAATCAAGATGGCGCTGACTAATCGAGGGGACACTTCTAAATAGAGCTTCAAGGTTTCCCTTTTATCAGGCACGATCAATATTGGAGGAGATTGTAAATACAATTTCAACCTTTGCAAATCTTCTTCACACTCTTGGCTCCAATCGAACCAGTGCCCCTTCTTTAGTGCTTTGAAGAATGATTGTCACTTGTCTGAAGACCAGCTAATGAATCAATTAAGGGTTGCAACCATTCCTTTAACCTTTTGGACCTCTCTTGATGGTCCTTGGGCTTTCAAGGGTGTCAAGGGATTGAATCAGATCAGGACTTGCTTCGATTCCTCAGCGAGTAATTAACAAGGTGTCCTAAAAACTCGCCCGAACAAACCGCAAATGCACATTTCGCAGTGTCGAGCCTAAGCCGGGACGCTCGAAGGTTGTCGAAAACATCCTGCAAGTCATCTAGATGAGACGACACCCTGTTACTCTTGACTACCATGTCGTCAATGTAAGCCTCAACAATCTTCCCAATTCTTGAGCCATATAATTTGGTGAGGAGCCGCTGAAAGGTTGTCCCAACGTTTTTCAATCGGAAAGGCATTACCTTGTATCAAAAAATCTCTTATAGTATGATGGACGCGATCTTCTCCTAATCATCTTAATGGATTGGGATTTGATGATAGCCCCGAAATGCATCTAAAAAGCTCATGCACTCGTGGCCCACTGTAGCATTAACTAGCTGGTCGATTTTTGGAAGCGGAAACAAGTCCTTTGGACATGCTTTGTTGAGATCCATAAAGTCCACGAAGACCCTCCAATCTTCCATCTTTTTCTTGACTATGACGGTGTTTGCCAACCAAGTTTGGTACCACACTTCTTGAATAACGTTGGCCTCTTGCAATTTCTTTATTTCAGCGATCACGACTTTAATATGCTGGATAGAGGACCATCTTGCTCGTTGTATGATCGGATTTACCTCGAGGAGAATGTTCAACCTATGGAAAGCACATTCCGTGTCTATTCTAGGCATATCGTGTGGGCTCCATGCGAAGACGTCACGGTTGCTTCGCAATAGATGGGTGATGGTTGATAGTTCATCATCTGAGAGATTTTCACTTACAAAGAACTTCTTCTTGGACCAATCCTCTCCCCTACAAGAATCTCTTGTAGTTCATCAACTGACTTATCGCTCAGCTCTAAGCCTATGCCGCTCAGATCCTTCGGCCCGTCTCCTTTTTGCGGATCTTCGACATTAGGAGGTTATGGTCGCGGTTACGCAAGCCGCGATCACGGTTCCTTGGTAACTGAGATCGCGTTCTAGAGAATCGCGATCGGAGTTTTGCGAGCCGTTGTCGATCGCGCTTGGTCTCGAGATTGTCGCGTTTTCATGAGCCGCGACTGCGGTCGTCCCCACAATTGTCTTCGATCGTTGCAAGAGATCGATCAGGCGAATACCAACTATCATCGCTTGTGCGAGTTTTGGCCTCATCCCTGGAAGTCGATGGCTTCCCTACGCTCGGGCTTTGCCATTTTGATGGTGGTTGATCATCGATTTGAGATTCGCGATCAAGCTTCCAATTTTGGGCTATCGGACACGCACTCCAAGCCAACCCGCTACTCGGTGGTCGACTACCAACCTTAGGCGGGACTAAGATCGACAAGGGGCTTGCAAGGTCGCTCCTTGCCCCAGCGCTGGCTGCAGTCGCAGTGTCTGATTTAATTTGTGGTCACGGTTTGCTGTTGGCCACGATCGCAACGACAATCCACAACCGCGGTCTTGCCTAGGGTTCGCGCGAACCATGAGGCGACGATCTTTTTCTGCTCTACTCACCATAGCGATTTTCTTAATGGGTTTGAATATTCATTTCCCATGGACGACGCCAACATGCAGTTAGTGCATAAAAATTCGCCTTTAATACGTTAATGCATATTCCTCTCGATTCGCCTCTTTACCTTTTGTTCCAAGCTTCTTCTTCAACCTATAACCTGCAAAACAATGAACACATGGGGCGGTGTCCCCTTAATCCATCTCCGATGTCTAAGTCAAAAGAGCAATTTATCGAATGAACGTCGAGTTAAGGCAAGACTACAAGCGAGCTGAGCGAATATCAGCATGTGTCCACCATACATGACGATCCCTTGTATTTATAATGGAGGAAAGGGAGAGAGTAGGTCGAAAACTCTATCTCTAGAGCCGGCCGAGATGCCTTGACACCCAAGCAAGCGATATCTTGTTCCTCAATCCACTCGGAAATTCTATCTTAAGTTTTATTAAGATAGACTCTCCATCATAAAGATAATAAAAGCGGTAATTTAATAAGAAAAATAATAAAGAGGGTTAAGAAAAACTTATAGAAAATACTTTTTAATTATTTACCCGCTCACAATATTGATATCCATATTAAAAATATTATAATATAATTTTGTATATATATATATAATATTTAATTCTTTTTATTTAAAAATATGTAAGATGATGTATGTATGTAAATAAGAGATTGTATAAATTTTATGAATGTGGAGCAAGAGTATTATCACATGATGATGCTCTATATTACATATAATTTCCATAATGTGGAGCAAGAGTATTATCGATCACTTTGCAGTTTGCATCGTCTCGAAAAAAAACAAAAGCATTTTCGGTGGTGGCTTAGCCGACATATTACATAGAAATTGGTCACTTTGTCATATGTACAAGAAATTTCACTCCTCAAATCAACACAATTGATTTACAAGCTTCCTAAAAAATATATGGAAAAATGGAAGGGGGGAAAAGGCAATGGGAAAAAATGCAAGAGCAAAGGGATCGATCGAAATTATATGAGTAATGTAGTAATTATCAACAAAGCCTAGGTGATGATCTATACAGGCTGGGTGAAGTGCTACCCTTAATCCTCACCAGTTTGGTCATCTGTCCCTTCATCTCCCTACACAAATTCTCCAACTCCACCACCCTCCATTGCATCTTCTGTATGTTTACCCTCATATCTTCATTTCCTTCGGAAAATCTTTCTGACGAGTCGCTCCCATCTCCATTTTTAATGATGTTGTCATACATTAAGATGCTCTTCCGGGGTTTCCTAGGACTCTCACTTATTGTTTCTTCATCCTCCATGTTTGCTGGTAGGTTGGGTTGCTGAGAGGCGAGAGCTTGAACTGCAACCCTAGGCGGTATTCTAGGGTTCTTTGCTAGCTCCTTGCATGCTTCTAGGGAGAGTTTTTCGTAGTTTAGGCAGCGGCATAGGCGGGATCTTTCTTCTAGTGAAAGTGTTGGATGAGACTGCAATTAACCCCAAAAAAGTGATCTAACATGTAACAACAGAAATATTATACATATTATATATAATTACATATAAGGATAATGTTATTGTTGAAAACATATCATGTGCAAATGTTGATGAAACATCTCATGCATAACAGATGTATACATTGGAGAAAGGGATGTAAGTATGTATAACTAGGACCATTTGAATGTGACATTGATTACTAGCAGTGATACATTGATGTCTTTTATTTTGCATTTTGAAATATTATCTGCCCTAATTTTCAAGGGTTGTGGTTAAAATACTTGAAACATCCTTCCAAATCTAACTTGAAACCAATCAAATATCTATACTGTTATTAATAACAAAAAACACTAACTCACTCAGTTCGTATTAAACTAAAAGAAAAAGTACCCATGTTACGTACCATTTATATTCATGTCTACTTTTAGCTTGAATTCTATATATACTTAGTCATACCTGGTGTTAAAATGCATTACAAATTGAGGTAAGTGACAAGTGATGACATGGAATTCCAATCAAGACAAAGACAGGCACGAACACCAGTTGAGTTGAGGCTTTGGGGACAGCAAAACCACGTTCAGACTTTCTGATCACCAAGCCAAGTGATGTCAACAGCTTGGCTATATATACATGGCTTCTTTTACTTATCTAATGTCCTTATCTCTTTGTTTAGCAACTATTTTAGTTTCGCATGTACTAGCTATTGCTACTTTTTGTTTTATTTTGATACAGTACTTTATAGCAATACTCTGTATGAGGTTATAATGCTTGAAAGGCTGAAAAATTGCCTAGAACCTCGCATTTGTGAAAATTTGTACCCTGCCCAGAGCCCACTTGGAAACTATGTGTTTCAATTCTAACCGAATGGGGAAAAGGGCAGTGTGGCAGATATGGTCACTGTGAAAGCTGGTACGTAGCTGACTCAGGTTAAAAAGAGTGAAAAGAGAGAGTAAAACTATCACTTTCAAATTTTGAAACGTCAAATGATTAGATATTAATGACAGTGGGAAACTTGTCACTTAATTAAGTTACGTGCCATGCACATGCAGATACCGTAATTTTTTTTTGTCAGTGCTTGTGGATTGTGATTGAAGTTTACCAATATCACACTAGAAGAGAAATTACATGTTCATTTTTACCCATCTATTACATATCACAAGACTCAACTCACAAGAATATGTATCACCACTATAGCTTGCAAAATTTTATATAGGTACTCTAAAAGTTCAAAATTAAAAGAATAAGTAGGCTAAGTAACTAACACATTTCATTTTAACCTAACTCTCACTCTCAGTAAAAATATACTACCTTCGATGAGAAAGAACAAAAACTAACATAATACTATATTGTAAGAATACCAAAGGGGAAACATATGAGAAAAAAACAAGGGAAAAGAAAGAAAATTCAATATCAATACTTCAAATCTTCAATACTATATTAAAAAGTACTGGGCTCAGGGTCTGTCCCGTCAAACCATTCAAAATAATTGGATTCTCACAGCCAAACAATTTTTGTCGTATCCCTTATCTGCGTTTCTTTGTACCATTTCGCAAATGGCAAGACTAGTCAGTGTGAACATATATTCCACAATAATCATCCTAAACAAACACAAATTTCGTAACAGAATGAATTGATTTGAGCTAAGATTGAAAACATGTATACCATTAATATGCATCATCAGATTAAGGAGGAACTCTGATAAAAAAAAAAAAAAGATTAAGGAGGAACAATTTTCATTCTCGTTAATTAATTGAATAGTTTTGATCAAGTTAACGTACCTCAAGATAGATGTCAATGGCCCTGTAGACGCCATCAAAGGAATCCCTAGCCAAATCAGGCAAGCTTTGAGCCACGCCGATGAACTTGGATACCTTCAAATTCCGGTCCGGCGAGATCTCCGCCAGATACTGATCAATCAACCATCCCACCTTCTTCAACCTCCGAACCGAAACCCCGTCCCTCTGAACAAAAACTCTTATCAACCTAACCACAAGCTTCACATCATAAACCCCACCATCAACGTGGCCACCACCAGAAGAGGAAACCAGTAGATCATCCAATTTTGCCTGATCTAGCAAGCCTCCAATCAGCTTCTCCAGCCCAATCCTACATTCCCTGCTTAATCCAAATCCCGAAACTACCCTCAGCACCCCAAACAGAGCCCTACAGGAGGAGAACGCGGTGTTCCCCATCAGCACCACACCGTAAACCGCCGTGTCCGCTAGCCCACTGTATTCCCCCCTCGGATACCTGCTGCTTATCCGAGACGACACCGTTTTGAGATAGTGTAACAGAAACCTCGTCAGAAGCAGGCTGTTGTTCTCCGCCCCAAACGCCCCCAAATTCTTGATAACCCTAACTATGATTTTTGGCGGCAATGTCGACAAATCGTCGAACCACCATGCCTTGATCGGAGCCGAGGTGGAATTCGGCGACGAGGACGACGAATCCTGCTGCGAGAACGAACCGTCGTTGCTGACGTTTATGAAGTCGGTGCTGTTCTGCGCTATTTTTGCGAGAAGCGAGCAGATGAGCTTGTCGATTAGGCAGGCGGATTCGGCGTGGGGGTAGAAATTCTCGCAGCTCTTGAGCGATTGGAGAATCTCGCTCCACGACCAGTAGAAGATGCCTTCGAGAAACTCCTCGGTTTGTTGGAGGAGGCAGGGCATTGAAAGAAAGAAGGCAGAGCAGTGAAGGACAGAGACATTAGAGACGGCGATTGAGATCTCGCCGTTGTTGTACATGAATCTCGTGACGAGCTCGAACGATTCTGCTCCGCCAGGGAAATCCTCGATTTCGACACCGACCGCTGCGGAGTTCGTCCTCTTCTTTTCCTTCTTGACGATCTTCTTCAACTTCGATGAGAACGAAGATGCGATTTTCTGAAGAATTGAACAAATAACGAAAGTAAGTAAGAAATCGATTGGCCGATGCATCAATTGATCAATCAGGGAGAAATAGTATCGGAGGAGAGATCGATAGTGGAAGATTGTTTAATAAATTAACAGGAGTAATACCTGATTGAGCAAGAAGCTGTGGTGGCCATCGATGAGGACCTCGAGATCGCAAGAGGGATCTTGTTGTGGTGCCATGGCGGGTTTCTTTGCATTTGGGAGAGAGAAAAGAGAGGAGTGGTTATTTGTACTGGTGTGTTTAGGGTGTGTTTGGTAAACGATTGTTATAATGACTTGGCAAATGAACAAGGGACAAGTTGTTGACGATGGCCTGTATCTGCGGTAATTCGACGATGTTTACTTATGAACAAATAATATAACGTAAATAAAATAATCCAAGATTTCGCCTGGTGCTTGTCTTAACCTTTTTTAATTTATGCTACTTGTGTAAACTAATTACGTCTTGCACCTCTAAATGATGAATACGATACCTAGCGGTACTATTTTGGAGCGAATTCTTTTTGACTGAGACTTAAAATGCATAGTGCTACAGTACTTAACAACAAAATTAACTGAGTATTAGTCCTTAACTCCTCTAAAAAAAAGTCCTAAACTCCTAATGGTATTATTTTAACAGCCAAAGGAAAGAAAACTGAAAAATAGGGAAGGAAGAAACCATAAAATCAATATTTTTCAAACAAAAGAGGATAAAATACAAGTTATTTTCTTAATCTATTAATTTTGAGATTTCAAGTATAATAAAAATTTGGCGGTGTAATACTAGACAATGCATAGAGAGGAAGGGTAAATCGGCCGAGAAGGCCATCGTCGAAAAGGCCATCCTCAGCTATACAAATCTATATCAGAAGAAATACTTTCTAATCACGGGTTATGTATTTGAGATCCATTTACGAGTTCTTTGCCTCTCTTCCTATACAAATAACTTGAAAGCCCTCTTTCATTTTAAATAACTAGAAATTTGATTCAACTTGAGCTTTGTTCTTCAGAAGCTATTGACCTATGCCGATTTGTGTCATATTCGGATGATTGATCGATTTTCTCCCCCTATTGTGCTTATCAGACGGTTTTTGGACTAAGGCCTAGATCGATGGTTCTCTCTAATTGGTTTTTTTTGTTGTCGATGGTTCTCTATAGTTGGTTTTCCTTCTGTCGTCAGTCGTGACCTTTGAATTTTAGTGCTTCTCGCCGCTGACCCATTTTATACTTTGGCGTGTTGTTTGAACTTGAGTCGACGATCTTGTTTTAAGACATGTACCTCTGGTTTGTCCTCAAATGACACTTGATTTGCGATTTTGGATTTTTTCTCCACCACATCGCTTTTGTTCTCTTATAGTGGCCCATCGATTTGATCAACATTCAGCGTTTTCCGACGTCCTTAGAAAATTCCTACGTGTACTTACGTAGCTTGGCAGCTCTCGTTAATCCACTGTTTTGATGTTAAGATATGACCTACTTGTTTTGTCATAGACATTTTTTTGTGGCTCTCCGTGTTCGACGACCAGTTTGTTAGAAAGTTTGATGGGTCTTTGGCCCATTTAGGTTTGGCTATTTTTCTTTGGTATATCTTTTGTTTTCTTGGCCTTTTTAGTTGCTTTTGTTCTTTTTTGTGTGTCTGTCAGGTTTCTTGAGAGTTTGGGGCCTTTGCTAAGGTTGAGTTGTGCGCGTAATCTGTTGTTTCTGGAGTATACAAGGTTTCAACCCTCTTCCGAGCTGGAAAGTGGTAGTGTGAAGTTTCCTCTTGTTGTTGCCTGTCCGTTTCCAATTCCGTCTTGCACCGGTCTCTGGATTGTAGCAAACATGTTTGGTCAATCGAATTTTTTCCTACTTTTACAAATACATTTAGTTTTGGAAAAAAATTCAAACTATTCTTTAAGATAGAATTGGTGAACCCTTTTAAAACTATTAAAACAATCAACAAATATCATACATTTAGTACCCGAAATTGTCCTAGAAAATTGGTACTAGGGTTTTCTTGAAAGCAAGAAACAATAAGTCTTTTCTATTGACGGTGATGCCCTTTAAATAGGGCTTTTACAAGGGAAATATTTCCCTAGGGTATTCATTGTTCTTTCTTGGGGGATAATCTATCTATAACTACATTAATTGTGCGTAACTAAATAAATATAATAAAATATTGGTACACACATTTGCCCCCTCAAATGGTTGAGCGATTTACCGGGTCGAGGGTTTCAGCCATATCAAGTACGTGTCTATTATAACAATCTTCTTGCCTCCTTGCAAGCAATCCGACTTTCATGGTTTTGTCACAGGACCAACTGTTTCAACGTCCAATCAACATAGGGATGTTCATGGGTCGGGTCGACCCGCGACCCGAAATTGCGGGTTGTGGGTCGACCCGCGACCCACAAAAAAATTACTCTTGACCCTGACCAGACCCGCGGGTCGCGGGTCTAACGGGTCGTGTCGCGGGTCCACCCGCTTGACTCATTTGACTTAGTCAAACGGGTCAAAATGATTTTTTACCAAATTTTTTTTTAACCTAAAAACATGTCTTTTTTTTAAAAAAACCCGTCGAGTTTGCGGGTCGACCCATAAATACAATGATTTTCTTATAAAAAAATAGTTTATACATTAATAAAATTATAAAAATATATATTTTTTAAAAATATTGCAGGTCGCGGGTCGGGTCAGTGCGGGTCACGGGCGGTCCGACCCGTTGAACACCCCTAATCAGCATATAAGGTCATAAGAATCTCGATGATCTTCCTGACTCCTTGCAGGCAAACCACTTTCACGATTGTATTGAAACAGTATTGCACTCATGACATGCTCAGTGGGATGACTTCTACTATAGTCGCTTTTTCGGGATAAAGAGGCAGAGAACATAATTGTATTATCTAAGGCAAAAAAGCTTGACAAATGGAGATAGAAATGAAAATCCTATGAAGGGGAGGCGTCGTTAAAACCTTCCGGCTGGAAAACTATGTGGGACGAAACCCGCCAACGAGGAAAGATTGTCATCCTTATTACAAAACTAGATATACTAGCCCTATATTGCCCCAATGGGGGGTTTTCTTGTCATAATGTGCTGACTTGCCCCTCCCTAGGCTGCGGTGCCTCTTCTCTTCATGTTGATGCTTGTGGTGATAGGTAGCGGAATCCCTCCTAGTGTGACTCGTGTCTTCTTTGCGCTCTCAATGTGCGTTAGCCGATGGCGCTCGACACGCCACTGCTTGCCAATTGTGACGTGACGTCTCTTGTGCTTGGGTGTATGGCTACAAGATCAGGGTCTTTGACTTCTCCGGTTTCGCTTGTCATCCTCAGTTTGGTCTAGGGTGGCGTTCGACCTCTTGTGTTGTCCTAATGCCTTTTTGATTTCGTCAGACCGTGAGTCGGGCTTCATTCTTTTCTTGCTACTTTCCCTAGTCATGATAGTAGTCTCTCCTTTCGTTGTAGTTTTGCTTTCAATTGAGTGGTTTTTTATTGGACGATCATTCTGCAACTTCTCTAGAGCGGTTTTTAGATGGAGAAATTGTTCTTGGACCTGTTTTAACACATTTTCTTGCTCTTGGCATTCTGTCTTTTCCACCTCAAAGTCTTGGTTGACCTTTACCACTTTTCTATTTGACCGAGTCTCCCTTGCTAATGCTTCGTTTAATTGCACCTCTAGGCGATGACAATCTGCCTTGACTCATTCATTATCTTGGGTTTCTTCCTTTGGGCATTTAATGGCGTAGCTAGTCTTGTTACTTGTCCCGGGAAAGCAAGCATAATGTCGGGATTTTGTTGTTGTACGAAGTCCCTTCTTGCTTCCGTTAGTTATCTCTTTGTTTTTCCACGCCTTTTGTATTTTGCAATCACAAGAGGAATGTTGTCTTTTGCCTGAATATATGTTGATTTGTTAGCTTGGTTGGACTTGGAGTTGGTTTCATCTTCTTTTAGTACTCGTCCCAAATTCATGCTTTTCGACTCAACTGCCCTAGGTGTTTCCTTCTTAGCATTCTTCTTTTCCGACTTTGACCGAGCCATCGAGTCCTCGGATCGTCTCGTCCCCTTTGGTTGGGCAGTCTCGGTCTCACTCCTCACCGAATTTCCTTACTTCATGCTTGACGAAACGATCGGATTGTTTGTCTCGGCGCTCGCTGATGATGGACTCCGCTCCTTGTTTGAATCCAAAGTAGGTTCGCACCTCATGGTTGTTCCCATACTTGGCAGATCGGTTTTCTCGCGTGCAACGTGACACTCATTTTGTTCTTGCCTCGGCTCCTAGCCGGACTGGCGAAGGCCTCGTTCCTCATCCAAATCGTAGCACTCTTCGGTGGAAGAGAGGAAACTCAGCATCTCGGTCGAGCAGTCTTGGTGGCTTCTTGTGAATTGAACAGGGGGTGTCGTTGTTAGATTCTTTGCGTTCGAAGGCGATCTTCGTCGATTATCGCGAGCGGTGGGCAACAACGACAAATTCCGTTCGCTGACGATCTTCGATGTTTATTGCGTGCAATGGGTGATGGTGCTCAAAATAGTCAAACAGGAAGTGGGTCCGGGGTACAGGGAATAAACAGACCCTACGGGACTCCCAAGGTGGATTCCGAGGCCCACAATTATATCCATCTTTTAATAAAGCAAATTCCCTCCCCGAGCGAGATCTTCCGAAACGAGGTCTAAACCTCGTTGCCGACTCAACTGGCACCCCGGCCCACTTGGTCCACTCAGCTGTTGCCGTTCTCCCCAGCCAATCATCGGCTGCCTCGCCTCCGGACCAATCAAAGGCCTTGATCTCGGACGTCCCACATCGTATAAACACCAAAACTCGATTCCCTAATTCTCTATAAATAAGGGAGGACCTCGTAGGTAGAAGGGGTCGAAAAACATATTGAACTCAAGAACTATCTTGTTCGTTGAAGATCGACGTGAATGAAACGTCGTCAAAAGACCTCGCTATAGACAAGTGAAGTCCACAAAAAGACTTCAAGTTGCACAGATCTCTCGTTCACACCAAAGACCTCGCTACACAATCTCACCAGCCATCGTCACCACGCTCGAACTCGAAGCTCAGCCTCGCATCAAAGTCCGTCAAGTGACCCATAGGTGGTAGAATCGCATAGCAATTAGGAGATCTCGAACACTGTTAGATCGAGATCTCGAATACTCGTACGAGGTCTAGGGTGTAAGTCTCGTCTATTTGTAAGCCTCGCTGGTTTGTAATCTCGTTGTAATAAAACAATAAATAAAAGCAAGTGTTTGCACAATCGAATAAAAGAATCTCGTATCTTGTCTTCTAGCGGCGGTTCATTTCGGGTTTCATCAATGGGAGACGGAGACTGATTCCTTGCGTTTGTCGACGGTCTTTGACGTTTATCGTGAACAGTGGGCAGTAGTGGTAGTTTCCTCGCGTTTGCCGACGATGATCTTCGACGGTTATCGCGAGTAGTGGCGGTCAAAATGGCGAGGATGGTTTCTTGAAAATAAA
This sequence comes from Fallopia convolvulus, assembly GCA_964016875.1. Lineage (NCBI taxonomy): Eukaryota > Viridiplantae > Streptophyta > Magnoliopsida > Caryophyllales > Polygonaceae > Fallopia > Fallopia convolvulus. Next base: position 50,267,828 of record OZ024725.1, read on the forward strand.
AATACAGTATTATACGCTTTAGTATGAAATTAAATAGCTACGCAATTTTCGCTTTAGGTAAATCGAAATAGTTAGGGAATATCTACCTAATACATTATAAAGTAGAAAATATGTCTGTTATAAAAATTGTGCCACGTAATATTATTTGAATAAAATAATCTCAATTTTCTTAGTAATAAATACTATAATAATTTATATTATTATTTCCAAACATCTAGTTTTTATATTATAATTACAATGTATATATTGATATTTTCTATATTATTTTTTATGCATATTATTTTATCTTTTAACAAGATTTGGGTTTCAAGTATCTAGTTTTTTTTCTATATGGTGATATTTTCTAATACAATTATTTATAGAATATTATATTGATTTGGGCCCCTATCCTTATTATCTTTAATGTACATTATATATATACACATACCTATCTTATCTTCTCTACCAATATATTTATATTTATATTTTCATATTTACAAAAGCTATTTTTATTTGTTACGGAATAAAAGATAAAAAACTTAAATACATAAACTTATAAACGAACTTTTGAAAATATTTTAAAAAATATTTTTAATAAACTATATTTTTTAGATAACCTACCCTAATTATTTTTGTATTTATATAAATTAAGTACTTTATTCATATTAGTGTCGCAACAAAAGTTGAAAAATATTTAAATATATTCAATTAAAATATGGAGAACGAATAAAAAATAATTTTATAGATTAATTAATTTTGATTTTAGTATTATATAAAAGTATTTATATTAATATCATAAAATTTTATATTTTAGTAAAATCATCAGTGAACTTCACGGGACTTCAACTAATTTCAATAACTTGTGCGATATTGTATTTGACCAAAATTAAAATAAAATAGTAATTAACAATTTGTATAAGTGGCTTTTTAGTTATCATGCCAAACACCACCTTTTAAAATATTGTTTTTTTTATGAAACCACCTTTTAAAATTTTCTTTAAATAAAAACACATTTTATAATACATACACTCAAATTGAACCACCTTAAGTTATTTTCCAGCAATATTATTCTCTAATTGGACTGAAATGCCCTTTCAAACATATTTTCTTTTCTTTTTAATTATTCATTTATATGTAATAATTAAATTATTTTAAAAAAGTATATAAGTCGATATTATAAACAAACCACATCAACTTATATTTTTTAAAAATAATTAAATTGTTTAGTTATTCTGTATAAATGAATTTTTTAAAAGAAAATAAAATAAATTAAAAAGGGCATTTTGGTCCAATTATGGTAAATTTTTGCTTGAAAATAACTTAAGCTGATTTAAATTAAGTGTTTGTATTATAAAAAGTGTTTTTACTAAATGAAATTTTTAAAGGTTATTTATTAAAAAAATCATACTTAAAAGGTGATTTTTGGCAAAAAAAACCTATTTTTTTTGTTCCCATCATTTTTTCAGTGTGGATGAATCGTATCATCTATAACTTTCTATTAAAGTTATACCTTTTCGAGCCACCAGAACGATTCTGACCCCACTTCATATTTACAAAATTAATTTTTACTCCTAATATTTGAACTTTTTTCTATTAAATTTTTCTTTAACTATTTAAATCTATCTTTAACATCAAACAAATATCTATTTAGTATAATAATATCTTTTGAAAAATTCTTTAGACATATATTTAAAATTAAAGATATCAATTTTTAAATATTATAAAATAAGTATAAATATCTTTTATCTTGTAGCATGATATCTTTCACGAATTTCTTTATATATATATATATCTTTTTTCTTTTATAATAAAAAATTAATGATAAATACTTATAATGTTTAAAAATAATAAAAATAGGTAATCAAATATTTGATAGATATTGAAATCTATAACTATATATTAAAGTTGTACATTTCGAGCCACCAGAAAGATTCTGGATCCACCTCATATTTAAAAATTTAATTTTTATCTATTTAAATTTATTTCCAACATCAAACTAATGTCTATTTAGTATAACAATATCTTTTGAAAGCTTCCTTATACAAGTATTTAAAATTAAAGATAAAATATTTAAAATAAATATAATTTTTTTACCATATATCTTTTGACGAATTTATTTACAGATATATATTAATTTTTTTTATAAAAAAATTAATGATAAATATTTATAATTTTTAAAATTAATAAAAATAGATAATAAAATATTTAATAGATATATTGAAATATTTGATTAACTCTAAATTTACGTACATGAAAAGTAATTAAATATAAAGAATATAATATTTAATTAAAAATTATACATTCTACGAGCAATAAATTACTTATATTAAAGTTTATATTATATTTTATTTATTTATTAATATCCTATTTATAATGTCTATAAAATATCGAATCGTAGTCGTACATGGTACGGCGGATAAAACTAGTAATAATTAAGTCACATAAATGAAGGTATAGCTTCTCCTATCACTTCTTTTAACTTTAGATATTGCACTATACATATAATGCCATTCATGATACGGCGGACGTTGGCATGCGAACGACCAGCACAAAATCTTTTATCATTCTTCATCTTTTATTTTGTCACTATCTAATGATTATCTGTTACCAAACAAAAAATGAAAATGTAAACATGAATTATCGACTTAAGAAAAAAAATCAGTTGAAGAAATATACGTCTTCGTATAATGATATTAATGGTTAACGGTTGGTTGATGAGGGTAATGTACTACTAACGTGAACCTTCATTTAGGATTTTCTTGGACTACAATTTATGACATGTGAAGAAATGGGCCCCCAACGTTCAACAAGGCCCACCACGGAAGATGCCGTCCAAAATCAAGTTCATGTTTCTGTTTAATTTGACAAGGGAACGAACAACCGAAGGGGGAACTCGGAAGGGCGGTGAGCCGGTGACCATAGTTCTTTTTGTTTTTTATCCACATAAATACAGAATGTTTTTTTATAGGTAAATATCATCCTTCTGGACAAGGATTTGAAGCCCTCGTGGTTCTTAATCTGATTAATATTATAAGTATGATGTAGTTTTACAACCCGTCACAAAATTACAATCACGAGGCACATATTTCATTTGGACTACCTCAAATGATTGCATTGTAACCAATGCATCAACAACTACCATATTAATGGGTCACGGACTTGATCTGCTTCCTTTTAGCTCATTAATCACTAATAGACTGTCACCTTCTATTTCGATTTTTCTTAATTTCCAGGTTTATCTAGGGCTGGGCAACGGTCTTGGACCGGAACCGAATTCCTAAAAAAAATGGACCAGGACCAGACAGGATATTCTCGGTCCGGTCCGATCTCGATCCTGGTTCCGGGTTTGGACCAAGCTATTAGTTTATCAATAAAATATACTCCCTTCGATCCAAATTAAGTGTCGTTTTAACCCTTTAAATTTGATCCATTTTATGTGTCGTTTTAGATTTTCTAGGCCATTAGTTATGAGTGAGTTATGAGAATTGTTATTGGAATGTATTTTTATTGATTAATGTTATTTATTCATTGGTTAAAAAAGGTGTTGAGTGATAAAATTTATAAAAAAGTTATACTTTTGAGTTTAGTTAAAACTTTACTTACTTTTAATAAAAAAAAGTTTTATTTATTTAGAAAAAATATTATTTTTAATAAAAAATATGTACTATATGATATAAATATTAAATTATATTTTTAACATAAATTTTATAATATAACTACACATATTTCTTACACAAAATAATTTTTTTTACCACTGATACAAAATGCCAGTCCAGATCTGGACCGGACCGACTTTTAATTTTTTGTGGACCGAGAACCGGACCGGATACCCCTGGTCTGGCCCAAAAATCCGGTCTGGACGTGATTTTGCCCAGCCCTATATTCTTGTTATATGCGTCACACACTGCCTCATATAAACCCATGACCTTAGCTTGTACAACACTATTGCTTGCAAGATTTTGCATTCAAGCTTATATTATTTCTAAATTGATCCCTGATGATATATGCAGCAATGGCCTTCCCATATGCTCTCTTGGACCCATCAAAATTTATTTTAATGAAGTCGTTTTGGGGCTTAACCCACTTTTTCCTTTGTTTCCTTAAAAATGTATTCGTACGTCTTTGATCATTTATCTTTGCATCGACGTTTTTTGTTTTGCTCCACCATAGAATCCGGTTACGTATGAATTCCTCAACATTTTTACATGACCCATTAGTAAATTGGTTGAACACAATTTGATTACACTAGTACCAAAATTCCCCACCATTCAGTTATCGTTTCGCAAAATTTTTGAGTGTAAAGTATTCCTAAGACGTTGTATAGTTTAAAGAAAGATTAGTGAGGTTGTTATGTGCATCTCTGATCCTGTCTGTGAGAGTATGGTCAAGGCGATATAATGTTTGCAAGGTGAAAGGATAACTAAGTAACAGATGTGCATTAGTTTCATTTTAATGATTGCATAATGGACACTTTAAGGTGACAATAATATACCATTGAGCTAGTAAGTCTTTAGTTGGGAGATGGTTAACACAAACTTTCCATAAAAACATTTTTATTTTTGGCATTATGTCCAGATTGCAAGTCCAATCGAAATCCCAATCATTCATATTTATTTCTTTAGATACTAAAGAAAAAGCAGACTGGGTAGAGAACCAACCGTTCTTACTAGGATGATAATATAGACGGTCTTGAATATTATTCTTAGGAACTGTAATGGCCATAACACGTCGTGTCAAGGAGACCGGCAAAATTTTCGAAGCTCATTTTCCATCGATTATCGATTTGCGTCTATGAAATCAGCGACTAAGACATCGCTCTCAGAATGCACGTTGGCCGGTTGGCCATATTTCACCTAGTGGATTAGTACTTGCCCATGGATCTATCTAGAATCACACAGATTTACCATCACCGATTTGCCATATTAAGCCTTTTTGAACTCCTCCTTCAAATTCATTAGTTTTTGCCATTGCCAAGATATGTTATTGTTGCAAGCGTATTCGACCAGAGAACTATCTTTAAGGTATTTTTCCTTAACAAGGCGAACCCAAATATTTGTCGGTTCAGCCAAAATTTTCCGAAGGATCCACATTTGTAGTGCTTTGTTCATATGACATGCCTTCCGTAATCATAATCCCCCTTTTTTCTTCGATCTACAAATCTTTTACCACCCCATAAGCGGCACATAACCACTCGGTTTATTCAAAAAAAAAACTTACGATTGATGGCATCAATGTCATTTAAAGTTCTTTTGGAAGCATAAAATTCCGCATTAGGTAGTATGGTTTCGCTACTAACGTTGTCTTAATAAGCATTGTTCTACCAATTTGTGAAAAAGAGTTTGCTTTCCACAAAGATAGTTGATTATTAGTTGAGTTTATGATTGATTCAAAAGTAGATCACATTACATGCACTATAAAAAAAAGCGAATTTAGCGACCATAATTCCGGTCGCTAAATGCAAAATCTGGTCGCTAAATGCATTTAGCAACCATATTATGGTCGCTAAAAGGCCGGTCGCTAACCACTTAGCGACCACAGCGACCATATGGTCGTTGAAGTTAGCAACCATATGGTCGCTATTTAGCGACCATGGTCGCCTGTGGTCGCCACCAATGTGGCGACCAACTTGGCGACCACAACGACCACGTGGTCGCTGTTTTTACCGACCATATGGTCGCTAAATGTGGCAAAAAGCTGGCGACAATTGGCGACCAGGTGGTCGGTAAAAGCACCAAAAAAACGCAGGACCCTAGCCTTTCTTTGGTTCAAAGCGCACGATCGTGCGCCTAGGGTGCACAATCATTTTGCAAATTAGCGACCACTTGGTCGCAAATGTTTTTCTTAAAAAAAAAATAATTACGAAATATTATAAATAATTACGAATTAATATAAAGAATTAATATTTAATAATTTATTAATTACTAAAAATTCATTAATTTCCATAACTTTCAATAATTTACATACATAAATTCATTAATTTACATAAATTCAAATAATTTACAATAATATAATAAAACTACGCTAGTCTATACGGCTTCGTCGGAGCCGTCCTCGTCGCCGGATCCGTCGGGACCGGACGAGCGGGACCCACCCTCACCCCCTCGGGACCGGCGCATCCACTCTTCGAACACCAACATCCTACTCTTGAGGTCCTGCATATCTTGCCTAAGGTTGACGTTTTCCTGCGATAATTCCGCCACCCGAGGAGCTGGACGACGCGGCGCCGTCAATCGCTCACCGTAAAACTCATGGGCGGCGTTGCCAAGGCCGAAGACGGCACCTCCCGGGCCCACCCCCCCAGCGGCCGTAAGAAAGGCATCACACTCGTCCTGAAAGGACGACGGGGTGTCCGTTTCCGCCGACCTCTGGGTGAGAATCTCCAGGGTCCGAGCCTAATAACGCAAATAATAAAAATAAAAAAACAAAAACAAAAACAAAAACAAATCAAAAACAACAACAACAACAGTCAACAACAACAACAACAACAATCAACAACAACAGCAACAAACAACAACTAAACCATTTACGACATCAACAACAAATCAAAAACAAACAACAACAACATCAAAAATCAACAACAAAAATCAACAACAACAACAACATTTACCGATAACAATCAACAGCAACAACAACAACAAACAACAACTAAACCATTTACAACAACAACAACAACAACAAATTAACAACAAACAACAACAACATCAAAAACCTACAACAACAATAACAAATTCTCAATCAAATCAAGAATAACAACAAACAACAACAACATCAACAACAACAACAAACAACAACAACAACAACATTAACTACATCAACAACAACAACAACAACAAACAACAACAACAATAAACAACAACAATGACAACAATAAACAACAACAAAAATCAACAACAACAACAAGAACTTCTCAATCAAATCAAACAACAACAACAACAACAACAACAACAGCAACAACAACAACAACAACAACAACAACAACAACAACAACAACAACAACAACAACAACAACAACAACAACAACAACAACAACAACAACAACAAACACACAACAACAACACCAACTCCTTTTCAAATTGAGGAAAATGAGGAAAAAAAATTAAAACTTACAACGATTAAGGACGACCGCTCGTCTATAAAATGCCGATCGGCGCCCTGCGTGTGCGTCTTGATGAGAAGCTCGAGAGGCGTGATGCGTTGCAGGTGTTGCTCCTACGAAATTCATTAAGGGTGTTACGAACTATTAAAAAAAATTAACTTAATTTAAATTTAATCAAATTAAGATAAAATACTTACCAAGCGAGGCATGGTGTCGAGGTGGGACCTCAAACCACTACTGTGGTTCGCCGGATTGGCATTCCAGATTGCCTTCTGGCGGACACACTTGTCTTTGAACGCCTCCGTGGCCCAATCCGCCGTCTGCCACTTCTCCCAAGTGGCGGATTCGATGAATTCCGGCCTCTTCCCATCCCGACGGTGCTTCCCGATCAAGTCATCATATCTCTTCTTTGCTCTCTTCTCCCACATCAACCGGACGGACTAGACGTCCATACCCGGTTGGGAGTCATCCCATCTAAAGTGCGTCTAATTAAATCCAACAAATAATTAATTAAAAATAGTAATTAATTAATGCGGAAATTGTAAAAAAAGACAAAAAATAATAATTTATCTTCCAAGCATTAAACCAACGTTGTTTCGACGCGGCAGAGGCAAAGTCGAACTGCGACGCCTTATCATCGGGTTGACTTTGTACGATTTTTGTCGACCACCGCGACACCATGTTCGACGGCTGCAAGCTGCGAGATTTCAAAACACGTGTTATAACATATTTATAAGTAAGAAAAGACTTTAAATAAAAATTTTGTCTTAGAAGAAATTGTACGTACCACCCGCCGGCAATATAAAGATCCCAAACGCGATTGGGATCGAGCCCTCGACTCGATCCCAACGAGGACGCGAGCGTAGTGGCCCGGGACTCCTCCGCTTGGGTGCCCGCCTCCTCTGTACTAGGATGGCGGGCCCCGTCGTCCTCGGACAAACGTGGTGTGTCCATGTGGGTCGCCTCGGACGAGTCCTCGTTCGGTATCCGGGACGAGCTCGGCTCGTCTCGACGAGGACCTCGTGCATGTCGACGTGATCCGCCGGCCATAATAACACAATTAAAAATAAACAATTCAATACAAATTCATTTTTCCCAACATTTGCACAACAACAATCATTTTCATTCAAACTTGACAAATCAACAATCAACTTGTTCTAATTCATTCAAACTCTATCAATTTCATTTTTACCAACAACAATCAATTTTTTCAAAGTCTATTCAACAACAACAATGACTTTCATTCAAAATTGACAAATCAACAATCAATTTTTCTCAACATTTCAATAACAACAAGCAATTTAGTCTAATTTTTTTCCAAATCAAACTCTATAAACAACAACAATCAATTTAATCCAATTTTTTTCCAAATCAAACTCTATCTCAATCAATCAAATTTTGCTCAATCAATTTCTAAAACAACGATAACAACTAACCAATAACAACAACAAACTACAACAACAACTTCTCAATCAAATTTTCTCAAATTCAACAACAACAACAACTAAACCCTAATCCCTAAACAACAATAACTAATCAATTTCTCAAATTTTCTCCTTCAATTTATCAAATTTTTCAATCAAAAATTTTCAATCAATTTCTCAAACAACAACAACTAAACAACAACAATTTTCAAACAACAGCAACTAAACAATACCAATTTTCTGAATCAATCAAATTCAACAAATAATTTTCCAATCAACACAACAAAATCAACCCCAAAATCAACAACAATTACAAAAATTAACAACAAAAACCAACCACTTACATGCAAAAGTCGGGGAGGAGGTGGCATTCAGACAGAGAGGAGGAGGAGGCGCTCGGAGGCGGGCTCGGGCGAGGCGGGCTCATGCGAGGCGGGCTGGAGCGAGGCGGTGCGCTCTCGGGTGAGGCGGGCTCAGGCGAGGCAGGCTCGAGCGAGGCGGAGGGCGCCGGACACGGCGGAGGGCGAGGCGGAAATTTTGTCAGAGAGGAAAGGGTTTTCGAACGGCTGGCTGAATGAAGAAGGAGAACACGCATTCTCCTTCTTATTCAGGGTTAGCGACCATATGGTCGCTAATTTAAGTATTTTAGAGGTGGTGCCATGTCACAACTTAGCGACCATATGGTCGCTAGTTTCGGGTAGCGACCATATGGTCGCAAATCTAAAAATTTCGCGAAAATCCGAAATTTCAGATTCCCCCCATGTCGCGCCGTAAATTTTGTTTTAGCGACCACATGATCGCGGTTTACGAAATTAAATCAAACTACACGCTAAAAAACCAAATTTCGAACTAAAATTTTAAATATAGCGACCATATGGTCACTAAAAGTATTCAAGGTCGCGACCATGTGGTCGCTATATTGCTATAGTGGAGACATTACATTTGAACAAACACTTTCTACCAACAATATTTGGCTCGAGGACTCAAATGGGAGAAAACAAACGAGTTCAAATGGGACATCCAACTACAATCCGTCTCAGTAAATCGGAATATATGGTAAATGATAATAACTTCATTGATTCCAAATGAAACCAAGTTACAAACAACTTCATTGGTTCCAAACGAAACCAAGTTACAAACACTTGCTTCCTAAGTACATTAAACGAAGTGACAAACAACTAAATCAAACAACACAAATTGAAGCTTTTAAGTGGAAACATAAACAAACAACTACAATTAATGGACTCTCATGTTGTACGTGGAATATAAACCGCCCGGATCTCAGCACCTTCGAGCACACGAAGCTGCACAACCGTTTGCCTAGCTGCAATGCGAGTAGTGATGTTATAGGTCGGATTTGAGGAAGGAAGTTATAGGTCGGATTTGAGGTGAGGATGAGTTTGAGGTGAAGATGGGGAGTTTTCACTGGGAAGGTATTTCAGTATTGGAGATGGTTATCTCCTTTTATGGTTGGAAAGGATGACAAAACAATAGTGTTATCAGAAAAGTGAATGAAAAAACAATAGTGTTATTAGAAAAGTGAATGGAAAAACAATAGTGTTATCAGCAAAGTGAATGGAAAAACAATAGCGTTATCAGAAAAGTGAATGGCAAAACAATAGTGTTATCAGAAAAGTGAATGGCAAAACAATAGAGTTATCAGAAAAGTGAATGACAATACAATAGTAGTATTCTGATTACATGTCTTCCTCATCTGTATCCGTCTCACTCTCAAACTCACCCTCAGACGTTTCAGTAGACGTCTCAAGTGATCCTCAACGACATGATCCTCTCCGTTTGGGTCGTTTAACGGACCAAGTGGAAAATTATCTTGTGTGTCGTCGATAACTCGTGGAAGGGAAGAATCATGTTGAAATGCCTCCTCAATGGCAACGCCCCTGGAACCACTCTCATGAGGGTCTACGCACGTACCTTCATCGGGCCACACACGTAACTTCACTTTACAGGCCGCTCTCCATTCAGGGCCGTCTTAAAGTTTTTAGAGGCCTTGTTCAAAAACTAATATGAGGCCCTGCTAGATCGAGACTTTACTAGACGATGATGTTGGTATTAATGTTGATTTAGAGGTGTTAAAAGTTGCTTATATAAAATATAGTTAGTTATATTTTTCACTTATAAAATATATTATATCCAAATTTTATCGTCGACAATTTTTTTTATCGGATTAGGCAAATTTATTATTTTTTATGATTAATCGCTAACCTTTTTGTTGGATTCAAAAACCATCCATCACATTACACTAATTTGGAAAACATTTACATAAATATATATATTTTTATATATATATACATTGACTATAGTACAACTAATTTGAATTTTTAGTTTTAATAAACCAAAACATCTACTAACAAAGAAAATGATAACACAATAAACGAATCCAACCAAAGGGGAAAAAAATTAATTAAAATGTGTCTCTAATCTCTATTGAATGCAAATGCATGAAAAAATTAAAACAATAGCAACAAATTTAAAATAGTGATTGTGCATTTAATAAGGCTGATGATTTGCGCACACGAGAAAATTGGTAAGCGCACACAGATATCCGCGCAACGCCATTTCGCACGAAATGGCGTTGCGCGAAAAGGGAAATTCCGAAATATCAAAAAAGGGTTTCGGGAGCGTGGAGGAACGGGAAAGGGCTGCGCAACGACGATGCGCGCGAAACGGTGTTGAGCGCGCAACACCGTTTCGTGCATGCGCGCATCGATGTTGCGCGCAATCCAACGGTAAAAAAAAGTACCGTTGGACTGGCGCGAGGCTTCGTTGCGCGGATCTCAACGGTAAAAAAAACGGTCGAATTGTCCCCTATAAATACCCATTTCGATTCCACATTATAGTTGGAGTATACCTTCATTCCACATCATTGCTTAAAAATGTCGTCAGGAGAAGAAGATACGTCATCGAGCGATTATCATCCCGAGGAGGAAGATTCATCGTCAATTGATAGTTTCATAGCTGAGGATGAGGAAGGTGTATCGGGAGAAGAATACGGAATCGACTCCGATGCATCAAGCGAGCCAGAAGAGGTATTTTTCAAAGAACCCATAATATTATGTCATTTACGAACGTAGTATATTGAAAGTTAGGATAGTGTAATTTATAATATTTTGTTTTTACATTTTGAAATCATAGATTGTCGGAATAGATTTTTCTATTGCTTTCCACTACGATGGGTTGTGGAGTGATCGAAGAGAAATGCTTGATTGGGCTAGACAAATTGCAATTTCGAAGAATTTTGTACTAGTCATAAAAACCTCAAATCCAAATAGGGTCATACTCACTTGTGACCTAGCCGGTAGATATAGATGTGGCAAGAGGGTGTTGCCCGGACTGGAAAATAGGAGCATTTATAAGCCACTTACCGATACACCGACTAGGAAGTGTGGATGTCCGTTTGAATTGAATGGAGTCCGCCTCAAGGGAAAAAATGGATGGATCTTAACGGTAAAGTGTGGACAACATAATCATCGCCTCCCCACTAGTTTGTTAGCTCATCCATATGCGGGCCGATTGACAGCTGAGCAGAAGGAGTTTGTGAAAGAGAAGTTCCTATATCTAGCCACCCCGAAGATGATACTTGAAGAGTTGAGGTCAAGGTACCCGGGAAATGTGACCTCAATTAGACAAATCTACAATATGAGGGATAACTTACTTCTTGAGGATTGCGGAGAATTGACGGTGACACAATGGTCTCTGAAGTTCTTGAAAGACCGAGAATACATTGTCCGTCCAAGACGAGTAAGGGGTTCTAATGTTATGAATGCCTTGTTTTTTGTGCACCCCACAAGTCTGCGCATGCTGAAGAAGTCTCCCTATGTCGTTATTATGGACTCCACATACAAGACCAATAGGTATGTTATTTTAATATGTAATCGACTTGATTAGTATATTTCCAGTATAAATGCTTAAAACAACTTGTTGTGCTAGGTACGACATGCCTTTATTGGAGATGGTTGGCTTCACTTGCACCGGAAATACATTCAGCATCGGGTTTGTATTTATTTCAAACGAAGATGTCGCTAGTTATAGGTGGGTGTTAACTCAATTGAAAGGCGTGTACAACGAGCTTGGAGTCCAGGTCAATACAATCATGACAGATCGCGAGCAGGCTCTAATCAAGGCGATAAGTCAAGTTTTCGGGGACGGAGTCCAACATTTGTTGTGTTGGGTGCACATCAGACACAAAATTATTGCGTACGGCCTATAGGTGTTTGCGAACGCTGAAAAACCACACGAGTTGTCACGCGGGTTTGCAAACGCTTGTTGGGCGCTCTTTTCGTCCACCACAGAGGCGAAATTTGAAGAACGGTACGTAGAATTGAAGAGAAGATGGCGACCGACGCTTATTGCATACGTGGAGAAGGTGTGGCTTAATCCATTCAAGAAGAACATAGTTCGTGCTTGGACGGATCATACACTCCACTTTCAGACGAGAACCACCAATAGGTAATTTCATTTTTAGCATTTGAATTCAGTTTGAATATTAGAAAGTGTATATGTTCAATACTTAAACTTTGACATGTGTTTTTCAGGGTCGAAGGGATGCACGCTGTGCTGAAAAAGATATTGGATTCATCTCGAGGAGGCTTCAACACCTTGATACTAAGGATTCACATCCAGATGCAATCTCAAACCAACACTTTGAGGACAGCCTTTGAGAGAACCAGAATACAGAAACCAACAAAATACAGACTACTGGTGAATAAGTTCAAAGCGCTGTTTCGTCCTATACGCGGACACGTTTCAAGGCAATGCCTAGGTAAGTTGTTAGACATGTATTATGATATAGCAATTGAGTTGACGCAGGGTACACTCGATATGGAGTGCCACGACTACTTTTGGAGGGAATGTCACGGTCTTCCATGCAAGCATCGAGTTGCAAACGCTATCATAACTAAAGTACCCATCAATCTGGAGGAGATACATCCTTTTTGGAAACAGATTGAATGGGATGACCTTAGCGATGACAACGATCTTGCCCTTGCATGCGTACCCTTGACCATTCAAGACCCCACGTGGGACGAAATGGTGGCAAAACGAAATAGCGGTCAGATGCGTAGAGACCAGTATTTGCAGATCACATCAGCGTTCAAAGATTCAGAGCATCCTGAAGACACAAACCTTATTGAGCCGATACCATACGAGACGCCAGATGGAGCCAACAAGTATTCAACCACCAGGGAGAAAACACACCTTGAGCACGTAATGGAAGAGTACGAGAGGGAGCAACAAAGACGGAAAGACAACGACAGTCGGAGCAAAGCAAATACATCGGCGCCATCCCAACCACGCGGAAGACCTAAAGGATCTAGGAATAAGAAACGGATCGGAGTTGGAGTTGATACGCCTCCGGTTGCGACCGCGCCTCCTACCACCGCTACCCCCGCCGATGGAAGCCACCGTGGCCCCCCGACGAGCGTCAAATGGCGCGGGGTTAACTTTGGCATGGGTAATGTGGATAGTTTTGTATTTCCGTTCATTGAGGATGCTAGAGACATGATGGGAGACGGTCATTATGGTTTTCGGTCCCTTGCTTGCGTATTGGGGAAGCTAGAGGAGGAGTATTACAGTATTCGATGGGAGCTTCAGGCAGAATTGAGGCGTAATAGAGATATGTATCAAGTCTTGTTCACTAGGGGCCTTACATCATTTGATGACTTCTTGGAGCAGATCGGCCATGTGGAGTCTCCTTGAGCGAACAATTACTGGCTAGACATGCCGCTACACGGCCTTGTGTTTTCTACCTTTTATCAAGTGCCACTTGTGATGTTATCGAGGGATCGAGGCTCCCACACTTGTTTACCGTTGCGGATTTTTGGTAACAATCAAGGACATGGGATACCGCCACCTGTCGTTGCTATTGCCCTCGTTGGTCAACGGGACCACTTCATACCGGTGAGAAATTTGTAATCATTTTTTTTAAGTTTTTTGTTTAGGTACATCTTGCTTGCGTATATGTGACATAACATTTTTTTCAGGTATGGATTACGAGGAACGCGCCTATCCCCCCACCTCCTCATGCATGGTGTCAATTTCACGACCCCAGCGCCGACTACTGGCTCGAGGCTCTTACCCCGAGGATTGACCATTGGAAGGCTTGCCGAAGGGACATCGGTCGGGATCCGGAGACATTTGCTTAGGACAGTGTTGTGGCAAGATGGATTGTAATGGGATATGTACTTTATTAAGAAGAACTTTCGTATTTCATGTATTTCGATGTATTGTGTGCTCTGTTTAGGAGATTTATGAACTTTCATATTTCATGTATTTCGATGGATTGTTATGGGATATGTACTTTTATTAAGAATAACTTTCATTAAAAATGGGCCTTCGTGTCACAAAGGCCCATTTTTAATAGTTTAATATCTGAGTTGGGTGAAAGGAGTAACAGAAGGCGCGCAATGGGCCCTCGTGTCTGCGCGAAATGGGCCTTCGTGCCTACTCGAAGGCCCATTTCGCGTAGACACGAGGCCCCATTGCGCGCCTTCTGTTACCCCTTTCACCCCAATTGGGTGACAAGACTTATGCATGCACATCACTCCCTTCTGAAAACAAGACTTATGCTTCTGAAAATAGTATACCAACAGTTTTTCTGGTGACAAGACGTATGCATGCACATCTCTCCCTTCGAGCAAATTCCGAGTATAAAATGAGACCTAAACCTTCTCAATTGTTGCTCCACGCTCTATCAGCCCTAAACTCTATACCGAAACCAATGGCTAAAAGGAAAGCGTGTTCATCGCGAACCTACCCCTTTACCCATCATAAACTTCTCCATTGTGCACGTTCGTGGGGTGAGGGAGACAAAGACAGAATGGTCTGTGATACAAGGCGCATCAATAAAAAACATCATCATGAATTGGAGCGAAGCTGGCTATGGAGCACCACCGGGATATTGTCGCTTCTTCTTGAACGACAACGATATAACACATCGTATCTACGCCAAAGAAACCACGGTGCAGCTTCGCCTGACTGAAGGTGACGAGATTCGGGCGATTGATGATATTTCGACAGAGAATTAATGATGTGGTTTTACTGTTAGAAGTCACTTTTTATGGATCCAAGTGTTTTTTCAAGTGCCACTTGTTTAGTGGTTTAAGTCATAATTGTTGTTTACGGTTTTTTCAGTAAGTTGTTGTTTATGGTGTAGGGTGTATGTTGTTTACGGTTTTTTCAGTAACTTGTTGTTTATGGTGTAGGGTGTATGTTGTTTACGGTTTTTTTGGTTAGTTAATTGTAAGCGTTGCATTTTGTGCAAATTTCAAACCCTAATGTATGTCATCCGACCCATCCAAAAACAACAAATCAAGGTGAAGATAAGGTATCGGAAAAATCAATAATGGAGATAATCCAAAAACAACCAATATAAATACGTAAAGTACTAATGTATGTCATCTAAACCATCCAAAACGTCCAAAATCAAGAATAGTAATGTACTAATGTGAAAGACCCTAAAACCACCAAAACCACCAAAAATAGATACATAATGTACTAATGTGAAAGCATCTAAGGATCGCGCTCATGCGAGGTGCCGCTGCCACTGCCGCGCTCGTGCAGTGAATCTGGAAAGTGCCTGGTGGGCATCGGTGGGGGAGGCGGTGCGTCGGAATCTAGGATGCGGAGCACGTGCCTGAGATGATGTGCAGTCGGATGCTCAGGCGGCATCTCTAGTAGCTGGGTCCGGATATATCCCGCTGCGTGATGTACCCTCTGTGCAAATAAAATCAAATCATATTAGTTTGCACACTCAAATATCAACTTATACATACAACTAAAAAACAATATGTTCTTACCATCCTGTCAGAAACTGCCGGTATCGGGTGAGGCACAGGAGGACGGGGGTCATCCTGGTGCGGCGACATCGGATCGACGTATACGTGAGATC
The DNA here is from genome assembly GCA_964016875.1 of Fallopia convolvulus. NCBI lineage: Eukaryota > Viridiplantae > Streptophyta > Magnoliopsida > Caryophyllales > Polygonaceae > Fallopia > Fallopia convolvulus. The sequence goes on from OZ024725.1 coordinate 50,284,233, forward strand.
GGGCCCTAAACCATGCCAAGTAGCCCTCCTCCACCTGCCATGCGTACTCCGCACGCTGCACATCCAACTCGATCAGGTGCTCCATATGCTGTGCCCAGTGATGGTCCGCCGGATCATAAGAAACAATGTATGGGCGGTTCTGAACCGCGTCATGCCGGACCACAGCAGCCGGCTCCAATGGTGGAGGAGGGATAGTCTGGATGCGACTAAACTGCCACAATGCCCTATCTGGATGGTACGCCTCCTGTATGATCCCAATGACCAGGACGCCCCTAAAGCGAGACACCCGGTACGCGCCATCAAAATCCAGCTCGTTGCCCCACGGCATCTAGTGAATCTGCAAAGCGGAATACAAATCATCAATTGTCGCTCACACTATACAATGTACGTCAGGTTGATTTCGAAGTCTAACCTCCTCTGCACGGATCGTGTCTAGAAGCTGTCGCATCGCATCTAGCCTCCTCACGTCTCGGCTGGGGGCTCGCTCACCAGGCTGTCGTGCGGCTACAAGAGGATCAGCTAGCACCTCTATAGCCAACTTGATCGGGCCCCCGGTGTGCTCGAAATAACTCATGATCCAAGTCTGAAACAATACTCATAAGATATTGAATCCAACCAAATTTGAAGAATGAAATATTTAGGACGAAGCACGTACCCTCAAAACAAGAGCGCAACCCGAGCATCCCTTAGTCTTGGCGCGCGACGTCTTGCCCAGCTCGCGAAATAGTAAAGACAATAAACCCGCCCCCCAAGCATATTGACCAGTCCTCTCGTGGTCCAATAGAAACCCCAATATCCACGTCTTGATCTTGTTCTCGGTCTTGTTGACAAATAACGTCATCCCAATAAAGTACCATAGAAACACAGTGGCAATGGTCCTTGGGGATGCGGGTCGCGTCCCACTAAACATGTCCAACAGAATAGCTGCGATGGCCTTGCTCGGGGCCACTGTCCTCCACGCGTGTGCTGTCTGTGGATCTACGCCGAGCAAATCCCCTAAACGAGCCTCGAGCTGCAAAATATCCATCTGGGGTACCATAGCCTCTCCATCTATACGCAGCCCGAAAATGCGGTGCATGTCATGGAGGGTGATGGTCATCTCGCCCCACGGGAAGTGGAAGGAGTTGGTCTCTGGATACCAACGCTCCCGAAATGCAGAGATCAGAATGTGGTCCGTCGCGCCAAACTCCATGCCAATCAACCCGGTGAGACCGCTCCGCTGGGCGAGGCCCCACGAAGAATCGGGTCCTCCATGCATATACTCTCGAAACAAGTCTAAAGCATCCAAGTTCCTAGACCAGACTCTAATGACCTGAAGATACTGAACAGAGGAAAATAAACGTGACTTAGAAAAACTAAGCATTGCTTTCGAAAAAATTAAATACTCGTAGTTTGGAAAAGTTTACGTACGGTACGGTCGATCCAAATCCTGCCCGCCACATGTGTGGGATATGTCGTCAACAGGCTGTCGTCAATAGGACCTCCCGGAAAGCCCTCCTTAGCAGGAGGGTCCTCATGAGCGGCCTCTGCTGCTGGTGCAGGGGGGGTGGGGCTACCTCCGCAGCGGGGGGAGGTATGTGAGATGATGGAACGGGAGGAGGGATGGGTGCTGCTGGAACGGGAGGAGGGGATGTGGATGTGAGCGGAGGAGCTGAGGGTCCCGCCACATATGTAGTAGGATCGGTCGAAGAAGTACGTGGAGGACTGGAAAAGACCGGTGGTGGTGGCGGGACCCATGTCCCGGTGGTCGTGGTGGGAGGTGAAATAGAAATGGTGGCCTCGGATATGTGGTAATCGTCAACCGACAAATCCTCCGCTGTACCTAAGGGAGCATCAAACTGTACGTCCTGCTCCGTGAAGGGCATGTCGTCCCCTGCAACGTCATCTGGCAAGTCGTCCTGCAGGAGCTCTTCCGTAAAATCAACCTCCACCTCGACGGAGGGGTCTACATCTATCTCTGGTGCACGCGTCAACTCTAGATCAGTAGCTATCCGCTGCTGCTCGGTAGGCGGCACTTTGGCAAGTAACGCATGTGCAATCTCGGCGCACGTGAGCTTGGGCGCCTGCTTTTTCTTCCTCTTATCGAGGAGGACGGCGCTCAAACTAGTGTGTACGTCCTTTAGGCGACAAGTTCAAATTAAATTAGTAAGTTTTCTATTAATTTTTTTTCTTTTATTTAGAAATTCACCCTATGAATATGAATTCAACTAATGAATTCGTCGTTTCTGTCGGAATTCAAATTCCGAACCAAAAACTCATTTATCATTACGAATTTTATTTCAATTTTCATTACGTTTGTAATGAAAAATGAATAAAACCATAATTCAAACTCTAATTATAACTGTAATTATTTTTTTTTAAATCAAGTATTCAACATACGACTATGAATTCATATTAAGTATAAGTTCATAACTAATAATTCAAAATCTACATATAACTCTAAATTAAGACAAATAAATTAAATAAAACAACTAATAACAACAACAAAAACTAAATATAAATAGGAATTTGAATCATAAACAAATTATGACATTAAATATCTTACTAAATAAGCGAAATTTATTTACTCAATTATTTACAATTTTCTAACCTTCACAACAATTTTCTCTATCTTAACTTAATTTTATTCTTTTAGGGTCAATTCTTTTAGGGTCATACTTATCTACTTAATTTAATTATTTATCAATACTTTTAGGGTCATACTTATCTACTTATATTAATTACAAGTTCATAACTAATAATTCCAAATCAAAATATAACTCTAAATTGATAAAAATAAATTAAATTAAACAACTAATAACAATAACAAAAACTAATTATAACTAGGAATTTGAATAGTAAACAAATTATCAAATTAAATATCTTAATAAATAAGCCAAATTGATTTAAATTGATTACCAACATATTCAAATTGATTAACTAAATTATATAAACGAAATTTAATACCTAAAATTCAATACGAAATTTTACAAAATTTAAATAATATAAAATTTCGTAATCAATTTTAAACGTACCTCAGCCGTAAATGTCGCTCGGGTGCGGATCCGACTACGAACCGGATCGGGTCGGTCGACAGTGGTGGCGACGGGCGCGGTGGGCTCGATGGCGACGGACGTGGTGGCGACGGGCTCGCTGGCCGGAGCCGACGCGCTGGGATCCGTCGGGCTCGTGGTGGCCGGAGCCAACGCGTTGGGATCCGTCGGGCTCGTGGTGGCCGGAGCCGACGGGCTCGTGCTGGCGACGGGTTCGGTGGGGTCCGTCGGGCTCGTGGTGGCCGGAGCCGACGGGCTCGTGGTGGCGACGGGTTCGGTGGGGTCCGTCGGGATCGTGGTGGCCGGAGCCGACGAGCTCGTGGTGGCGACGGCTTCGCTCGATGGCAACGGTGGCGATGGGTCGGTGGTCCAATCAGTGGCCATGGTGTTTGACGGGATGGGTTTTTTTTTCCGAGATCTGGTTTTGCGCGAATCGGGGTTTTGAAGCTCGAGGTTGAAGACGATGGCGGCGCGCTCGCATTTTTAACCCTAAGGAGCCTCGAAATGGGCTTGCGCGGCGCCTCATAGGCCCATTTCGTGCGGCCCAAAGCTACCCGACTCAATTTGTTCTGAAACCCTAAAGACCCGCGAAACGGGCTTGCGCGCGTCCTCACAGGCCCATTTCGTGCGGCCCAAATTCATTTCCCGACTCATTTACCTCAGTTTACGGTTTTGCCCTTCCGCGCAACGCTATTTCGCGCGCATCGTCATTGCGCGGAGATTCTGTGCGCTTTTAAAAAATTTCTGTGCGTATGAATCCCGCGTTTAATAATGGTAAGAAGAAAATTATGAAGGGGGAGTGACTTAAAAAAAGAGTAAAACTAGCACTATAAAACAAACAGTGGCTTAAGAAAATGAAAGGAGAGCGTGCGCGTTAGTGTCGAACTCGAGACTTCCAAATCTCCCCCTTACGTGCTTCCCAACTGGGCAAATCCAGATGGTGTAAATAATGGTCTACTATATTATTATATTGAGGCCCTTAAAAAAATTGGGCCCTGTGCAATTGGGCTCCTTACACGCCCTTATCTACGGGCATGTCTCCATTCAGCATCTGCACGCCTCACCTTTGGGTAATCGAGGAAATAAACTTGAGTGGCTTGATGTGCTAATATGTAACGATCTTTTGTTCTCAACACTTTATGTCGATTAACATCGACAAGCTTTAGGTGAGGGTGAATGCGTGTTCCTCCACGACTTCTAGTGTCAAACCATGAACAATTAAAGACAATAGGGCGCTTTACGGTTGGAGATAGGTAATTCAGCTCAATGATTTCCTCTAGCACACCATAGAAGTCCTCTTCGTCGGTGCCAAAGCTTTGCCCTAGAACACAACTCCACTACTGTCAGTGGCCCTGGTTGATGTGTGTGCCCTCGTGTGGAATCGGTAACCATTGACAAACTAACCAGGATTTGTCCTCACTTTTTTTGAGGGTCCATGAGCAAGTGTTGCAATGTTAGGATCTGTAACTGCCGGACTGTCGGCCTGCAATTTTAAATTAACATGTATATACAGTTTAGGATTCAACATATATATGTACATTTTGAAATTAAATAGAAATTAATATAAGAAATCCTTACATGGGAGTAGAACCAGAGGCGAAAGTGTCTTTCCAAAATGTTTTGCTCTTCAGCATCGGTTATTGTTGGATTTGACGACCGCACAAAGTTTGTCAAATAGTACCTACGACAGAGTAATTGAATGAAATACATACTTTATATATATCGAACCTACTTTATTCACCTCAACAAATATATAATATTAATTAGTTGAGACTATAGAAACGTACTCAATATAGGGTTCCACTTCGACGCAGTTCATGAGAATGTAAGTTTGGATCACATGGAATTCATCATCTGTGAGGAAACGACCAGTTGATCTGCTACCCAAGGTTCGACCAGTTGTTGTGAAAATAGACAAATCGCCCGGATCAACCCCAACTGGAAGTGTGCAACTGAGGTTGCGAGCGATATCCATATGAGTACTCGCCACATGTGAGCTAAAATAATATGAGCAGAATGTGGACGTTTCCTTAACGAGATAGGCACTACAAATTGACCCCTCAACATGGGCTTTGTTGCCAACTGAGGCCTTCAGCCTTTTTAAGAGCCTACATGATATACATTGAAAACCATTTATATTTATTATACAAGTTAATTATATGAATCCAAAACTGAACAACTGCATACCACTGTACGTACCTTTCTTCTGGATACATCCATCTATAATTGACAGGGCCACAAAGTGAAGCTTCCCGTGGCAGATGAATAGGCAAGTGCTCCATTGAATCAAATAACGCAGGGGGAAAGATGCGCTCCAGCTTGCACAAAATTATTGGTATTTCCTTGTGCAATTGCATAACAACCTCAGGCTTCAGCTCGTAACATGTCAGCTCTTTGAAGAATGCACTTAGCTAAGCTATGGGCTCCCATACTTTGTCATCAAGAAATGGACGAAAAGCAACATGCATCAACCTTTGCATGAACACATGACAATCATGGCTCTTCATCCCAAAGAGCCTAAGCTTGTGCAAGTCAATGCAACGACTCAAGTTGGACACGTAGCCATCCGAGAATTTTACGGATCTTAACCAATCTAGAAGCACTTGTTTTTCATGACGATCTAGTGCATAGCAAGCCTTTGGGTACCTTTTGTCCTCCTCGTCAGGTTCTAACTCCGGACGCTTGCACAATTCCTTTATATCCTTTCTGGCCGACCACTTGTCTTTCGAATTCCCCGGAACATCGAGAATGGTGAAGAAAATATTATCGAAGACATTTTTATCAATGTGCATGACATCTAAATTATGTCTTACCAGCAGACTAGGCCAGTAAGGTAGGTCCCAAAAAATGCTTTTCTTCTTCCAACCCGAACCTCTATTGACCGCGACATTGTGCTCCTCAGCTCCCACTTCAGTTATCTTCATCAAGCCCATATTGTTTATCTGGTCTAATATCTCGTATCCATCACGAAGTACCGAGGGACCACGACGCTCTCGTCTAACCTTCTTGAAATCAGTCTTGTTGTTTTCGGAAGCGATGATCAGGTTCTGTAAACCTCCTATGACAATCGAACCAACACATTTTGTGTCCATGTGTTAGATAAAATGCATCGGTGTCCTCCATGCAATAAGGACACGCGTATTTCCCAGAAGTGATCCAGCCTACACAAACATATATTTTGTATCACACATTAAGATAAGGGACACAAATCATATATATGCATTATTATTATATATAATAGTTTCAAATTGATTAACATATGTAAAATTAACCACATACCAGACAACATCGAATATGCGGGGAAGTCACTAATAGTCCATATTACAGCTGCACGCAAAATATAATTCTGCTTCCTCCAAGAATCGTATGTGCACACCCCATTACGCCACAAATCCTTCAGCTCGGCTACCAACGGCTGCAAGTAGACATCCAACTTTTGCTTCGTGCTCTTCGGTCCAGGTACAATAACCGTCAAAAACATAACCTCTTCTCGCATACACATCGACGGCGGAAGGTTGTAGGGTGTCAGAATCACAGGCCAACATGAGTACTGGCGCCCAGACGCCCCGAACGGATTGAAACCGTCTATGCACAAGCCTAGTCTCACATTTCGTGTTTCTGATGCAAAATCTAGCCACACAGCATTGATGTGCCTCCATGCCTCTGCATCTAAAGGATGTCTCATCACCCCATCTTGTGCGTTCTCTACATGCCATCTCATGTGTTCGGCAGTCACCACAGATGCGTACAACCTCTACAACCGTGGAGTTATTGGCAAGTAAAACATACGAGAATAGGGAATGAGATTTGTCTTGCCTTGCTTCCATCTAGGATAGTCACATATCTTGCATGTCGCGTATTCTGCATCTGCACCCCAATATATCATGCAAGAGTTTGGACAACAATCAATCATCTCGTAAGGAAGACCGAGACCCTCAACCAGTTTTTTCGTGTCGTAAAACGTGGCGGGTAATGTCGTCTCCGAGTGAGAAACGTGTCCGCAAAAATCCGAGATCATGTCATATCCGCGCTCCGTCATCCTTAGCTTAGACTTTAGGCTCAGTAGCTCAGTCGCAGCCTCCAACTGCGTCATATCACATCCAGACCACAAAGGCCTATTTGCGGCCGACAACATGTCGTACATACGTTGTGCATCGGGATTGGGCACTTCACTATAATATTGCTCCCCTTGTTCATGCCTTATATCCGCATTCTGCACGGGATCCTCACCAGTGTAATCACTTCGGCCATAATTAAAACCATCATACACCATCTGTTCCATTCGATTATCATTCCCACCATTTAATGGTGGTGCTGGAGAACTCTACAGCCTTCATGCTGTCTAGACTCGACCAACAATGCAATGAACCTTTCATCTGTATCCCCGTGCGAAACCCAATGGTAATAGTTCGGAACAAAACATTCCTTAACAAGGTGATAATGCACATCATCCACAAATTTCATTTTCTTATTCTTGCACCTCCGACACGGACACCTTAATTCGGATGGGTTATAGGACGTCATAGATTTGTAGAATTCCAGAAATTGCTCTACGCCAGCTAAAAATCGTTGTTCAAAAAACCATCTATATTACGCACATACATCCACTCACGCATTTTTTCCTTCCTGCATTTCAAAATAAGAGTACAATTAAATTAATTCAAGTGCATATTATACTGAATATGGTGACCATATGGATGCTAATTAGCGATCATATGGTCGCTAATTAGCGATCATATGGTCGCTGATGTGCATTTAGCGACCATATAGTCTCTATTTAGCGTCCACATGGTCGTCAGATTCAGTATATCAGAACAGGCATTTACAACATAACCAATTGCTATTTGCGGTAAAATTCTGTAACACAATCTCTTATAAATATATAAACGAAAGCTTTCTACCGTCAATATTTATCTAAAACAATATAATGACGTAATGAAATATTAGGAATAAGATTTAAATACATACCTTTAGTGAGGATGTCGGTAAAATTTGACGGAATTTCTTCCAAGAATCAATTCACAATTGTGGTTGATTATTTCTGTCTTTGGTGAATATTTTGGAAGAGAGCGGAATGAGAGTGAAGTTGTGTTGAAGCGGAATGAGAGTGCATTTTTTAGCGGAATGAGAGTGCAATATATACTAAAATGGTGGGACTTTTACCAATTACTGTTTTTAGCGACCAAGTGGTCGCCAAAAATGCAGGATATTACCCACCAAAATAGATGTGGCGTGCCAAAACATCTGATCCAAGTTAGCGACCAACTGGTCGCTATAGTTTGCGACCATGTGGTCGCGAGATCCTTGGCGACCATATGGACGCTGTATTTAGCGACCATATGGTCGCTAAATTCAGCGACCATTTGGTCGCTACATGCTGGCGGGAAATTTCCCTGCGCACTTATTGCGACTATAAAGGCCTAGCGACCACGTGGTCGCTAATTTATTTTTATTTTTTTCCCCGTTTTGACATTCATTTTTGCGACCATTGGCGTCCATATGGTCGCTAATTAGCGATCATATTCCGTGGTCGCTAATTAGCGACCATATTCCGTGGTCGCTAAATTATGGTCGCTAAATCTACAGAATGGTGTAGTGACGGGAGTTTATGATAGGGCAATCAATATTTTTTTCTTGTGACCTAGAAATAGGGATATTAATCTCATGTTGGAGAGCCCTTTTAAAGTTTGTAGGAACACCTTTTGTGGTATGGAATGTAAATTTATGAAAATTAACTTTTTATTCGAAAATAGTGGAATACTCATCCAAAGTTACTTTTATTTTCCTGAATGTCGGTACAATAGCAAGGGCAAAAATAATAATGTCATCTAGGAAGGATAGGAAATGAATCTTCACAAACCCTCGGTTCATTGGAAAACCAAAGCCATTGGTTGATTCTATGCACTCTCTTTGGAGTCCTCAAGCCATGATTCCAGCACCGATTATAAATAACAGAGGTGTCAACGGGTCACCTTGTCCCTAAACTCTTTCTGGCTTGACTATATCTGTTGAGATGTTGTTAACAAGAGCCGAAAAAGAAACTGTTTGAACATATTCCCGTATCCACTTAATGAAAGTTGGGCTAAATCTCATTTTTTCGATGAATTTAAATAAAAATTGTCAATCCACTCTGTCATGCATTGTATTATTCGAAAATATTTGATATTTTTATCCTATTTTTATACTCCTTGATGTTCGTGTTGGGATTACTTTTCATGTAAGTAATATTAGCTAAATAATAATATTTTATTTTGAATTTTAATTAATTATATTTTATTTTTTTTAATCTAAATATTTATTAATTATTATTTCAAGGTAAAGTGTATAGAAAAAAGAATTTAACGGTGCAAAATGCAATTTTTCTCAAAATTTTAGCCGACTTGGGCATATTCCCGACCTCTTTAAGTTTCAATATAAATATGTAACTTCTTTGAACGTTTCATTAATGTTACGTACAAAGAAAAAAAAATTAGAGAGAGAGAGAGAGAGGAAATAATTTGTTCGTATGATACGGTTTTGGTACAAGATTCTTCTAGCGAGTTTTAACCTCGAAGTACAAGTGTAGTTTGATAAGTTTTAATTTGTTCATAGTTTATTTAGATTTTACTATCCTCATGCTCATTGGCTTTTATGCACTGCCTTTGAGATGAATTTAGTCCCTATCAATTTTGGTGCATTCTAACTAAATTCAATTACTATCGTCACATAGCTGAATTTCAGATTTTCTTGGGTCTATCCGGTCGTACACCCTTTCCTTTGGGTAGGGGTACCCCCATCTTGACCCCACAAATTCCGCTGTAGTGGAGCCTCACTGGGTCAATGACGATGATGAGGATGAGGATGATTTCCAGATCTAGATCTACAGTTGATTTTGATTTGAAAATCGGTTGATTTATAGTTCTCAGAAGGTGTTTTCTATACTGGATTTATATTTGGTAAAATGTTTTAGAGTATTTTTAGGGTTTTATTTTGTAATGATTATTGGGGATTTTTAATCAAGTTGCACAAAGAGGTTTGAACTAGAAAAATATTCTTTTATATATATAGTATATTCTTGTCATGTTTTAAATGATTTGGATTTATACAAAAGAAGTTATAAGACATGTTGGCGTTTTGTTGATTTTAGGGTTAGAGTTTGTAAAAGCTATTTTTATTCATTGGGTTATATATATATATATATATATATATATATATATATATATATATATATATATAGGAGATTGGGTCTTAGGTCTTGACCAGGGACAAGGGGAAGAGACATGCTATCTATCTTAGACAGAGTTTCACATAGTTAGTTGTTTCTTGGCTTTGGGAAAGTGTCTTCGAGGTAAGTCGCCTAGACTTACTTAGTTATCAATTTTGATATGTGCTGGATGTGGAGGCGGGGTCCCGAGGAGCCAGTACGCCGGTTTGAGAGGCTGGCCCTTGGAGAAGTACGTAGAGGAAGAGGTTGACCGAAGCAATTTTGGTAGGATAGTATAAGGCAAGATGTCAACCAGCTGGGGATTTCGACAGATATGGCTATGTGTAGAGATAATTGGAAAGAGAAGATTCGAGTAGTGGATAGCTAGTCATCCGAGTAGATCGTGCCAAGGGGCCTTGAAGCCCTTATGCCTTGTTTTTGGCTAAGTTTTTAAAAGTTTTTCTAAAGACTTTTAAGTTTTACTTTGCCTCGTTTTCCATTTGTTTTCTTTCTGCGTTCGGTGGTCTTGTTAGGTCTTTTGGTCACACCCCCTTGCATTAAGCCGGGTGCCCCCATCTTGACCCCTCAGATTTCCCGCAAGGGGAGCCACACTGGGTAAATGTTGTTGTTGTATCCTATTTTTATACTCCTTGATGTCGTGTTGGGATTACTTTTCATGTAAGTAATATTAGCTAAATAAAAATATTTAGTGTTTTATTTTGAATTTCAGTTAATTATATTTTAAAAAGTTTTTATGTAAATATTAATTAATTATTATTTCAGGGTTGTGTAGTAAAAGGAATTTGAGTGAAAATACAATTTTTCTCAAAATTTTAGCCGACTTCGGCATATTGCTGACCTCTTCAAGTTTCAATATAAGTATGTATCTTCTTTGAACATTTCTTTAAAGTTACATACAAAGAAAAAAACAGAGAGAGAGCAGAGGAGAAAAAAAGAGAGGAAAGAATTTGTTCGTATGATATGGTTTTGGTACAAGATTCTTCTAGCGGGTTTTAATCTCGAAGTACAAGCGTAGTTTGGTAAGTTTTAATTTGTTAATGGTTTATTTAGATTTTACTAATTTTTCAGATCTAGATCTACAGTTGATTTTTATTTGAAAATCGGTTGATTTATAGTTCCCAGAGGGTGTTCTCGATACTGGATTTATATTTGGTAAAAGATTTTTGAGTAATTTTTGGGTTTTGTTTTGTAATGATTATTGGGGATTTTTAATCAAGTTGTACGAAGAGGTTTGAACTAGAAAAATGTTCTTTTATATATATAGTATATTCTTATCATGTTTTAAAGGATTTGGATTTATAAAAAAGAAGTTATAAGACATGCTGACGTTTTGTTGGTTTTAGGGTTAGAGTTTGTAAGAGAATAAAAGCTATTTTTATTGATTGGGATATACATATATGTATATATATATAGGAGCATGGGTCTTAGGTCTTGAACAGGGACAAGGGGAAGAGACATGCTATCTATGTTAGACAGAGTTTCACATTGCGCGTTAGTTAGTTGTTTCTTAGCTTTGGGAAAGAGTCTTCGAGGTAAGTCGCCTAGACTTACTTAATCTCAATTTTGATGTGTGCTGGATGTGTAGATATGATGTTTGATGTGTGCTGGATGTGTAGATATGATGTGTAGAGCTTTATTTTGGGCTTCGTCCTTGTATCTTATTATACCTCTATGTGTGAATAAAACGATGACTTAATGACATATTATTAGATGATTAATACTTCGTATTTTATTCGATTTATGAAACTTTGGTATCTACTGGTACAATGATGACTATGAGATTATCTGGAAGGAGGGAGACATCCCTGGCTTAGTTGTATGACAAGGAGAGCTCCTTTAGAATTATAATAAATGTTTTGGTAAGTGCTCTAGTAGAGGCTTGACCGAGGGTAAGAAGGTGAATGTTCTAGTGTTGGGTGGTTCGGAGTAACGGTGGAGGCCGCCGACCGCTACACCCTGTTCCGTCTGGAGAATGCCCTGATTGCTTTGTAAATTGATATGGTAGATAAGAATTTTCGACTGAAACAATGCCCCGATTGCTATGTAAGTTGATATCGATAAATAAGACTGATTGTGCATTGCGATTGATTTGATATTGAAGTAAAAAGTGAATGAGGTGATAGTAAAGTGAAATTATGTGCTACTATTAGTATGCATTGTATGACTTCAAGTATTATTATGTGCATTTTATGATTGTAAGTATTGTTGTGTGCTTGTCTGTTGTTGTGAATATACTTTATGTGAATTATTCTATTACTATTCTTATTAACTAATTTAATAAATTGATTTTGTTGTTGCATATTGTGTTTACCATTTGGTTCATGTTACAATTGCTACCTAACCCTTCGGGGACTTTTTTTAGTTTCAGGTAAGGACAAGAGATCCATGATGGAACCTCGGCTAAATGATGGTACAATTCGTTGAAGGATGTGTCATTAGGATTGGGTTCAGTTGGGTAAAACGGTGGTTACTTATTTTGCCTAATATTTAATTTTGCTAAGAAAAGGATATTATGATGTCAATAAATTGCTCACAAGTGGTGGTGTAGTTTATCTCGATTAGGGAATTCAGGCATGTTTTCCATACTTGGTTTTATAAATACAAGTTGGATGTTTTCTTTGTATTTTCTCGTCGTGCCCGAGTTGTAAGATCCGCGTGAACTCGTGGCCAGGTTAGCTCATGTGGACCCATGTGTGGTCTGCTACCAATTAGTGTCTCGGTATATAGACGGGGTGTTATAAATTGGTATCAGAGCGAGGTTGACAACAAGGGCACATGGAACTGACCAACAAATGTACTCGAGGTCCAACTTAAAATAAAAACTGGCTAGTGATTTTAATATTTTTAAATTGGTATTCATATTGCATCTACGTGGGTAAATGACACGCCGCGACTTTGCCGCCATAAGCCGAGGATCTCATGTAAAGTAGTAAGTTAAGTTGCTAACCTTTTTTGAAATGTAGATTCTACTAGTAAGAGTTCTGTTTGGAGATAGCTCCATAGACTATAGCTGAAGCAGACGAAGATGGTAAAAGAGTAATTATGGTCAAGACATGGTAGGGGCCAAGTTAAAGATAAAACAGGGACTTTTGTTGTTGGAGAACCACATAATATTTCTTTTCAAGAAGAGTAATATGTTGGTGGTATGTTTTCTAATGAATATTTGGTACTGTCTGATAGATGATCAAGTGTTTGAACCCAATGTAAAAGGTAAAAGAAGGGCTTAAAATAGGAGGTAAGATAATTGCAAAGTGAATTCTGCTTAATCACTTAAGATTCAAGATGGAGGTGGTTATATTTGAATTAAGAATGATGATTGAAGAGGAAAGATGTTCGACTTGAGAAAACTTGAGCATTGTTTTAGGAAAGGAACTGAGAATGTAGAGTGGAGAATAGAAAGAGAAGTAGTTAAACTTCTTTGGAATTGATTATCGGAAGAGTATGGGATATGATTAGGTCAAAGACTTGATAAGGATGAGTTATGAAGTGATTGCATACATGGACAATATGATTGAGAAAATGTGAATGTCAACTTTGATGTTATATGTTGCAATGTTGATTAAGGAAAGGTAGAAGAGGAAGGACATGCTATGGTCTAGGGCATGAACTAGCATTGGAAACATATTTGACAAAGTGGTTAGTATGACATTATATGTGCTAATGTGGGGAGCGGGAGATGTAAGACTCTAGGATAAAGAGGCTTCTAATGGAGTAAGAGTTTGTGGATCAATAGTGGTGCCATAATTTGAAGTACCACTAGATATTGTTGTCGTTATTCGAGCCACCTGGGCTGAATTTCTTCTGGATTTGTGAGGCATGAGAATTGTGCCTAACGAGAATGCTACTACGGAGCTTCTAGATTTGTTGATCTAGGATATTTGTGTTAATAGGTTGCCTTAGGAAACGTCTTCTGAATTCAGTTCTAATTTCATGCCTTAAATTATCCTCATCCAGAATAAAAGTGCCATCTACAACATGAATAAAATAAGTCGTCTAAAATTACGTCTTCCAATTGCAAAATGGTGAAAAACATGCAATATTAGAGTCAACATTCTTTATATACTTGGTTTTAGCCCTTTGCACCCAATATATTTTATGATAATTTATGAGTTGTTCCTTCTTTTTGATTAGCCTGCATTGTTGTTGGATCTCTATTTGGGTTCTCGTATGTTGCGTTTGTTGTTGTATATTTACCAATTGAGCTTCAATTTCCTGTATTTATCGAAAGATATTTCCAAAATTGTACTTGTTCCAAATTTTTAGCTTTTTCTTTAAGTAAATTAGTCTGACGAATAAGATTGAACATATGCGATCTCGGTTCCAAATTTTAGCTTCTTTTTTATTTCATCCACACCTTTCTAAATTTAAACGGTCCCCTTTATATAGAGAAGTATTAAGAAAATTCATGGAAATATGGCAATGATCTGAGAACAAAAAACATGATTATACGTGACTAAGTTTGGAAAAAATTGAAGTATTTTTTGAGAGACTAACACTCTATCGAGTTTTTCATAAGTATTATCAATGTTCACTTGTCGTTTTCTCCAAGTTTACATCAATGAAATCAAATTCATCAATGAACTGTCGTATTCTGCAAAATCTTTGTCTATACGGTTCATTACCACCCAATTTGTCGGAAGAGAAAAGTAAGTCATTTAAATCCTCCATAATGACACACGATAAATCCAAATTCCTAATGTAAGCATATAAGTCTTCCCAAAAACTTTGTTTTTCATTTTCCTTTGGGGTGCATATAGAAAAATATTCATGAATTCAATTTGCATTATTGGTTAGAAAAGAAAACAGTGATAAATCGATCTCGTAAGCTTTGACGATGAAAGGTGAAATAGGTAGTATATGTGAAGTATTCATATTATCCACCTATCTTGAGGTTTGGTTTTCTAGTCAACAAGTATATGATTCAGTGAACGGTGGAATGTGCAAGGGGCATGATGTGAACCCCATTGGAGGATTGACGAGAGGATCTTGGCTTGGACTCGAATTAGGTCTTGAACACCTTCAAACCGATAGATTTGAGGCGTGAGATGCCTAGACTTGGTTGAGAAAGAAGTGAAAGGATGAGAAGGTCGACTAGTATGACCTAGTCGTCTTGAATATCAGATGGGGAAGAGAATTGGGGGTGACGCCTTAGAGAGATATTCTGGAGTAAACTCGACAGCAATTCGCTATATTTCAATTAAGCGTAACTAAAAACAATAGAGGAGACTCCTTTATATAGAGGAGCTCCTAGGCAAACCCTAGCTAGAAACCTAGGGGCGTGTGCAGCGTATGGGGGAAGCATGCAAGCGGCCCATCATGCCATCCAAGCCCATAAATACTCAACAATAATAGAAATGACATAATAAGTAAGATTCGGAAAGGAAATAGTACTAAAAAATGGCATAAAAGATAGATGGTCACGGTGGCCATGTCGCGAGTGTCGTGACAAGGCCATGATAAGGCTGGCGCGGCGCAACAAGGGCCTCGGCGCGCCAGCGTGCGCGCGCAAGGCCAAGCACTAGCACGAAGGTGCTGCGTGACATTGGCCAAGGCGCGGGGCACGGGAACCTCATGTCGCGAGGCCGGGTTGGCCCGACGTGGGCATGGCGTGGAGCACCGATGCGAGGTCCTCAACACCGTGGTCTGAGGCGCCTGTACCGAGGGAAGGCGCAACACCAATGATGACGAGGCACGTGAAGAGGGGTGCGGCTGTGGGCGCGTTGTTGCTGGTGAGGGTGCGCGTGACTATGGACATCGTGGCTCGAGCGATGGCGCGGGTCCGGGCTCGAGTGATGGGTCCATCGGAACGCACAGACTAGTCTTCCTCCTCTTAGCTAGTCGTCAAGGTCGGGGTCACATCAAGGCATTTGTTAGTCCAAAAGGCATCACTAACTATTCATCAGACTTGTTTGGTGTTCTAGTCAACAAGTATATGATTCATCAAACTTTGGAATATGCAAAGGGCATTTTCCAGTCTGAAAGACATCAACAAGTATTCATAGTGCCCCTCATGTGTCTTAAAGGCTTTTTTATTGGTAGATGCATCCTTTGGTAAAAACCAAACCTTAAGTCTATCTTAGAAAAGATTTTAGACCCTTCTAAGGTCTAACTCATCAAGAAGATCTTCCAATTGAGGTATAGGGTATTTATTTTTATCTATCTACTAATTTTATCCATATAATCAACACAATCTCTAGGATCCATTATTTTTCTTGACTATTACCGATCCACATGTGAGGCATATGGCTTTGAATTGTATCAAATTATGCTCTACTCCATCATCTCCTTCAATTCCCTTTGAAGTGTTTAATATTTCTAAGGTTTTGACAAACTTAGCACCTACGAGCAAATGAATTTTATGATCAAAGCCTATTTTGGATGGTGGCAATTCAGTTGGTGTGTTGATCAGAAAACTCTATCAATAAGTCCGAGTCTAACATCATTTTCCTTAGAGTCATTGCCTAAAGATGAAATTTGATAAATGCAAGGATCCATTTTTCAAAACAATTGGATCCTCTACATGGAGCAATGCTAACAGAGCTTGTTTATTTTCAATTTTTTTTGGAATGCTTGTTCTACTAATAGCTTTGCAATTTGAATTGCTCATTCCTCTCAAGAAAAGTTGCCACACAAGCTTCTATAAGGCAGTATGGTTTGGTCAATAAATGTGAAAATACTCTCTTTTAATAGTTGAATCCCACTAGTGGATTTACTTTCACCAAGACCCATCGAATTAGGATTCGGACTGGAAGCTAATTGTCATGCTAGTTTTCCCAACGCATTTTCCCACTTGAGGCCTAATGCATGAACCTATTCATTTCTTTTAAACCTTGTTACTTTGAGTATTTCATTTTCCATATTTATCTCATCCCCAACACCCACTTTTCTCGCTCGAAACTAATAAACATTCACCCACTTAAGTACAAGCTTTCACATTTGAACGTAACTTCACTAGCAATTTAGTTTTAAGGCTCTGTTCGGATGTACTAGCTGGAGCTGGAGCTGGAGCTGGAGCTGGATTTTATAGCTGGAGCTGGAATCGAGCTGGATTTGTGCTGGAGCTGGAACCGGAAATACAAGTTGGAAATACGAATGAGTTTCAGTAAGACTAGCTGGAGAAAAATATGGATATAGATACAATTACCAAATTAGGCTTCATTCTTAACATAAAATGACCAAAATAACCTTATAGATAGAAAAAACTACAAACCTTACCAACCACATCCTTGTCACTGTGAGACCAAAAATACTCAAATTGATTTAACTAGTTGTTCCCGTCGTGCCCTGCACGACTATGAATCGATATTTTTTAGATATACTATAAAAAAAATATTAATAAATAAAAATATAATATAAATTATAATTGTGAATTGGTGATTTATATAAATTGTAAAAAAGCATAATTCTAAATTATAGATTTTGATAACAAAAATGAAAATAATGGGACATTTAATATGGATTAGCAAATAAAATTAACTTGACATATTATAGGATAAGATCTCGGTATATATTATAGGATAAGATCTCGATATATAATTATATTATAGGATAAGATCTCGGTATATATTTATATGAGTTTTTTTGGTAGATTATATTGGAGAGTTGTTAGGATCTTAAAGATATGGTAAAAAATATTTTTATATGTAAATAAATTTCCAAAAAAAAATTATTGTAATCCAATATAAAAAATAAATTAAAAATTGATTGATATTTGTAGATTATGTGGAAATATGATGTGTACATAATATATGAGTGATATGGAAATTTTTTGACATGTAGACTATGACATGGAATATTTATAAAGACGTCTAAATTATAAGAAAATGACACGTGTAAAAATATGAGGTAACTTAATATAGGATCGACATGTGGCGAAATCCTAGGTGGCGTAATGAGAAGACTCTAAACCTTATTGCTTTTATATATATAGTAGATTTTTTTTGGTCCAATCAAATTGATTTCATTTTTTTGTCATTTCAAATTGTGTGAGACTAAAAATACCCAAATTGAATTCATTTTTTTTGGTCCGATCAAATTGATTTCATATTTTTTTGTCAGATCAAATTGATGGAGCGTCGTCACTGAAGATGAGCCCCATCAATTAAAATCCGGCGCCACCGAAGACGAGCATCAACGGTTCCGACCGACTGAGCAACAACAACTCCGTCTCTCTCGCACCGAGCAACAACCCGTCCAAGCCTGTTACAAGTCGATGGATCTGCTTCAGCTCCCTCACGACCGCTCGAGATCTGCTTCACCACCCTCATGACCGCTCGAGATCTGCTTCACCACCCTCCGGGATGAGAGAGTTTTGAGGAATCGTTAAAGGGTTATGAAATTCAGGGGTATCGAGATAGGAAATATCATTGTGGGCCATGGCTGAATTTTTTTTGGTCAGCTCAAGAAGCTGGGGGAGGGAGCTCAAGAAAATCAGTTGCACTCAGCCCCCACAAGCTATGCCAGCGGCTGAATTTTGGACGTTGCCGAACAGGGTTTGAAGAGCTGGAAATTTACGCTCAGCTCGTTCCAGCTTCAACAAGCCACATCCGAACGGAGCCTAAACCTATTATTTCACCCCTGGTTCAAGTACCCCAATGACAATTAAATGAATGAGCATTTTCAGGGATTTGCCCGCTTTGTCAACATTTTGTAGAGACAATTCTCTTGCTACCAAAATCTTTGTTCGACTCATATTTATGAGACAATAAACTATGGAAAAACCCCTTAAAGTCATCCATCACTACAATAAAAAAGTTGGCGGAGGTTGGTTGGAGCAAGGAGGACCTATGAGGCCACTGCTTAGGTGCTTTCGCTCAACAATTGGCATGATGTATTTGATCCCATATTGTTCATTCGTTTACGGGGAAAATGCAAGTGTCTGATTAGATCAATAAAGTGAAAAAATGCCTCGAGTCAATGTTCGAGTACTAGGCGCTGCCAAGAATTGACAAGCTTTAATTTTCACTTTTCTAACACTCTATCACCTTAATCCATTATTTTCTTTATTGGGAATAATGAGAGTTTGTTTGAATATGAAATTGGTTTCGACAATGAGTGAAGTTCCAAGTCTGTGAAAACCTTCACAAAAACAATAGTCGTTTTTTGAAGATAGGAAAAAGAAAAAGTTGAAACAATCTTGACGGGCCTCATTCGAAATCGATCAATTCTGTTTTCTTAGCTCTAATTTTTGAGTAATCTTAACATTCATGTGAAATTTCGCTATAATATAGATGTAGTCCCACCAAACGAAACTTATTGTAATCACTCATTGGATTCCAAGAACCATATCACAACATACAACATTCTAGTGGCATTGTTCTCATCTCAATAGTGAACTAATGGCCCTGCAAGTCTGCAACATATTGCAAAATCGTGGTTGTTCGAATTCAGCGTGACCGAATGTGTCCGGTAGCAGGAGTATTTAAATTTGGGTGGTTTTGTGCAATTGTGTTGTATTCGTGGTAGTTTATGCGAAATTAAAAAGGGGGAATTTATATCATTTCTTACAATGAAGCAAGAGAAGAAGATAGAAGAAAAAGCAATCGCTCTCTCCCTTTTTCTATCTCACTCCGTAGGTCGTCTGTCTTCACCGGAGCTCAACCCAGCCATGGCGGGCTGACACCTCAACAGCTCACGCCATATGGAGAAGCCGCCTACGAGGAATCTCTCCGTTCAAGAATGGGAGTCTCTTATCGACGACTTCCAGTTTGGCGGCTCCCGTTGCCGGCGATGGACCTCTCAGTTCACCCCTCTCTCGCTCCTCCTCGACCTCTCTCTCTCCTCCCTTCTCAAGAAGGACTTCCCCTCCACTCTCAAGCTGCACATACTCGTCTTCCTCCAGGAATTTTCCTTCCTATTATTCTCCCCCGATGCCGGCGGTGAACCCCGGATCTCCGTTTCCAAACTCATCGAAACCCTAAAGCTGGTGATCCAATCCCCAATCGACGGAGAATCCGTCACTTTTTCTCTCAAGGAGCAGATCCTTGTGTCCACCACCTCGGTAATCGTAACTTTGAACGACGAGGACGATGACTCTGGTTTTGATGGCGTTTTGGCTGAGCTCGAGGGGCTCGTAGCGATTTTGATTGCGATTGTTAATCGGCCTAACCATGGAGTTGACCGCCAAACACGAGCCGTAGCTTGCGAGTGTCTTCGCGTGTTGGAGGAGAGGTTCCCTGGCTTGTTGGCGGAGATCCTTGGGCATTTGTGGGCTCTCTGCCAGAGCGAGAGGACTCATGCTTGTCAGAGTTATCTGCTGTTGCTTCTCCAGGTAATTCGCCATATTATGGACAGAAAGTTGAGTGTCGATTCTATTATCAACATCTCTGTTCCCTTGGCACCCTTTAATGTGCCCCATTGGATGAAAACTAGTGGTGGTGGTGGTGGTGCTGGTGGAGAGCTATCGAATTCGAATTTAAAAGAGTTGCGGAGAGTTATGGCGTTTCTGCTGGAATGGGCACAAGTGTTGACGCCTTGTGGCGTGGTGGAATTCATGTCTATGGTGATGCCTGTGGTGGCTGCACTTGAATTGCAGGTGTCATTGTTGAAGGTTCAGTTTTCCGGATTGCTTTACACCTTCAATCCCTTGTTGCATCATGTGGTGCTGATGATGTACTTAAATTTTCCGGGTGCATTTGAGGAACAAGAGGGTGAGATTGCAAAGCGCCTTTTGTTAATATCAAGAGAACGGCAGCATAGATTGGTTTTTCGATTGCTATCCCTTCATTGGTTGCTGGGTAGTTTTGGACAAGTTTTGGGTAATGGAGGGAAGGGTAGTATTGTTTCTGGAATCAGTAGGTACATCTACCCAAATGTCTTTGATCCTCTTGCCTTGAAGTCACTGAAGCTGGATTTGCTTGCATTTTGCTATATCTCTCTCGATTCAAGGAGATATAGAGGGGCAGGGTCAGGGTCAGGGGAGCCTGTCCATGGGGAAAAGGAAGTTGAACTTTCTGTTAAGTACTTTGAAGATTGTCTAGTCTCTTGGTTTAAATGGTTGCCTCCTCAGAGCACAGAGACTGTCGTGGCCTTCCGGACCATCCATAAGTTATTGATTGGTGGATTATATCATTCTTCTACTGCTGATTCATCAACATCTAAGATTCTTGTGGAGTCTACCATCTTTCGCACTATACAGGTATGTCTTTCATGCAACTCTCCAATCTTTCTTTTGTATTTTGCTCTCATGAAAACTATCTCAGATGAATTTGTGTTCTCAATATAAGGTTGCTTTCACTATACTGTGTTATAGCATGCCAAGCTAGACTTTCCAGTTATTGTAAATACATTGCATTCTCTCAATAGTAGCTGTTAAGTGATCCCATTAGCTTTCCATCCAATGGATCCTACATTTACTTTCTTTCCAAAGTAATTGTGATGTTTGTTCGAATTTTGTAAATTGTTGAAGTTAAATAATCTTAACCTTTTAATGAACAACAAAAGCATATGGCTCATAGCAATGAACAAGGGAAAATAAACACCCTCCAGCATTATAAACATAATCTCCTCGCTGATCAACATATTAGTGAAATAACAAGTCGTAGTTAAGCTCTATGTACAATGGAAAAGGGTTATATATTGGACTCGGTATTAGGGTTTGCCATTTACATAACATTTGGAGATATGAATGTGTATTATGCTGTCTTTAATCTCCCTATTGAACTGCTTGCTGATCGCCTTTTTTATGTGGATTTTGAGGTACATCTTTAAAAGAGGTTAGTAGTGGAATTACTAATTTGGCAACTGGTAGTTCTGGTGGCTGTATAGATTCTTTCCAAACATTGAATATTTAATATGGAAACCCTTTCCATAGAACTTTTCAATTAATATAAAAGTGACCCCGAACAAATTAATTATAACTTTTCTTAACATTATAAATCAAGTTCTGCCAGTGAAATAAGGACTTTTTGTATTTACCAAGACAGAAAACATGAGGGTTAAAGCATAAAAAGTTTAATTTATTGAAAGCCAGGAGTCCTAAGCATCTTTCCAGCTTACATTCTTTGTCCTAGTGTCAGTGCATTTTCTAGTTTATGGTCCTCCTTTTTCTATGGTATTCATTTGATCTTATTTTTTCCTCTGCAGAGCATGTTGGTGAACTTAACATTGGACTTCCAGAAGTTGGTACCTATAGTTGTTGCTCTCGTTGATCGCTTGCTGCAATGCCAAACTCACTTCTTTTTGGGTGAAAATCTGCTTCTGACTTTTGATGAGCATTTGCTTCCTAAGCTTACCGTCAGTTACGGATTAACTTCATATTTCCCAATTATTGATAGAATTTGCAAAAGTGGTACCATTTCCCCTCAGTGCCAGTTAGAGCTGCTCAAGAAGTTCATGGTTTTCCTTGTCAGTAAACATGGTCCAGATTCTGGACTAAAATCTTGGTCTCAGGGGAGTAGAGTCATTGGAATATGTAGAACAATGCTAATGCACCATCAAAGCTCCAGATTGTTTATTCCACTTTCTCACCTGCTTGCATTTACTTGTCTTTATTTTCCTGATCTGGAGGTGCGCGATAATGCAAGGTACTAATGAGGGGTAGATTTTCTAATTATAGAATTCTGCATGTCATTCTTTGAAATTCTTTGCTAACTTATTTATGTAATTGCCAGGATTTATCTGCGAATGCTAATTACTATCCCTGGGAAGAAACTAAAGCAGATATTGAACTTTGGTGAACAACACATGGGCATCTCTCCATCACCACATGCAAGTTCATTCTTCAATGTTCCTTCCCCTAGACATATTCATGATGTGAGGAAATCCAAAAATATTTCATCATATATTCATCTTGAACGGGTTGTACCATTACTAGTGAAGCAATCTTGGTCTTTATCTCTGCCAGCCTTGGGTTATAATCCAGATAAATCTGATCATTCTGAAGGCATCAAGGAAAGTGATGCTCCGGTTGTTGAAAAAGATGACGATGCTCATGATAATCTTGAATCTGCCCTAGAATCTAGAAGTATTGAGCGACAACAGGGGCCATTGCGAGTGATGGACTCAAAGATCGCAAGAATTTTAGAAATACTGAGGCAACATTTTTCATGCATTCCTGATATTAAATACACGCCAGGATTCAAGATCAAAATATCATGTACCTTGAGATTTAAATCAGAGCCTTTCAAACGTATCTGGGGATTTGATATTCCTGGTAGTGACAGTGGGCTTGATACACTTCCCGCCATCTATGCAACACTGCTCGTGTTTTCATCCTCTGCTCCATACGGAAAAATTCCCTCTTATCATATTCCATTTCTTTTTGGTGAGCCAAGTCATTCAAGTTTGAATGAGACATTGGATATTGTTCCAATTGAAGTGGATCAAAAACAAAGATTCAGGGCAT
This sequence comes from Fallopia convolvulus, assembly GCA_964016875.1. NCBI lineage: Eukaryota > Viridiplantae > Streptophyta > Magnoliopsida > Caryophyllales > Polygonaceae > Fallopia > Fallopia convolvulus. The sequence goes on from OZ024725.1 coordinate 50,307,814, forward strand.
CTGTTATGATTGAGTTAGAACCAAGAGAACCAGTCCCAGGCCTAGTTGACGTTGTAATTCAGTCAAATGCAGAAAATGGTCACATTATCCACGGACAACTTCAAAGTATCTCAGTTGGTATTGAAGACATGTTTCTTAAAGCTATTGTCCCACCTAATATTCCACTTGATCTAATTCCTGGATATTACTCTGACCTTTTTGACTCTTTGTGGGAGGCTTGTGGTAGCTCTTCCAACACAGGTCGAGAAGTGTTCACATTAAAAGATGGAAAAGGTGCTGCAACAATATATGGAACACAATCAGTTAAGCTACTTGAAGTTTCCTCTATTTCTGTAATTCATTCTGTTGAGCAACATCTTGCACAGTTTGTTGTAAGCGTGATTGGTGAGCCTCTTGTGACACTTGTCAAAGATAGAGGCATTGTTGAAAATATTACTTGGAAGGAATTCTTGGCGGAATATGATGAAAGTCAAAGGCCTTTATATTTGACTTATTTCAATGAAGATGAAGATAAAGACGGTCCGGGCAATATTGTCAAGACGAATATGGGTTGTTTCCATGTGCTGGTATTTTTACCACCAAGGTACCATCTTCTTTTTCAGTTGGAAGTTTCGGATGTCTCCACATTGGTTCGAATTAGAACGGATCATTGGCCGTGCTTAGCCTACATAGATGATTATCTTGAAGCTCTATTCTCTTCATGCTAGTTTTTCCAGACCCATAGGAATTTTGAATTCACATTTTTTTGTCCATGGAAAGAGATTCATTCGGCATAGGAATAAGAGGTGTAAATATCCTTTCTACCCACAGCGAGTATTCACTGTATTAGAAATATGGGGATTTGCCCCTTTTGCTGTCTACTCAATCTTATTGTTAGTAACTTCACAACGCAGCTTTTGTTTGTTGCTGGGTTGTGATTGTGAAGGAAAAATGTAACATCAGATCTCTTTTTATAGCTATGCTGAGAACTTGCAATGCCCTTGCAGTTTCTTGCTTTATCTTTCTTTCATTTAGTTAGTATTTTTGCGAAAGGATGTTCGACAGGTCGACTGAAGGAAGATGTGAATCTGTGTCAAGTGAGTTGGGTCTAGTCAGGTAGCTTCAGTTTTGGGATAAAAAGGAGTCGAGTAATTTGAATTATGGATTACAAAGTGTTCTATTTCTTCTACCGTGTATGCATTATGGAATTGGTAATTAAGGACCTTTTGGTTTCCATAGTTCATGAGTTATAAAATATTTTTATGTTATAATACAATTGTTCAAAGTTTTGTTTAAAATGAATATATGTATTAACCTACTTATAATAAAGAATTTAGGCCCTGTTCGGCAATGCATTTTTAGAAAGCTTATTGAGTAGGCTTGGCAATTTCACCCGCACCCGGTGGGTACCCGAAAAACCGATCCGAAAAAACCCGAAAAAAAACGGGTGAAAAACGGGTGACGGGTGAGCGGGTGATGGAGCGGGTACGGTTTCGGGTATAGCCTCACCCGACCCGACCCGACCCGATCACCCGATCCGATCACCCGACCCGGTCACCCGACCCGACCACCCAACCTGACCATCCGGTTTTTTATCCCACATCGGAAAATTGGTAGAAGGAAAGGAGAAGAGGAGCTTATAAAAAAGGATAGGAGAAGAGGAGAGGGTTAAGTGTTTAAAGTCTAACCATAGAGATGGACTTTGAGACTTCTAATTAAATCTATTTTTTGGCTAATCCAATGGATAGGCCCTATATAGATAGGTTTAAATTTTAGTTTATTTTGTTTACGGGTCATCGGTTGACCCGTTAATTTTAGTTTATTTTTTTACGGGTCATCGGTTAACCCGTTGAACAAATAAACTTAAGGTTAATTTATGATTGAAAACTAAAAATTTTAATTTTTTATAACACCCGAAAAAAACCCGATCCGACCCGAAAACCGACGGGTTTTGGGTGGGTCGGTTTCGGGTGGAACCCGTCGAGTGAAATTACCGGGTCGGGTGGGCGGTTTACAACCGCGGGTCGGGTGGTGGAAGTAGTCCACCCGCACCCGACCCGACTCATTGCCATGCCTATTATTGAGATTAACAAGAAAAATAAGCTCAAGTTCATGTGTTCGGCAATAGTGTATTTATGGAAGTTTATCGAACTTATATCTAGCTCAAAAATTAATCAACATACCCCGACCTTACCAAGCTTATCGAGCATACGTATCATACTTATGAAAGTAATTCTCTACCGAACACTCCATGGCTTATTGAAAAATAAGTACCCAAGTTCAACACCTAATTTCAACATTAGCAAACATAAGCTTCGGCACGACAACACCATCAGCTTCACCAACGATAAGTACCTTGTTATCAAACATACCCTTAGTAATATGTATTAAGCTCTACTTGTGCATCTTCTCTTTCTCGCCTCATCACCACAACACCCCACCACGATTCATCTTCACCGGTAATATCCTTCACCTCTTTCTAACCATAGATCTTCTTTATCGCCCTCGTCTTCATGAACAACACTATCTTCACTATCATCGACTTCATTATTTCTCTCTCCGCTAAATTTGATGCTTTGCCGCAATTAGTTCGGCAATTGGTATGTGGTAAATGTATATATGGATTTGTGTTTTTCTTGGTTAATTCAAGTTTCATGCTGAAAATTTGGTAGATTTTGCAAACTTTGCAAATGATTTTTTGTAGATGACTAGCCACAACAAAAACAACACACACACATATATATGCATGTACATTATTTTCCCATAGAAAAGACAACTTTTCTTCCTCTCCAGTCTAAGGTTGTGGAAGCTAGAGTTTTCTTTATGACATTGTGCAAAACTCACTAGTTTTGGGTTGGTTTATGAGTTCGATTGATCGTGTTTTGGAATATTCATGGTATTGGATTTTCATGTCGACTTTGTGTGAGATTCACTGATTTTGGATTGGTTTTTATTTGATAGATTGGGTTTTGGAATATTCATGACATCATGAACGTGTAGAGAAGGTTAGGAATATGCATCTTATGAAGGATGAAAGTGCTATTGTTATAAAAAGTTCAACATCGAAGGATATTTAGAATACGAGCTCGCTTTCGCTCGTTGGCTCATTGCTTACAATCTTCCTTTTCACCGTTTTTGCCTTGAAAACTACTATAAAAGAGGTTTGGCGATTAAAGTAAGGCTTTATTTCTGTAAAAATTGAAGAAATCTATTTGTTTTTCAATCCATCAGCGTTCGATCTATTCTTTTTTGCATGAACAAGTTATATCTTTTTGCATGAACAAGTTATAAAACATCCCACTAAAATGGGCTTTAATATAGATGATATTTGGATTATATTGTATGACTTGTAGGTAGCTTTGATGATGAAAGTTGTGGATAAAGGTCTAGGTATTCGATTGCAGACATTTGTGAACTTGATGATTCGGATGTTATTATTTGTAGTTGTTTTTGCAAGTTAGGGTTTTAGTTGATATTAATTTAAAGGGGAATTATGATAGAGTTGGACAAGAAAAAAGATGTGGATTAAAGTTATATGTGAGAGGCTACCAAACTTATGTTATACTTGTGGTTTGTTAGGTCTTGTGGAATTAAATTGTGAGAATGAGGAGGGAAAAGGTTTATCAAAATGAATATGGGGATTGGTTATTGAACTCGCCATTATAAGTGATTGCGGAATGATCAACTTTTGAGAGAACATGTGGTCTGGAATATGAAGTCTTTACGTGGAGGATCTACAACATCCCTATTTTGCAACATTGGGTATTACCGCCAGTGACCTTGAATTTTACCGTCCAAAGTCACCCAAGGCTTTAAATAATTTAATTAAACACAATTAAAGAAGAAGTGACTAAAAGCGGAATTTTATTTATTGATAAGAACATTCATTTATTACATTGAGAGCCGTTTTACAAATGATGTAGCAACGGAAAATGAAGCCCATATTAAAAAGGGTTGAAAAGACGTATTTAAAAATACATGTATGTTTCTCCAAGACAAATCACATGATGATGATTTGCTTGGTTAAAATAGAAGAGCTGGTGCATTATCTTCTGAATGCTTTGCTCTTTAAAAATCCCTTCCTTCTTTCAACGTCGTCTTGCCTTGATTTTCTATCCTTGTATAATGTTTCTCGAATCTTCTAGCCTTTTTCTTCAAACTTTGGTGTGAACTTCCTAGAGTCTGGCATAAGTCGCGAAGGGTGAGAAATGTCAAGCAAAAATGCGGAAAAGCGGAAATAGTCTAAGGAGACTAGGCAAGCGAGAATGGAAATTTTCAGGGGTATTATGATAATTTATAATATTCGAGAGCTTTTATCGGGATGTGATTTTAGATGTAGAACTTTATGTGGGGCTTATCGGAATGGAAAGGAGTATATCTCGAGATGAGATAACTCGTTAATCCAGAGAAGAACTACGAGATTGTAGACTTCTTAGAGTAGAAAGCATGTTGGGAACGTTATTAATTCATACAAGTTTTGAAAGCCTCCCGCGCCCTTGTCGATCCTCAACCAACCTCATCTTATTCACTACTCTAGATAGGGGAGGTGGCCGGAAGCGCTTAAGTACCCGCCCACCTGAGACAAGCCTGAATAAGCATTCAGATTGGAAAGACGATCCTTTCAAGAACCGGGAGCCGGGCGGTCTTTCCAAGTTGTACTACTCCGACCCGGTTTTGGTTTCTTTTAATTGTGCTTTGGCACTTATCTTGTATCGTGATGAAAACTTTCACTTACGTTAATGATTTTTTTAAGAGTGGGGGCCATGAAAGGGCCCAGGTCCACTTAAAGGAAATGAAGGAATTTCATGCCTCTTTCATCTTGAGTGTTCAAGCCTCTTTCATCCTGAGTGTGCAGACCTCTTTCATCCTGAGTGTGCAAGCCTCTTTCATTCTGAGGATACCGGGCCTCTTTCATCCCGAGTATATTGGCATCTAGCTAGTGCATAATATAATATCGTCTACGCTAATCCATAACGAATCTCGAAAAGAGATTGAAACAAACAAGGCCACAAATCATCGGTCCTAAAGTTCGGTACTAGCATAGTACAAATCATAATAACAATATGTCATTATTTCTAAGTAAATGAATAAACCTAAGTTCATTCATTTTAACAAACATGTAGTTCCCCAACATAGAAGAATTTTCTTTACGGAAACGAAATATATATATATAAAGGTTACAAGGGAGAATATTCAATTGCCTTAATTTGCGAGCGTGTACTTTCGAACGGTACGGAATTCGATGGCTTAGACGGGATTGAGGCTTTGACCTAACGACACGAGAGATAACGAGAGAAATTTTATAAAAATTCCTTATCTCTTTCAATATTTTATTTTCTCTTATTTTCCTTTTTATAAGAGAAATTTATAAAGACTAAATTAATAAAATAATAATTTAGGTGGAGGTACTAAATAATAATATCCTTGATTATTATTTTTTTGATTGTAATATCCCAAGAGTACTTTATAAAATAATTATATTAAAATAAAGTTGTATATAATTTGAAAGTCAATACAACTCCTTTTTTACTTATTATTAATTATTACTATTCTATGGTTAAAGCCCATTAAAATAATCACAACTTTTTATTACAACCCAAAGTTAAAATAATATATTCGAACTATGTTGGGTAAATCTTTATAAATGACATGCTAGGTGATAAAGTTACATAAAGTCCATTAATAATATATTTTCTATATTATTTACATTCCATATTGATTATATAAATTACTTATTTATAGAAAAAAAATCCTTTTTATGATATATCTTTAGTTTATATTCAATATATCTTTTTATTCTATACTTTAACCATATATTTCATGACCAAAAATATCTTATCAAAAATATTTAATTTTATAATATGCTCTTTAAGTGACATGCAAACTAATATAGTTACATAATTTCCTCTTTAATAACTCACTTATAATATTTATTCAATTAATTTAAATGAATATTATATATATGTAGAAATTATTTTATAAACTATTACTAATTAAAATATGAGTCGGGAAATTATACCTAGCGAAAACGAGAGCAGAATGGGCACGAATTTCGAGGTGGTTGGTCCACACCTCTTTTCATTCTTCCCAAACGAAAGAAAACAACACAACTAGCCAACTTCGTCGGTGTGCTACATCGTCGTCTGAAGGCCAATGGGGGCGCTTTAAGCGACAATCGGTAGCTGGACACCCCCTCTACCAACTGTTGGCAATGGATTATGCTAAGGTAGCTAGAAGGCGGCGTACGGTGGTCGGGAACTTCGGTTGTCGCCAGCCCATTCTCTTGGAGTAGGTGCAAGTTGGTCGTCAAGGTAGGTTTGCGCGGTCCTAGAGGCGAAACCATTAATTGGTCGGGGATGTAAGTTGCGACTGTTGAAACCTCGCATCCCTTTCTGTCTATTGTTGGCAAAACTGCCGGAAAAGGATGTGTATCGAAGGCATACGAGCTTGGAGAAAATCGCTCGTCACCAGCCCGGAAAACCCGAAAACTACATATAGTCGAGTGGTTTGAATGCATTTTGGCTCGATTTTTGTGGTGTTTGTTCCAAATTGATTGAGGGGTTTTGTAGGCAATTCCTTCCTCGATATTTTGGAACTTGAATCACAAATTTTGGTGGAGAAACAAGCTTGGAATCGATTTTTGAAAGTCATGTAAAACTAGGGGTTTCTTAAAAAAAATCAGATTTGGGGTTTTGGGGGATGAATTGGGACGAAATTTGACTTAGGAAAGAGAGATAATTGTTGTGCTTCTCCTCTTGCCCAAGGACCCCTTTTATAGGGAAGAACATGGGATTGAATTTCCTCCACCATGGTCAAGTCTTGTTTGCTTGCAAGATAAGAGAAGGTTTGATTGGTGGAAGGAGAGGTAGTGCATGAAGGGTGATTGGATGAAGAGGAGGTGGAAGAATGGAGGAGGATTGGAGAAGAGAATGATGGATTTGATGTACATCAAATCAATTCTCCATTGTTAGTCTTTTTGCAAGAAAGGGGAAAGGAAGGGAATAAATAGTTTTTAGTTCCTCAAATAATAGAAAAGTCTCTATAGCATAGCGGAATTAAGGAGTGTTGTTAGTTTGGCAAATGTAAGAGGTTGTGAGTTTAAATCCCTCTTGCATTTTTATTTTTGGTCCTTTCCTCTTATTTTTATTTGTATTATAAATTTAATTGAATTAAACTTCAAAATTTTATTTAATTTTAATTAATTAAAATTTATTTGTCATTATACTATGCCTTTATAAGTTTTTAATATTAAATTATGAAAATCATAATAGTAACTAAACTCTCTATTTTAGAGAAATACTTAAATAAATAAAAAATTATTGTTTCTTTTTAGATAGAAATAGCGCCTATTACATGATCAAAGAAAGATGTAGGTGTAGAGGATGATGTTATTAATAAAAACAAGGGCTTGCATAAATCTTTCTTAGAATTGCTAGAAGAAGTTGAGGATGGGACCATAAACAATAATGGGGAGAATATAGGGATTGGGTTAAGTATAGTTAAATCAGTGGTGGGAAAGGTAGGTGCAATTGAATTGTTGAAGGGGGGGGGGGAGAGTAATGAAATAGAGAGGGAAAAGAGGGAGTAGTGAAAAGATGGGGTCCTTCCTTGCAAAAAGTCATGAGTATTATTAGTTACAATTGTCTGAGGTTAGGGAAGGCTCGAGCAATTGAGAATCTTGTCGAATTGGTGAGAAGAGTAACCCTAAATGCGCTTTTCCTCATCGAGATTGTGATAGGTTGAAAATGGAAAGCATCAAGCGTAAGGTTCCATTTAAGTATAACATCATTGTGGGTTGCATTGGAAGATCGTGGAGCCTTTTTTTGATGTAAGAAGAGTGTTGATTTAAGGGTTTTGTCTTAGAAGACTCATCATATTGATGCTAATTTTGATCGTTGTTCTGATGTTAATCGATGGAGACTAACTTGCATTTATGGATGGCTGAAAAAGAAGATAAGCATCACACATTTGAGTTATGTAGTTATTAGAGGATGAGTGTAGTGTTTGGATGTGCATGGGAGATTTCAATCAAATTACTAACTTGGGAGATAAGGAGGATGGTGTTGAGCGAGATATAAGAATGATATTAGAGTTTAGAGGTGCTTTAGATGGGTGTAATTTATGAGAAATTGCTTTTTTGTGCTCTAAGTTCACATGCGATAATGGTAAAGAAAGGGAAGAGTTTATACAAGAACGACTTGATATGGGCTTAGCAAATGTGGACTGGTTTGATCTCTTCATAGGAGGCAAGGATGTTGTTCTTGAACTGATCATGAGATGCGTGAATTCGGTCTCTTTAATTTCTCGATTAAGGCAAGGTGACCCATTACCTCCTTATTTATTCTTGTTATGTGATGAAGGCTTGTGATGTATGTTGCAACAAAGTGAACTTCGAAATCAGTTTTAGGGAGCTTCAGAATCGGATTTAGGGAGCTTCCAAATCGCTTCCATTAATTCTTCTCTAATGATATTGTTCTTTTTATGAAAGCTACTTGTCATCAGAGCTTTGAAATTGTTAAAATTCCCCATGACTATGGTCAGGCATCTTGTCAAAAAGTTAACTTCACAAAGTCATAATTATATTTTATCAAGATTGTCATACACTCATACTAAATGAACTTCGGTAAATTTTGGGGGTTCGTGAGGTGAATAAGCATGAGAAACACTTGGGGTTGCTAATTGTTAAGACGTATGTGAAAAAGATAAACAATACCAAAAATAGAAACACATAAATTTAATGTGGTGCGTGAATAGAAAGTTAGCTACATTCACCATCAATGAAGATTATAATTTTAAAAAGGATCTCAAAATGATGTAGATCAAAACTAGGTAAAGAATATAGGCGCAACACCTTGGATTTGAGATCCTTTATAAAGGATGAAAGAGCTATCCCATTTCACAAAGAGCTCTACTTTTTCATGTTTTGAGTGAGCACAAAGAACTCTGAAGTTAAGCATGTAGGGGCGAAAGCATAACTGGAATAGGTGATCTCCTGGAGAGTCCTTGTGTTGGAATGGGTTGACACTTCTAAGACCTTGAGCCCTACAAATAGTATCCACAGAGTTTGAATCTCACTTCTACCTAAACTAAGTTGGATATTTTGTTATGAAGATTATTGTCTACAACAACAACAACATTGACCCAGTGAGGTTCCGCTACAATGAAATCTGGGGTTCAAGATGGGGGTACCCCTGCCCAAGGAAAGGAGGTACGCTCGATACACCTAAGAAAAATTGACATTCAACCATGTGACAATAATAACTGAATTTAGTAAGAAAGCACCAAAATTGATATATGGACTAAATCCATCTCAAAGGCAGTGTATAAAAGCCAATGAGCATGAGGATGCACCCTAGAAAAAGGAGGGGTGCAACACGATAACTTTCAAGGAGGTCAGTCATCCTATTACTATTAACTACCCTCGCCCAAGCATGCTTAATTTCAGAGTGTTCTCTCTATTTTGATTACTCACTCAAACCACCGCTATGCACAATTTAATGAAGACTCTAACAAGTTTAAACCTATTAGATTAATCCCCTTGAATAAAATCATATTAGTTTCCAACTCAATTCAAGCAAAAGATATTGATTTTGATCCGCTTCACATCGTTGGGATCAAGCCAACCCCTATATAATTTAGCCTAGCATATTGAAATTGATAATCAAAGAAATAAAATTAAACATAGAAGTAGAAAATATGAACAATAATTGAAAGAGAAAACTTACTAGAAATTCAATTGAAAAAACAAGTAGATCCAAAGTGCAATAATTCTCCAAATTGTAAGAAACTAGAATGAAACCCTAGAAAATCTCTTCTGTTTTTTCCCAACTAAAAATAGAATAATTATGCCTAAAAATTCCTCCTTAAAAGAGTTTTCTAAAAAGTATTTATATGAACTCGCCATAAAAACAGAATTGTATCCCTTCGAGATATGCCTAAAAATTCCTCCTTAAAAGAATAATTATGCCTAAAAATTCCTCCTTCAATTGACAGTATCCTAACGCTATTTTCGGAGGCTCTTTTGACCCACTTAGAGTTGGAATCTGAACTCGCCATAAAAACTTGAATTGTATCCCTTCGAGTTAGCTTTCCAATTATACCAAGCTCAGCTTCATCCAACCACCGTAGCTCCTGAACGATGCGTCGCAAGAAAGTGGTGCCAAAATAACTCCAAATCAACACTTGACTTCAAAATCTTCTTAACACTTGATTTCTTCACTTTATCTCTTGAATTTGACATTCACAAAACACTTATAACAACATCCTAAACCGCTGATAAAAAATGCTAAAACGTCCTAGATACATTGTACAAACTATAGTGTATCAAATTCCTCCATACTTAGACCTTGCTTTTCCTCGAGTAAGTTCAAAATAAAATCAAGAAAGACAGTGCAATCAAAAGTCTACAGGAAGTAAAGGGAGAAAATGATCTAAAACTAAAGAGCACTCAACAATAAGCTCACAACTCAAACCAAAGTAAAAGAATGAAAGTGCATACAAATGAATTCCTAGCACAATCTATCACTCAAAACAATACATATCAGAATCAGAGTAAGAACCCATAACAATAATCCCCAAGCCCCAGCAAGAATGTTCCTAAGCACTCATTTTTTTCACTCATTCTGCTTAGGGGCCCTTTCGGGTTTTCACCTAACTGCTCATTTTATTTTTCTATAGATGTGCTCACCAACTCACTTTCATTCTTTTTAGCCTCTTATTACCCCAACCTAATGTCGGTCCGGGCCCCTGATTTTGGCCTGAGCAGCCCTTTCGGGTTTTCAACTCAGCATAGGTGATAGCTTGCATTTAGGTATAGCTTAGGACTCATATTTATGTTTATTTTGCATGGTTTTTGCTTAGTTTAGTCTAGTTCTTAGGTTTTTTAGGTATTCTAGGAAATTCGGGTTTTGCGCTTGTTTTGTTCGGTTTTGCAGATCTTTAGGTAAACAAGCGTAGACGGGATGGATCTTAGGGGACTATGGTGGAGTTTGAGAAAGCTTAGAGTGATACGAGTGAAGATCAAAAGAACCAAGGCCCAAGAGCTTGTGCGAAAAGAACTCTTAAATCCGGGTTATACATTGGAGTTGTTGTTTTGACACCTCTATCTTGCAATGCTTGGTTTGGGATCTATTGTGGTCGGATGAATCTGAATTTGGTATCATTGGAAACATAATTCGAAGAGCTAAAATTCATATTTTTACTCCGAGTCCAAATTCCAATTCTAACTGGGTGAAAACAGCCTCTGAAGTGTCACCTGAATGCTGAACCGAGGCAATTGCGCGGGTTAGCATACTAAAAGCGCTGGTTGCAACCCGAGCAATTCCAACTGAATGCACATTACGCTGGTTGACAATCGCGCGGCCGAGCAATTGGCAACCCGAGCAATTTGGAATTTCACGCGGAGACTTGGGCCGACTTTTGGGCTTTACTTTTTGGGCTTGTTTGATTATGTTTCCGAAGATGTGCTTCTTTGTAGGGTTTTTGAGGATTGTTTTAAGGCATATTTAAGCTTTTGTTAGTTTATCTCTTTCATAACTTTTATCATACTTTTGGAGGCTAGGTTTTTTCCAGAAGAGAGCAACTTTGAACCTCTTGTAAGTTTTTCTTTATTTTAATTATGCATTGCTAAATTTATTGTGTTTGGCTAGTTATTGAAGTCATGATTTACATATTGTTGTGAGGTTTGATTTGATTCTCAACAAACTTGAATAGAATTTGTTTCCTTTTCTTAATTGAATCTAAACTAGGGTTTTATTAGATTAGCTACCTAATTGGATATCTAGTTATAACTGAATCTTATTAATTATCGGTCGGAGTTAATTTGATCAAGAGTATACTTTAATCAATTTAGTACCGGTTGGACTTAGTTGGTTAAAGAAGGGAATAAATTCACAAGTCACTTAGATGTCTGGTTGCTCTAAGTGTTTGTTTCTATTGATAACTTGAATCGTTATGTTGTTGTCTAATTGAATCTAAAAGGTATTTTAGGTTGTTAGATGATGAGGGTTGTTAGACTGGTAGTTCTATCAACTAAATATGAAACTTGGGTTTTAATCCTTAGTAGGGTCATAATCCACAATATATTATTCAAGTGAGAAGAGAATCAAGAGAATCGGTGATCAACAAATCAATGTCATGATGGATTTAACTAGTTGAACACGCTTGTTCTTCATATATTTAAATCATATTTGCATTCGTACTTATTTTTATTCTTGCATAGTAGTTTGAATAATAATTCTAAAACCCCCCTTTGGTTATTTGGCATACAAGTAATAACACAAATACACAAGTCCTTGTGGGATCGACCCTTACTTGCCGCTCTACTGAGTTGGTAAAGCTAAGGTTTCTTTGATAGGCATTAATAATTACTGAAAACACCTCATCAAATTTGGCGCCATTTCCGGGGACTCATCGCTATTTGTGTTTTTACTTTTGTGCTATTCTTGGTGTTGTGAACCTATCTTACGGTTCATAACACCCGTGCTACTAATCTATGGCTTTGTTCGATTGTAGACAACTGCAGGATGAACACTTCCATGACTATTTTTCAAGATTTCAAGACCATGTGTTTGAACTTGGTGCTTGGGGATTACGATACAGTTATAGAGAGGTGAACATGGGAGTTATCCATGGTATGAATTTTGAGACAAGAGGGTTGGCCGACGACATTAGCAATGAGAGGCTTTTATTTATGAAACCTGAGGAATGTTGGGATTATCTTTTCTTTTATGAGCCATCAAAGCTTTCTAGTTGAGTCATCTTCTCAACCACCCCAGTCAGTTGATAATTCTCTTGTGGATATAATCATGAATATCTCAAAAAGGGCGGATACTATAATCATGGAGCATTGTGAGTCATGTTCTTCAAGTTTTCATTCCACAATCTCATGTCCTTTTGAGCTGTGTGAAAGAAGTGGTGGAATCACATTGGAGTCAAACGATCATGAGTCAGACACTCAGATTCAAGTTGAGGAGCAATCTAGTACACTTGATATGAGTTATGAAGATGAATTTGATGCTGATGAGGTATTTTCAGAGGTCGTTAATACCTATCAAAGAAACCTTAACTTTACCAACTCAGTAGAGCGGCAAGTAATGGTTGATCCCACAAGGACTTGTGTATTTGTGCTTTTACTTGAATGTCAAGTAATCAAAAGGGGGTTTTATGGAATAAATATCTAAACTACTATGCAAATATAAAAGTAAATATGAATGCAAGAGACGATTTAAATCAATAAGTGACAAGCGTATTCAACTAGGTAAATCCATCATGACATTGATTTGTTGATCATCGATTCTCTTGATTCTCTTCTCACTTGAATAATCTATTGTGGATTATGACCCTACTAAGGATTAAAACCCGAACATCAGATTTAGTTGATAGAACTACCAGTCTAACAACCCTAATTATTTAACAACCTAGAAGACCTTCTAGATTCAATTAAACATCAACATAACGCTTCAAGTTATCAATAGAAACAAATACTTAGAGCTACCAGACATCTAGTGACTTGTGAATTTATTCCCTTCTTCAACCAACTAGTCCAACCGGTAATAAATTGATTAAAGTATACTCTTGATCAAATTAAATCCGACCGGTAATTAATTAGATTCAGTTATAACTAGAAATTCAATTAGGTGATCAATCTAACAAAATCCTAGTTTAGATTCAAATAAGCACATGTAATAAACTCTATTCAAGATTATTAAGAATCAATCAAACCTCACAACTATATGCAAATCATGACTTCAATAACTAGCCAAACACAATAAATTTAACAATGCATAATTCAATTAAAAACAAACTTACAAGAGGTTCAAAGTCTGCCTCTAGAGAGAAAAACCCTAGCCTCCAAAAGTTATGATCAAAATTATGAGAAAATAAACTAACATAAGGTTTATATATGTCTTCTAAAATAACCCTCAAACACTCTATCTTTAACATACTACTCGGACATGATATAAGCTCAAAAACCAAAATCAAAGCCCAATCCTTCGGCCCATCAACGTCCGTGTGAAATCCATAAATTGCTCGGTTTGACATATTATGTGGCCGCGTAATCTGCGATACCATACTTCTAGTCTTCAGTTGCTATTGCGCGGGCTGCATTGCTCGGCTTTATTGCTCGGCGTGCATCTCGAGCTTTTGCTCCTTCCTTGTCTTCACGTCTACCTCTTCAATCTTCATTCTAGCATCTCCTAGCTTCTTCAAGCCACCCACCACCATCATGATTAACCAATCCTTGCCCTGTTGTTGCTCCTAAATCTAAAAACCTGCAAAACCGAGCAAACAAGCGCAAACTACCCGACAACACAAAAACCTAAAAACTACATAAAAAACCAACCTAAAACTAGCTAAAACATATAAAACATGCATCTAAACTACTCATTTATGCAAGCTATCAAATTCCCCCATGCTTAACCCTTGCTTGTCCTCAAGCAAGACATAAATCAAAATCACACCATAGAAAATGCAATCATACATCCATCCCAAGTCAAACAAGCATTTCACATATAATCAAAAACCCGACCAAGATTTCCTAACATGCATTATAATAAGCGAAAAGTAAAGACCATTCATTCATTCTAGACCTCACCAAGGTAAATGTGTTTGCACTCAAACTCTCACGTGTTTAAGGGTATGTGTTTTACTCAAAATCAACCATGAAAACTGGACTACCATATGCTTGCATCAGAGTTCTAAATCTCCACCGTTGGTGATCAAACACATAACAAAACTCAAGAGGTCTTTTAAGGGTTGTAATGGGACCAAGGAAAAGAGAAATTTGGAAGGGATCATATTTGGCTTGTGGTGCTAAATCTGGGGTAAAGAACTAATCCTAACCCAAACTTTCACACTTTCTTTTCTTACTTCTCCCAAACTTTTCTTTCTCAACTCCATAAACACTTTCATACACTTGTTTCTTCTTCTTTTTTTCTTCCTTCGCCTCTTCTTCAACTCTTTCTTTCATACTAATGAAGACTACTAACAATTAAGCTCAAATTTTTTTCTTTGTTTTGCAACAAACTTTTCATCTTCATTTTTTTTTTCACTTTGCAACCAAGAGTTGTATTTCCTCTTTTTCCACCTTTTTCTTCCAACTCCCCCATACTTACATCAAACTCACACAAAAGCAAAAACACAACCTGAAGTCCTAATCCCGGATGGGTCAAGCTTATTAGGCTAGGGAAATTTTGTGGAGCTATCAAAAATAGGCTTAAACTAGAAATTCAATTAGGTGATCAATCAAACAAAACCCTAGTTTAGATTCAATTAATCACAGGGAATAAACTCTATTCAAGATTGTTGAGAATCAATCAAACCTCACAACTATATGCAAATCATGACTTCAATAACTAGCCAAACACAATAAATTTAGCAATGCATAATTCAATTGAAATCAAACTTACAAGAGGTTCAAAGTCTGCCTCTAGAGAGAAAAACCCTAGCCTCCAAAAGTTATGATCAAAATCATGAGAAAATAAACTAACATAAGGTTTATATATATCTTCTAAAATAACCCTCAAACTCTCTATCTTTAACATACTACTCAGACATGATATAAGCCCAAAAACCAAAATCAAAGCCCAATCCTTCGGCCCATCAACGTCCGCGTGAAATCCCTGAATTGCTCGGTTTGACATAATACACGGCCGCGCAATCTGTGATCCCGCACTTCTAGTCTTTAGTTGCAATTGCACAGGCTGCATTGCTCAGCTTCATTGCTCGACGTGCATTCCGAGCTTTTGCTCCTTCCTTGTCTTCACGTCTACCTCTTCAATCTTCATTCTAGCATCTCCTAGCTTCTTCAAGCCATCCACCAATCCTTGCCCTGTTGTTGCTCCTAAACCTAAAAACCTGCAAAACCGAGCAAACAAACGCAAACTACCCGACAACACAAAAACCTAAAAACTACATAAAAACCAACCTAAAAATAGCTAAAACATATATAAAATATGCATCTAAACTACTCCTATATGCAAGCTATCAGATGCCCAACATGAATTCACACCTATAAGGCAAGTTGAGGAGATCATCACAAAGGCAAGAGAAGTTTGTGCAGGCATAGAGATTCTTACAAAGCCTAGGGAGCCTGAGCCATATTCACCCATGTGGAGTAAATTGCTTGAGGGTTTTACGGTTTTGGAAGAAGACTCTTTTTTCGACCATGATGACTTCTTTGTTGATGAAGTAGACAACCATGAGGGAGAAAATCAACACGATGCATCTATTAAGTCTCTCGCTGTCATGGTGTATCCTATGTTTGGCCTTGACACTCCTTGCTTCAGTTTCCCCACCTTCTCATATCAAGAGCTTATGGAGTTCCAAGAAGAGGAGCCAAGTCTACAAAACAAGGTGGAAGATGGAGAATATATGGAGTTCATGCTGGATAAAAGTGGTATTGCTGAAAAGTGCTTTGATTCATATTGTAAGTATTTTCTAAAGCCACCACTTGTGCTGAATTTCTTTGAACAAATGTCATCTCATGAAAATTGGGCACACGGGTTTGATAAATTAAAACGGTCTTTGAAAGTAGATTATGCATCTTTAATTTATCATTGTGTTACTTATGTTTTTCTAAGATGTGTGCACAAGGCTTTGACAGGTTACTAAGGGCATTGACAATGTCTAATCTTGTCAAATCATGCTAAGAGTCAAGCTAATGACGTTAAATAAGCGCTTATTGGGAGGCAACCCAATGTTTAGAGTAGATTTCCTTTTCGGTTTAATCTTTTTCTTTTTAGGCAGTTTTGTTTGTGTGTTAGATATCCCAGGTCTGAAGATTGATAATCTGAAGAACCACCACCGTCGGATTTCCCACCATCTTACCCGGATCACTAGAGTTTTTGTGAGTATTTCTCTTCTCTTTACTTTTTGGTATACTTTGAGGACAAAGTATGTTTTAAGCATGAGGGAAGGGAATTACTTTTGCATTGCATGTAGTTGCATTAATTTAGGTCATATTTAAAATTTTGCATGCATTGATTAAACTCTTAAAAATGAAAAAAATCAGAAAAATTGGAAAAATTAAAAAATATTGCATTTAGGTTTTTTTCCCCCATTGTTTGATTCCTCTTGTGTTTCTAAGTTAAGTATAAGTCCTAACCCATGAGTTACATGATATGCTAAAGTTTATATGATATGAGAATGATCATTCATTATTTACTTTGACTATAGGATTGAGCATGTATGTATATAGCTTGAGTTTTAGAATCATTCTGAAGTTCTAGACAAAAATTTGTCGTGTGAGATATTTTGGCCTTTCATGATTATATTTGTTCTCTACATTCTTGAGTGCATCGCCATGATTATCTAGCTTTAGAACTTGCGTTATGACTCTTTTTCAAGGTTGCTTTATATGATTGAATGAGTGACATTAAAATGATTGAGGCAATATTTCTTATTAGCCTAATATTTCCTTTCCTACCTTACAAGATCCATGTTCTTGACCCCCACTTATTTGAGCTTTAAGCCTGTTTTTATTAGCTCCACAAAATATTTCCTAGCCTATTAAGCTTGACCTATTTTTGGATTTAGGCTTTAAGGTTGTGTTTTTGTTTTGTGTGAGTTTTGTATAAGTATGGGGGAGGTTGAAGAAAAAAGGTGGAAAAGAGAAAATACAACTCTAGTGTTCAAAGTGAAAAAAAATGAAGGTGAAAAAAAAAGATGAGCTTGGAAGGTTAGTAACCTTCATAAGTATAAAAGAGTTGAAGAAGAGACAAGCAAAGAAGAAAAAAAAAGAAACAAAGTGTTTAAATGTGAATGTAAGGAGTTGGTAAAGTTGAGTTGGAAGTGTTGTGGAGTGAAATGAAATGTGTATTGAATTTTGGGTTTAGGATTAGTTCGTTATCCCGGATTTAGCACCACAAGCCAAATATGATCCCTTCCAAATTATCTTTACCTTGGCCCCATTACAACCTTAAAAAGACCTCTTGATTTTTGTTATGTGTTTGATCCCCAACGGTGGAGATTTAGAACTCTGATGCAAACTTATGGTAGTCTAGTTTTCATGGCTGATTTTTGAGTGAAACACATACCCTTGAACCCTTGAGAGTTTGAGTGCAAACACATTTACCTGGGTGAGGTCTAGAATGAATGAATGGTCTTTGCTTTTTGCTTGTTACATGCTAGGAAGTCTTGGTCGGGTTTTTGATTATATGTGAAATGCTTGTTTGATTATGAGATGGATGCATGATTGCATTTTTGTGGTGTGTTTTGGATTTATGTCTTGCTTGAGGACAAGCAAGGGTTAAGCATGGGGGAATTTGATAGCTTGCATTTAGGTATAGCTTAGGATGCATATTTATGTTTATTTTTCATGGTTTTAGCTTAGTTTAGTCTAGTTCTTTGGTTTTTAGGTATTCTAGGAAATTCAGGTATTGCGCTTGTTTTGTTCAGTTTTGCAGATCTTTAGGTAAACAAGCGTAGACGGGATGGATCTTAGGGGACTATGGTGGAGTTTGAGGAAGCTTAGAGTGATACGAGTGAAGATCAAAAGAACCATGGCCCAAGAGCTTGTGTGAAAAGAACGCTTAAATCCGGGCTATACATTGGAGTTGTTGTTTTGACACCTCTATCTTGCAATGCTTGGTTTGGGAGCTATAATAACGGTCGTATGAAGCTGAATTTGGTATCACTAGAAAGCTAATTTGAAGAGCTACAATTCATATTTTTACTCCGAGTCCAAATTCAACTCGAAGTGGGTGAAAACAGCCTCTGAAGTGTCACCTGAATGCTAAACCGAGGCAATTGCAGGTTAGCATGCTAAAAGCACTAGTTACAACCCGAGCAATGCAACCTGAGCAATTCGAACTGAATGCATATTACGCTGGTTGACAATTGCGCGGCCAAGCAATTGGCAACCCGAGCAATTTGGAATTTCACGCGGAGACTTGGGCCGACTTTTGGGCTTTGCTTTTTGGGCTTGTTTGATTATGTGTCCGAATATGTGCTTCTTTGTAGGGTTTTTGAGGATTGTTTTAAGGCATATTTAAGCTTTTGTTGGTTTATCTATTTCATAACTTTTATCATACTTTTGGAGGCTAGGTTTTTCTCTCAAGAGAGCAACTTTGAACCTCTTGTAAGTTTTTCTTTATTTTAATTACGCATTGCTATACTTAATGTGTTTGGCTAGTTATTGAAGTCATGATTTTCATATTGTTGTGAGGTTTGATTTGATTCTCATCAAACTTGAATAGAATTTGTTCCATGTGCTTAATTGAATCTAAACTAGGGTTTTATTAGATTAGCTACCTAATTGGATTTCTACTTATAACTGAATCTTATTAATTACCTGTTGGAGTTAATTTGATCAAGTGTATACTTTAATTAATTTAGTACCGGTTGGACTAGTTGGTTAAAGAAGGGAATAAATTCACAAGTCATTTAGATGTCTGGTTGCTCTAAGTGTTTGTTTCTATTGATAACTTGAATTGTTATGTTGTTGTCTAATTGAATCTAAAAGGTCTTTTAGGTTGTTAGATGATCAGGGTTGTTAGACTGATAGTTCTATCAACTAAATATGAAGTTTGGGTTTTATTCCTTAGTAGGGTCATAATCCACAATAGATTATTCATGTGAGAAGAGAATCAAGAGAATCGATGATCAATAAATCAATGTCATTATGGATTTAACTAGCTGAACACGCTTGTTCTTCATATATTTAAATCATATTTGCATTCATACTTATTTTTATTCTTGCATAGTAGTTTAGATAATTATTCTAAAAAAAAACCTTTGGTTACTTGGCATACAAGTAATAACACAAATACACAGGTCCTTGTGGGATCGACCCTTACTAGCCGCTCTACTGAGTTGGTAAAGCTAAGGTTTCTTTGATAGGTATTAACGATCACTAAAAACACCTCATCAATAGGATTTATATGTCTTTTTTTTTAAAATGACTTTTTTTACAAAACCGAATGCGACTGAAAGCAACTAACTAAGATAAGTTGTGAGTACTCCCTTCCCCATACTTAACCCCTTCATTGTGCTCAATGAAACTAAAGACAAAGGAATAAAGTAAAGGAAAAGGAAATCAGAAGACTCACTATGTTGATCCTGGCGGAAACTGAAGATAGTCATGTCAACCTCCCAAGTAGAACTCAACCTATAACTATCTCATCTCATCAATAGAAATTTCCATGTCCCTTAAATCGTTGTTGTCATCATCAAGTGTATCGCACATAAGAAGCTTCAAAAATCTCAACCAAAACAATGATAATCCAATGTAATGAATCTGTGGTGATCTTCGTAATAAAGGTATGTGTGGGAAAAGTACGGGTGTGGAGAATAGATAGTGGGGTTTACGGAGGTGTGGAAAATTGGAAATATGAAGTGTGGAAGTAAGAAATTGGTGAGTTTTGAATGGTAGAAAATAGAGATAAGGTGGGTGGAAGGTGGTTTAATGGAGGTTGGAGAGATAAAAGGATAAGAGAGGTAGAAGATGAAAGAGGATGGAGTGTAGAGGGAGTTGGGCCGGTGGACAGAAAGGCCCACTTTTCCACCGCGATCACAGTTCTAGTACCAGTCCGTCATTTTTTTTCGAAAAAACGTTCCGCGATCGCGGTTTTGACTGCGCGGTCGCAGTGCTTAACCAATAATGTTCTTTTGAACCTAGTACCTACAAGTTAGTTCCAAGAGATTGAAAGGAAACTTGAACAAAACAGAAACAAAAGAAAGAAAAAGGAAAAGAAAGCTTACCTCGAGTTACCTCTCAAGCAGAGCCTTTGTTTAACGTCATTGGCTCGACGTTTGGAATTTCTCAAGTATTATCATATATATCAAAATTTTCTTCTTTTCCATTAAATTCCATTGTAAAAATATCCTTTAGACACATTTATATGAGTTTTGGCAGTTTTTTAAGAAAGGTCTTCCCAGTAAAATAGGTCTATCATGCTTATTTGATTCCATGTCCAACACAAAGAAATCAACAGGGAAAAGTAGACCATTAACTTTAACAAGCACATCCTCCACTACCCTTTTGGACACAATCTAGATTGATCAGTCAATTTTAACACAGTTCTAGTGTCTTGTAAAGGTCTAGGTTTTAAAACCTCAAACAAAGCAGAAGGCATGACATTAATTGATGCACCTAAATCTAGCATGGCATTTTTAATCATTGTGTCACCAATAATGCATGGAATAGTAAGCATGCCAGGATCACTATACTTCTTAGGCAAACGCTTTTGAAGCACATAGGAGACATTTTCACTAATTATGACCTTCTGTTTCCCTTTTAATTTTTGGTTTCTCTTAATTGTGCAAAGCTCTTTCATAAATTTAGCAAATCTAGGAACACTTTTAATCAGATTAAGCAAAGGGATGTTTACCTCACACTTGGAGAATGTCTTAAAGATCTCCTTGTCGCTCTCGGGCTTCCTTGTATCCTTGAGTGCTTCAGGAAAAGGAGGAGGTGGTTTTTGAGAAACCATAGAAGGGAAATCCAGACGAATCTTTAGATTCTAGGACCCAGCCGCGATCGCCATTAGGAGGTCGCGATCGCGATTCAGCAATGTTTCAGAAATCACTGTCGTCGCAACCTCAGCCATGTAGGGGCGCGATTGCGGTTTCTTCAGCTGCTTGTTCCGAGTCCTCAGTTAAGATGCCGCGATCGCTGTTTGGTAGGCCGCGATTGCGGTTTTCCTTGAACTGCACTAGTATTGCCTCAGTTGACGAACTGCGACCACGGTTCTCCTCCAGCAATCGCGGTTCATCAACTTTTTTTCGCTTCTTAAAGTGATAGCACTCACATTCTCCCTTGGATTTATTGCTTGGGAGGGAAGTTTTCCCGAGTCTCTTGCCTCCAGTTTGCTCACAACAGTGGCCAATTGATTGATTTGTGTCTCCATGTTCTTGAGACTAGCCTGAGTGCTTTGGAGACTAGTATGAGTTTACAATGTACTCTGTCCCAACTGTTCAACCATATTGATAAGTTTTGCAAACATCTCCTCAGCATTGAATGGAGTGTTTTGATTTTGATTGGAGGTCTAGGAGCATAAAGTTGCTTGAATTGTTCATTTCCTCCCTGATTATTATATTGAGACTGATTCTGATTCTCGTATCTGAGATATGGATGAGCTTCCCAGCCTGGGTTGTATGAGTTAGAATAAGGATCATAACGAGCTCTAGGAGGTTCATAAATTCCTACAATATTGACCTCAACCTGAGGTACTTGGAGTTGTGGGCAGGCATCAGTAGGGTGGAGTGTGTCAGTACAGATTCCACATGCCTTCAACTATTGAGGGGTTCCTTACAGTATGAACCTCTTAATCATATCTTTCAACTCCGCCACCTCAGATCTTAAAGCAGAAGATGAGGAGTCTATAGCATTGACTTCTTTAGTGCCAGTTCTCTTATTGAATTGCCTTGAGTTCTTAGATAGCTCAGAAAAGAGCTCAAGGGCATTTGCTGGTGTCGTGTTCATCAGACTTCCACCACAAGTTGCATTCACCATTCGACGCTCATCTTCCAGCAATCCACCAAAGAAATAGAGCACCAAATCTTGATTAGAGTACCCATGATATGGGCAACTAGAATACAGCCTCTTGAAGCGCTCATGATAATCATATAGGCTCTCCCCAGCCTGTTGCTCAATATTGCTCAAACTCTTCTTCAGACTGTTCTGCTTGATGGTTGGAAAATGCTTCTCCAAGAATGTTGCTTTCATCTTAGTCCAGGTATTAATGGATCCTGGAGAAAGATAGTAGAGTCACTCATTGGCCGAATCCTTAAGAGAGAAACGAAACGCCCTCAGCTTGATCTAGTCTTCTATTACATTAGCAGGCTTCATACTAGAGCAAACCTGGTCAAATTCAGCAAGATGCTCATTAGGTTCTTCTCCACCCAGCCCATGGAAGTGAGGCAAAAGGTGAATCAACCCAGACTTTAACTTATACTTGACACCTTTATTCAGCGCAGGGAATTGTACAACCAGGGTTGTTGAAAATTTGGGGCAGTCAACTGCCTCAAAGTTTGATCTCCCATTGTCTCAGCTTCAATAGAATTCAAGTTGAAAGGCAATTAACGGAGCAGATACCGAGTTTTACGTCTTAACCTGGAAAGAGTTCTTATAATCTCTTAATCAAAAGACAAAAGAGGTGAATTAGTAGCACGGGTATGGACCATAAGCTAGGGTCCACACCAGAGTTGGTAACAATAAAAACTTAGAATTAAACAAATTGTTCCCCGACAACGGCGCCAAAATTTGACTGGATGAAATTCGTCGTGCCAAATCAAAATATAAATCCCTAATTACTCAACTAGTATAGTTGGTAAGTCGGGGTCGAACCCAAGAAACACTTGTAATTCAAAGTTATATTATTATCAACTCAGTAGTAATAAAGGGGGATTTTGAATTATTAATCTAAAACTAGGAATTTAAAGCAAACAAAGCAATTAAATAAAGCAAAGGTTGGATTTTTATCAATTAAGGAAAAACAATCATATTCAAGCATCCACTTTCTTCCTCAAGTTATTGATCATAGATTCAAACAAGTTATTCCCTTTGATTATTTTTATCTTGATCAAATATATAACATGGCAATGAGACATGCAAACTTAATATCCAAATAACACATGAAACGATCATGAATCACATGGACATTAGCAATGAGAACAAGGATAAGCAAGATACATGCAATTGAATTCCAATAAGTCAAACAACTAACATGCATTCAAATCTCTTTCTCAACTGTTTCAGTCCAACAAGTCCTAAACCAATTGAGTTGGTACAAAGATTAGGTTTTACTAGGAGAAAACCTAGATCTAGCAATATAGAGTATTAATTCCAATAAGTTGGCCAGACAAGACTGAAATCAACACAATCAACAAGCAGGTAATGCACGTTCTCTTTTATTGCAAATTGACTCGAAAGGTTTGGAAACATTGGCCCTTAATTGTTGTAGCGGACTTTGAGTATCATTAGTTTAGTGACTGGGCTTGGAGGATTTTTGAGTCCTTTAACGAGGATGAGGTGAGGATATGAGCCATCGTTTCTTGGGAAATCTGGAACGCTTTAAATGCCAAGATATTTTTATGTGTTCAGGTGGTCCATACAGAGTTGATCAACACATGTTTGAACCTGTTGGAAGATTTTTTTTTCCTAGAGAAGCATGTGTTGTAACACCCCGATAATTTATAAGGAATTGAGGTGCTCCCCATGTCAACAAGAGCTCTTCCTTTTCTGGGTACGAGTGAGGACAAAGAACTCAGAAGTTAAGTGTGAAGGGGCGAGAGTAGTACCAGGATGGGTGACCTCTTGGGAAGTCCTTGGGTTGGCATGGGATAACGCTTCTAGAGCCTCGGGCTTTACATGTGTGTGGGGGAAGGAAAGGGACTCGCTAAGTTGTTAAGTGGATGAAGCTCATGGAAGGGATCTTGAAACTAAAATGTGATGCGTTGGTGGCTACGACTGAGTGTGGATTTAGTGTTATTGGTCATGGTTATGATGGTTTTGTCCACTTTGTTGGCGCCAAACGAATTCAACAAGGGACAATGATTGAAGTTGTTGAAGTGGATGCGATCCTTTGGGGAACGGAGATAGCGGTTCAAGTTGGTGTCACTGAGGTTGTGTTTGAATTCGATTGTCTTGCTTTAGTGTCAAAACTTCAAAAGGGTTAATTGTCGCGTACCTCGGTGGGCTTAATGACGGCTAGGATTCTTGTCATTGTTTGGGACTTTAGGAGCTGCAGTTGGAGCGTCGCTAGGAAGGATGCGAATAGGGTTGTGCACTGGCTTACTGCATGGCTTCTAATGTTATTTTCTTAAATCTTGTTACTTTATCTGCCGATCTGTCGTGTATTATCTATCATAACTATAACCTAAAGCGGAGGTTAAAAATTTTATTCAACGATACATGTCACTTTTAGATTAGACCACACCACCCTTTTTTTAAACTAATCTTTTATTTTTAGATATGATAAATTCTTATCTATGTTTTTAGAATATAGGATAGAAAATCCCATTATTAAACAATCTTTTATTTTGGGATATGAATATATGATAGATAGCAACTAGGGAGATCATTAGGATATGTTTTTATGCTATCATACAAATTCTAGAATATTTTTTTTAGATAGAATCGTTTTTTACCTAAGATATCATAATTGCTTGTTTTTAATTGTTTATATTTATATGTTAAATAAAACAATCAATATATTAGTTTTTTTAAATATTCTCGCCTATATTAATTTATAATTATTATTTTTGGAAATAATAATTTTTTGTAGATAAAATATGTATATTTTATTAAAAATATCCTATATAAAATGACACATGTCAACCACACATTGAACCACATCATCCATCTTTTTAATATCGTATATAATTGGGCTATTTTTAATTGGTTGAAATCTAATTGTAGACCAATGTATAAATATTTTATTTATATCTTAAAAAATAATTATTTATATTTATTTTTTATTTTTTAAACAAAAGAAAAAAATTGATTCACATAATTTATTTAAGATAACTTGATTTAATTTATTTTTTAAGTATTATTCAATTTGAATATTAATAATAATAAAATTTCTAAATTCTAGAAAAACTTTAAAGATAATTTTATTAAAATAATTTATTTAAGAGAACTTGATTTATTATTAAATTGGGATATTACTAATAAAAAAGAGTTATATAATCTAAAAAACCTTTAAGTTTTTCTTAGTTATATACAAATTAAAATTTAATTTACGTCGTAAGATCATGATTATTTGTTCTTAGATATTCATGTATTTGAAAAAAACTATTATTAATATTTTGTTTAAGCAAAATCCGTACAAAGTACGAGAATACACACTAGTCAAAATATTAGAGCAAGAGCATTCTTGTCACGTGTCGTCCTCACGTTCATTTTGCATATGTGTTACCTCCATATTCAATTCGTCTATGTGGCGTCACATCACTTTAAAAAACAATTCAATACTAATTTAAACAAAAGCTATTTATAACTATTTTGTTTTTTTATATATGTTTTACAAATAAAAAGTAAATTTTAGATTCATTATTATCTCATTCCTCCTTAATTAGTTACACATTTTATTAATTAATTATATATTCAAATTTATGTTATAATGGAACAAATATGTAAACTTTAATTAAACTTTTTTGATCTTATATGTATAGTTTTAGATAGAATCGCTCTTGTAAGACCTGCAAAGACAAGCAAACAAGGAAACCAAAGAGGTAACCCTTAGTGGGCTTAAGCCCAAGCAAGGAGCATAACCGACCCAACAAAAAGCCCAACAAATTGGACTAATGGAAACCCCAAAACCACGCAGGCCCAAAGGCCAAACAAATCCAACCAAAACCAACGAACGAAATGTCGACCGAAATGAAAGCAAGAGGCAAAGTCTGGTTGCCCAGTTGCCACATCGCCGAACGTGACGTCGTCCATAGAACTAGAAGAAAGGGTTGCACAAGGATACTATGGCGTTTAAGAGTAGAATTTTGAACACAGGCCGGAAACCCAACAACAACCAAAGTCCAAAAAAAGATTCCACACAAACAATCTGCCCAGATCCGAAGTCTTCTAAAGCGAAAACACAAAATCGGTTAAACAAAAGAGGCTATTATTTTCTCAACATGGCACAACCAATCGGAGATCAAACAATCGAGTAACATCATCGGTGAGTCGTCCACGACGACCATCGAAAGAAAACGAAAGGATCATCCTTAGGCAAATTGTGAAACCTCCGCATAGGTAGAAAAACTCACAAAACTCACAAACATTTTTTTTGATAATGGCAACCGAAAAACGACTAAGAGAGTAAAAACAAGCAGGACTAGCTAAGAAAAGTACAAAACTCCGAAAAATAGGAACTAAGACGAGTTTGAGACCGGGGTGAGTAGAACACTATAAGAATAGCGCCGCAAACAACAAGTCGACCCCTCTTGGGCATGCGAAAGAGAATGCTGACATTTCCTCCACCCATCGAGATGGAGGATCTTCAGAAGCCTCAAAGCACCAAGCGACCTGGCCTAATACAACTTGGTCCAATGCCAAACTCAGTTCTAACTCCTCATATTAATAGTACATTAAATAAGCATCGAGCTAACCTGCAATAAAAGAAGTTGAACTTGCGTCACGAGTAAAACAAAACGTTTTACTTGCAACACAAGTAGACACAAACTTGCTCAGCAAGAAAAGAAGCTTGTCACACAAGGAAAGAAGCCGAAACTTGTCACACAAGTAAAAACAAACTCCGTCGCCCGTGACAGAGTTGCCTATACCACCGGCCACCACAAACCACCAAGCATCACAAATTCTATTAGAAAATCAAGTTCAAAGAAAAAGATTTGTTTAAGGGAAATTTTTTCTCAAAGAGATTAGAATTGAAAGGAGTCGGATCTACCCAAATTTGCATCAGATTTGGAAAAACAATTTTGAATTTCACAAAGCAGTGCAAAGAGCTCTTGGCTCATAAATCTAAAGGGGATTCTCGCCTATAAATCAATAGAGGGTTTCTCGCCCATAAATCAATTGGGGCTTTTCGCCCATAAGACAAATCGGTTCTTCACCATTGAAATCATAAGATTTCATATCCTAGGGTTTGGGTCATTTCTTTTTCGTCTCAATTTGTGGGTAGAATTGAACCAAATCGGTTCGTAATTTATAAGACAAAGCCATTTGCATAAGATTTGAGAAAAGATTAGATCAAATAGAGATGAGTTGAGGATAAGATTGGGGATTTGGGTAGAATTATCGTTTTTGTTTTGTTCATTCGGAAAAGGAGTGAAGTGACGGGAGGGTAAGGGAGCGTTTTTTGACATATTGATCTTTATCTTCTCTCACTTTCTAAAATCACAAACCTTATGCTAGTTGATAGCTATCTTCCGGGTTAATTTTATTTTATTGAGTTTTTTGATAAAAAAAACTGTAATTTCCCGAAATGAAATAAGAATTCTGTCCCCGTCGAAAGCTGTTGTTCACTTGCTGGTCTAGTTCTAACTCTCTCCTCCTCTCTTTCGCGGCGGCGGAACTGCGACGTCACTCGTCAGTTCGCGTCGGCCGTCATCTCCGGCGGAATTCATCTTCTTTCATTATCCGATTCAACGCTTTTAATATCTTCCCCACTTTAAATCTCAATTTCTCGCCCTTGAATCTCTCACAACGCCGGAATCGGTGAAGTTTAAGGCTGCGTCAACGTCCTCGTCGGAGAACTTTTGCTTCTCTCATTTCTCCCAGCGTCCATATTACAGATTCAAGGCTTGGCTTTTCCGATTGCTGGTTGTAGGAAATGTCAATCAACGTGGAGGAAGACGAACAACAGCATCGTAAAAAGATCGAAGAAGAAGCTCTTGAAATGAAATCCCTTCGACGTATCATCAGTGCATATCTCAAGTATTCTTCTTTCTCCATTTCTCTTGATTCCTTGTGTTCAGTAATTTTGCGGCATATTCTTCTCTCTGGTTGTAGCTGTCTCAGTATCTCTATTAAGTGATTACTTATTTGACCTTTGGAATTGTAGCACTTGATTGACTCGGAGGACTTAAGTTGTAGATTTCTGAGTTTCAGGGCTTATGTATGCTTGAGAGTGGTGCTTTCGTTTGGTATTCCGTACTTCTTAGACCGGGCCTTATATGTGTAATGTTACATACATAATATGTGAACTGAAAGATGTTTCAATCCCTCAAAGTGATTCCTA
Organism: Fallopia convolvulus; assembly: GCA_964016875.1. Taxonomy (NCBI): domain Eukaryota; kingdom Viridiplantae; phylum Streptophyta; class Magnoliopsida; order Caryophyllales; family Polygonaceae; genus Fallopia; species Fallopia convolvulus. The sequence goes on from OZ024725.1 coordinate 50,336,436, forward strand.
CGATTTTGATTCCTCCTTTCTAACTGAAGTATACTAATGTTTATCTGATCACGTATACATTGTTGAGAATTTTGATATGGTCTTTCTGTTATTCCTTACTAAGATTTTTCTTCATCATACTTGGCATTCTAGATTGTGTCATAGTATGGTTATAACACTATTAATTTAGTATATGCCGCTATCCTGTTTCTTTTTTCATTCTTAACTTTAAGCCATCACATCACCACACATGGTGCATGCTATTTTATCAACTTCAAGCTTATCTTTAAACCTCTTATACAGTTATCCGGATGCTGCAGAAGAAGACGTTAGACGGTATGAAAGATCTTTTAGAAGCCTTCCTCCTGCCCACAAGGTAACTTCTTTTTTTGTTAAGATTATCACATTGTATTGAGAGGAGATGTATGACGATTGTTGCTATTAGATGAAGAAACCATGCTCAGTTCATTAAAAAGATTATCTTATTGCTATTTTAAATTATTATTTATTTGCAAAATAGAGGTAATTTGTATGGAAAAATATGGATGGTACACGAAAAATAGACAGGCCATTTGTCTAAGACGAAAATCAAAAACATTCCTCCAACCTAATTGTATTATATGTTGAGCTTTCAGATCACATAAGTTCCTTAGCATAGATTGACATACATATAGAATGGTGCAGTTGCTTTTTTTTTTTTTTTTGCATTTTTTGTGTGCCTAGAATCTTAGAATAAGATTTGAATTGTATTTTTTTCCCTTTCCTGTAACTAGTATAAAGTATTAGAACTATCAAGCAGGACCCTTGCTGTTAACCATCTTATGTCTTTGGTTTGCATACTTACGATACCTGTCTTTATTTGTTTGCAGAATCTTTTATCTCACTTGCCTCTGAAATACCACCATTTGAGACGGTACAGTTTCATGGCTATATTCAATCAATATGTACTTCCATGCACTTCAGCTTTCACACAAGTGTAGTTTTTGGTTTTAACCCACATTCATCGGGTTTAGTGTGTGTCTGGGGATAGGTGTTATTGTGTACGGGTGTGCTTGTATGTGTATAAGAGAAATAATCTATTGGTTTGGTGCTGTGCTCTCCGAGTTCTGATGAATTGCAGAAATTTAAACTTAGCCATAATACACTGCATCTCTTTTATAATAAAATAAGATATTGCACCTTTTATTGCCATAGCTCCTATATAATTTTAAAATGGAATGCTAAAATCAGTGACAGTATCGTTCTTTGAGGATTATTTAGTTACATGCATATGCTTTTATATGCAAAAGCATGTTTTTCCCCTAGGTCCTGTAGGATTGTGCATATGTATGGCAGTACTATAATTTTTTGGTTAAGGATTAAGCACGAGTATGCGAGCAATAATGTTTACTATCTTTTCAACCAAAACAAATGTTTACTATCTTGGGTGATCTTTGCAAATTGATGTTGCTTTTTATGTGCAGATTTTAAATTCCTTTGATCTTCTTACATATATATATGGAAAGTTAAGCAAGAAAAAGATGAAGTGTTGGCTTTCTGCCAAAATTAATTCCAACATTTTTATAATAATAGTTTGAGTGTTTCTTAATGCTGTTGATATGTTTAGTCCATCTTTCTGTGTCATCACTTATAAATATTTATTCTTCCATGATTTCAATTCAAGAGGCTGACAAGATTCAGGCAAATAACTTTTGTTCTTTGGCCAGCTATATGTATTCATTATGATCCCCATTTCTTGATGCAAAATTGCAAATTATCCCTCTTTATTTATATTAGGATCTACATTTTAGAGCTACATGCAATCCCCTTTTATGCAATTGAGGGTTTAGGGTCTGATGCAATACTGCATTCAGTTAATATGTTTCATCAATGTTGAATTTGCAGGTGCATCTCAGTGAATACTTATTTTGTCCTAAACATGCTTCAGGTTATGCAAGCTTATACCTTCAATTTCTAAGCTGTCTTTCTTTTCTCTTTGAAATGTATACTCCTATTTGGTTGATAATTTAGTTGAATCTATACTTATCCCAAGCAGATCTTCTAAATACAGTATCTATTTTTCGAGGACTTCTGAAGACAGTAATTAAAAGCTCATAATCTGATCCTGACTTGCATTTGCAAATTCTTATCAGGCATTTGAGCCGCCTCTTGATATTTCATTGGATATTGATCCGTGTGAAGATAATAGACCTGAAAACATACATGATAGATGTCACATCCATCCAGAAAGGATTTCAGCTTCTGATTCCTTGGGCACGAAGGATTCATCTAGATCCCTAATCGACAGGGTAAGTTGTGATGCAGGAACTGCTGAATCAAGCTGATTGCTACAAAGGGTTGTTAAGCCTAGGTCATCCTTACATGCTAGTTTTTTTGGTGGATTAGGATCTATCTTTGTAAACTTACTTTCTTGGTATGTATTTACAATTATTTCTATACATAAGTTGACTTTTATATGACTAACAGGTGCAACCGGGAAGCCCAAAATACGGTCACAAGCTTCATGAACATGCTCAAAGCGATGACACTAGTAAGTGTCCGGCGCTACCAAATGCGGATTTACCATATAAGGTCTGTGTAAGTTTGTAGACTGGTCCATTGAATGGATCGTAATTTTTATAGATGTCTAATGAAACGAATTTGTTTTAAGATATGTTTGATCAGTTAGGAATTAGGATATTACGTATCAATAAATTGTTGAATCCTCTATGTGGCTATATTAGATATGCTTCAGAGTCGCTTTAACAAGTTTAACAGAGACTCAGAGAGGAAGTAGCAGGGTTGGTTTATGATTGTGGGGATTGGGCACCACAGATTAGGGAGTCAAATCTTTCAAGGGGCTGTTGTGAGGTATTTGGGTCACCATAGGTGACATAGGGTTTGTATTTTATTTTGAAAAAGAAATCCAGTATGTACAATTGGTATTGATATCTTTTGATCTGGGTACGTGGAGGCAGTATGTACAATTGTATATCTCGTTGCAAGTAGGTAAGAAAATTAAGCTAATGAGGATATTAGACTCACGTTGCAGGTGCACTTTGGTGTGTTATGAGACTAACACTAGTACCAGGTGGGTGTGGACTTGTAGATACTAGATATAGGACAAAGGTCACTTCATTTTAACTAACCTGGGATACATCTAAACAAGATGTGCCTCCTATATTGTATATAATTTACAAAAGATATACAGTATCATATATGTCAGATTTGTTAAATTATATATTCTATTTGATCAGTCCACAGTCACTTTAAGCTATATAATACAAGTTTTATGGGCAGGTGACCTCATCATCGCACAACTGGCTGGATCCGTCCTTGCAACTAAAGGTTCCATTAGTTGATGTTGATAAGGTATTTCGATTTTTTTTTGTTTTTTCTGGTGGTTGATGAAGTTCTATCATGTGTTAGTCTAAGTAGCTACAAGATATACTGATGACAAGCTCAATGAATTGAAGAATGGCATAGATCAACTTCTATATAAACTTAGCAAAAGAGCGCTCCTCGTCATTAATATGTTTTATGTTTGTGCGTGGTCATTGTGAACTGTTTATATATTTGTCGACTTGTTCTCTTTGCTTTTTGTATAAAAATAGGAAATCCATTCATTTAATGGCAACAGAATGATCTCGTAAACACTAACAAGCCTTATATGCATTGCTTTTGAACAGAACCTTTCCTGCTTTCTACTGTCAATGGAACAAGGCACCATTTCTGTTTTACTTCCTGCACAGAAACTTAGGTTGGCACTGAATCCTAGTTGACTAGAAATCACTTCTCTGAGTTGTTCATGTAGAGAATTGGGTGATCAACTAGCTTTAGGTGGTTAGAGCAGGCTGTTCCAAGATCTTTCCTTGCACAAGAAGTCTTCATATACCTACTCCTTTTCATAAAAAGAACATATCTTTCATGCTAATAATGGATGTTATGTCTATTTTCTTGTGCATTGTGTTATAGTGGTGACAGCTGAGAGAATTACACCTTGTCAGTAACTTTTCCATCATATAATTTGAACTCTTTTTAGTTCAAATCTGAAGTTGCTTTAGCCTTTAGGGTAGCATCGATTCACTTGCTGGTGCCTTTGGCTTGAGAGGGATGACAGCTCTAAGTTTCTGATAGGGGACATTTGTTGCTGGGTTTGCTCAGTTTCTGTGCTGATACCTAAGCCTGTTGCTTCTTAAGTTATTTCTCTAAAGCTACATGTTAGAATCTTATAAATGTACATGCTTTTATATGGTTTTGGTAATTGTTTTTTTTTTGTTGATGTCTTTTTCGCTATAACAATAAAGAGATTATTTTGTTGAGTACATGGTGAAGTAACAACTTAGGGTTTCAAGGACTTTATAAATGAAAAATGAAATAACAAACCCTGAGTAAAATCTCTTATGAGTTCTTTTTAACATAGTTTTATTAGTAGCTTTTCTGTTTGTGTTTCTCATTGATCCTCTCAAGTTTTTGGATCTGGTGGAACTTTATTATCCTATACCAATGACTGTTAAAGTATGAATTTAAAAAATAATGCTGTCTGTGTAAAGACATATAATGTTAGTTGTATTTGGCTTATGACCTGATGATACTATAACAATTGCAAATGAATCAACATGAACAAACTCAACTTGTTCTAGCATAGAATGAAAAAAAAACTCGTTAATTTGTTCTTGCATTTCTTGAAACAAATGAAACTCTTATATGTAGAGAGATGATCGATGCCAAAAGAAAACCAGGAGCAAGTCACACACTGGTATACACGTTTTACTTGATAAAGGTGCAGATAAATATTGTACGCTGACCATCACTATTTTGGTCTTTCTTGCCCGAAATCTGATGCAGATGAAGGACCTTGCATAAGAGATAAGACACATGACATAGAAATAGGAACAGTCAAGTGATAATCAGTGTATGTTATATGTTGTGGCTGGATATTATACAAACTGCATAATATGAGTATGATTGCTAATGGAGTCTACTGGTGTGGAACATAGAGAAAATTCTGTTCTAAACATGCATTATCTCACAACAGCTAGTTGGTTAAGATGCTTCTTTTAAATTTGATCCCTTTTTATAACTCTTTCTAGGTACGCTGTATCATAAGGAATATTGTTAGAGATTGGGGGTCAGAGGTATGCTAGTTCCCCTGCTGTCTTTATGGATCTTTTCCATGTATTGCTTCTGCAGTTGTGATGTATGATATGTTATTATCCATATAAAATTGTTTCATAGGGGCAAGCAGAACGTGACCAATGTTATAATCCTATTCTTGAAGAGCTCGAGAGATTATTCCCTGGGCGAAGTGCAGAGAGGTACAATATTCTTCGTGTGAAAAATCATGTATTTTATCTATTGTCACAACAATAATACTCCCAGGCTGTTTAAACGAATGACACTTGTGCAGAGGCATTGTGGTGAAAAAATGTTATTCAAAGCTAGTTCTGAAGGTTGATTGAAGGAGTTTTTGAAATGAAATTACAGAAAAATTACTAAATAAATTAGGAAGCAAATGCTTTAATTATATGGTCATCTGTTTATATTTGTGTATTCTACATCTGCAACAACAAGAGAGCCTTGTTGGCATTGATGGATGTACAGCTAGTTTTAGTTTTGAAAAGTTCAATTGTTAGTATTGCAATTATTATGTTGTGTACTCAACTTCCGCTGCTGCTTACTTTCTATCGTCATCTGTTTCATGTGGAATGTGTTGATTCATAATTACATCGTCTGTTTGACAGTCCTTGTTGTTTAGTTCCTGGTGCTGGGCTTGGAAGGCTGGCTTTGGAGATTTCTCGTATCGGTCTGTGATGTCACTTAGTAGTTAGTACATTCTAATGCTAAGGATTTAAATGTAATCTAGATGCCTAACTCTTATGTTTGTTATGAACCAGGTTTTGCATGCCAGGGAAATGAATTTTCATACTACATGATGATATGCTCTAGTTTTATCCTCAACTAGTAAGTAACATCAAATTTCTGTATCTCCACCCATTTAAAATATTGATGGATTATGGATTGAGTACTACTATCTCCATCATCAGCACTCAGTCTTTGGGTGAATGGACCATACATCCATGGATTCATAGCAATTGCAACTCACTTTCAGATGGAGATCAGCTTCGTCCTGTGACTATCCCAGACATTTTACCAGCTAGGTGGGCCCATGCTTTTCTTGAACAGCCTTCTGCCTGGACTATTTTTTTGCTAGCAACCCTTGTGTGATTCGTGGACTTTCTAATAACAGTGCAGGAATTACTGAAGGCTTTTCCATGTGTGGTGGAGATTTTGTTGAAGTATACAGTGATCCAGAACAAGGAGGTGAGAAGTGAAGTATTTATTCATTTGACTCCTCTACAAAATACAAATTATGCCTAAAGATGTGGTATATAGGTTGCTTCTTCTTGATGGGTATATGTTGAAGTTCTATGAAAGTAGCCTGATTATAAGTTGAAACAAGCCATGTATCACATTGTCCGTTAGTATGGCTTTATTTTTCTTGTAAGAATAGGTTACATTTGTCATTCTGTGAGATTTGTGTCCATTGAGATAAACCTAATGACACTTATCAGATAAATCCAAGACTAATGTAGACTGTTTGTTTGGATGCCATGCTGATAATGTACTTGATGAGAATATAAGATCATTGCTTAAGTTAAAAAATGTTTATAAGTAACTTTCCTTTCACTTGGTAGGTGTGTTTTACACTTGACAATGCAGTATCCTGCATTATAGTACATTTTCTTCTTGGTCAAACATTATAATACATCAAGTCTTGCATTATAATGTCATAAAATGCATTAGAAAGCTAGATAATGCATTCTCAAGTGTAATCCAAATGGACCATTAATTTTGATTTGTTCTTTAGTGATGTGAACAATTTTTGTTTTTTATTTTCGTTTTCTCCAAGCTTCTTACCAGGTTGGGTAACTAATTTGTTTATATATTGCATTCTTGTGCAGGAGCCTGGGATGTTGTGGTAACGTGTTTCTTCATTGATACGGCACATAATATTGTTGAATACATGGAAGTCATTTGGAATATCCTCAAGGATGGAGGAGTACGTTTCATCAATGAATGGCTTATTTATTACTTCTAATTTGTTTTTGCTTTAAAGTAAGCCATTGGATATGTTTATAATACAGGTGTGGATCAATCTTGGCCCCTTGCTATATCACTTTGCAGATGTCTACTGCCAGGATGATGTACGAGCTCAAAACATTTATTTATTTAGATGAGTAAATGTATTTAAATTGATTTACCATTCTGCTAAGTTAATACTTACCATTTTTACCCCGGCTTCTTTAGGAGATGTCCATTGAGCTAAGCTTAGAAGACGTCAAGAAGGTTGCTTCTCAAATTGGATTCGAACTTGAGGTAATTTTTTCAAAGTTCATTTTTTATTTTAGTAGTACGCGTCCGCATCTAACATGAATTTATTCCTTATAATCAGAAGGAAACAACTATCAAGACGACCTACACAACAAACCATCGGTCCATGATGCAGGTAATTTGTCTCAATCTCACTCAAATTTTACTCTATTTCAAGCTCATGAGCTGCCAAAATTACAGCTATTTGCAACATTGTCAAAAAATGCAGAACTGGTACAACGCTGCATTTTGGACAATGAGGAAACCCAAAAAAGTGGAGGAACGTAGTGGCCAATAAGTATGTGCTTGTTTTTATTCTTGTTCTTCCATTACTGTTTATTCTCCAGCGAATACCTTTTTTACTGTGAAAGTTCCGTTGTGGTCCTTCAAGAACCAAATCACATTTTTCCTGAATGTCTTAAAATAAGATATTTATAGGTCTCGATTTACTATGTCCTATAGTTGATTGTTTTCACCAAGCTGAATCGATTCAGCTGTGTATTTTACATAACCTGTTTTCATGATCCTACCCTCCATAAGAGGCCAAGTGCGGAATATGTGATGTTATAAAAATCAAAGCTTGGCTGTTAGATCGAGTTAATCATGGATACACGTATATTATATTGCTGTTTATGCTATAGTTAAATGATGATCCACTTTGAACTTTAAAATTTTGGATGAGCTAGACAAAACTATTTTTAATAAGCTTGTCAGATGTTTCCTAATCTAATGGTTTGTTGGATTTGACTCAGTTTAAAACCAGCCGAAAATGATTTATATTTGGATATAATTAACCCAACAGTTTGCAAATATCATATTCGTTATGGTTCTCCAAAGCAATGCGTCAATTTTCCTGTGGGAGATAACGAGATGTCATTCATTTAACACGATATTCTTGCTACTCCGAAATATAATCCTTCTGTTGGAGACCACACATAAATACCCTTATATTTTTCACGGTCAAGATCGTCAATTTTAGGTAAGTGAAGGTCTCAACCTGTAATCTTCGTGATAGGACGATGGCACCAAGTAAGAGCGAAATATAAATGTAAAACGTGCTTGTACCAAAACCGTCATAAATTTTAGGCTACTTTAAACAAATTTCAATCAATGACACAATCATTCTTTAACTCCCCATTAAAAATATGCTTGGAAGAGACATCATGCAAGAAATAATCATCAATATATTATATATCTTCTAAACCTGAAGCACTTTTGGGCAGATTCGTCATTAAGAATTTATATTACAGTCGCCCTATTTTTAATAATGGTTTTTTTAGTTAAATATATATTATGTAATTCAATCACCTTATGAAATTTCTAATTTTATACACTCATCTTATTTAATAGTTTTTTTCTCAATTTACCAAGAGATTGGATAAATTTTTTTATCTCTACCCATTATGTTTATCTTTGTTCATGTTAATTATATTACAATATGTAATTATTTTGTATCCATATATTAAGAATATTTTTATTAATATTTTTAATTATTAAGATTTTACATCCCCCTATTTTTAATAATAAATTTTTATATAAATTATATACATATAATTTAGTCACCCTATTTATAATAATAAATTTTTTTATATTATAATGCTACTCTATCTATATATACTACGGTATATAAACGTAATTTTCTATCCATATGATTTTTCTCTATCAATATATATCATACACATAATTTATATACATACTATTTTTTTACCCACCGTAAATTTTTTAAAATTTTGCCTTAATGCAATTTATTTTTTAATACTATAAATCTACTATATATATAAGCAATAAGCTTTGGAGCCACCACATTGTGCCACGTCAACTTTGTCCACATGTCGCTTCTAGAATACGCCACATCAGATTTTGCCACGTGTCTTCTTTTCCTTAAGCCATATCATGTAATTTTTGACACGTCATATGCCACATCGTATTATTTTCACCCCGTCACTTACATGTCATATTTAACTATAATGATAAAAAATGATTTCCTTATAAAAAATATTTTATATAAATAGATAATTATAGGCCTATATATTTTGATAAATCTATGCTTTTTTAATCAAAAGACTTCCTTATGAGAAGTTTGGTCAAAATACCTTCCTTTTATTGCAACTCATAATTTGAAAATTTACCATAACATTTTATGAGCATTGTATATACTAGTTGTCCCCGTCGTGCCATGCACGACTATGGCTCGATATTTTTTTTATATATGCTACAAAAAGATATTAATAAATAAAAATATAATATAAAATTTAATGTAAGTAATTTATTGATCGTAATATGTATAAAAAAAAATTTTTTAAGTAAAATAAAACAAATTAAATTTAGATTATTAAGTTTAAATAATGAGAATAATATATACAATGCTCATAAAATGTTATGGTAAATTTTCAAATTGTGAGATGCAATAAAAGGAAGGTATTTTGACCAAACTTCTCATAAGGAAGTATTTTGATTAAAAAAAGCATAGATTTATCAAAATATATAGGCCTATAATTATCTATTTATATAAAATACTTTTATAAGGAAAGCATTTTTTTATCATTATAGTTAAATATGACATGTAAGTGACGGGGTGAAAATAATACGATGTGGCATATGACGTGTCAAAAATTACATGACATGGCTTAAGGAAAAGACGACACATGGAAAAATCCGATGTGGCATATTTTAGAAGCGACATGTGGAAAAAGCTGATGTGGCGCAATGTAGAGGCTCCAAACTTTATTGCTTTTATATATATAGTAGATTATTCTCATTATTTAAAAATTTACCATAACATTTTATGAGCAAAGTATATATTATTCTCATTATTTAAACTTAATAATCTAAATTTAATTTGTTTTATTTGATTTTAAAAAACAAAATAATTTTTATACATATTACGATAAATAAATTACTTACATTAATTTTTATATTATATTGTTGTCTATTAATATCTTTTTTATAGTATATCTAAAATATAACGAGTCATAGTCGTGCATGGCACGATGGGAACAACTAGTCTTACCCTATTTTTAATCATAGCAGCTATGCAACACCCCACCTTTTTAGTTTACAACTCTCTATTTTTTATTTATTACAAAATAAGCCCAAATTAAAGTCTCGTTTTAAAGAAGACTATGGTTTCACAATTCCCCTCTCTTCACTCAAAACTCTTTGAATCTCCATTCAAAATCCTCTTTTAACGTTCAAACTTCTCCTCGCTCACTCGCTGATTGATTTCGACCTTCGTCGGGCTTTTACGTGTTTCATCCTGCAGCCTTCGGACGAAGCACACAAATTTTTCGTGTGCATACAAATTTTGCACGCAACAATTTGATGTGCATTTCATATATGCACACAATCTTTCTGCGTGAACTACTTCTTTACACACAAACTTCCTGTGTGCACTGCTATTATGCACACTTGCAAATTGCGTGCACAATTGTTTTGCACACAATCCGGGCACGTGCATAAACAACTGCGAAAATAAAAAAAAAACGCTTATATGAATGGTGAACGTACCATGTAATTTCGATTACGTAACTCATATTCGGAGTTTCTTTCATTGTTACTCGATATTCTTTAAACAATAAGAGTATGAAGAGATTTAGATCTGAATTAGAGTTGTGTACAATAGAGAATGAGAAGGGAAGGATGAAAAAGTAAATTTGGACTGATTTTGTAATTTTAAAAAAGTTAAAAGTTGCAAACTAATTTTAAGAATGCTGCATAATATGACCCTTTTTAATTCATTTTCTCTATCTTCTTTTTATATGGTACTAAATTTTTATTTTCAGAATTTTTATATCGACTTTCTATCCTTACATGACAATGTTTTTTGCAATATTTTTTATCCATACCATAATCGTGATTTTGTTAAAATATTTTCTATACATAAATATAAATCTGACAAATTCTTAATTATATGGACCATATTTTTATAAATCAAATTTTATATTTAGTTTTTTAGTTATTTTATATTAAATTCCTATCCATAAGTATGATAATATTATTAATTAATATAGGCCAAAAAATTCATGAATTTTCATAATAATTTTCAATTTATACATTAATTTTCTATATGGAACCATGATAATGTTATTTTATTGAAATGAAACTTATTTTTAATTAGAAAATTTGATATTAATTTTCTATTTTTTTTATATTAACTTCCTATACATAAGAAATGATAATTTTTGAATTTCTATGTACAATAATGTTGATTCTTTTAAATTAATTTTCTATTTTTATTTGACAATTAAGGATATTAGGTATTAAATTTTAATGTCTCTATTTATAAGTATTAATTTGTTATCTATAAATATGATAGTTAAATACAATATTGTCATTAAATTTTAATTTCAATCACCATAGTTTTAGTTACGAAATTGTTTATATTAATATTGCATCCATAACTATGCCCACACTTTTTTAATTAATATAGACCATTTTTAATGCTACAATTTATATTAACTTTTAGATTTTCGTAGATTAATTTTTCATTCACAAATATGACAACTTTTTAACTTTTCTATCCATAAACATGATGATTTTTTATACCATTTTTATATTAATAAGTATGACAAATTTTTAATTAATATCGGTATATATATGTTATGTTTTACAATATATTAATTTTCAATTCATAAGTATGTTGATTTTTTCTATTACGAATCCCTTAATAAATAAATAAAAAATTATTGATCCCTTAATGCTAAACCAGTTAATCGGGTCAGTTCAGTCAGGTTAAGGCTCTGTCATTTCATGTTCGGTTGAGTACAAGCTTATGTCATTAAAATTTACGGGTTGATTGGGTTAATTCATTACGGTTTTTGTGCGGATTCGGGTCAACCCAATGAGTTAAGAACATCAACTTTTGTATGATTATTACATAAATATTATAAATAATATTTTTAAGAATAAGATAATATTTGTATTCATTTTAAAAACAAAAGATATTATTATATTTAACTTAAATATTTATAATATTGTTTTATTATATAAATCATAATAACTATATCATATTTAAATAATATATTATAATTTTTATTTAAAAAAGTTTCCGGGCAACGCCCGGGTCATCAACTAATTCATTCCACTAAAGGAGAAGTCGCATCTTTATAAGAACTTGTATCGTGTGGTACTTTTGCATTAGACACATCTTTTTTTTTTCTCTCTTATAATTTCTTTTACTGTAAAAGTTCATGGGCTGATAAATTGAAAGTTTTGATACATGTATGTCCAATATATAAGCACAAAGTAATTTTATCCTATAATTAATTGATAATAAAAAGAGTAATTCATCAAACTTATATACTAATTATATTAGTCTCAAAATTGTAATGTAGAAATTATATTTCTAACACATTCCAAATTGTTGAGCTGACAGAACTTTGTTATATTATATTTTAGTTGGTTCACTTTAGTCACAGAGTAAGTGTACTTTTTTTGTTACTTTTGTGTATTCTTTGTACTTGTTAATTTCTCCAAAAAATTTTCTCCTTTCTCTTATTATTATTATATATATATAGGATTGAGATCAGGTGAGGAGGGCTCTTACCGTAGATAATTAGGAGGATCCTCAATCGTTAGATTTTGTTTTTTAAAGGGATGAGATTAATTGCTATTTATCATTTAAAAGAAATTGGAGAAATCATGTTACGTAATTCTAGGATCTGACAGTTTTATTTATGGGAAAAAAATTATTGAGATAAATTTGTTCATTCTGTGGGTCTCTTAATAACTACTGATATCGTTCTATTTCTCCATATCTCACAAAATAAGACGACTATGGCAGACGATAATCTTATTTCTCCGAAAATGATAGATTAATTCGAGCATTAACGAATCTGTTGATACAACGATTGAAGGAGCACTGTCCGTTCATAGTTTTATTGTTTATTGTTCATTGTTTGTTATATATTTGTTCATTTGGTATCATATAATTGTTCATTGTTTATGCAGCGTTATTTTTTCCGTTATTTTTTTACGGTTTGCCGATTTTGTGTTCTTAGTATTTTACTGGTTCTTTACTATCTAGTTTAGGGCTTTTTCTAATGCTATAGTATTCCTTTACTAACTAGGTCAGGGTTCTTCTATGTCGTTAGTTTTTTGCGGCGTATGTGTTTGCAATGTCTGTTCATACTGTTGTTCATTGTTTGTTATATATTTGTTCATTTGTTATCATATAATTGTTCATTTGAATAGTTCCATAATATCCAATTTATTTGTTCATGATTTATTAAATAGATGTTCATTTATGTGTACTATTTGTTCATTGCATTAACTCAATCGAAGTTAGATACTTGTTCATCTATTTATAATATTAGTTCGTTTTACTTTTATGTTTGTTCATTTTGTTATAGTTAGTTGTTCATTATGTAAATGATATTTGAATGACACCAGTAATGGAAAAAGAGATCAGGAATCAGAATGTGATGTTTACAATGGAGGTGCCCCAGAGCAAGAAAGCGATAATGCAGGCGGGTCTCTCAAAAATTGGGAATATTAGGTTATTAGAATATGCGCTAAAGATAATAAAAAGCAAATCCCGTAATTTACGTTGTTACCAAAATTAATTAATTTTAGTTTTTTATTATATCCCAATGAACAACTTCTCCCTTAATCTTATTCTTTAAAAAGTCAGATCTAACGGTTGAGGATCCTCCTAATTATCTACGATAAGAGCCCTTCTCACCTGATCTCAATCATATATATATATATATATTCCTTTTTATCTTAATGAAAATAGATCATATTTTTCTCAAATCTCTCTCTCCATCAACACAAACACTTGAACAATGGATCTAACATCTTACTTTCTTAATAACTATCCCAAACACTTGAAAAATTTATCTAAGATCTCACTTTCTTCATAACTATCCCAAATAATAAGTAGACGAATACCAAACCTAAACAATAAGGAGGTACCAATCATTAAGCCTAATCTAAATAGCTAAGAAACGGATCAGGACTAATCATGCATTGATACCATGGGAAAGTCAATCGGTCGATATAATCAATTATAAAATTCATCGGGTCTAAATGGACCAAGTCATACGCATGTAAGTTCTGTACATAAACCTATCATAAAATCAATTATAAGAAGAGTGGCACACCAATCTTATATAGTACTCCCTACTTTTCGACATGCTTGTCCATTGACTTATGCAAACAATCTAATGGAACAAGCCCCCAAAATCTCAAAATACAATATTTAAAAAGAGTTTAACAAAATATGAAAAGATAGATGGTCTAGCATAGTTGACAAAGTGTGTTATGCATGTTGATGTTTTTTTATACGACTAACTAACTTATGGACCCTCCCTCCATTTTTTTTCTTTAATTTTTTTCTAAATATCTCTTCACAAATACTTTTTATTAAATTAAATTAAATTTTTTTATCTTCATAAAAAAGAAAAAAAATAATTTATGCATTGCTCTCTTTCTAAAAATTTGATTCCCATCCATTTATTTTCTTTCAAAATCTTTTTTCATAAATATATTTTATTCAAATAATTTTTTTCATCTTTATAAAGAGAAAATGTTAATTTCTGCTCTCTTTCTGGAAAAAAAATTAATTTTCATCGAATTATTTATATTTTCATGCATCAATTTTCCGTTTATCATATGTTTTTTTATATTTTAGATATGAAAAATGTAATATTTATAGAACATTACTCTAATATTTTTAGACAATTTATAATACAAGACTTAATTTAAAAGTTCGATCAGGGCCATTGATTTTCATTGGAAGGCCCTGTATGTCTTTGAATATACGATAGCCATTATATTTCAATACGTCCAACAGGATGTAATTAGCATGATAATCTAATAATTCTTAAAAAATGAGTCCAATATCTCAATCTCTTTTTAGTTATTCCAAACAAGGGATGAGCGATTGATCAAACCCAAACAAAGGATGGGCAAATAATTAATCCGAATAACATTGACAAAATATCAATTGTCGAGCTATAGTTGCGCAATTTCAATTCTAACCGAAAAGTTAAGCTATATTGACCGAATCAAACCAAGCCGAAACCTATATTATTCGGTTTGGTTTCGGTTCAAATTACCAGTCCCCTTAATGAGGAATTCCGCCTCGAATTGATTTATTGTGGTAATCATATGATTGTATGCATGTCGGTCCAAACGCATGCATGAGGTTGATATATTTTGAAAATATCCATTAATTCAAGGCATAATACATAAACGGCCCCCTGTACTTGGGTCAATTGGTCACTTGGCCCCCTGTACTTTAGCCCTAACCGTTTGGCCTCCTATAGTTGCACATTGCGATCTATTGAACCCCTATTGAGCCACTTATCCCAGCTTTTTTTAGGAGTGTGGTGCAGCACGATGATGTGTTATATTGTATTGCCACAATGACGATGACATGATGCCATGGATGACATGGATGACATGACGATGACATGATGTGTTATATTGTGTTGTCACAATGACATCCATGTCATCGCCATTGTGGCAACATAATATAACACATCATCGCGCGTGCACTACACTCCTAAAAAAGCTGGGATAAGTGGCTCAATAGGGGTTCAATAGATCGCAATGTGCAACTATAGAGGGCCAAACGGTTAAGGCTAAAGTACAGGGGGCCAAGTGACCAATTGGCCCAAGTACAGGGGGCCGTTTATGCAGAGACGGGTCTGAGGGAGGGCATGGGTGGGCCAGTGCCCTCCCTTAGTCCGTAATTAATTTGTAGATGTAGTAGTATATTGAATCGATTGAAGGTGGACAGTTAAAAATTAATGAAAACTAGGTTGATTTTGGTATTATTACTTCGCAATTAATTTGGCATTGCTAATTAGGTTGAATTTAATTATTAATTTGATATAGTAGGCTAATTTTGGGATTAATTAAAAAGATTTTTCTAATGGGCACACATTAAGAATACTATGCATGAAATGTGCGGAAATTGTTTGTTAAGTTAATATTTTTTAATAGGGTTCACCAATTCCAATTTAGGGAATAGTTTAGAATTTATTTCCAAAGTTAACTTATTATTGTGTGCCAATGGGCACACATTAGAAAAACCGATTAAAAAAATAATAAAAAGTTGATCAACATGGAGACCACAACAACCCATTAGTCTATCTCTCCGTAATTGATAAATAACAAAACTTTGCTTGATACGGAGTATTTGATAATGATGTGAATCGTGAAATGATTGATTAATTAATTAAATTTTATATAGTTTATTTTCTTTATTAGTTAATTTAACTAATTGAAAATCGGTTCAATTGGTTGAAATAATTTTGTTTGAATTGTTTGTTTGTTTATTTATTTAGAATTATGGACAAATTTATTACTCGGATAGAACTTCGTTAATTCCAAGTATTGAAACTCGCTTTTAATTTAATATTTAGGATGAATTGTGCCCCTCCTTCAATTTAGTTCTGCGTCCGTCCCTGCGTTTATGTATTCTGCCATTAATTCAATATAATGAGTAATTCTAGAAAAATGCCTCAATTATGTAAAACCACAAATATTATTCAACGAATATTGCCAGAGTAATTTGTAGTATAATTAATTGTTGACCAAATGATACTAGTATTACTAACCGGCCAAAGAAAAATACCCAGAAAGGAGCCCGTTCTTTCTCAAATCTTAACTATCTTGATTTGAGCGGCCTTCAATCCTTCCTCCCGATTTCCCCAATCCCTTTTCGCTTTTTACTTAACTTTTCTTTTTGCATTTCTTTTTCTTCCCACCAAAATTTCCTCCATCACAAAACTCACACCTTTCACGTTGTCCTCTCCCTCGTACTTCTCCTTCTCCTCCGCGTTCCGACCACCACCACACAGTGCGCTCTCCTCTCCCCCAATAATTCTGCTTCTGCTCCCTCCAACAAACCTACAAATCTGTACAATCTCAAATTGGAGCTTCCCGTTGGTTTTATATTGGATTTGGATTGGCTTGGTTTCTTACATTCTGAAGCTCTCAATTGCACGTGCATGGTGATGCTTATTCCACGATTTCAGGCTTTCCTTCGGCATCCTCATCAACTCAATGAATTTGCCGTCGTATCCACATCTTACTTCTTCAACGGCTACTCCCCCCGATAGTCTCACACGAGCTTCCCGCCTCCCGTTTAAACTGGACAGTGTGGAATTTGGGGTTTCTTCTGCTAGTTTTTGTATAGGGCGGTGCAGGGGAAGAATTGGTGTTAGGAAAAGGTATGTAGGTTTTCGATTTAGCTGCGGTAAGTTTAAGAGGAAGTGGATTTTGCAAGGCTGTGCTAGTAATAGTGGCGGAGGTGGAGGCGGTGGTGCTGCTGGAAACCCTAATTTGAACATTGAGATTGGGAATTTGACGAGAAAAGGTGCCAAGAGCATTGTAATTAAGCGGTTTTCTGATGAATTGGATGGGGATAAGAGAGATTCTGTTTCAACTGATCGCATTCAGTTAGGTTCTCGTAGTAATTTTGCTAGTTTTGGGGAGGATCCTATAGTTGATAAGCTTAGGACTCAGCTGGGAGTGATCCATCCCCTCCCATCACCCCCTATCAACCGCAATGTTCTTGGCTTGTTTGTGTTTTTCTTCTTTGTTGGGGTTGGATTCGATAAGATATGGACCAGGGCAAAGAGGGCGAGATCAGAAAAGAGAGTGCTGATGCGGCCTCAGCTCCCCAGCGTTTCGACATTCTTGGAGAACGATTTACAGAGGAAGGAATCTGTGGAGTGGGTGAATATGGTTTTGGGGAAGCTTTGGAAGGTTTATAGGGGTGGCATTGAGAATTGGATTGTTGGTCTACTTCAGCCCGTCATTGATGATCTCCAGAAGCCGGACTATGTTAGGAGGGTGGAAGTGAAGCAATTCTCCCTTGGGGATGAGCCCTTGTCAGTTCGAAGTGTCGAGCGCAGAACCTCTCGCGGTGACAATGACTTGCAGTGAGTTGTGACTTTTCTTCATTTT
This sequence comes from Fallopia convolvulus, assembly GCA_964016875.1. Lineage (NCBI taxonomy): Eukaryota > Viridiplantae > Streptophyta > Magnoliopsida > Caryophyllales > Polygonaceae > Fallopia > Fallopia convolvulus. Next base: position 50,354,691 of record OZ024725.1, read on the forward strand.
AGTGGCATTATGTTTGATATAGCTAATTATATGTGGCTGAGTTACACTAGTTTCCTTTTTCTTCTATAGTGCTATCGGAATATGAATCTGAACCTTTATAATTTCTAATGTTGGTTTCTGCCATCTTTGATGTTATGCACTAAATGAGTTTTAAGAGTTGCAGCAATACTGCTGAACTGGAAATATGGCTCTAAATGGATAGCCATATTGGATATAGAATTCCCTTACATTCTCTCGGCATGCAAGAAAAATAAAATATACTGCAAGGAACCAAATAATCCAGAGGCAGACATACATTTAATATCTTCAAAGTTCACTCAATCTATCCCCAAAGTTGTCAAATCTCTATAGAAGTTATTATTATATATTTGCACTCATTAGATATGAAAGTTTGCTCTTCCTGCAATGTTATCTAGGTACCAAATAGGTCTCCGTTATACTGGTGGTGCTCGTATGCTATTAATGCTGTCTTTGAAATTTGGCATCATTCCTATTGTCGTGCCAGTTGGTGTTCGTGACTTTGATATTGATGGGGAACTATGGGTTAAGCTGCAGTTGATACCTACAGAGCCTTGGGTTGGCGCTGTCTCATGGGCCTTTGTTGCTCTTCCAAAAATCAAATTTGAACTCTCACCCTTCCGCTTATTCAATTTAATGGGTAAGTTTCTCTTTCTTAAACACTATTGATCACCTAATACAATTGTAGGATTAGAATGTGCATGGTCATAACAAATATTAACCCTGTGAAATTCAGATTGCTGTAATTACTGTAACTTTTTGCTCATCAATGTGAATCCTTTTTCTAATTCCTATCATCTCCTTTTAATTGACTTTTTGGTGAACCCCCTTCTCTTTTATCTTTTCTTCGTTTCAGAGACGAGGGGCTCAACTGTAGCCCATTAAGCTGTGTTTTTCTGAACTTTGTTTCTTCCACTCTGGATTAGCAAACATTTTTCAATTTCACATTCAATTTTTTTTTTGTGTAATTAGTCACTCAACATAATGAATATGCAACTTAAAACCATGAATATGGTCATACAAAATCATGCATATATAACTCAAAATCATGAATACAAACTGTGCACACGTTCACACTCTAAGAACTCTTCTCACTTGAACTTAAATCTATATATATATATATAAAGATATATATACAGTACTCATCCCTCTACCGGGAACTGACATGCAATATCTAAGAGACAGAGGAAAGACCTATCATTTATAGGCAATGTCACTTAACATGTATTTTTTTTCAATGCATTTTCATTTCCTTCAATGCTGAATATTCAATGGTATAAAAGTTAACTTGCATTCTGCACTCTTATAGTCTTATCCATTCTCATATATATGTTACTAATTCTTGTTTTGTTCTTTCCTTTTCCTCTATTGGCGAACCAGCAATCCCTGTACTCTCAATGTAAGTGTGACTTGCTCCATCTTTTTTCTCATCATATATTCTCTATTATCTTCATAATGTGTGATCTTTATAATGTTTTCATTTGAGCGTAAAATTTTGACTTAGTGTCTTAAGAGGATAGTTTATCTCAGATTTCAACTTCAAGGGGAAAGGTGAAATTGCTAAATGATATTACGAAGTAAAGCAAAGATATACTATTTTGTCTTACTAGATAACATTTCCGTTTTTTTGTTAACCTTGAAATGCCTATTTCCCTGGTCAGAACCTTATATATATTGATCATTGTTGTATTTAGAGACGGGAGAATTACAAGGTGACTTATTAGGTACTTGCTTCTTCATTCTGAACATGACAACAGAATTACAAAATTAGTATTGGAACTGCACATAAACTGAACTGTGAGGTATAGGGTTCGTGTAAAGAGCATAAACTAAAATAAAAGGGAGATGCACCCATAACCTAATTCACTGGATTGGACAAGGGACATGTTGACTGATGGACTGTTTACTTTCTGAAAATCTACTATTTATAGCTTTGCAGTGCCATACACTACCAATTACATTTTAGTTTTGACTATCTTAATGTGGGAATTTATCTTTTGGGTGCAATTATTCTTGTGCTTGGAATGTTTGTTTTCATCACATCCCTATCTATGTCCTAATTATATAGAGATTGTATCTCCTTCAATTACTCAGTTTGAATTATTCTATCTTTCAACAGGTTTTTGAGAAAACTCCTAACTGAAGATCTACCTCGGTTATTTGTCCGTCCCAATAAGATTGTCTTAGATTTTCAGAAAGGGGAAGCAGTAGGCCCTGTTCCCTTTGGTTTCAAGTCAGAAGAAAGTAATGAAAAGAATAAGGATTACGCTGGAGAGCTGTCTGTAACCCTTGTTGATGCATGTAACCTGCTCTATATGCCTTATGGTAAGGTCTTATGAAAAATGCTTCTTATCATTTATATAGAATTAATGGCTCCATTTTCTACAGTGCTTCTTTGTTTATGGATACTCTGTTAGTAACTTGAATATCATCATTTCAGGTAAAACAGATCCATATGTTGTTTTAAGTTTAGGGGATCAAGTGATTCGTAGTAAAAAGAATAGTCAGACTACTGTAATCGGTCCACCAGGTGAACCAATTTGGAATCAGGTGAACATTCTACCTTACTGAATCTTTTTTCGTGGATGAGAGGCATTTCTGGCAGTTGACACATTCAGTACTAAACTACATCTTTTGTGCTATTGTTTCTAGGATTTTCATATGCTTGTGTCAGATCCTCGAAAACAGAAGCTGGTTGTTCAGGTTAGGGAGTCCCTTGGGTTTGCAGATGTAACTATTGGCTCAGGAGAGGTAATTTTTATTTATTCAGGACCCATTAACTTGATATTGTTACATTTTTATTCTTGATATCATTATCTTACGCTTTGTGTCCATCTTTTAACCACTCTCCTTTTGTTGGGAGCTTCTTTGTATCATTTGGCATATTACTGGATATATTGTCCAACTCTTTAAGTAATATTCACTTTTTTTCTTTAAAATTTGAAATCGATCCATGCATAAGGCCTTTTCTGATTATATTCAAGTAAATTTCAGCATAACTGATGTGGTATCATGGACTTACTCTCATTTGTGATCATTTCTACTTCTTCAACTTTCAATTCCTCTTCTTATGAAACTATCATATTATGTATTATTGTAAGTTTGAGGACTTAGTGTGTTCTGTACATCACTTCTTGTATTTCACATTATTATCCACCATTTTTTTGTTGCTATATCAAGCAATTGATTTGCTTCATGAACATATACCACCATTTTCCATTTCATAAATCTTCCAGTTTAAAGCTTCCTCATTATTCATAATTAGATAAGCTATGGAATGTCAAAATTTATCAACTTAAAAAATCTCGTTTTGTCGGAGTTTGAATTAGGTCTTATATTTGACAACTTGGGTGTTTTACAATTTCCATCCTGAACTCTTACTCCAATTTCTCTGTCTAGATTGATTTGGGAACACTCCAAGATACTGTACCAACAGACAGGATTGCTGCAATGAAGGGGGGATGGGGTTTGCTCAGAAAGGGAAATTGTGGTGAAGTTCTTCTCCGCCTAACCTACAAAGCTTATGTTGATGAAGAAGATGACTCGACTGTGAAAGATGAGTTGTCTGACTTTGATGAAGCAAAGTCCCCTTCTGACGAGCAGATTCAAACCAATTTTCTCAAGGACACAAATAAAGAATCATTTATGGATGTTTTAGCTGCATTACTAGTGAGTGAGGAGTTCCAGGGTATAGTAGCATCTGAAACAGGAAACTCCAAACTCGGTGATGATAAAGCCACTAGTAGTACAGTTTCTACCACAGCCCGGACTCTTAGCCGTTCAGCTGTGTCCACTTCATCTGAGGCAGATAGTAATGGCGGAGTATCTAATGGTAATTGTTTGAAAAGCTGAAATTTGAAAGCTTTGTCTGTCTAATAATATCTCTTACCAAAAAAGGGGGTTCGTATTTTTGCAGGAACAGTGTTATTTTGGCTGTCCATACTTACTAGCGTTGTAGTCTTGACTGCAATCAACATCGGTGGCTCAAGTCTCTTCAACCCTTGATCTTCTCATAAACGGGATGTGAATATCGTTTTTTGACACTCAGGTCAGTTATTTTATTACGCAACAAGATGAAAAATAAGTTGCAAATTGACAAGTGATGATTTTACAACCTTCGTTCCTCCGTTTAAAATGACTGTCAATTTCGCTCTAAGCTTCTGTTTTGGTTGATTGCTCTGCCAAGCAATGTTGGTTGATTGGACGGGTAAATCTATTCTAGGTCGCAAAATAAGTAGTTGTAGGCAATAAAACCGAGACATGAGTACTTGTGTGTAATTGTAATGCTTTGAAAGAAACGTATCTGGAAGTAACAAGGCTAAAAAGTAGTGTCTGAGTTGAGCATTTTGCATTTGCAGCGCATTGACGACTAAACGGAGAAATCCAATGCCCTTGGCCGGGTTCAGAGGATGCTCAAAACGCGGTAATATAAAGTGGAGTTCTGGCCATGTAGAAGCATGGTTGCGAGCGGGTTATTTGGGTCTTCTTCCCTGAGCCGTTTTCCAACGATTTGTCGGATCTGTTGTGCAAATTATTAAAAAGACCTCAGAAAGATGTGGCCTGTTCTGAACCCAAGGTTCAAATTATAAGTGCATAGAAGATAAACTTATCTTTCTAACCCACAACAATCCTGAACCATGCGTTGGAACCACGGGCAAGTTAGCACCTGGGATTGAAAAGGTTGAAGATGGTTCCATTTTGCTGACCTTTTTGTTCGAGTTTTTGATTCATCGGGTCCTTCCGTCCGTGTATGTTTATAGGGTTAAAACTATATAAAACCACAAGCTCAACAGGTTTGATGATGGTCTCCTCCCTCTCCATTGTAATCGTCGTTCGTTTTCCTGGTCGTATCCCTCAATCGCCAATCACGAGCTGTTAATTTCTATTCTGTTGGATTAATTAAAAACTCGATTAAAAAAATGTGAAAATTCAATGCAAAATGAGATTATAATGCATGTGAATGGGGTGGGTGGTGGGGTTACGAATTATGACGAATCTCTCATAATAGTATCAATTATCACAAAAAGTCAAATGCGTATTCCAAGACGCGTTCTCATGCTTATTTTTTACTTTCATTAATTTTTTAATTTCAAGACACGAGAATTTCGACCATAAATAAAAAAGAACAAAAAAAAAAAAAAACAAGAATATGAGCAAAAATAAACAAACTACTATATTAAAAAAATTATTTGATACTTAACTTTTTAGATTTCAAAAATTTAGGGTGAGGGTAGGGCTCGTCATGGGTCGGGTTATGGGTGGGTGGAGCACTTCCACCATCCGACCCGTGAAATAAATTGTATCACTCGACCCACCTATCACTCGTGGAACTTTTCACCCATATTTGACCCACCAGTCACCCGCGAATAACAATCTACTTATTGAAATGATATCCGTTAATGCAACAATCTAGTTCAAAAATAGGGAAGACCCAAGAGTTTCAAAAAAACTCTTACAAAAAGATTTACATTTATCTCACCTTAATTTTTTTACCTGGAGATTTACATTTTTTTACAAGGAGACTAGGGGATTTATTTGATACTTAATTAAACTGTATCATTCTATTTATTGAAAAATCGTTCAAAAACAATTTTTTTTTAGGAATGAAGTAGCAGTATACACGATAAGAGCACCCTCCATTCTTTTTTTGGTCGGAAGAGCACCCTCTATTTGAACCACAACCTAAACTATGAAATTCATAGTCAACGTGTTGATTAAAAAAGAAGTCAATGCGTTCATTTATATACTAAACAATTAGAGTATTTTACTTAACTAGCCTCATAGTTTTTTAATTTTTTTTTTGAGAAAAATCATTGTATATTTATTTATTTATAAGAGCAGTAGATCGTACCCCCTCGCATAATTATGATCATGCTGATTTTCTTTGCCATCGTGTCCATCTCTTTCATCTTCCTTATTCTCATACATTAATTTGTTTTCGTTCATAAAATGCAGAGCTGTATGATCCTAGGATTCTACAATTTCAATTGCCGGGCAATCAGGACGTCAGGGTATGAATTCTGTCTATGAAACTCGACTTTTGATCCTCTAAATTTTCTTTCAGTTTTAATTTTTCTATCTAGATCTCTATACATATTTGGTACGTAGTTTCTTGCAAGCCTATATCATGTGTAATGCGTAATTGGAATACAGAAAAACATTTTCAGTATGTATATTATATAAAATTAAGTTTACTGTTCCTCTAATTAAATTATGTTACAGGTTAAATTATACTATTTTTTTTAAAAAAAGAGTGATTTATTCATTTTTGTAAATAGGTAATCTAGATCTCCGATCCGTAGATATTACAAAGATGTCCTAAGCCAATTCTCACAAACCATTTTCTAATCTCTCGGTCTTCTTCCATCTTACCTTAACACTATTTTTTACTACTTGGGGCGGGTATAGGCCATGGCCTCCGAATCCATTTTTTCTTCATATATATGTTCCTCTTGTTAATAGTTTTGATTTGATATATTATAAGCTTAAAATTGACATTTGGACAAAAAGTTATAAACGTTTGATTGAATGTATACAAATCATTTCTAACAAGTCATTTAATTTACTTGGGGAAAATACTTTTTTTGGTTTTGCCTTTTGGCTCGCCCAGTTCGATCGGTCGGACACCACTCTATATTCGGACCGGGTACTTCGTGGCCTCATTTTGGGGGAGAGCCTCCCAATATCAGTTTCTCCATATATGCCGCCAGTTGATTCAAACTTCAAATCTTCTGAAGAACGAGTCTAACACCACTTTACCACTAGATCAAATGAGTATTGGTATTTAGTCAAAATACTTTTATCTTTTGCTAACTTCCTACTTTCATAATATGATTGAATCCGAAAGCTTTGAAACAATAAGTTATTGTTAGAATATCTAGAATCACACAATTTATTATTAGCACGAGGGCTATAGTTTGGGTTTTTGTTTTCTTAACCTAAACGTATTCTGAAATATTATTATATAAGTTGTCTTTATAAACTCTTATTTTCTAAAAATTTTAAAATATTTTAGTCTCCTCAATAAAAATATGTTCTCTTTCTAATCTATATTTTTTATTTTTTATTTCTAAATCTTTCTCAAAACTTATCTTATATAATATATTTTTTAAGATAAAAAATGTTAGATGTGTTAGAAAAAATTTATTAGCCCTGAAAATTTTCTGGTTCCGCCCGTGAACACACTCCCGATCACTAAGGCTTTGATTTCTTGCTAAAAAATCCTTATATTCCTCGCATTCAGTGAGCTCATGCACGCCCTCCTCCATGGTTGTGTTTTCTCAGTCTTCACTAGCTATTTGATAATATAATTAGGGTTTGAATCTTGTTGATAATATAATCCCTCCTTGTCTATACATCACATGTTGCCTTAAAACACACACACACACATATATATGTATATCCTATATTGTTCATCCCTTTTATGCTAATCCCTACTTTGCTCGATTTTATGACCAGTGTCTAGCCATTACGTACGTACTGGATATATACTGCTTACAAAAAGTGTAACTCACTTACACCGATCGACAAAGACTCTCTTACATATATATCTCAATATGACATCTTCCATTCTCACCTCCACGGCCCAAGAGCTGGGAGGCTTGGTGGTGGAGGAAGCTAAGTATATGAAGTGAGTCACAAGATTGAACGCTTGCAACGTGATCTCCGGTGGATGAATTGCTTTTTGGAAGATGCGGACAGTAGACAACACCGTGAGAAAGTGGTGGCTATGTGGGTTGCTGAAATAAAAGATTTCGCGTATGAAGCACAGGAGATCATTGAGAGGTATGTTCATAAAGTCTCCCATCCTCGACAAAACGGAAGATGGAATACTATAAAATGGTTGTTGTGTGCATTGTGTGATGCTCGCGCGCTACATGAAGTTGGCTCAGACATTGATGATTTGAGAATTAGAATAGCAGAATTGATCTCAAGATTGCAACTATACGGGGTTAAGGTTACCAAGGAGGATGAAACATTAGCATACCATCTTTCTATGAGGGAACAAACACAAACTTACTCTCATATTCAAGAAGACCCCGTCGGATTAGAGAAACATACAAGAACGGTATTGGAAAAGCTTGTCACGGATGAACATGTCAAGGTGGTGTGTATATGTGGAATGGGAGGGCTGGGCAAAACGACTCTTGCAAGGCAAGTTTTTCAAGACACAACTACGAGAGAACACTTCAAAAACAATCTTGCTTGGGTTTGCATATCTAAGCAATTTGAAAAGAGGCAAGTTTTGAGAGAGATCTTAACGGGGCTCACTAATGTCAAGGGTGTGGAAGCAAGGATGGAAATCGCCGCTCTTACAGATGGAGAATTACCTCAGAAGATTTGTGAGACCCTAAAGGAGAAGGAATGCTTGGTCGTTCTTGATGATATATGGACAACCAATGATTGGAATGCTCTTCAACCAGCATTAGATTCAATCAAAAGCTCGGCTAGCAAGTTACTAATCACCACACGCAACAATGGCTTGATGCAACATGTAGATCTGCCTATATACTCTCATAATCCCAATCTCCTAAACGATGAAGATAGTTGGAAGCTATTCCAACGAATAGTAGTTCCTGAAAGAACATGTGAAGGTAAATTTCTATACCATCATAATATGTTTGTGTTAATTTTATTGTTCTTAATTATAAATATTTTACTCACCAAAAATAAATTCCTAATTTGCTTAATTTACATGATTCTTGTTAGTTTTTACTGTACTATTTAAGGGTCTAGGTCTAGGACATCCTTAAGTGATAAAAAAATCTATACGCATAAGGATTAAGGAAGCTTGATATTAATGTGGATGTTGTCTATATGTTTTGCTTCCCTTGGTAGATGGTGACATGAAGAAGGCTAAGGAGGAATTGGGCAGGGAAATGCTAAAGCATTGTAAGGGTCTCCCTTTGGCAATTTTGACACTGGGAGGAGTTTTATGTAACAAGAAGACAATTGCCGAGTGGAAAACTGTGCAAAATAATATAACATCCTATTTGATGGGGGATCTGAAGCAAGAAAGTGAAAGTAAGGGACTATTTGCTATCTTGGAACTAAGCTACATGGATTTGCCGTTTTACTTGAAACCATGTTTCATGTATTTGGGTAATTTCCCCGAAGATTATGAGATATTCGCGGAGAGGTTGTATCACTTGTGGGAGGCTGAGGGTTTAGTCACATTTTCAGCAGACGATGGAGATGAAATTCAAGAGACGACAAGTCTTGATGAGATTGCTGAATTATATCTAAGGAAATTGGTGGAAAGGTGTTTGGTTCAAGTAGGTAAATGTCGGGCAAATGGAAGGATAAAATCTTGTCGACTTCATGATGTTATGAGAGATATGTGTCTCAAGAAGTGTAATGAAGTAAACTTTCTCAAAATAGTATCCTTAGAAGAGTCATCAAGAAAGATTCCGAGTTCTTCGTCTTTAAATAGAAAATTGCATCGGTGTGCGCTCTATTTGAAAGAGACCAACTCCAGTGATACGCCCTTTGATCCAAGCCCAAATATTGCACCTTCCATAAGATCTCTATTGGTGTTTCAACCTGGCAGAGATAGTTGGCAGAAAAAGTTATTCACACCAAGTATGAGTAAGTTCTTGTCACTTCTTCGCGTTCTAGACCTCCAACGAGTTCACATTCCAATGCATTCAGAGGCAATTAAAAATTTCATTCACCTTAGATATCTATGCTTCAGGCATGCAACATTGTTTGCTTCATCGCCGCCACACTTTTGGAATTGCAAGTACTTGGAGACCCTTGATATGTGATGGGATAGCGATGATGAATTGTTAATCAGCAACAAGTTTTGGAAATTGGAAAGATTGCGGCATTTATATCTCCCTTTTGAAATGAAACTGAGGGGTTCTGGTGGGCTAATTCTTACGGATAATCAATTACAACGGATAGAGACATTGAAAAACTTCGACTTGAAGGTATCCCATATAAAGGACTTGGAGAAAATGACCAGTCTAAGGGTTTTCACATTCGTACGCTTCAGGTACTTGACCAGGAATGAGGTGAAGCATTTGCTAAATTCATCAATGATAGCGATAAAATGTCTCGCCAATCCGTTGTGTTTACCTCTTAATGCAGATGTAATTAGTGAAGAGGCATCACTACTAGCCGAAATATAGTCCCATGTATGTATTAGTGGCCTCCGCATAAATGGAAGAATCAAGGAAACCACCAACCTTGAGATATTTCATGAAAACTTGACTAAGTTATGGCTCTCAGAATCTGAGATTGGGCAAGAAGGCATATCAGTGGTAGAGAAGCTCCCTCATCTGAAAAAGCTTACCTTTCTCAATAAGGCTATTGAAGGAAATAAAATGAGTTTCTCTAACGGAGGTTTCCCGCAGCTGAATAGGTTGTGCCTTGTGGACTTATTGGATCTACAAGAATGGGAGATAAGGGAAGGGGCTCTTCCGAATCTCGAAAGTTTGTCTATAATCCGTTGTGGGAAGTTGAAGATGATTCCTGATTGTCTTCCTAACTCAATTTATGTTAGTTGCAATCCTTGTGTTGGTGGAATTGAAAAGTACACCACCTGTCCACACTATACAAAAGCAGCCATTTGAAAGGAGAAACCATCTGGATCATTGATGTCTAGCAGTTCACGTCTTCTTTCTACTTGGTTTGTTTGTGCTTATTACTGATGTAAAAGTATATCTTCTGTCTTTCATCTTCATCCTGACTCTCTAAAGGATGAGAGATTGTTGATCCTTTGCAAACTACTTGACACGTAAATTGTGATTTTTGTTCTTGAAAACGTACAACTTTTTTTTGTATAGTTGTTTGGTGATTCCGAACTTAATCAGGCGGGCTTGGTGACAATTTGTTTATATGCATGTAATGTAAATTCTGAACTTTATTGCAATAGATGGCGACAAAGAAGATCGGGCTGGAGATCTCACCTTTCGCCTCCTCGCAGTCGCGACGACAATGGCCTTCCTATCTTTGGTGTATATGAAGTCAGATTTGGAGATCTCGACCCCCAAGAACCTCCTCATATCCCTAATTCTTAGCCTCGCCGCGCTCTTCTTCGTCGGTAAGAACAAAACAACTCATCAACAAGCAACTCGTCGGTAAGAACAACAAGCTCCGATTCTCCCGAACCCGAGGCAAATCCTCCGTCGAGTGGTAGATCTGGTGTGAGAAGAGAGAGAAATCGGCCGGATTATTCCGAAAATCGTCCTTCATAGTGGCGACGAGAGAAGGCATGGAGGCGGTGGAGTAATGGGGATTTCTACGAGGGTTCCACAAAGGGAATCCCAACACACAGGGTTTATGAATCGGGTAAAATGCGTTTATCATCCTCAACCTTTCAAAGTGGTCACTTAATAGTCCCTAACCTTTTTTTAACTTCATTAAAGTTCCCAAGTTTTGTAAATGACCACAATAACGTCCCTCCGTTTAATTTCTGTTAAATTCAACGTTATGTTGCAAACGTGTAGGCTGACTTGGATTTTTTTTCCCAATAGGCAATTACTGCATACACAAATAAATAAATAAATTAAGTGGGCTATATTTACGGAACAAAAAAATTAATTTAAGAGGGTTAGGGTTTGATGTTCTGGGGCAAGCTTCTTCCAATCGATAAAGGAAAGGTAATTTGGGCGAATGGCGATTTAGGAGTGTGCTCTTGATGGTAAATTGAATGATCGAAAAAATGGAGAACATTAAGCAGTGGCATGAGAGAGATGTTTTAAGTGAAAAACAACATTACGGTAACTTTTTCTTTGCTCTTTGCTTTGCCTAGTAGATGTACATAATATTTGAGCTTAATTCGAAATTTCCTGAAGTTTTTTTTTTCAATTTGTTGTTAAATAGCTTAGTAATTTACTAGTCAAGAAGCTTTTAGAATGTTGGGTTTATTAATGTTTGAGTCAGCAAGATTTTGGCTACTGTTGGACATTTATGAGAAAGTGGCGGACCTTGAATACCATTAAAATAAGTTTTTTAATTTATTGGTGGGTCTTTAGGTACATGAATCTCGTATGTGCTTGAACAAGAAACTTTTTTCCTTCTTGTTTACATGTGTGAAGAGTTATCAAACAACTCAAGTTCTGATGTTGAGCTAGAAGAGGAAGACAATGAAATTCAAGGAGATGGTGAGTTGCAAGAGAAAGATATTGAACTTGAAGAGATTGAGCTGGAAGAGGAAGATAATGAAATTCAAGGGGGTGATGAAGATCTTAATTTTAGTGTGAATGTAGAACCATCAATAGGAGAAGTTAATGATGAGGGGAGGCAAAAGCATACTGTGATTGATGATCCAGTGGGAGAAGCTAATAATGAGAGGAGGCAAAATCATGTTTTGATTGATGAAGCTTTGAATAAATTAGAGGTGATGGGCTATGCTTTTGAGGTGGACAGTGAATATGAAAATTCAGACCAACCAGATAGCTTGGAAGAAGACAGTGATGAAGAGAATGAAAGATTTCCTCGGTTTAATTCGAAAACTGATATGAGTGATCCTAAGTTTAGGATAGGTATGTTATTTTCTTCATTTCAGGAATTGAAGCAAGCAGTGAGGATATATTCTTTGAAGAATAGATACCCTTTACACATAAAGAAGAATGATCTAAAAAGGGTGAGAGTATGTTGCAAAGATGGGTGTCCTTGGACATTGTATGTTGCTCGGTTTAAAAGTAGTGACAAAGTTCAGATAAAGACATTGATTGATGAGCATAGGTGCAGCAGGCAGTTTAGAAACAAATTTGCTACTTATGTATGGATAGCTGAAACTTATTTGGAGACAATCAGGGCAGACCCAGAAATAAAAATAGAAACATTGCGAAATCGAATAAGGGATGATTTCAACATTTATGTCAAAGATTGCAAAGTTCAAAGAGGAAAACAAGAGGCGGTGAAGAGATTAAGGGGAGAGGATGCACATCAATTCTTGAAGCTTGCAGATTATGGAGGAGAACTGCGAAGTACAAATCCTGGCACCACGTTCATCTTGTCTTTAGATAATTTAATATTTCAAAGAATGTTTGTGTGCATAGCTGGATGCAAAAAGGGATTCATGTCAGGTTGTAGGCCCATCATAATTATGTTTGGATCAACTTTTATATAACTTTTAGGCTTGTCTAGTCCTTTCGGTGAATGTTCTAAGAACTATATAATGTAAACCTCGTTGTAGACTTTTTAGTTTATGGACACAATTTATTCAGTAACAACAAAGCTCTAATGAGATCTTGTCTTCTTTACTATGAGCAAGACACAAAATTTCTCTTTTGTTTACCCAGATAAATGAGAATGCATATGAATTATTGTGCTCCTGCTTTCATAATTTGTTAGAATATTCCATCAATTAGCCTAATTTCCAAGAAAACCATGTATCTCTCAAACTTGACAAATCATAATTTGACTTAATTATGCACACCGTGGGCAATATAGCATCAGTAGAAACAAATGCAACGATGTAGAGTTGTACATTGACTATATAGCAAATTAACATCAGCTTAACCACAAAAAAAAACATGTTATCTTTTATAAAGAAGATAAAATGTCATTACATGCTCCAAGACTAGCTGAACCACCAACAACATATAGAAAACACTATGGAGAATCAAGACACTAAACAACCACATGAACAACCCCTTTTAGGAGTTTTATCAAACACGTGGTGGGCAACTAATTTGCAACAATCTGCTCATAGCTTTTTTGTTTCTCATTCAAAAATATTACTGAAAATTCTAAAATCAAGTACTTCATCATCATCACAATCATCTCCTTATGATAGTGCACCTGTGAATCGCCTACATTTTTTTCCTTTTAATATAATTGCCCTCAATCACCTCTGTTTTAGGCAGAGTAAAGAGAAGCTTATAGTGCGATTGTTGATCGAAAGCATCTCAATTCTTAACGCTCTCCACATTTCTTCATCATTATCAAAAGCACAATCCTAAATCACCCACCACAAATTTCGCCCAAATTGACTTTCGTGAATTGAAAGAAGCTTGTCCAACCATCACGTTTACAGCCCTCTGAAATTTCTTTCTTTTAATTTGTTCCGAAAATAAAGCTTTTTAAATTTACTTATTTATATGTGTTTGTATTAATTCCCAGTAGTAAATAAATCCAAGTCAGTTTCCAACAAAAAAAATCCAAGTCAGCATACACGTTTACAAGATAACGTTGAAGTTAACAGAAATCAAACGGAGGGACGTTATTGTGGTAATTTACAAACATTGGGGACTTTAATGAAGTAAAAAGAAGGTTAGGGACTATTAAGTGACCACTTTAAAAAGGTTGGGGATTACAAACGCATTTTACCCTTATGAATTTGGTAGAAAAAAGGGAAATAGAAAAAAAAATATTATAAAAATCAATATACGTAGACTTAACGGGCTTTTAACGGGAGATGTTCCACGGGTACGTGGTTAATTTTTAACGGAAGTAATTTTATAGGTGGTTAAAAATAATTAGTTATTGAATGGGTGGTTATTCGTAATATGACCTATCTGACGGGTGGTTTCCGACGAAAGACTCTTATTTTTATTCATGTAATGTAATGTAATGTCACGTTTGTACAATTGTTAAAGTCGCCGACTTAATTATGTAAAGTCCGCGACCCGAAGATACGTAGCGGAAATAACTTAGTGCAGGAACAATATACGGAGCACATGATATATAGTGCATGTAACCAAAGGATCATATACGTAGTATTTAATAAACAATTTGAGGAAAGTTGGGTATAATTAATTAATATAGAACGTTTAAAACGAACCCAAAATATACACCATCTCCCCCCGTCTATAAGCACGTGCATCCACTTTCTAATGTCTGACCAGTAGACTTTTTTTTTTCTTATTCGGTTGAAGTGACCAGTAGAAATTATTATGATAGCTAGGTTAGGCTCCAACTATCCTCATAAATGCATTGATCATTTATAGTTACGTTCGTATTTCCACCAACTAAAACTCAGAACTCACAAATGCGATTGTTTCCCTCTTTTTTTTTCGAAACTAGGCTTGGGGACATTTTTCATTCTGACTAGTTTTACTCGTCGTATCATGTACGATTATGAACGATATTTTATAGACATTATAAATAAGATATTAATAAATAAATAAAAATATAATATAAACTTTAATATAAGTAATTTATTGCTCATACAATGTATATAATTTTTTAATCACATATTATATTCTTCATATTTTATTACTTTTCATGTACGTAAATTTAGTGTTTATCAAATATTTCAATATATCTATTAAATACTTTATTATCTATTTTTAGTGATTTTAAAAATTATAAATATTTATCATTAATTTTTTTATAAAATAAAATCATTATATATCTATAAATAAATTCGTCAAAAGATATATGCTAAAATATTTATACTTATTTTAAGGTATTTTAAATATTTCATCTTTAATTTTAAATATTTGTATAAGGAAACTTTCAAAGAATATTATTATACTAAATAGATATTTTGTTTGATGTTAGAGATAAACTAGTTATGACCCGGGCCTTACCCGGGAGCTTTTTCAAAAAAATATAATATATTGATTATTTGATTTACATATGATGTATGCATTATAATTTATATAGTAAAAAAATAATAATCCAAGTAACGAAACTAATAATGGCATATATAAAATTTATTTTAATTGTTATAATATTAATTATAAACATATAATATATAATATTTTGTCATTAAAAAATATTATTTAGTTGTAATTGATCTAATCATATTTTGTCATCGCTACTACCTTGAACTTTTGGGTAACCTAAATCCGGAAGAAAACTGCAAAGAATTGATGTAATCAACCAGTAAATTTTAACGACATGAATATGTCCACGATCCTAATCTGAAATGACTGGACCAAAACCTGAACGAATCAATCTGGTTAATTAATTTAGCATTAAGGGATCATTAATTTTTATCTTTTTATTTAGGGATCCGTAATCTAAAAAACCAACATACTTATATATAGAAAATTTAAAAAGTTGTCATACTTTTAAATAGAAAATTAATATATAAAAAATCTAAAAAATAATATAAAAATCTGTAAATAACAATATGTTTCAGATTAATTAAAACGTTTTTGTATTTATGGATAGAAAATAAATATAAAAACCGTAACTCGGTCTGTGTTGACTGGTGAGTGAGATATTTAAATTTAAGAACAATACAAACTTTAATTGTCATATATATATTAATATAAAAAATCAACGTAATTATGTATGAAAAGTTAAAAATTTATCATGTATAGAAAATTTATATAAAAAATCAAAAAAAAATCTATTATTAAAATATGTTTTTTAATTAATTAATTTGTCATTCTTATAGAAAGAAATTTAATATAAAAATCCAAAGAGTAATATTGAAACTTCTGATTAAAAACACTACCCATGATAAATAAAAAACTTATCATACTTTTGGTTAGAAAGTCAATATGAATAAATCCAAAAATTAATGTAAAAAATTCGTAATTCAAAAAATGGATCATATTAATTACAAAGATGTCAACTAACCTTATAATATAATGTGTACGATATGCATATGTTGTATATAATGCATAAAGAAAAATACATTAAGGCAAATTCCAAAAACTTTACGTGTACAATAAAAAAATTATGTAGTATAAGGTTACGTAGCATAAAATTAGACTGATAAAAAAATAGATAGAGAAAAATTACAATATTATATATAATAGATAGAAAAAGCTACATTAAGGCAACTTTTAAAAAAAAGTACGTGTAAGATATATATATTGATAATAAAAAAAATTATATGGATAGAGAATTAATGTGTGTATATATAACATAAAAGAATTTATTATTAAAAATAGGGTGATTGGGATATAAAATCTTAATGATAAAACTGTCCTTAACTACTTCAGGTTATATTGATTAAAAGTATTAATAAAAAAATCATTATTAATATATGGATAGAAGATAATTATATATTATAATATGATGAACATGAACAAAGATAAAAATAATGGGTAGAGATGAAAATTTATCCAATCTCATAATAAATTGATAAAAAAAATTAAATAAGATTGAGTGTATGAAATTGGAAATTTCATAAGGTGATTGAATTACATAATATATAATTGATTAAAAAAGCATTATTAAAAATATTATAATATGATGAAATTACATATATGATAAAAATATTATAAAATGAACAAAGCATTATTAAAAATACTAAAAATAATATGATGAACATATGGATAGAAGATAATTACATATTATAATATGATGAACATGAACAAAGATAAAAATAATGGGTAGAGATGAAAATTTATCCAATCTCATAATAAATTGATAAAAAAATTGAATAAGATTGAGTGTATGAAATTGGAAATTTAATAAGGCGATTGAATTACATAATATATAATTGATTAAAAAGCATTATTAAAAATATGTTGACTGTAATATAAATTTATAATGACGAATCCACCCAAAAGTGCTTCAGCTTTAGAAGATATATATTGATATATTGATTTATTTTTTTTAAAAAAATTTAATAGACAGAAGTTATAATATTAGAAATTAAAATTAAGTTTTTAAATATGAGGTGGGGCTAGAATCGTTCTAGTAGCTCGAAAAGGTACATCTTTAATATATAGTCATAGATATTATAATTTTTTTTATCTTATAAGATTTTGATAGATTTTTACTAAAAAAAATAAGAAAAATATCTATAAAAGTTAGATAGTAGATAGATATCCGATTTTGAGAAACAATATTAATAGAACAATATTTTTTGAGTGTACGGGTCATAAAGATTATTGAAATAAGAGAGAAATAAAAAAAGAAATAATAAGAATGGAAAATAAGGTTTTTTAAATATGAGGTGGGGCCAGAATCGTTCTGGTGGCTCGAAAAGGGACAACTTTAATAGACAAAAGTTATAATATTAGAAATAAAAATTAAGTTTTTAAATATGAGGTGGGGCTAGAATCGTTCTGGTGGCTCGAAAAGGTAAATGTTTAATATATAGTTATAGATATTATAATTTTTCTATCTTATAAGATTTTGATAGATTTTTACTAAAAAAAATACGAACAATATCTATAAAAGATAGATAGTAGATAGATATCCGATTTTGAGAAACAATATTATTAGAACAATATTTTTTGAGTGTACGGGTCATAAAGATTATTGAAATAAGAGAGAGAAAAAAAAGAAATAATAAGAATGGAAAATAAGGTTTTTTAAATATGAGGTGGGGCCAGAATCGTTCTAGTGGCTCGAAAATGGACAACTTTAATAGATAGAAGTTATAATATTAGAAATAAAAATTAAGTTTTTAAATATGAGGTGGAGCTAGAATCGTTTTTGGTGGCTCGAAAAGGTACTTCTTTAATATATAGTTATATATATTATAATTTTTCTATCTTATGAGATTTTGATAGATTTTTACTAAAAAAAATAAGAAAAATATATATAAAAGATAGATAGTAGATAGATATCTGATTTTGAGAAACAATATTATTAGAACAATATTTTTTGAGTGTACGGGTCATAAAGATTATTGAAATAAGAGAGAAAAAAAAGAAATAATAAGAATGAAAAATAAGGTTTTTTAAATATGAGGTGGGGCCAGAATCGTTCTGGTGGCTCGAAAATGGACAACTTTAATAGACAGAAGTTATAATATTAGAAATAAAAATTAAGTTTTTAAATATGAGGTGGAGCTAGAATCGTTTTTGGTGGCTCGAAAAGGTACTTCTTTAATATATAGTTATATATATTATAATTTTTCTATCTTATGAGATTTTGATAGATTTTTACTAAAAAAAATAAGAAAAATATATATAAAAGATAGATAGTAGATAGATATCTGATTTTGAGAAACAATATTATTAGAACAATATTTTTTGAGTGTACGGGTCATAAAGATTATTGAAATAAGAGAGAAAAAAAAGAAATAATAAGAATGAAAAATAAGGTTTTTTAAATATGAGGTGGGGCCAGAATCGTTCTGGTGGCTCGAAAATGGACAACTTTAATAGACAGAAGTTATAATATTAGAAATAAAAATTAAGTTTTTAAATATGAGGTGGAGCTAGAATCGTTTTTGGTGGCTCGAAAAGGTACTTCTTTAATATATAGTTATATATATTATAATTTTTCTATCTTATGAGATTTTGATAGATTTTTACTAAAAAAAATAAGAAAAATATATATAAAAGATAGATAGTAGATAGATATCTGATTTTGAGAAACAATATTATTAGATCAATATTTTTTGAGTGTACGGGTCATAAAGATTATTGAAATAAGAGAGAAAAAAAAAGAAATAATAAGAATGAAAAATAAGGTTTTTTAAATATGAGGTGGGGCCAGAATCGTTCTGGTGGCTCGAAAAGGGACAACTTTAATATATAGTTATAGACTTGTTTGATGTTAGAGATATATTTAAATAGTTAAAAAAGAATTTAATAGAAAGAAGTTATAATAATAAAAATAAAATTAATTTTTTGAATTTGAGGTGGAGCCAAAATCATTCTGGTGGCTCGAAAAGGGACAACTTTAATATATAGTTATAGATGTTATGCTCAGAAAATAAATATTGCTTGATATAGGCTGGTTGTGTGGCTCGGGCAAAGTAAGTGGTGAAATTCAACACTGGGTAAAATCGTTGGTATATGTCACGAGATAACACGTAGATTTGTATACTCCATCCATTTAATAATTTAGGGGTTTTTAGAATTTATACATAAGATAATATTAAACTGAAATTGATAAGATTTTTTTTTGTACAAAATTTAATATGAGATTAAATCATATATTAATATCACCCAATGAGTGGCATTTTTTAGTATTTTTAAGTACATTGAAACTAGAAATACATTAATTACATATTATTTAAATTTTAGCATTAATTAATTAAAAAAAGACTTACATTATGAAACAAGATTTTAAGCTAAAAAAGACTTATATTGCGAAACGGAGTTAGTAGTAAATACTCCACCTGTCCCATATTATATGAGGTTTAGCTCTATGCACACATATTAAGAAATTTTTTAATTTTTTCTATCTATCTATAACTTTACCTCTTTTTGTATCAATCTAATAAATGTATTAATTATTTTTTAAAAATTATTTTAGTGTACCCAATGACTATAAAGAGTAACTAGATAATTTATTTTACCAAGATTATAAGATTTTGAAATTTGAAAACTATAAACAAAAAAGTAAATGTACAGCATTGAAAAACTAATAAGGACATGCATTAGTAGTTATGGGACAAGAATTTTGTCCTAAAACCTCATATAAAATGGGACGAAGGGAGTAGTAATTAAGAGTAGTTAGTTATACTCGTTGTGTGCCATGTACGACTATAAAATTTAATACTTAATTATATAATGAATGATTTTAATTTAATATAAAAATAAAAATAACTTATTTATTATAAATATTTTATATAAAATTTTACATTTTTATAATGTTAGACGAAGCCAAACTCATTGGATTTATTCACTTTTAGTTTCGAATACATTCGGGTTTGGGTTACTTTGTTTCCGGGTAATATTGGGTCCTACTAGACCTGTCAATCGAGTCGGGTCGGGCGGGTTCAGTTATTTCGGGTTCGAATAAAATCCGGTTCCGATTCGTTATGGGTCATGGGTCAATTAGGTCGTGTTGTAGCGGGTTTTCGGTCGGATCGGGCTGACCAGCGGGTCTAAAATCTCATTTTTTTTTTCTTATGATTATTAAAAATAATTTTTAATAAAATAATAATATTTAATTATAATATATTATTTTCATTTATTTTAATAATAAAATATACTATAAGTCTCAAATTAAATTTAAAAAATTCTATAAAAAATACTAAATCGGTCAACCCAACGGATTTCGGGTTAACTAAATCGGGTCGGGTTAGCGAGTTACGTCAGTTTTTGATAGGTCTAGGTCCTACTATATTTTTTTTTTTTTAATTATTTATTTTATCAATAAGTTTTTTTTAAAATAAATATTGAGCGTAAGAGATTGTTTGAATAAAAACTGTCCTATTAGTTTAAATAATACGTGTGTCATTAGATATAAGATTAAAGAATTAACAAAGTAAAAAATTATAAGTTCATAGTTTTAGTTTTCTTGCCTTGCATGGTGTTTTTATAGAATTAGTGTATTATTTATTTATATTTGTTAAATTTTGATTTAATTAATATATGCAAGGATATTTCTTAAAGATTTACGCTTTAGAGGAATAAGGTTTTAAGAAGAAAAGGAGGAAGGAATATTAAGCGTTGGATTTAATATATTGAATGGACATGAATGAAAAAAAAAAGATGCAAAAGAGATTGTATGGATGAGAAGCATGGGATTACACTCAAATTGAAAAAACTAACGTAATTTATGGAATCTGATTTCCATCACTCTCTCTCCATATCTCAAAACCTATGTAAAAAAAAATCAAAACCGCCTCTTGCATTCACTCCATTAGAGCCATGGGAGAAGAGGTCGAGATTTGCTTGCATAGGAAGATGACGACTCAAATTGAATGCAGGCAGCCCAGATCTACACTCGCGAAGTAGTGGCCAATAGGTTCCGACTTAGATGGACGATGGCTTTGTTCGATTTCCCATGAATAACAAGTTCAAACTCGGAAAGTACAACCCTAGAAATCCATGGTAATTAATCGATCTGATTTTTTATCTCTCTTATTTTTTATTCAATTTAACTTGTTAAATTGGTTCGACATCCCTAACGAAAAGGATACATGAAAAATTATGTTTGCAGGGCACACACAAGTGAAACGTAGATGAATCTGGTGGTGCATGAGTAGATTTGCGAAGCAATTGTTCATGAAACCCTCAAAACTTGCGTGAAAAAATCAGAACCGCCTCTTACGTACACTCCATTAGAACCATGAGAGAAGAGGTCGAGATTTTCTTGTATAGGGAAATGATGACTCAAATTGAATGCAGGCAACTCGGATTTACACTCGCGAAGCAGTGGCCAATAGGTTTCAACTTAGATGGACGTGTTATTCATTGGTAGTAATTGATATGTTGTAGGTGTTTGTATGAGCTTCATGTTTATTCTTCTTCAGAGGTTCATTTATTCTCATAAAATGTAATATTTTTCAGGTTAGTATGATGTGATGTTAAACTTGAATATTGCATGACATAGTTGTCTTATTGTATGCATGTTGTATTTTTCAAGTTGATTATATATGATATTTATATGAAGAGAATATATTATGCACGTATGCATGTTGTCTTTTTCAACTTAATATGATTGATGTTTAACTTATATTGAATATTGAATGATAAAGTTGTATTATTCAAGTATGCATGTTGTCTTTTTTAAGTTGATTATATATGATATTCATATGTAGAGAACAAATTAT
This sequence comes from Fallopia convolvulus, assembly GCA_964016875.1. Lineage (NCBI taxonomy): Eukaryota > Viridiplantae > Streptophyta > Magnoliopsida > Caryophyllales > Polygonaceae > Fallopia > Fallopia convolvulus. The sequence continues at coordinate 50,377,039 of OZ024725.1, forward strand.
CATTTGATTATTGTAAATCGACCCCCAGCTTCAATTGACTCCAATGTCGTACCAATCACAGTCTTCAATCTCATTGGACACCGAGGAACCCAATTTTTAATATTCATGTCCTTTTTTTTTTTATCAATTATGCAATTCGCGTCGTTCACAAATTCAGAAGCATGCTCATCATTGTCTTGCTCTTGACATGTATCACTTTTATGCATCTGAAATGTCCACGTCGTCTAAAAAAACATCGCTATTCCACTTGCTTCTTCCAACTGTTTGAGTTAAGAAAGAACGACATTATGAATATCCAAACACAAGTTTTTGAATAACACTTCACGAGTAAATGAATAAAAATCTATGCTTTTTTGAATAACCAATCACATAGGAATATCAAAACACGACTAGTTGAATAACACAATAACAATATAGTTGAATAACAAAGCCTACTTGTTGAATATCACCAATTGAGTTCATGAATAACACTCCATGTGTTCATGAAATTATTTATATAGGAAGTTTAACACATTCACAAATGAAAATCTCTATATGAATCATTGAATAACAATTAAATCACAATTGAAAAATGCGAAGAATGATAATTCACAGACGTATTATGAATAACCTATCACACATGTAGGAATATCAAAACACCACTAGTTGAATAACAAAATAACACAATAACACAATAACACAATAACGATATACTATGAATAACAAAGCCTACTTGTTGAATATCACCAATTGAGTTCACAAATAACACTCCATGTGTTCATGAAATTATTTATATAGGAAGTTTAACACATTCACAAATGAAAATCTCTATATGAATCATTGAATAACAATTAAATCACAATTGAAAATGCGAAGAATGATGCATATGGATGAAAAGCACAATTAATTCACGTATGAAAAGCAAAACACATATGGATGAATAACTGTTTAGGAAGAGCTGAACAATGATACATATACGTACAATTAGTAATACATTTATAAATGAATAACATAATAATACTATAAGCATAACACGAAAATTCTCTATATTATGGTCGATTAAATGGTGAATTGAGGGTATACGAAGATTATAATAATCAAGAACTATTTGCATGCTTTTTCTTCGAAATCAAAAACGATATTGGATTTTCATACCTCGATCAATTGTGACACGTTTACTTCAATTCAATGTAGAAGCACAAACCAATGTATGAATCTGAACAAAGGTGCAATGCAATGGCGTTAATACTGATATTGTGAAGATGGAAACCACAAATATTCTTGTGGTTATGGAGAGTTTTTTATTACTGCTTTTGTGATTTTTTCAATTCCGTAGATATGGTAACTATTGGATAACATATGGCAGTTTTCAGCCATGATCTCCCTAAATTTCGGCTAATCAGATTTAATTATTTTTTTCCATGTATTTTTCCCCCATTTTTTTTGATGATTTCCACAATATAGACCCGATTTCATGTCCATTGATTTACCCCTATCTAACGACTAGAAGGTGTTCCCTCGTTCCTCCTCAATTTGTGTTTCACCTGAGCGTCCCTCTTTCTTAAAAACTATATGTATTTTATTTACAAAAACTATCATTTTAAAAATAATTATTAAAATTTATATAGGTAAGGATATGGTAAAAAATATAACAAATTAAAAATAATTCAACTAAATTTCAATGATCAAATTTATTTAAAAAAGTTGGATGATGTGGTTCAATGTTGAGCAGTTTATATATTATTTTAACCCCCGATTTAATATATAAATAATGATATATATATATATACACTTATATATATATATTGAGTTGGATCCCACTATATTTAATTTAACTAATTAATTTATATACTAATTAAAATAAAAAATACTTAATATTCTTAAAATCTACATTACTAATCTAGACATTTGAAGTTTTAAAAATTAAAACTAATTGTTTATTTTTAAAAAAATAAAAATTCGTTAGTTAGTACTATTAATCTTTGGTAAATGTATGAAATTGCATATTGGACAAATTAATGCAGTAATTAGTGTGTATTTCCGTACCCTGTACGGGTTTTTATTAAATAAAATATTAATAATAAACTATTTTCAAATATATTTATTATTTGAGAAAAATAATAATGTAAATGTTTAAATATAAATTTTTTTGACGATTATATCTCAAAATAAAATAAATATTATAGAATTTGTATGATAGTAAAAAAATCATATATTCATATCCAAAAATAAAAGATTGTTTAATAATGAGATTTTCTATCTTTATTCTTAAAACATGGGTAAGAATTTATCATATCCAAAAATAAAAAAAAAATTTATAAAAAAAGGGTGATGTGGTCCAATCTAAAAGTGACATTTGTCGTTTAATAATTTTTTTAACCTCCGCTTTAGGTTATATTTATGATCTTTAATATAAATGCATAAAAAGATAAAGAAAATCTAATTTTATTAATTTAAATTAAAATTCGAATTTTTTTTGACATTTACAAATAATCTTAATCATGACCATAAAGTTATATCTTTTTTTCAAAATTAAAATATATCAACATAAAAAAATTTATTATTTATTATATCATCATTATATAGATATAAATTTTATACTTGGAGCTCAAGCCTTGTTAAAAGATAAAAAAAATATACTAAGACCCTAAATATTGTTAAGAGATACAAAGATTAAATTAATATGAAAAATATCATCTCATATAAATTTATGTATATAAAAATTATATAATATGTTATCTTTTGTAGTAAACTAATACATATCCATAGATAGAAAATTATATACATAAAAAATTATATAAACATGTTATCTATTTAGTATATATAGCAAGAATACTTAAGTTGTTACAAAATTTATTAAAATAAAATTTCACATTAATTTATTAAAAATGCCACGTGGCGTACATTTTACAACAGACTTGGGTTCTGCTTTATAATATATTAGGGTAGGGGGCGCGCTCTAGTACAATACAAATTAAGGTGAAATGTGTGGTTAAAGGGGAGACGTTGGATCTCAATCAATCAACGGTGATTAATTAGGCAACATAATAAGAAAAATGGGGAAGGGGGATTGAGTTAATTCTCGTTGATTTAAATATGAGGATTTGATTTCTAATTTGGAAGTTGCTAAAATTAAGGGATTGTGAAATTAAAAAAATCCCACGTTTTTCTTTATTTATGGCAGTTGCATGATTTTAGGGATTGATAAGATTGAGAATATTTATAGAAAAATTAAATAATCGAATTTACAAATACAAAACCTCAGCAGAATCATTGAATATATATTAGTTTACGTTTGAAAAACTCAATATGATTGTTTGAATAATTATAAATCGTATAATATTTATAGTCGATGTTTGAATAACTTAGTTTGATTGTTTGAATAACTCAATTAATTGTTTGAATGATTATAGAATCATAAAGTATTTATAGTCGAAGTGAATAACTTAATACGATTGTTTGAATAACTCGGTTTAACGCATGTGATAACACAAAACTTATTTGATACAATTACATTTCATATATGGATACAATAATATCAATATGAATAACTAAATGAAAGTAGTTGAAAAACAACATCATTTATCCTGAATAACTAAACTTATTCAATGGTTTTCACTAATATTATTCGAATGTATTTACATAAATAATTTATACTATTGAATAACAATTATAATGCTTATGAAAAACAATCTTTAATATTGTGAAAAATATGTGATTCCTTGTATTAAGGTATGCTATCAATAATCATTACACTGCTTATGAATAACAATTACAATGCTTATGAACTACAGTTCTGTTTTGGACCGAGGTCAAATACATCAACATTATCATCATTTGGAACGTGTTCCCTGGTGCAAAGTCTTTTAACTTGGACCTTGGTACACTTTGACTTTTCTCCAATGTCTAACTGATGATCATTACCACTTGTTCCATTTGAAAACTCGGTTAAACACAAATGATAACACAAAATTTATTTGATATAATTACAATTCATATATGGATAAAATAATATCAATATGAATAAGTAAATGAAAGTGGTTGAAAAACAACATTTCTCATCATGAATAGCTAAACTTATTCGATGATTTTCACTATTATTATTAAAATGTATTGACTATTGGCATAAATAATTTATACTATTGAATAACAATTACAATGCTTCTGAAAACCACTCTTTAATATTGTGAAAAAGCTGTGATTCGGTGTATTAAGTTATGCTATGAATAATCATTAAACTGCTTATGAATAACAATGATTAATACTCTGAAAAATGTTTGAATTCTTCTATATTGTTATGCATCAGTCTGTGTAAAAACAATAGAATAATTCATTACAATGAATTGAATAATTATAATATTAAGTGATTTGAAAAACAATTTTATTTCTCTTGAATAACAAAATACATTCTTTTGAACAATAATGGTTTTTTAATGTAAAAAAATCATACCTTTTTCATGCTTGCATTTGTTGTCTTTCTTGACCTCGGAAGACCTCGCGATTCTTATCTATGCATTACAAAAAACGTACATCAACGAACACACCAATTGCATATCTTACAAATTCAAATTCGATCCAAACAAAGTCAAAATCTGTTTTTAACCTTGTCGATATAGTGTCCCCATAAAAACGCAATTGCAAAACCAACTCAAACTAACACAAACTCTATACTAACCATAAATCTACAAGTTTCTACTATTTTGTACTTAACAAGCCAGATTTATCCAACACCCTCATTGTTTAATAAAAAAACGTAAATTCAAGTATCAAGATCTATAATTTCGATTCCAATTTTTCATGATGGATGAACAATCTAAACGCAACAATAATACCTAATAGGCCGCCTCTTCTGTAATCTTCGTTTCCTTCATCCTCCGATGTGTAATCGCTCTCGCTCTCGCTCACTTCTTCCTCCTCTTCATCCACCAAAGTCGATGCCTCTAAAATCCATCACAATTCTATATATGAAAAACAAATTCATCGGAGTTCTTCAAATCTTTCAAAATCGCCACCATAGGAGAAAAATTGTATCTAAGAGAGATCTGACGCCGAGAAGAGAGAGATCGATAGTAACTAGAATAGAAGAGAGAGAGAGAGAGATCTTATTAAGAGAATAATAATTATTCAACTAAAAATCAAGGGATTTGCACAAAATATGATTTGTGCAGGAGAGAGAACATGTTTCAAATGGAAAGTGTGAGTTTTCCCCTATAATTAAGAGATTTGAACCAAATCAGAAATTACGAAAATAATTCTAGCGAGATTCTCTTTAATCAGGTGCATCACACCCATACAATTTATTTGCACCCATTTTAAATTAAATCCTGACCATTTATTCTTTTAAATCAGACGGTTTAGATATAACCACATGATTTACTCTAAAAAGGCATTTCACTGGAGCGTGACACTTAGGGTAGATAGGTAAATCTTTCCATAACCGCAAAATCTGCCAGCGACTTTCCCTTTGAATTGCAGAATCCTCCACCTCATTTTCCCGAGCCACACCGCCAGCCTACATTGGGCAATACTTTTTTTTTTTGAGCCTAAGATTGGAATTAAAAAATTTCCCGAGCCTAGTTTCGAAAAAAATTCAGTTTATTGCGCATCAGAACTTGCAGAAATGTATGTTCCTAAGATCTATGATTTCAAGTGTCGTTAACTCGTCAAGAAAGGTATGCAAAATTTGGCTCTTGGTCTCAGTTAATTTCAACTCCTAAATTTTCATTCACTTCTATTTTTCTCCTTAGATATCTCCTTTTTTTTCCTTCCAGCAAATCGATTGTAAAGAAGGCCTGGTTTAAATACCGAAAAACTAATTATGTTGTAAAGCATCCTCAAACTAATTCTGATTTCAAGTGTCTTACCAACCTCATCTCCAAGCCTCCAGATCCAGATCTAGGGTCTTCTTTATGCCGACAATCACCTTCTTCTGGCCTTCCTATTGCGAACAGTTCAGAGTTGCCAGGGCTTGTAAAACAAGAAAATGTTTTCAACTTCGTCAATGCTGATTTTTTTGTTTTTGTGAAAGTGTGTTCTGTTAAAACAAAAATTTCAGGCGCTAGCTCTATGCATATTTTTATATTATTGGACTGCCTTTCCTCCCTAGATCTGTTGTTTCTATTCTTCAGGATTTGTATGGTGAATTCTTGTCAACTTTTTGTTTCGCACGATTGGTTCAATTTTTATTATACAACAACAGCAATAACAACAACAATGACCAAATGTACTTCGCTTCAGCAGAGTTTGGGGGACCAGGATAGGAACGCCCCTGGCTTAAAGTTGAGGGGAAGTGCCCTGATAGGCCCGGGTAGGACTACCAACTCTTCATGTACATATCTAGGTTTCCTTGATTAGTTCTCCGATCTCTCTTGTATAAAGTCATTATCTCTTACATTCAGTAAGATTATTAAAAACATTATACAACCAACTCTTCATAATGTATATGTGAGCGGGTAAAATTAATCGCCATAATTATTTTCGCTATCTTCCGGCATAAAGGTATGCTATTTAATATGTTTTTTCTATCATTGAGTATTTTAATATAAAATTAAGGGAAATTCTGGTTGGTACCTTTGTGACTTTGAGAATTTCGGTTGGTGCCCAATGTTTTAAACAAATCCGGATAATGCCCCTCAGTTTTTGACAATTTCTGCACCATAACCAAACTTGCTCTTATTATGTTTTCTCCGTTAACCTAATTCTTTTTTCAGAGTAATGACATTGTTTGCCATATGATTGGAATCTTTGAGGCTTTGTCGGTAGTAAATTGTAAAGGGTATTGATAGAGCATCCAGTGCTCTCTCAGACTCAATAAATAGGACCCTTTTAAGCAAAAATATGGACATTGAAAATTAGAGAAACAAAGTCTGAATCTAGAGAAATAGAAAGCTTTGAACTTGAAAGTGTAGTAGTGTTCCTCACGTACTCTAAGAGTTTAAATCCTTCTATGGATCTTTCTAGTTTGTGTGTTTGTTTTTAATGTGTTTGTGTGCTTGTAACCCTTTCAAATTCAAAAAAGTTTGTTTTTAAGTAAGAGAAAGCTAATCAAGGGCAATCCATGTCTTGAATAAACTCTTTTCTTGATTAAAAATCCTCCATCCACTAAACCGAGAGATTTTTAGTTCAAGACTACGAAATGATGTATGAAATGAAACAAATGTGTGTTGTACTTGAGCTAAGAGAGTCCTAATTGAGGGTTATCAACCCCTAGAAATCCGAAAGTTATAGGAATGCCGGAAGTCCAGCGATACTACACTTAAGTAATGGCCAAACCTCTTTAAAGAAAAAATTTCATTAATTACAGAGCATAGTGGGCTTGTGTTCATAGAAAATAGTTTATTCTTGATATAATTAGTATCATTTAAAACCATTAAATTTAATAAGCCATTTTAATTTGAATATATTTGTGCAAGTTTAAAAAAATTTAGACAAATCTGATAATTTAGTATAAACCGGATACAAAAACTGAAATAAAGGACAAAAGGTACTATAAAATCTGGAACGCCATACGGGACACATTTAGGAGGCGTCAAATGGTGCACTCTACTATACACGTGTTTCCTCACTCTTGCAGCCCAACCTTTATTCTCACTTTTGCAGTTTTGCCCCGCCCTTCACTTATTTTCCCAACATTTATCCTCTCTTTTGCAGTTTTATACCACATACCCTTCATTTTTTTTAATTAAAGATAACGACAAAAAAATAATTTTGAGTAATTGATCGAGTTAGAAGATATTTTAACATTTAAATTGTAATTTATTAAAATGTAATTAGAGTACTTAATATAAGAGACATACGCAAGAAGACATAATTGATATTAAAATTAAAGATAAGTTTATTTGACATATAAAAATTATAAAATTGAAAAGCATCACATTGAATGTCTTAATTATTTTACAATTACTTAAACAATTTAATTCCTTGTTATTCATATTTTTTCATAGCGAAAGAGACATCAAAATTCTACTTTCTTTTACATATTTAAATAATTTTTTGCTTATTGTATTTAATTTGTATATTTGATTAACTATTGCCTTTAATTTTATGTACTAACATATCATTTTCTTAAATTACAAATTACTAGTGAATGGTTGAACCCCTTTCACATTTTTCTTTTTGGCTCCGCCACTGGCCCACTGTAGGATAAGTTTAAATTAAATCATGTATTATAGTGCAAGATAAAACATCATAAGATGCAATTCAATTATACCTTTAACCCCTTAAGTGCATGACCTAATATGGGACTAGTAGAAATTAATTCTGACTTAAATAGATGTACAAATTAGTAAATAATATAGTATTGAGCATAAAGATTTTTTTTTATATAATGGTTAAAAAAATTTACCTGTAATTTCTCTAGCTAAAAATGCTATCCGTTGGAGTAGTTTCCAACTATCATCATCGTTCAGAAGATTGAGTTCATGGGAGTATTGAGAAGAAACTTCATCTTGTATCAAGCCATTGTTACGTGTAGTGACTAAAATCTTGCTAGGAGAAGTCTTGATTAAGTCAAAGGCAGGCTTGAGAGCATGCCAATCATCATTGCTCCATACATCATCAAGAACCACCAAACAAGTGTTTTGATGTAGGATCTCACAAATCTTCTGTGCATCACTGATATCCCTCTCTTCATTTACATTCTTGACATTGGTGAGCTTCATGGGGAATGGGTGGCTTGGGCAAAACAACCTTAGCAAGACAAGTTTTTCAAGATAAAACTACAAGGGGACATTTCAAAACCCATGTTTGGGTTTGCATATCTAAGGAATTTGAAGCAAGGGACGTTTTTAAAGAGATCTTAATGAAGCTCACCAATGTCAAGAATGTAAATGAAGAGAGGGATATTGGTAATGCACAGAAGATTTGTGAGATCCTACATCAAAACACTTGTTTGGTGGTTCTTGATGATGTATGGAGGAATGATGATTAGCTGCTCTCAAGCCTGCCTTTGACTTAATTAAGACTTGTCCTAACAAGATTTTAGTCACTACACATAACAATGGCTTGATACAAAATGAAGTTTCTTCTCAATACTCCCATGAACTCAATCTTCTGAACGATGATGATAGTTATAAACTACTCCAACGAATAGCATTTTTAGCTAGAGAAATTGTAGGTAAATGTTTTTAACCATTATACCAAAAAAAATTCTTTATGCTTAATATTATATTATTTACTAATTTGTACATCTATTTAAGTCTTAATACTATATTATTTACTAATTTTTCCTAGTTAGTAGTGCACTTTTCATACAAAAGTGCATCGAAAAATACAAAAAGTGCAATACGAAAAAGTGAACTACAAAAAGTACGAAAAGTGCACTATAAAGTACGAAAAGTGCAAATATGAAAAAGTGCACTCCAAAGTAGGAAAAATGCACTACTAACTATAAAAAGTGCATTTGTTTCAGGATAAGAGTTTGTTTCATTTGAACCACACTCACTAAAATATTAATATTTATATTTATTTTAAAATATTCTAAATATTTTATCTTTAATTTTAAATACTTGTATAAGGAATTTCAAAAACTATTGTGATACTAAATAGATATTTGTTTGATGTTAGAGATAAATTTAAAAATTTTAAAAGAATTTAATAGAAAGAAGTTATAATAATAGAAATAAAAATTAATTTTTTAAATATGATGCGAGGTTAGAATCATTCTGGTAGCTCAAAAAGGTACAACTTTAATATATAGTTATAGATTATAGATATTACCTATTTTTATTATTTTAAAACATTATAAGTATTTATCATTTATATTATAAAAGAAAAAAAAATTATATTTATATTATCGATTATTATTTTAAATTATTTAAATAATAATTTAGGTGGGGGATTTAAATAATAATAATTATCGATTATTATTTTAAATTATAACATCTTAAAATTCTTTAGAAAAATAATTATATTTATATAAAGTTTTATTCAAGGTTTTGAAAGTCAAGACATCACCCCTTTTTGAATTACTATTAAAATTAATGACTTATGGTTAAAAGTCATTAGAATACTCATTCTTTTTATCAACTCTTAAGAGTTACAACAATATTCTTAAAATAATGGTAAGTCTTAAATAATTACATGTACGGTAACAAAGTTAAGTAAAAGTCTAGCAATAAAATATTATCTATATTATTTAATTCCATTAATATTTTTATTAAACTACTTTATTTATAAATTTAAAGAAAGCTCTCTTTATGGATTGCAAATATTTTAATAAATCTATTTAGTCTTTAACTTATCATATTAATTTATTTCATGATAAAATATCTTATCTAAAATATTTGCAAGCTTATGATATGACCTTATAAGATATGCAAGTATTAAATAAAGCCTTAATTTAAGAATTCTTTCATCTAGCTCTATTCCTTTTAATTATTACATTTAAAATCCAAGCAAGGTAAATATATTTTTAAAGCATATTTTTCATGCTTAAAAGTCACATATATTAAAATTATAATTTATTTGAAATTTATTTAATGTCTTGCCAAATTGATTTCCTTTTATAACTTCACATGCATGTTAGTTTTATTAAATTTAATTAAATAAATTTCATATAAATGTGAAAAAAATATTTTATAAACAGTTATAATAAAAAATATAAGTCGGGAAATTTTACTGAGCGTAACGAGACAGAATTTGGGCTTAGAAATCGTGATGGGCGAGTTTGGGCTTCTTTTTCTCTTTTACCCTTATTAAAATTCTGATGGGCTAATTTTGACTTTTGGGGTTAAAATCAGCCCAAAATTAGCCATCTCCTTCTTTCTTTCTCTGATGTTCACGTACACCAGGAATTGGACAGAACGACGATGGAGCAGCGCCTCAGGGCACCGACGGTGGAGGGGCAGTGGCGCCTCCTAGCTGCTCGCGGCGCGCACTTGTGTTGGTGGTGGTCTGGCCAATGGTCTGCGGTGGTTCGATGAAGCAAGGAAGCCAAAACTAGGGTTTGGGGATTTTTGTGGAAAAAATTCAACAATTAAAGTGACTTGTTTTTGGCTGAAAAATTGATTGAAAGAGAGCAATAATGCTTAGAGGAAGAGAGGAGAAACAATGTGTGAGTAGAACAATGGATTTCAGCTCCTTTAAATAGTAGAAATTGGGACTTCAATGGAGAGGAAGCTCTAAGGAGATTAATTGGATGTGTGCTAGTTGATGGATGACATAAGATGATGGACTCTTTGGTGAGAAAGGCAAGTAACCATGGCAATTTGGAGAAGAAACTCACATGCATTTGTTGAACGTCAATTCAATTAGAAGTCTGATTTGTTCAAGTTGGGAAGAAGGAGAAGAAAGATAATAAAGGGATAAAATTTCTTTAATGGGTAGATAAGTTACTATGGCCTAGCGAAAATGAGTGTGTGTTAGTTTGTGCAAGGTGCAAGAGGTTTCGGCTTCGAGTCTCACCTCTTGCATTTTTTTGATCCTTTCCCCTTATCTTTATTTGTATTATAAATTTAATTGAATTAAATTTCGAAATTTTATTTAATCTTAATTAATTAAATTTTATTTGTCATCTTGATAATCCTTTATAACATTTTTATAATTCATTCAGAAAATTATAAAAAACATTTAAAATCTCTATTTAAGAGAAAAATATTTAAATGCATACCCGATTTGATTAATATATTTCTTTAAATTCTTAATTGCCATTGTAGTAATCTTTTATAACCTTTTATAATATAATATGGAATTATAAAGATTATTAAATTCTCTATTTTAGAGAAAAAATTATTGGGATAAATACTCGTTTTATTGTATTTAAAATTTAACGGATATTACAGTTGTCCTGAAGACTTTTTGATGATAAATTGATGACAATTTATGACAAATTGATAACAATTTTGATGAAAGTGAAGACAATTTTGATCGGTCAACACCGATCAACAAATGAAGAGAGAATATGAGGGTTGGGGTGGGGTTTTTTTGCTATTCAATTATTTTTTTTGCATTTTGTTACTAATGCCCAATTAGGATGATTATTATTGATATATAATTAGTCCATCCTTAATTGATATTGTAACACCCCATTTTTACGGACTTATAATGGGATGTTACCGTTGGCGGACTCGAACTTTCCGTCCAAGGCCGTTGAGGCTTAAGTGACTGATGAGGTATTTTCAGTGATCTTTAATACCTATCAAAGAAACATTAGCTTTACCAACTCAGTAGAGCGGCAAGTAAGGGTCGATCGCACAGAGACTTGTGTATTTGTGCTTTTACTTGTATGCCAAGTAACCAAAGGGGGGATTTCAAGAATGATTATCTAAACTAATATGCAAGAATAAAAGTAAATATGAATGCAAAGATGATTTAAATATGTGAAAGACAAACGTGTTCAACTAGTTAAATCCATCATGACATTGCTTTGTTGATCATTGATTCTCTTGATTCTCTTCTCACTTGAATAATCTATTGTGGATTATGACCTTACTGAGGATTAAAACCCAAACTTCAGATTTAGTTGATAGAACTACCAGCCTAACAACCCTAATTATCTAAAAACCTAAAAGACTTTTTAGATTTAATTAGGCAACAACATAACGATTATAGTTATCAATAGAAACAAACACATAGAGCAACCATACATCTAAGTGACTTGTGAATTTATTCCCTTCTTCAACCAACTAGTCCAACTGGTACTAAATTGATTAAAGTATACTCTTGATCAAATTAACTCCGACCGGTAATTAATCAGATACAGTTATAACTAGAAATTCAATTAGGTAGTTAATCTAATAAAATCCTAGTTTAGATTCAATTAAGCACAAGGAATAAACTCTATTCAAGTTTGTAGAGAATCAATCAAACCTCAGAACTATATACAAATCATGACTTCAATAACTAGCCAAACACAATAAATTTAGCAATTCATAATTAAAATTGAGAAAAACTTACAAGAGTTTCAGAGTTGCTCTCTTGAGAGAAAAACCCCTAGCCTCCAAAAGTTGATCAATAGTTATGAGAAAATAAACTAACATAAGGTATATATATGTATCTCAAAATAACCCTCAAAAGCTATCTTTAATGACACTACTAAAAAGATATAATCCCCAAAACAAAGAACCAAGCCCAAAAATCTCAGCCCATCAACGTCCGCGTACAAACGCCAGATTGCTCGGTTTGTCCCATTGCGCGGCCGCGCACTATGTCATCCAGCGTAATTGGCCTTCAGTTTGGATTACGCGGGTTGATTGCTCGGCTTGATCCCGAGCTTTTGGTTCTTCCTTGGTCTTCGCTTCTACTGCTTCAATCTTCATTTGTACCACCTCCTAACTTCCTTTAGCTCGTCCACCACCGCCATGGTCAACCAAACCTCTCCCCGTTGTTGCTCATAAACCTAAAAACCTGCAAAACTGAACAAACAAGCGCAATCTACCCGACAATACAAAAACCTAAAAACTACATAAAAACCAACCTAAAACTAGCTAAAACATATATAAAACATGCATCTAAATTACTCCTATATGCAAGCTATCAGTGACCGTAAATGAATAAAGACATGTTTAAAACATAATATGGTAAAACAGATTTTCTTATATTTAGATTGTCTTATATTCATAAATATGGTTACAAGAGTTTACAACGGAGTGCATAAACATGAATTTTTGTTTCTGGAATTACTTTCAAAATCCTAGAAACGCCTGTGTGGAGACAGCATGTCTTCCAAAGCTTGCTTCCTTTCTTCTTTCCTTCCTTCCCAACTTCCTTTCCTTTCTGTCCTTCCATGGTCTTCACGCTTGAACTTCTTTAGTCTTCTTCCTAAAACCCGATATTTCCATAGAAGACAGAATTACCAGCCGGACGAAACCGGGAAGAAGCAAGGGTATTAGTCTTCGAAGAGACTAAACAAATAGGAGAATGTGTTTCGGTTCATAAAGACAAGGTCAAGACATTTTAATACCCTAACCCGAACTTAAATGGGTAAAGGTATAATAGTCCCAAGGACTTCAAAGAATTGGACGACAATATTCTGAATATGTGGTAAACCGATTAATGACTCATAAAAAATAGGAAACCACCAAAAAGTAGTTCGTAAAAACGATAATGTGTTTGGATATTTATTGGAAATATAATTAAACAAACATTTACTTTCAAAAGGTGCGTCCATCGACTAATCAGTTCCATAACCACCCTCGTAGCATACGTGTTGTGCATCTTCAGAGTGGAAAATGGAGACTTTCATAGCGAGGAGCCAGAGTGGAAATCACCCTGCAGATTATCATTATTGTGCCTGAGGCACTCTTTTATTAGTCATGAAACCTTGCATACAGTTATAGATTTTTAAATGCTGATGTTCAACTAGTGAAACTTATACCGACAAGAGCAAGGGATCAAATCCCAAAGCACTCACAAGTGCTTCACTTTCTCACGTTGTTGAGAAAGTAGGTCATGACAAGTATCGAACGTATATACCAAAGTATACCTCTCCAAACATTTTGTTAAAGAGGGACTCTCAAGGCATATCCCCGAGATCCCTAGTTCTACACCTATCCATAACAAAGAGATCTCAAAGGAGAATCTCCAATCACATAAGAGCACGATCAACGACCCTAAACAGTACTAGCAGTACGTATAATATGCAATAACGAACATTCTTTACATCTAAGCAATAAATAAACCTAATTCATTAATTTAGCAAGCAAGTATTCCCAACATAAAGATGATAACAGAACACAGGTTCCTGATTATCGATTATTCCAAAAATAATGATATCTAAAACAGAGTTTAAAGATATTGAGTTCAGAAAAGGGTGAACCACCCACTTGCCTTGAAAAGCGGCTTAAGTCCGATCAAGACAATAAAGCTGACTCCTTATAGCTTTTCTAGTAAGAATAAATACTATACCAATCAAAAAGACATTTTACGAATAAACTCCTTAATTGTTTATTCACTTTTTAATGTCTTTAAGCAAGGTAACGAGTTATTTTCTTATATATAAGAAATATATATAACATTTATAACGTTGCTACTTAGGCTTATATTTTGACAGCATAACGTCCTATTTTTGGTACTTTCTTATAAATGAAAAATGTTCATTTATATCTTACGTACGTGGTGTTAAATTCTCGGAATTTAATATTGTAACACCTCTTTCTGGCATATACCTAGGGGCGTCACAAGGTTGTAGACCTCACAATGGGTCTACCAGAACAAACTGACAACAAACGACTATTTTGGACTTTGCAACAAAAGCACTGCGAGTAAATTCACGAAATCATCCAATATCTAGAAGTTAAAGATTTTATGTCATAAAATTCATGCATGCCAAAAGACAGATCAGTCATGAATAAGGACTCTGTAGCTAGTCTAAACATCAGACAACTCAACATAGTCCAAAAAGGTTCACTGTCAAAGCATAATTACTCAAGTCTAACAAACAAAAAGACTAAAACGCTACCATCACTCTCCTAGATTATGTCACGTCAAGATCGAGCTCCACCACCTGGAATGCAATCTCCTGGCACATTTCCCAAGTCGGAATCCTTACTTAAAACGCCACAAGTTGATCACATTAGCCTACGATCCCGGTATGGGCCAAACAAGTAAATTAAACATGTAACAAAACATTTTTAGTAAAATAAACTTGCATATATCCATATACCTAAAGGTACACACACAATTACAGTCACAATAGAAGTATGATAGTAGCCAAACAATATAGTCAAATGTGAAATCATCCAAAGTAATGTCAATAAGGATATTAGCAAACGAGTAGAAGTGTATTACCAAAGCACACATAACCACAACATACATTCTCTTAAGTCATCACTCAAGCATTTTAGACATTCCAAATAAAATTCATCAACTACAATAGCAATCCAACGTCATCCTCAATATATGGCACCCTCCGGCCTCTCATCTATGGCGCACGGTCAGGGCGCATAACTAAACACGTGCCCATTTCCTCCGTTCACCCTTCTTTCCCCGGCTAAACCTCTACTAGAGCGTTTGCCAAAACAATTTAGTTTATTTTTTTGTAAGGGGGTTCCTTCCAGCCGCATGACCATGCCCGGGGGCCACTTCATCTCCAACTTGTCTCGTGCTCCATGATCATGCCGGTGGAACCCAATGCACGCATAACGAAAACATGTAAAAGTAGTTCCCGTAATATCAAATATATATATAAAGCACGTGATATGGAATCATTCTAAAATAAAGGCTACACATTCAATTTACTCGTTTAACGCATAACGAGTCCTAAGCTGAGTAAGTCGGCAAGCGACTTACCTCGAAGGCGAGACACAAACACGTAGCGGGAGAAAGGAAGCTCGAACAAGTCACGCACGAACGTTATCGAATCCTAATCATTCAATAACCAAACCTATAACACCCGAAGAGAAATGAAATACAAAACTTAACGCCCAAACGCTAAAAGCTCTTTCTAAGCAATGCTCAAAGACATTATCGATTTTCGGAGCACACTTACAAATACCTACTTTTAATCAACTAGTTAAACAAGAATAGGTAGCTTAAGAACCGATTGAAAACAACACAACACAAATAGTATTTTAACCTACTAATCCAACCACCACTTAATAACCCACTTCAAAGGCTAGCTAACCAACATTATTAAATAACTCATTACACAATTTCATTGGCAACATTACTTATAAAATAATTAAACAAACTCCAGCACTTACAATTGATAAACCATAATCAGCCAATCAACATAGTAGCCACAAAATCAAATTCGGCCAACAACAATTTGCAATTGCACTCTCCCCCTCTCCACTGTAACCGCTATTTATTTAGTCGAGCTTACCAAACGGTTGACTCTTGACCACAATCAACAATTCTCTTACAACAATTATTCGATTACTGATGACCAAACCACTATTCGATTCAAACAACTCCCCAAATACAACAATGAATTAAGCACTTGTCCAAATTGACGTAATCACCAGTGTCAACCCTAACTATGCACAAAGACCAAACGGACGAACACAACATAGCTACTCAATTTCCTTCTACAATAGCCCAAACAACTTGACCCAACCTTTTATTGTAAAAACTAACAATAAACTAGTCTAAACACATTGATTGAATCTATCACAACCAACAACAACATATAAATGGGATCCGAACGGAAAGGAAGTCAAGCAAGAGTCACAACCTACTAATTTCTGTCGATTGCAAGGGGACGCGGGTTGGTCTTGGACTCGATCGGAGATGGGGATGTTGAACGAGGATGATGAGCGGCGCCGGTGAACGAGAGCGACAACCTGCAATGGTGAACGAAAACTTGATCCTGGAGCAGCGCACTCGACCCCTTCTTCTCTTCTTGACAGCTACGACCCTCGAGGTTGAACAGGTGTCGTTGGTTAGGAGGCGACGACTTGTCGGTGTAAAGGACGAGACCGCGTGCGTACGACGGTGTGCAAGGAGGCGGTGAGCGCACAACAACGGCAGAGGAAGGAGCTCTTGACTGCAACCGAGCTTATTCGAGGTCACCGGTGGTTGGTGCGTTGAGCAGGGATCGAAGACGGAAGAAAAATGAAGATGGAACAAGAGATTTAAGGGGGGAACGCGAGAGGAGAACCAGATAGATGGTGAGGCGCAAAAATGGTGATGAGCGGCGGTACCAAGAATCGGGAAGGGATCCTGAGCAGTGCTGTCAACTTTAGGGATAAGAAGGGAGAGATAAGGCTCGACCCAAATTGAATGAAGTGGCCCAAAAGCCCAATTTTTTTGTGTCTTGCCCAAAACTTAAAATAAAAGGAGTATGAGGATAGCTAGGCAATTGAATAAGCGGAACGAAACGTACTCTCTAACGCTCGAAAAAATTACAACATCCTCATAAATAAACTCGGGTATTACATATACCCCCACTTTAAGAACGTTTTATCCTCGAAACTCAAGTAAAGATAAGTTAATATACAAGTAAGGATGGGAGATTGGTTAGAGTCTCACAAATCCCCACCCGTTAACGTAGGTTCGTCCTCGAACCATTTCCTAACGACCACAACAACGAAAGTAAGTTTATATCAAATGAACGAAGTTCTTCCAGAGCATATAGTCAGCATAATATCTACTCTATCATGTAAGAGAATCATTGAACCCACATAAGCAACCAAGTAATCAAGCACAAGCAAACGATTGCCCAAGCAATCCACCAGTAAAAAACATGCAACCAAGCAAATTATCAATCAAACAATTTAAGGTACTAGATACGATGCAAGAAAAGCTCAAGTATTAACCATTCCCCACGGACTCTATCAACTTAGAGTATAACTCGGGATAACTCTCTTGTATACTTGCCTCGGTCTCCCAAGTAGCCTCCTCAACTCCACGCCTAGACCATTGCACTAGGACTAAAGGAATCTCCTTGTTTCGTAGTTTCTTCATGCGACGATCCAAGATAGCTATCGGTTGTTCAACAAAAGTATGGTCTGGCTCAATTCTCAAATCTTCATAACTAAGCTTGTGGTTGGGATCGGGAATGTATTACCTTAGCTGAGACACATGAAAAACGGGATGAACTCCCTCCAAGGATGCAGGAAGTGCCAAACGATAGGCCAACTCTCCGACCCTTTCTAAGATCTCCAAAGGTCCAACGTAGCGAGGACTCAACTTCCCTTTAATCCCAAATATCCGCACCCCTCGAGTAGGCGACACTCTCAACCACACGTGTGTGCCAACATCAAATTCTAAGGGTCGCCTTCGTTTGTCAGCATAGGATTTCTAACGACTCTGAGCGGCTAACATGCGTTCTCTTATCAAAGCAACTTTATCAACTGTCTCTTAGATCACTTGGGGTATCTCACTCACTCTGTTAGAGGGGTCATCCCAACAAAGTGGTGTTCGACACTTTCGACCATACAACGCCTCATAAGGGGTCATTTGAATCGAGGCGTGCCAACTGTTATTGTATGTGAATTCCACCAACTCTAAATTCTCTGACCAACCACCACCCCAGTCGAGGACACAAGCTCTTAGCATATCTTCAAGCGTTTGAATCGTCCTCTCTGACTGTCCATCTGCTTGCGGGTGGTAAGCTGTCGTGAAATGCAGTCTTGTACCCAACGCTTGGTGCACCTGATGCCAGAATTTCGATGTAAAGCGACCATCTCGGTCGGATACAATTGTTTTTGGTACTCCATGTAGTCTCACTATCTGCTTTACAAACACATCTACTAGTTTAGGAACCGGCCACGTCTCCCTAATCGGTAGGAAACGTGCCGTTTTCGTCAATCTGTCCACTACCACCTAGATGGCATCATGACCTTGACTGATGCGCAAACCTGTGACGAAATCCATAGATATGTCTGCCCACTTCCATTCTAGAATGGAGAGGGGTTGGAGCATCCCTCTCGGTCTCTGGTGTTCTATCTTAACTTGTTGACAAATTTGGCATCGTGCTACAAACTTGGCCACATCAGGTTTCAGGCCATCCCACCAGTAATGTTGCTTGAGGTCCTTGTACATCTTACTTGCTCCTGGATGTATTGAATAGAGCGTAGCATGGGCCTCTTGAAGGATTTTCTGTCTCAACTCTTGATCATGGGGTACGCATACTCTCCCATTCAACCTCAAAATCCCATCTCGGATTTCAAAACCGGGTGCTTCCCCTTGACGCACCTTTTGACACAAGTCTTGAATCATCGAGCAAGCCCCTTGCTTTTGACGGATCTCTTCTATCAAACTAGGCTGACAGTCCAAGGAACACAACTGGCCTTGATATCTCTGAATCCATACCTCAATCCCGTTTCTTATCAAATCTCTTTGCAAAGTGGGTTGAGCAGTCAAGTGAGATAACATCTGCTCCTGGGATGATTTCGTACTGAGTGCGTCAGCGACAACATTTGCCTTGCCTGGGTGATAAAGAATCTCCAGATCATAATCCTTAATCAATTCAAGCCATCTGCGTTGCCTCATATTGAGTTCTCGCTGAGTGAAAATGTACTTGAGGCTCTTGTGATCTGTCAAAATTTGGCAAGTTGTCCCATATAAATAGTGTCGCCAAATCTTCAAGGCGTGGATCACAGCCGCTAACTCTAGGTCATGTGTCGGGTAATTTAGCTCATGAGTCATAAGTTGTCTAGAAGCATAAGCAATTACCCGATCCTTTTGCATTAACACACAACCTAAGCCAAGTTTCGACGCATCACTGTAGACTACATACCCTTTTGAGCCTTGAGGAAGTGCCAAGATGGGCGCAGAAGTTAGCCTTCTTTTCAACTCTTCAAAGCTTCTTTGGCAAGCCTCTGTCCATGTAAACATGGTAGTCTTCCAAAGTAAATTTTTCAAAGGTTGAGCTATCTTTGAGAAACCCTCGACAAACCTCCTGTAATATCCTGCAAGTCCCAAGAAACTGCGTACTTCCTTTACATTCTTGGGAGGTTGCCACGATGCTATAGTTTCGATCATCATTGGATCAACTTTCACCCCATCTGCAGAGACGACATACACTAGAAATGTGACCTCAGGCAACCAGAATTCGCACTTTGAAAGCTTGTCAAATAAACGGTGTTGTCTTAAAACTCCCAACACAACCCTTAGATGATTAGCATGTTCATCTTGGCTCCGGGAGTAAACCAAGATGTCATCGATGAACACTACCACAAACTGCTCCAAGTATTCAATAAAGATCTTGTTCATTAACTCCATGAACACTGCTGGAGCATTTGTCAAACCGAACGGCATCACTACAAACTCGTAGTGTCCATAACGTGTCCGAAATGCCGTCTTGGGAATGTCTTCATCTCGAATCCTCAATTGATGATAGCCAGACCTCAAGTCAATTTTGGAGAACACCACTGCTCCTTGCAATTGGTCCAACAAATCATGGATACGTGGACGTGGATACTTGTTCTTGATAGTGATTCGGTTGAGTTCTCTGTAATCAATGCACAACCTCATTAATCCATCCTTCTTTCTTACAAAAAGTACCGGAGCACCCCAAGGCGATGCACTAGGACGAATGAAACCTTTTTCTGCCAACTCTTCAAGTTGCTTTTTCAACTCTTACATCTCTACTGGCGCCATACGATAAGGAGCCCGGGAAACAGGTCTTGTTCCCGACTCTAACTCGATGTTGAAATCTACCTCTCTGTGAGGCGGAAGCCCCGACAACTCCTCAGGAAAAACATCCTTGAATTCTCGCACAATAGAAATGTCCTCGAGTCTCGGACTATCCTTGGTTTCTTGAAGGGCATAGCACCAATATCCTACACAGCCCTCATTCAGCAACTTGGCAGCTTTCATAGCACTAATCATAGTTCTAGACTCCTTAGGGTCATGCCCTCAAAACATATGTTGCGTTCCATCATTAGCGGTTACTGTCACTATACGACTATGAATATCTAGATCAACTTTGTATCTAGTCATCCAATCCATGCCTAGAATTACATGATCATTTGGCAAGGCCATGACGATGAAATTTGTAAGCTAGTCCTTATCCCCAATGCGAATTGGACATTGAAGGATCTCTTTATCCCCACTTATCTTGCTACCATCCGGCAAACCCACCACAAAAGGAGTACCCACAGAACAAGACAAATGTAATCTATCTACGCATGCAGTTGCAATAAGAGAATGAGTAGCACCAATATCAAAAAGAATCTTAACAGGCTCGAATCGAATCCAAATCGACCCTGTAGTTGTCGGAGCATTTGGATCTTCAGCTCTTCTCATCTCGAACACACGAGGTGGGTGGTTGGCTCTAGGACCCCAACTATGCTACCACGGCCTCTACCATGACCTTGACTTGGAGTAACATAAGTCTGAGGGGTAGGTTGTGATCGAATTCCTCCAGTTGGCCTAAAAGCAGGTGAGGATCCCTGAGATGGAGCAACACCCTTGCTGCGACAGAAGACAATACGGTGTCCCTTCTGTACGAAGTAAAGCAAGTTACCAATGGTCGAGTACAAGCATTCTTCATATGATCATAGCCTTCGCAGTTGAAACACTGCTTCTGACCCGTTGCACCACTCGACCATTGAGATTGGCCTTGTTGGTTTTGCCTCATGCCTGAGTTGTTACCTCCTTGAGGCATGGAACTCGGCCTCCCGTCACTTTTGAATCCTGTTGCGGTCTTCTGCCTCTTGCCACTACCTTGAGTGACCTCAGATCGCTTGTAAGCTGGGTGTGCCATCTCGTAAGCCATTGCCTTGTTCTGGTAATCTCTCAAGATAGAGCATTCAAACCCAGCTACATACTGCCTAATCTCCGGTCTCATCCTCTTAGCAAAAGCATGAATGCGTTGCTTCTCTGTGGTCATAGTGTCAGCCACATAAGTTAAATCTCTCGAAACTTCAGGGCATCTTCTGCCACTGAAATGTTCTCGGGTTTTGCATCAGCAAACTCTTGAGCTCGAGCGTCCCTTACAGCAGCAGGGCAGAATTCATCTACCAACATCTTAGAAAATTCTTCAAAGTTCACTTCATGGTCCAAAATCTGTAGAGACCACCAATCAAAAGCATTATCTCTTAGCAAGCTCTGAGCTAATGATACCTTTCGATCCTCTGGTGCCTTGATCGTGTTGAGAGCTGAAGTGACTTGCCTCAACCGCAGCTCCACGTCCTCCTCATGAGCTCCAGTGAAAAACGGAAGTTTCATATAACTGAACTCACGCAACCACTTGTCAGGTCCGGAGTCTTGACGACCCTTTTCAACCCGAACTGACTCTTTAGATACTTCTTGAACGGGTTGGGGAGGTCTCTGAATATTTGACACCATAGCTGAGGGTGCTGTTGGAACTAACATTCTAGAATGGGGCGCTCTCACAACGGACCCTTGGGGGTTCGGTACCCTTGAACCAGACAGATGGAAAGCGGCAGCGGCTGGGTTTGGTACTTGACCACCCCCAAAAAGAACTTGCAAAAAGGACAAAACTTGTTCTTGGACCAAAGACTGTAGCCCAAGTGGACCAGCGGGAGGTGCCTCTGTAGCTGGAGCAACTGGCGGTTCTTGAACATTGACATTAGCTTCAGACCAAGGCCCTACAGGCTCTTGGCCTCCAAATCTAGCATTACTCAGCACGACATCGGATCGATCAACACCTAGCCCCGGATTAGCATTTTTGATTGGTCCCAGACTCTCTGCAGTTCCCTCATCCAAGGGATTAACACGAGGCTCAACAGTAACTCCTCTTCCTCTACCTCTAGGTCTTCCCCTACCTCTACCTCTTGCCACTACTAAGTGATACCTAAACATAATAATTCACTTAGATTTTACAAATAACAATTGTAATTAAACAAATAAAATGCTTATAAAGATTCTTCCCAGATGATGTAGCGGTCTCGACGTGTTTCCCTACCTAAAATGCAGAATGCCTACGAAAAAGTTTTTAAATTTTGCATAACTATAAATTAGACCTCACGAGCTCTTTTGTTAGGACCTAGTGCCCTTGTTGCCAACCTGGCTCTGATACCAATCTGTAACACCCCTTTCTGGCATATACCTAGGGACGTCACAAGGTTGTAGACCTCACAATGGGTCTACCAGAACAAACTGACAACAAACGACTATTTTGGACTTTGCAACAAAAGCACTGCGAGTGAATTCACGAAATCATCCAATCTAGAAGTTCAAGATTTTATGTCATAAAATTCATGCATGCCAAAAGTCAGAAATCTAACAGTCATGACAAAGGACTTTGTAGCTAGTCTAAGCATCAGACAACTCAACATACTCCAAAAAGGTTCACTGTCAAAGCATAATTACTCAAGTCTAACAAACAAAAAGACTAAAACGCTAACATCACTCTCCTAGATTATGTCACGTCAAGACCGAGCTCCATCACCTAGAATGCAATCTCCTGGCACATTTCCCAAGCTGGAATCCTTACCTAAAACGCCACAAGTTGATCATATTAGCCTACGATCCCGGTATGGGCCAAACAAGTAAATTAAACATGTAACAAAACATTTTTAGTAAAATAAACTTGCATATATCCATATACCTAAAGGTACACACACAATTACAGGCACAATAGAAGTATAATAGTAGCCAAACAATATAGTCAAATGTAAAATCATCCAAAGTAATGTCAATAAGGATATTAGCAAACGAGTAGAAGTGTATTACCAAAGCACACATAACCACAACATACATTCTCTTACGTCATCAGTTAAGCATTTTAGACATTCCAAACAAAATTCATCAACTACAATAGCAATCCAACGTCATCCTCAATATATGGCACCCTCCGACCTCTCATCTATGGCGCACGGTCAGGGCGCATAACTAAACACGTGCCCATTTCCTCCGTTCACCCTTCTTTCCCCGGCTAAACCTCTACTAGAGCGTTTGCTAAAACAATTTAGTTTATTTTTTTTGGAAGGGGGTTCCTTCTAGCCTCATGACCATGCCCGGGGGCCACTTCGTCTCCAACTTGTCCCGTGCTCCATGATCATGCCGGTGGAACCCAGTGCACACATAACGAAAATACTTCTCGAGTTTTGTTACGAGAAGGTTTGGAAACAATTATTTCGTTTCTCAAGTTCCGTGACCAGAAACTTTCAAAGGAAAATAAATTCTATAAAACTCTTGCTTTGATACCACTTCTATAACACCCCCATTTTTACAGACTTATAATGGGATGTTACCGCCGGCGAACTCGGACTTCCGTCCAAGGCCGTTGAGGCTTAAGTGACTGTAAATGAAAAAAAAACATGTTTAAAACATAATATGGTTACAAGAGTTTACAGTGGAGTACATAAACATGAATCTTTGTTTCTGGAATTACTTTCAAAATCCTGGAAACGCCTATGTGGAGACAACACGTCTTCCAAAGCTTCCTTCCTTTCTTCTTTCCTTCCTTCCCAACTTCCTTTCCTTTCCGTCCTTCCATGGTCTTCACGCTTGAACTTCTTTAGTCTTCTTCCTAAAACCTGATATTTCCATAGAAGACAAAAATACCAGCTGGACGAAACCGGAAAGAAGCAATGGTATTAGTCTTCGAAGAGACTAACCAAATAGGAGAATGTGTTTCGGTTCACAGAGACAATGCCAAGATGTTTTAATACCCTAACCCGAACTTAAATGGGTAAAGGTATAATAGTCCCAAGGACAATAAATAATAGGATGACAATATTCTGAATATGTGGTAAACCGATTAATGGCTTGAAAAAAATAGGAAACCACCAAAAAGTAGTTCATAAGAACGATAATGTGTTTGGATATTTATTGGGAATATTATTAAACAAACATTTACTTTCATAAGGTGCGTCCATCGACTAATCAGTTCCATAACCACCCTCATAGTATACGTATTGTGCATCTTCAGAGTGGAAAATGGAGACTTTCATAGCGAGGAGCCAGAGTGGAAACCACCCTGCAGATTATCATTACTATGCCCGAGGCACTAGTCTTTTATTAGTCATGAAACCTTGCATTACAGTTTTAGATTTTTAAATGTCGATGCTCAACTAATGAGACTTATACCGACAAGATCAAGGGATCAAATGCCAAAGCACTCACATGTGCTTCACTTTCTCACGCTTAGTTGAGAAAGTAGGTCGTAACCAGTGTCGGACGTATATACCAAAGTATACCTCTCCAACACGTTGTTATAGAGGGACTCTCAGGGCATATCCCCGAGATCCCTAGTTCTAAACCTATCTGTAATAAAGAGATCTCAAAGGAGAATCTCCAATCACATAAGAGTACGATCAACGACCCTAAACAGTACTAGTAGTACGTATAATATGAAATAACGAATAGTGGTTAAATCTAAGCAGTAAATAAACCTAATTCATTTAATTTAAAGCAAGTATTCCCAACATAAAGATGATAACGGAACACAGGTTCTTGATTATCGATTATTCCGAAAATAATGATATCTAAAACAGGGTTTAAAGATATCGAGTTCAGAAAAGGGTGAACCACCCACTTGCCTTGAAAAGCGAGCTTAAGTCCGATCAAGACAATGAAGCTGACTCTTTATAGCTTTCCTGGTAAGAATAAATATAATACCAATCAAAAAGACATTTTTCGAATAAACTCCATCATTGTTTATTCACTTTTTAATCTCTATAAGCAAGGTAACGAGTTATTTTCTTATATATAAGAAATATATATAACCTTTATAACGTCGCTACTTAGTGTTATATTTTGACAGCATAACATCCTGTTTTTGGTACTTTCTTATAAATGTGAAGTGTTCATTTATATCTTACGTACGTGGTGTTAGATTCTCGGAATTTAATATGGACCAATGAAACGTATAAAAGAGTCAAAAGTTCGTTACCAAACGTTAACATTATGGAACTTTGAGACGTCGGTTTCAAGAACGAGTTGATCCTATAGCATCGTGACAACTTCACGATCCTAATGGCATCAACAGAGGGCAGCGTACGACTCCAAGTGACTTGACGAAAGCTTCAAAAATGATTACGACGTCGACCTGGATGAACACAGGGTTGTGCATGAGCTCTTTGGCTGGGCTGGTATGGCGGTCCGGCACGACAAGAGGACGAGGCGGCTCCAATGGCTGGATGGAGTGGTGGCTAAGGTAGTGGTTGATGGTGGTGGTTGGCAGCGAGCTCACGAACGAGACGATGTAGAGAAGAAATGCACGAAGAAGAAGGAGAAAGTTCAAGGAAGTGGGGGCTTATTTTGTCTTATATGCCTCCCTTACAATTTCGAACGAAGAGGAGTATATATAGGCAAGTTCTACGTGGGCTCCAAGTTGAAATGAACTTGGTCAACAAGTTCAACTTGACAACAAGTTTCAAGTATAATACTTAACTTGAAAGAACAAATGGATAGGCTTTCACTTAAAACGATACGAGTATATCTGGTTTGGATCGTGATTTATATTTGGGCGGTAAAATTATATCCCTCGGATTCAAATACTTCTTTTATAGAAACGGTCCTAAATATTATGTAGACTAATAAATCAACTCCAATGATTTTATCTTGCTACTTTTAATTTTAAGGCTTCCGTTTCAGAGTTTAACCTTAATGGGTACATAATTAATTAAGCGGATCTCACCCAATCAAGATACTTCTTCATGGAAATGATCCTAAAAATTATATAGGTTAATAAAATCAGTTCCAATGATTTTATTTTGTCCCCTTCAATTTTCTAGGAACAATTTTCATTAATCTGATCGTATTAATTACGAGATTAATTGAACCGGTCTTAGATTGATGCCCAAAATTTCTTCAAAAATATCGGGAAAAATCATGGATATTACAGATATAGACAAGGATATTTTAAAAAACTACATGTATCATTTAGTTCCGACCCATCACCCTAGTACAATACAAAAGTAGGAACCAATTATGTAGAAAAATTTGTGCCACTTGTCATCATTTGAATATGTTAGAATTAATTTTTTTTAATTTTCTCAAAAAACAACCCACTTTCTCCACTTTCTATGAAAGCAAGAGCCACGGGCTGGTGAGATATTATCTTATTGTGTAATATGAGAACACACATGCACCATTGGACCAGGAAAAATGGATGGTGGAGATTAAAACAAATTGGTTTGAGAGAAAAATTGGATAATAGACACGGTGGCATGCATTGTAATTTCGATAGTTTTTTAATTCAGCGGACAAATATAACCTCACAAAACCTAATATACCCCGAATTCAATTAACGCTCATCTCTCGGCGAAATGTGCGAACGAAAAACGTACACCTACTATTGAAATTTTCTCGTTCAATTGATCAATTTCGTCCCTAATCTTGTCTAATCTTGCTCGATTTCGCTCGATTATTGCTTCAAATTAACATTGGTGAAAACTCTTGATGAAGGTATGCACCAATTTTTACTTCTCTAGGGTTTAGGGTTTCAATTGTAGCAATTCAAAGTGATTGTTTGTTAGGTTTAGAGAATTCATTATTGAAATACTTGATGAAGGTATAATTTCAAAACAACATTCGTTTGTCAAAGTTTAGAGAAATCTTTTAACTTGTTGTTTTCGCATATAGGAGATATAGATAGATGGTGTACGTGCCTGATGTTTCAAGTTGGAAACAAAAGAGTATTAATATTTTCAGGTTGTGTTTGTTGCATGGTTCATGGTTTTAACTTTGATTGTTCATGGTTTTTAAGTTGTTGGTTCATGGTAGTATTTAGATTTTTCTCATAGTGAATATGTTATGTTGATTGACCATTTTAGATCAACTATGATCATTTCATTCTTATGAATTGAATGATGAAACTAAACCTTATGACTTTTGATATTTGTTTGATTAGATTGTGGTGATTTGGTTTGTGATGCCAAGAACAAGTGCTTAAAGGACAAGGGACTCATTACAATGCCCACCGGGAACTCTCCTTGTACTGAATGTATGAATCTTCATCTTCATGTCACAGTTTTGTTATCGAATATTGACTACTGTTTTGGAGTTAATTTTGACTTGACTTTTGTTGTTTCTTGTTGGTTCATAGTTTTGAACCTGTTAGTTCATGGTTTTGAACTTGTTGGTTCATGGTTTTGAACTTGTTAGTTTATGGTGTTATGCATAATGTCATAAGAATTATTCTATTGGTTCATAAGAATTATTCTATTGGATCAAATATGATCATTTCATTCTTATGAATTGAATGCTAAAACTAAACCTTATGATTTTACATATTTGTTTGATTAGGTCCTCTCAAAAGGTGAAAAAGGGCTTTCAGGCTTAGTAGCTTATGAGTCAGATGCTTCTTTCTGGCTTTCAATAAGGGGACGAAGTCGAACTAGTCAAATCTTCCGCCAGGAGATATGATTGAACAAGATTAGGGATGCTTCTCGTATTTCTTTTTCTCGTATTTCTTTGTCAGCCAAGTTGAAAGGGGAATATTCCAAAGCATTCGCTTCAGAAAGAAATTGAGCCACAACAGGAAAAGGTGTAAATATGAAAAGGAACTCTCTTTGTGGTGAATGTATGAATCTTCATCTTCATGTCATAGTTTTGTTATTGAATATTGACTACTGTTTTGGGGTTAATTTTGACTTGGCTTTTGTTATTGCTTTTTGGTTCATAGTTTTGAACTTGTTGGTTCATGGATTTGAACTTATTGGTTCATGGTTTTGAACTTGTTGGTTTATAGTGTCATGTTTAAGGTTCATAAGAATTATTCTATTGGTTCATCATTTTGTATGCTAAGGTTCATTATAAATGTCAATACATATCATGTTATGTGGTAGCCTATTAGCTCAAATGGTAGAGCAATGTGCCCATGCACATAGACGCGGGTTCAAATCCCGCATAGGCTAATTCTTCTTGCAGTTCATTTCTTTATGGTTTATACTAGTTGTTATTTGGTTTCATATCTTTTGGTTCATGATATTTTTTTCTTTTGTTTCATGTTTCTTTAAACTTATGTTTATAATAATTATTCTTTCGGTTCATCTGTTAATTCATAATAGTTGTTATTTTAATTCTTTTTTTGTTCTTAATGATTCTTCTTAATATTCATTTCTTTTAATCATAATAGGTGTTATTTTAATTCATGTTTTCTAGTTCATAATAATTTTTCTTTTGGTTCATGCTTATATAAATTTAGGTTCATGATACTTCTTCTTACGGTTCATGTCTTCTAATTCATAAAGTTGTTATTTTGATTGATGTCATTTGGTTCATAGCAATTGTTCTTTCAGTTCATGTTTTTGTAAACTTAGGTTCATGATAGTTCTTCTTATGTTTCATGTCTTGTACTATAGTTCATCTCACGAGTGTTAGAATCAAGGAGGCAAATACAAAGGGAAAAAAATGTGACTTTGCTCTTGTAGCCTATGTGGGATTCGAACCCACTTCATATGCAAGAAACACATTGCTCTTCCTTTTGAGCTAATAGGCTTTAAAAATGATTATGCATAAATACCAGACAAAGAGTAACTTCTAAATACACACCAAAGGCCCAAGAGATCAAATTTGACCAGAGCTTGATTAACAACCTAAAATAATAAAAAGGAAAAAAAATTAAGCTAAATTAGACGCAACATGGAACACATAATGAGCAATAAAAATGTGCAAAATATCGTTGTTATTTTACTTCAAAAACATTGTCATTCCGGTTCATAATATTACACATTAAAGTTCATTAAAAATGGTAATGCGGTTCATGTAAATAACAACAGTATTTGACATAAACTATATCAAGTTTGGTCATTTTTGGTGGATTTGGAAACCAATTGACCAGTTTCTATTAGTTCACTTCAAATGTTCACAACTGAATTCCGTTCACAATCATAATTTTTTCTTTTGTCTTGGACATGTACAAAAGCACATGAAATAATCACACTTGAATAAAGTAACAGTACTAGGAATTGCTTTATTAACATATGTAAAGCTCATAATCCCATTTCAATTACTCCATTAACAAATTCAGCCCATCTCTTTCTTCCCTTTATAAATTCATAAAAGAAAAGGAATTATAGAACAAGATCAGATGGCTTCTATTCAAAGGGATCAACAAAAAAATTTAATCCAGTCTCATCTAGACATTTTATCAAACAAAAACCACCTAGACATAGTCACCAATAAAATCACCAGGACATAGTTACCGACAAAATCCAACCCATGAATGTGCAACAAACAACTAATAGCCATAAGTTCATCTAACATTCAAGCAATCAAGCAAGATTTTGGGTTTTTATGGGGAAAAAGGTTTGGGCATTTTATCAAACACTTGGTGGGCAATCAAATAAGCATACAAAATCAACCTTTATTTTCAATCAAATCCTTCAAATTGCAAAGCAAAAATCATACATAAATCTATATTTTGCATTCTCTATCAAGTCTACGCTCTCTAAACCGAAATACAGGAACAAAGATGCAAAATCACACCTAAACGCATGGAAATCCATGAATAAAGATTAAAAACCTAAACCAAAGAAAAACGTACCTAAATCCATCAATGATGAGGGTGTTCAAATTGAATTCGATTGAGAGGATGATAGATTACAGTAAATCGAGGGGATTTGCTTGTATGAGCATACGAGGAGGATGTGAGCGAAAGAGACGATCAATAAGCGCAGACACGAATGAAGATTTCAGTTGAATGTGAGATTGAAGATAAATGACCCTAAAATAACGAAAATACCCCCCAAATTCTGAAAATTTAATGAGACGCGTGCCTTTTTTATTACCACATCTAGACCATTGATCTCACAAAATCAAAGGCTCAGAATTGTTCTCATTTCTTAAGATAAGGATAATTCTCATTTGATCCCCAATCATGAAACCAATACAATATATTTTTAATGAAAATTTGACAAAAATATTTTCAATGAAATTCTAATGATCTTGAACAAATTATTTTTTGAATTTATCCAAACACTATTTTCTTAATGAATTGTATCCAAACATTATTATTATCCTAACCATCTTGTACAAATTGTTATTTTGAATTTATCTAAATATTATTATTTACTCGATTTTTTTCTACCATCCAAAAGTTGGGAGAATATTGGCATGAAACTTATGGTGATTTTTCAGACTTTAAATAGGCAAAAATGAAGCTCCATGGATCTTCCACTCCATGGATGAACCAATTGTAGAGAAGGAGGTTGATGAGGATAGGTGGAGTTTGTGTTAGTTGAATGATGACTATGGATGATGCAAGTCTTGGATGATCTTTGAAGCAACTTAAGAAGAGAGGGAAGCAAAATCACATGCACTGGATGTACGTCAATTCAATCAGACTAGTTTTGACTATATGAAGAAGAAGAAGAAGAAAGTGGGTTTATAATTAAAAGAGTTGTAAATTAGGTAGATAAGTTACAATGGCCTAACGGTTTGGAGTGTGTATGTTATGTGAAAGGTGCAAGAACTCTCGAGTTCGAGTCCCGGCTCTTGACTCCTTTTTATTTGTTTTTCCTTGTAATTTTGCTAGCCTTGTAATAGTCCATTATTAATAAAATTCGAAATTTATATTAATCTATTTTATTTGAATAACTTTTACCACTTTAATAATCCTTCATAAAGTGTTCTTAATTTTATTTAATTAAAATATTTAAACTCTCTTATTTTAAGAGAAAAGGATTATTTAATTAATATACTTATTTTAAAAACCTTGAATATTGCGGATATTACATATTTACTAGAACTGAGGAGGTCGTGCACACACATTCCTTCACCCACTCCATGAAAACTGGGTGGAATCCAAATTTTTCCATGATTGCAAACAAGAAGTGTCAGTCTACACAATCATAGGCTTTCTCCATATCTAGTTTCACTACAATCCATCCATTTTTCCCCTTACTTCCTCTAAAAGAGTGGAATATTTCATGTGCTATTAGGACGTTATCTTGGATGGATCGTTTTGCCACAAAATACTCCTAGAAGGGATGTATGATTTTTCCCATTACTTGTTTCATTCTATCTGTTATAATTTTCGATATTACTTTATATATTATTGAACAAAGGCTAATCGGTCTGTAATGATTAGTGGAGCCGAGGTTCTCAATTTTCAATATAAGCGTTATAAATGTATGGTTGATCTGTTTTAACATCTTTCCTGAGTGGAAGAAACTTTTAACAACTTTTATAACTAAGGGGTCTACAATATCCCAATACTTTTTGTAGAATTCTGCAGTCATTCCATCCGGACCAAGAGATTTGTCAGATCCAATTTGCATTCCTGCTACTTTTACTTTTTCATTAGAAACTGGTTTAGTTTGAATCCTATTGTCTTCAGTTGTGACTTCAACATTAATTAGATTAAGATAGTCTCTCATGAATATTTGATTAATAGGTTTTTTAGAGTATCGTTTTTTAAAACTATTTTGATGAAACCACTACAATATATATTTTTAATAAAAATTTGATTCAAAATTATTTTTTATTCTAAAATTTCTATATAAATTTTTATCTAAAAATATTTTTAATGAACATTTAATTAAAAATCTTAATATTCTAATGATCTAGCACAAATTATTTTTTGAATTTATTCAAACACTATTTTCTTAATGAATTGTATCCAAACATTATTATCATAACCATCTTTTACAAATTGTTATTTTGATTTTATCTAAATATTAGTATTTACTCGATTTTTTGTTCTACCATCCAAAAGTTGGGAGAATATTGACACGAGATTGCACTTAAATGCATATCCTGAATTCATTTTGTAACGCCCCGTCTTAACGTCGAGGCGCTACTCGGTAGTTGACCCTCTCAGGTACTACCAGAACTAGTTTGACAACTAAACATCTGGACCTTACAACTCGGGCACGACGAGAAAATGAATTTAAATCATCCAACTATAATTTCTTAAAACATATTTGTAAAATGTCATGCAAGAGGTCCCAATAACTGAAACAAACCATAAACAACCTGACAACCCACATAAGTCGACAAAAAGATAAAGCTTCCAAAAACCGTAACTAAGACTAAATCAGAACACCCAAACCACTCTAGCGCCTAATGACACGTGCGACAACGATCCGCTGCAGCATCTAGCCTAGGCTCCAACACGGGACATGTATGAGTACCTGGAACTGAAAAGTAAGTCCCCGAGGGGTCAGCTATTATCCTAGGCAAGCTAGATAACAAGCGGCAAAGGTAAGACGTTTGAAAAACAACAATTAGACAACAACATAACCTTTAACAAGTGAATTGAACAAAACAAAATAAGCAAACACATTTCCACAACTTAGAAATTAGGTGAAAGGAAAGGCAAGAAGACATACCACAATCAAACTAACAAGCACAAAAGTAAAGCATTCGTAATAATAATCAACACTTCGACATTCAACAAATAAAGGGAAATACAACGAAGCAGGCAATTCATCAAGCGTGGCAAGAATTCACAAGGTCGAAAACCAACTAAGTAATCACACACACGCACACAACAAAACCATTCACAATCCTATTGGGAAATGCCATTCTCCCTTCCAACACCGCATTCCCATCTACGGCGCTAACTCCCTGTGCCCGAGTGCAGAGACAGGCCCTCCCACTTTCCATATATGTCATCCTTCCAACCCTTGGTCAAGCCTCCACTAGAGCACTTGCCAAAAACAAGCAATCAATTTTTATTTTTAAAGGGGCCCGGCCGACACACGACCATGGCTAGACGCCTCTTCGCCACCGACAATCGTCACACAGGATCGTGCCGGTTACGCTGCCAGCACAGAGAAATCGATACTATTTCTTTTACGAGAAAACGTTTGAATAGAAAGCACATCACATCATACAATAAAACATTTCGCACGGAAAACATACATTCGGGACTAGTTCCCAAAACCAATCTCACAATCACGGCATGAAATCTAACAAGACTAGAATAGAGCCGAGCAAGTCGAGAACGACTTACCTGGAAGGCGATCCTCGAATGACGTAAGAAATGCAGCGACACTAGAGACCTACAGATCATAACGTTTACGGTTAATCGACTAACCGCGAGAAATAACTTACGATTCTATGCACGCATATCTATAGTGGCTTTGCCAAATGCGGGCTACCATACTACCTTGGTATCCAAACACATGCCATGTTGTCAAGGTTTACTATTTTAACCGAAAACAAAAGTACTAAACTCAAGAGCCAAGCATCAACTACGTTCATCAACACCCTAATGTTTCGTAACTTAGCCTTAAACGACACTAAGTTATAAGTTCAAGGATAACAAATTTTTAAGGTTCACAATCTAGGATGGAAACGTCAATTCCCCTTCTCAAGGCACACA
Organism: Fallopia convolvulus; assembly: GCA_964016875.1. NCBI lineage: Eukaryota > Viridiplantae > Streptophyta > Magnoliopsida > Caryophyllales > Polygonaceae > Fallopia > Fallopia convolvulus. Next base: position 50,411,594 of record OZ024725.1, read on the forward strand.
CAAGCACACACATTATATAAATAACCAAATATCTAACTTTGATTCCGCATTCGAACACCTAATTCAAGAGTCTCCTACGACCAAGGGGGTCACCATACAAGAAACCGATCAAGAGTTCTCATGCCTAATAACCGAGACCAACATTCTCATCAAGATCAATCATAGATACACACATCACAATTCGCTCACAACTAGCTTAACTCAAATGGCCAAAACATCAACATTCACAACAAGCCGGATGGCACCCACACAATCAAAAATTGCTATAATATATTGAATCAAAACATAAATCAGTAGAGTAAAACTAGAAATTTCAACGGATCCAACATCTCAACAAATAATTACAAAGCAACACAAGATCCAAATAATTAACATCACGTGGAAACAACAAAAATAAAAATAAAAATTAAAGGTGCAAGGTCGACCCATTCGAATAGCGATATCCGACCTTACGAAGTCGAAATCGCACACTTCCTTGAACAAAGATTGGTTCCGGATTTGGATGTCGTTTACGGGAACTAGACGCTCCTGACCGCCGATCTTGATCTCAGTTCGATGCAAGGCTTCTCGTTAGGTGAAGAGGTGGTTCGATTGGGTCGGGCAACTAGATCCGCGTCGACGAGTTAGGTGAGCTGGTGGAGGACGAGGTTTGCAGCGGTCCCCGACGACGGCAATAGGCGCGTGCTTGAACGAGATCTTCTCCCGACTGCGACTTCCGACGGTGCTCCGGTCGGCTAGCAAAGGAGCAAGGTGACAAGAAATTACAAAGGGTGTTGGGATGGAAAGACGACGAGCTCTCAGATCCTTGTAGGGCAGCTTCGAACGGGTCTCCCTTGGCTAACCTTCCACACCGCGCCCACACTCCCAAACTCAAAGGACAAGGGAAAGGCGTACAAGAGATTGAATCGCAGCAACAAAAGAGGGTTGAAGCAGAGGAGGCACGACAAGGTTGAAGACGGTTGTGACGGACTTCCTCAAGCGATCAAGCTGCTTGCCGTCTCAACACCATTGGCTCGCACAGAAGGGCGATGAAGAAGACGAAGGAGGACGAGCGATGACTGTCGATCTTCTTCTCTGGCTATGGAATGACGAAGTTCATGTCGCCCTTTCTCTGTTGATGGGGAGCGGCGTTGTCCAAATAAATAAAACAAGCAGAGAGGTAGGGCAAATGAAGGTAAGGAGAGGAGTGGCGTGGGAGAGTAAGAGAGAAAGAATGGGCTCGGGTTTTGGATCCCAACATCTAATGGGCTTTTCAGCCCAACCAAACAAAAAAAAAATTGAAATTCTTGTTTACAATGGAAACCGGGTTTTACACATTTTTATAATTGCAAATAATATAATCACAAAATAAATAAACGAGGTAAAAAATTATTGGTTAAGTGGTGCTATTTTTATAAGGGTAAATAATAGTTATAAATTTTGAAGCACTACTCTTCTATTCAACTTCTTAACTACTGATGTATGAATTGACTTCTATATTTTGAATTGAATTCCACTTTCCATAATTCGTATTGTGTTATATATACATACATGTCTTTTGGATTTTTTTCTAAACGCTTTGATTTTGACAATTACTTTTTAAGTGTAATAAGTTATTGTATATATCTATATGTTATAATCTTACAATAATCTTTTAAATATTAAAAGTCATTATATTTATCTCTAATTATAGCTCATATATTTTTATAAGTTATTATATCTATATGTTATAATATTACAATAATCTTTTAAATATTAAAATTATTATATTTATTTATAATTAGGGTCCGGTTCAGGTGCGAATTGGCGCCCAGGTGCGAAATAAGAAATAACAAAAGCCGTTGGATGAAGAAAAATCAAAGGCGCTGATCATTTCACTTAAAAGGGGGAAAACGACACAGACGAATTATTGGCGAATTATTGGCGTATTTTTGAAAAAAAACGGAAATAGGACGCACACCCAGATTGTTCATCAATATTGTGGATTTGTTCATCAATAATGTGGATATGTTCATCAACATTGTGATTTTGTTCATCAAAACTGTGATTTTGTGCATAAATAAACTATTGCTTGTACATCAAAAATCTATTGTTTGTACATAAAATATGAACAAATGTGTATCAAAATTGCATGCAATATGTTCATCAACATTGTGATTTTGTTCATAAAAAACAAAAATAGGACACTATGATTTTGTTCATCAACAATGTGATTTTGTTCACCAACACTGTGATTTTGTTCATCAAAATTGTGATTTTGTAAATAAATGAACCATTGTTTGTGCATCAAATATCTATTGTTTGTATATAAAAAATGGATGAATGTGTATCAAAATTGTATGCATTAATATATGTGTGGTCATCATAATTAGCCGTATGTGAGACAAAACTAATTGTTTTGATGTCGGTCTTGGTATTGCCTTATTTGACTCCTTTGGATTTGTCATTGTTGCTATTGTGAAACATGTGGCTACTTCTTGGGCTCCAAACATAGGTAAATAAGGCACAAGCACTCCTATTCGGTTTGTAGCGGGTTTGTTCTCTTATCATACATCATATTATTGCAAAGTCGGATAATTTATATATTATCCTTTGCATTCAAGTTTCTAGATCAACCTTAACTTATTTATGTACTATATTGAGCACTTTATTCGTTTCTTTTGTTGTGCTCATATAGGTAGACATGAAAATTGTGTAGATAGTCCTAAATGTACAAATTGATGCTATTGACACATAAACTTAAGTTTATTTCAATTCACAAATAAGGTATAATAATGAACAAACAAGGTTATATCAATGAACAAACAATGGACAAACAAGGTTATATTCATGAACAAATAGGGTATATCAATGAACAAAAAAGGTTATATCAATGAACAAATAAGAGTATATCAATGAAAAAATAATGGACAAACAAAAGTTATATCAATGAACAAATATGGGCATATCTATGAACAAATAGAGTATATCAATGAACAAACAAGGTTATATCAATGAACAAATATGAGAATATCAATGAACAAATATGAATATATATCAATGAACAAACAAGTTATATCAATGAACAAAAAGAAGTATATCGATGAACAAATATAGGTATTGAGACCTCCTGATCCATGCTTGGGTTTGTCTAAAATTGATGTCTAAGCATGGTAATCCATGGAAGTTGCGAAACTTGATCCATCATGGCTCCTAAATGATCTAGAAGAGCACGAGTTGCATCTTGTATCTTCTTGTTTCGAGTTCTTGTGATTGGTCCGTCAAATAACACCTTTAGCTTTTCCTCGACGTCATTAGGAATCATAGACGGATGTTTGATATCAATTATTGAACTTGAAAAAAGAAGACCTTTGGGGTTTAACTTAATTTTGCTTATATGTTATAGACAACTTGGAAGTATCGTAATGACCTTATCTTTAACAATCTAAACACCATTTTTGGTTTGAAAATAATTATATGTGCATCAAAAAATAGATAATATTGTATTCATATACATAGATAAGGTTAAAAAATAAAATTAAAAATTAAAAAAGTTCGAAATCGATGAACATTGTTATCAAAAACTCAATGCATAATTAATTAGTATTGATGAACAAAGGGTGAATATGGATGAACAAATCGCTAGTGTTGATGAACAAACTGTCCGCGTCTCATAAAAACGTATTTTTCGAAAAATACATGAATAATACGGAAAAAATTCGTCCGTGCCGTATTTTATTGAAAAATACGCGAATAATATGGGAAAAATTCGCGCGTACCGTGTTTTATCTTTTTTAATGAATGTTTAATCAAGGGCGTTGAATTTTTAAAATGAACGAGCGAAATTTATTCTTAATTCTCACCTCGACGATTATTCTCACACGAGTCTTTCTCTTCTAATTATAACCCGTACTATAGCCTAACACTAAGTTAGTCAAATTAACTTCACGTGTTCAAAGTTCAAACCATCTCCGCATATACTTCTGAAGATATAAAGTTACCTACAGTAGAATTTCTAATATATTTGTACTATCTGACCAATAGAATTTTTTTAGTTCGGCTCCAACCAACCATTCTCATATTTTGTAATATCTGAACACGGGAGTGCAATGACCCCGTACGTCCCTTTCACTGCCCTTGGGAATTAATATTATCCATTTATCCATGAGCTAGTTTGTGGTGCATAGCTTGCAGCAATGTAAAATGATGTTCCTAAATACTATGATTGCAGCTGTTGTTAACTCGTCCAAGAAAGGTATGCAAAATTTGCCTTGGACTTAAATTTGCTTTCCTGTTTAGATATCTCCTGTATTTTTTTTCTTCTTGCAAAACTATTGCAAATTGAGAATGTGTAGTTTAAATACATAGCACCTGATTATATTTTAAACAATCTTCACAATCCAATTCAGATCCCCAACTTAGCTACCGAGTCAACCACATCTTCCCGCTTTCAGAATTCAGATCCAGATCTAGGGTCTTCCCTCCGCCATTGGCCAGCTTCATCTGGGAACACTTCAAGCTTCAATGTTTCACGGGAAGCAAAACGGAGCTTTTGGTCTATAAAACAAGACAAGTATGCTCTGTTCAATCTTAAATTTCATGGTTTTATATTATATGGTTCTTTTTAATTACTTCCTTCGTTTAGTTCTACCACATGTATAAGAAATTTATTCAAAACTAGTTTTACCCGTCGTACCATGTACGACTACGATTCAATATTGACATTAATAAATGAAAATATAATATAAACTTTAATATAAGTAATTTATTGCTCGTAGAATGTATACTTTTTTTAATCAAATATTATAGTCTTTATATTTTATTACTTTTTCGTGACGTTAATTTAGAGATTATCAAATATTTCGATATATCTATTAAATATTTTATTATCTATTATTTTAATTTTAAACATTATAAATATTTATCATTAGTTTTTTTTATAAAAGAAAATCACTATATATCTATAAATAAATTCGGTAAAAGATATATGCTAAAAGATTTACATTTACTAGTTGTCCCCGTCGTGTCCTACACGACTATGACTCGATATTTTTTAGATATACTATAAAAAAATATTTATAAATAAAAATATAATACATAATTTAATGTAAGTAATTTATTGTCCATAATATGTATAAAAATTATTTTTTTAAATAAAATAAAATAAAATAAATATAGATTATTAAGTTTAAAATTGAGAATAAACATAGATTATTAACATAAAATAATCTACATTGCTCATTTTCCTTGACAATATTTGATAAATAGGTTTAATTTAAAAGAAGGAGATAAAATATGAAGAAAATAAAGCAAAAAAGCTATATTTTGAAAATATGGAAGAGATGAGATTGAGCATATATATTTTATTGGTTTAAAAGGAAAAAACTTCAACCATTAGTTAAAATTTTTTAGTTAAGATATTATCTCCTATCAAAAATTAAGATATTATATAATTTTGAGAAATAAAAATAAATTTTAATTAAGTGGAAAAAATTTGCCATGTGGAATATAAAGTGGAAAGAATAATTAATATATAGAGTAGATACTAGTCTTAGTCCCCGTGCTCTGCACGGATTTTTATAAAATTATTTTATTATTTATTTGTATTTGTTAAGTTTTGATTAAATTGATATCTATCTAAAAATAAAATAAATATTCTAGAATTTGTATGATGGAATAAAGTCTTTCTAATTATTATATTTAAAAATAAAAGTTTGTTTAATAATGAGATTTTCTATCTTATATTCTAAAAACATGCATAAGAATTTATATATCTAAAAATAAAAAATTATTTTTAAAAAAAAGTGGTGTGGTCCAATCTAGAAGTAACATGTGTCGTTTAATAATTTTTTTAACCTCCGCTTTAGGTTATAGTTATGATGTTATAAACTTCCAAAATTACAATTTGGATTCTTTCTAAATTATTGAATGATATTATAAGATTTGTTTCCAAAACTACCAATTTATTTGTATAATTTATATGAATTAATGAGGAGATGACACATGTCAAAATTTGATGTGGCGCATTTTATGAATGACATGTAGCAAAAGATGATGTGGCGCAATGTGGTGTCTCCAAATCTTATTGCTTTTATATATATATAGTAGATTTTAAAATATTTATCTTTAATTTTGAATACGTGTATATGGAAGCTTTCAAAAGATATTGTTATATTGAATAGATATTGTTTGAAGTTAGAAATAAATTTTAATAGTTAAAAAAAATTTAATAGAAAAAAGTTATAATAATAGAAATAAAAATTAACTTTTTAAATTTAAGGTGGGGTCAGAATCGTTCTGATGGCTCAAAAAAGGATAGCTTTAATATATAGTTATAGATATAAAAAATCTATATATCTATATATATAATTAAAACCGCTAAGGATTCGAGCCACCACATTTAGCCACGTCAGATTTTGCCACATGGCGATCTCACGTTATGCCACATATGATTTTGACACATGTCGAAATTTCGTCACTCTAATAATTTTTACACGTCATAATATTTATTGATACATCAATTACAAGTCATATTTATATTTTTATCAATAAATAATCTAAATATATAAATTTTAAATTATTGATCATTATTAAAATTGTAACCTTTCTATCATTTTTTGCTATTCGATCAATTTGTCTCGATCACCATCGATCCATCCCCCTCCTATTAATCTGTTGTTGCTCCATTATTGTTGCATTCACTTCATTTTGTTTATCAAATTGAAGACATTATTTCAGCAGATTGTCCTATTTCATGTTTTTTTCTCTTCTCTGACTATCCATTGCAACCCTCAAAGCCGGTTGATGTCTTTGCCGAAGGATATGCCGCTCAAGAACAAAATGATGGTTAGAGAACACTGACGAACTTGTGAGGATGGTAGAGGTAGGGGTCGGAAGAGAGCATCGATTGCGGAGGCGACAATACCCAGGATGATGAGAGTCCAACAACTGAGGATATGATTTGTCGGAAAGCCATTAACGTTGTTGATGGTGCTTTCTTGATAAATTAAAGTTGCAAGCTGTGATTATTTCTTTCTTTATTTAACCAAAAATCTAATTTAAAATATTTTTTTATTATGTATTCCAGCTTTTACGATGTTTTTAAAGGCAATATATTTTTATATGATATTTTCCTTTTTTAATTTGAGGCGTAATCTTTTATTTACTCATTATTGTAAGTTGTAACTGATGAATAGATTTGTTTTTGAATTTGGAGGATTGTAATCTTTTATTGATGGATAGATTTTTTTACCAAATTTAGATTGTAATCTTTCTTATCCCGTATACAATTGACTATTAAAAAATACTGTATTGTTTTTACAAAATCTTTTATTTTCATTTATGTTTTTTTTGGGACCCAAAGACCTTTTCATTTCCGATATAAGCCATCATTTTCAATATAAAAATCAATTATTTCTTTTTTTGAGCGAAAATCCAATTTTTTTTATTTTCAAGAATAAAACATTACGGAGTATAATATTTGGTTGTTTAAATGTGTATTCTTTTATTTTAAATTTTAAATTATGTATAAAAATTATAATATAAAATATATATATTATTATTTCAACCCTTTCTTTCCTTTCGCTTCTTTTTTTGACAATAATTCCTATTCCTTCACATCCTGTTAACGGAAAATCGTAGAGAATAGGAATCGTATCTTTTTAGTTGACAAAGTAATAGATTTAAATAAAAAAAATACTAGAGTGAAAAAGTAAATTAATTCATACGTTCTAACAAATCAGATCACAAAATAAATTAACAATTTTTTACTAATAATATCTTAGATTTTGTTGTTATAGCTTATTTTATAATTAGGGTTGATTTATAATTTTAGTAGAGTTGATTTCCAAATTTGGTTAATCTATATTTGTTAATTAATATTTTTTGTAATTTATCAAATAAAAATCACATTTAATATTAAATTTTATTTCAAACTATACTCTATAAATATGTAAAGTGTATGAATATTAATATTTATCATATTATTCAATATGAAGTTTTTTTTTGAAAGCAAATAGATTTTTACATGGAGTATAATTACATGAGATTTGGATACAATTTGAAATTTGAAATTTGATTTCCAAATCACTAGCAATTTTAAATTAAATTTTTTGAAATCATTTGGTTTTCATTCACTAGCAATATTGATTTGTATGCAATTTTCAAATTTTAAATTTGATTTCCATTTTAAAAAATATGTATTTTTACATAAGATTTATGAAGATATGGGTTGGTCTTTTAAATTTATCTTGAAAATTATAGTTGTTATTTTTTTTTGGTCTTGCCTTTTGGCTCGCCCGGTTCGATCGGTCGGACACCGCTCTACATCCGGACCGGGTACTTCGTGGCCCCATTTTGGGGGAGATCCTCCCAATATCAATTTTTCCATACATGCCGCCAGTGAGATTCGAACTTCGAACCTCCTGCACAACACTTAAGGAGTCTAACACCACTTTACCACTAGACCAACTGAGTATTGGTGAAAATTATAGTTGTTATGATCATGTGTTTGTTTACAAAATTTTGGTTGTTATTTTGAGTAATTAGATATGCTTAGCATGGCAAGTGATTAGATATGGTTTATACATATCCTACGTTTTTCCATAATTTTTCTAAAACTTTAAAAAAATTAGGTATTTGAGTAAAGTCAATATTAAATTTGGGTATGTCGACAAACCATTTTAAAATGAGGCAAACTTACCCTCACATTCAAGAAGATCCTATTGGATTGCAGGAGCATACAAAAAAGGTGGTGGAACAACTTGTGGTTAATGAACAAGTCAAAGTTGTGGGTATTTGGGGAATGGGGGGCTTGGGCAAAACAACTCTAGCAAGACAAATTTTTCAAGATAAAACTACGAGGGCACATTTCAAAAACCGTGTTTGGGTTTGCAAATCAAAGGAATTTGAAGCAAAGGAAGTTTTTAAAGAGATCTTAAAGGAGCTCACCAATGTCAAGGATGCAAATGAAGAGAGGGAATTGCAAGCAAATGAAGAGAGGAAATTGCACGCAAATGAAGAGAGGAAATTACGCAATCTTACTGATCAACAGATACTTCAGAAGATTTGTGAGATCTTAGATCAAAATACGTGTTTGGTGGTTCTTGATGATGTATGGAGCAAGGATGATTACGATGCTCTCAAGCCAGCATTTGTCTCAATCGAAAGTTCTCGTAGCAAGATTTTAATCACTACACGTAACAGTGGCTTAATACAAGATGGAGTTTCTTTCCAATACTCCCATAAACTCAATCTTCTGGATGATGATGATAGTTGGAAACTACTCCAGCGAATAGCATTTTTAGCAACAGAAATTACAGGTAAATGTTAATAACCATTATATAAAAAAAATATGATGCTCGATACTGTATTAGTTACTAATTTGTACATCTATTTAAGTCTCAATTTCTACTAGTCCCATATTAGGTCACGTACTTATGGAGTTAAAGGTATGTTTGAATTGCATCTTATAATACTTTATCTTAAACATATCTTACAATATATGGCGGAGCCAAACAAAAATGTGAAAGAGGTTCAACTATTCACTAGTAATTTGTTATTTATATGTTAGTACATAAAATTATAGGCAATAGTAATAAAATATATAAATTATATACAATAAGGAAAAAAACTTACTTAAGTATATAAAAAACACTTTAAATTGCACTCTTTGTCTAAGTCTAATTGGCTTTTGAGCATTATACACACATATTAAGACAAATATTATTCTTACCAAAATACTCACATATTAAGACAAATATTATTATTACTAAAATACTCTTATTTATCAACCTAGGGGAATGAATAGAAGGAGAGTATTGACTCAAAAGGAAAATTGGATTTTAGATGGGGGTCTTTAATTAATCTGATGTATTAGTTGAGGGTAAATCTGGAAAGTTTTGGACAAAATAGCTATAAGGCCAAATATAATTAGATAAATATTTGAGTTTAAAAAGCCAAATAGACTTAGACGGAGGGAGTATCAAAATACTCTTAGTTAAATGTATGTTTTTTACATTGGAAATGAAAGTGAGTTAAATTTAGTTTACTTTTTCATTAAATATAAGGATTAAAGTGGAAAAATTGTGTGCAAAATTTATAAAATGATAAGTTTTTATAAACATGATTTTGAGTCTAAAAAGACAGTAAAAATAAACGGAGGAAGTATAATATCTATTGTACTATAAATCTATAATCTATGATTTGTCACTATAAAAGTTTAATGTCCCGACGGTGAAGAATTCTCTGCAGATAAGATAAGCCGGCGGTGAAATTGGCTATACACTGTAGACTTTTAAGTTGGCTATACACTGTTTAAAGACAAGTCTCGCATTCGACGAAACGGAAGATGGGAAATCAGAAATGGCATTTTGGTGAATATGTTAAACGGGCCTGGTTTATTTACCTATACACTGTTTTTTAAGTTTTTAGCACATCCGCTCATACTCTTTTATGGTAATAATGATATAACTTTTATTTGTTATTATATAAATATAAATATATGGGATAAGTCATAAGTAGCATAGTGAATATTTTTTGGCACGCTAAGTGCAACATGTGATCTCCACTGTTTTTAATCATAACAAATATATGATCTCTATTGTCATAATTAACATTAGTGTTTTTCATCTTAATGAGTTAATTTGATATATAAAAATGCTTTTGGACCAACGTTTTTTTTTTTTAAGATTTCAGTAGTGGCATTCATTTTAGTTGTGTTATTTTGCTTTCATTTCCTTGCAATTTTGTTGGGTCAACTTTTAGAAGATGTGCGTACTTTATACAACTGCATATATCTACTCAGATAGTCACATGCTCACATCCATCAAAAACATTTTTTCCTTGCTTTTTATTTATTCTTATTCTAAAATTGTTACTTTACTAAACATTGAGCAGCGGAATCTTTACCTCTTGAAGAAATTGAATCTGATCAAATAAAAGAAGGTATGTCCATACTTTACACCAATTAACCGTACGTAATTATATTTATCTGTAGCCCCTAATAATAGCTAGGTACGGTAATAAAATTCGAGATTATTGGAACTTGTATGCCTAATTATCAAGGATCATTAATTATCAAATAAGTTTGATACATATATATATATATATATATATATATATATATATATATATATTGCTTCTCTTCATACGTAGATCCTGACATGAAGACCAAGGAGAACCTGGGCAGGGAAATGCTGAAGCATTGCAAGGGTCTTCCTTTGGCAATTGTTACACTTGGAGGAGTTTTATGTAAGAAGAAGTCAGTTGTTGAGTGGGAAGCTGTGCAAGAGAATATAGCATCCTATTTGATGGGGCATCTGAAGCAGCAAGGTACCGACAACAAGGGATTATTTGCTGTCCTGGAATTGAGCTATAAGGATTTGCCGTTTTACTTGAAACCGTGCTTCATGTATTTGGGTCATTTTCCTGAAGATCATGAGATATCTACCGAGAGGCTGTATCACTTGTGGGAGGCTGAAGGATTGGTTACAACTGATGGAGATGGAGATGAAGTTGAAGAGATGTGTGTTGATGAGATTGCTGAATCGTATCTCAAGGAATTGGTGGAAAGGTGCTTGGTTCAAGTAGCTAAAAGACGGGTATATGGAAGGATAAGTAAAATCCGGGTGCATGATGTTATGCGAGATATGTGTCTGAAGAAGTGCAAGGAGGTAAACTTTCTAAGCATTATAAAGCAGTCAAGCAAGATTAATGTAAATAATAGGAAGTTGCGCCGGTGTGCGCTTTATCTAGGACTGGGAGGGACCGTGGATGATGATGATCCACCCTTTGATCCAAGCCTACAAATTGGTCCTTGCATAAGATCTCTACTTGTCTTTGGAAGCAGGGATGCAAGTTGCGTGGTATTCTCGCCAAATATAAGTAAATCCTTGTTGCTACTTCGGGTTTTAGACCTTGAGTCTGCTTGGAATATCCCAGTGCATCCAAAGAAAACTCGGTATTTCATCCATCTAAGATATGTAAGCTTCAAGGGTTTAAGCTTGGAAATAGATGCATCAAAACTGCATATTTGGGACTGCAAGTTCTTGGAGACCCTTGATTTGCGAGCTGAAGATGGATTTGAAGGCAAGTTCAGTAATAAGTTCTGGAAACTAGAAAGACTGAGACATTTATATCTCCCAGAGGCTATGAAACTTAGGGGTTCTAAGAAGCTAATTCTTACAGACACTCAGTTACAACAGATGGAGACACTAAGAAACTTTAGTAGGAGGGTTTGCCAAATTACGGACTTGAGAAAGATGACAAGTTTGAGGGTTTTCTCATTGACTCCTCGCTGGGATGGAGGTTTAAGTAGGAAGAAGTTGGAGCATTTGCTGGAGTCGCCAATGATAGCGAGAAAGCGTTTAGTCAAACCGTTGCATCTACGTGTTAAGGCAGATGTAATTAATGATGAAGGAACGTCATCATTGCTAACCGAAATGCAGTCCCTTGTATGCATTAGTGGATTCGAAGTATTTGCCAGGATTGAGGCAGCTGCCAACCTAGACATATTTCACAAACTGCACGTGACAAAATTAGGGCTGGCTGCGTCTGAAATTGCGCAAGAAGGCATTTTAGTGTTAGAGAAGCTCCCTGGTCTGAAAAAGCTTTCCCTTTGGACGGAGAGTATTGCAGGTAATAAAATGTGCTTCTCTAATGGAGCTTTCCCCCAACTGAAATATTTATCTCTCCATAACCTAGAAGACCTAGAAGAATGGGAGATAGGGAAAGGGGCGCTTCCCAGTCTCCAAACTTTGCATATAGACTTTTGTGGGAAGTTGAAGATGATCCCTGATGGTTTGCCCAAGTCCGTTGTTGTTACCTGCCATTGGCCTTGTATAAGCGGAGTTGAAAAATACAACATCTGTCCATACTCTGCACAAGCTGCTGAAGAAGAGCTGAAGGTAACTCTGTGTTGTTGATCTGCAAAGTTCTGCTTTATACTTGTTTTTCTTGTCCTCGTCACTGAGGTTTATGTCTGCGCGCTCTCAGTCCAACTTTGTCTTTATTACAAGCAAGGATTGTATATTTGTATGTCATCTACACCGTACTTCTTTATTTATTTATTGTCATTTTGTTTGGTTGTTACTACTTGTTCCAAAGCTAATCAGTTGGAGTTTGTGACAATGTTTTAATCATGCATGTAGTGAGTGTGTGAGACGTTGTTTATATATTTATTCTTTTGGTTAAAAGTGTGAGACGTTATTGATTACGCATATATATTGTACGAGTTGATTGCTTCTTTTTCTTTCTTTTTGTTTGGTCGAAACTGTTTCTTCTTCTTTTTTCGGTGGAAATTGTTTTCTTTTTTCCTTCTTAGGCACTGCCACTAAGAATCGAAACAGAAACATCGTTATACTAGTATAAACTCTTAACCGCTTGACTAGATGTTCAAAGTTAAATTGTTTCTTTTTCGTTGTCTAACCATGTTCTGAGCTTATTACTTTTTGTTAGTAATAAAACCAGAATTGAACAACGGAACTCGTTACCGGAATTTGAATGTTGGGCCTTTGAGGATCGTAAAAAACTTCTTGAAAACTTTGAAAGTTGTGTCGCAGTATGAGAGTCGCTGCCTTAGAAGCGATTTCGTCCTGACCGGTGGTGCAAGTCCGCAAAGGCGTCGCCCCCCAAGGATCACACAGTAACTCTTGAAGGCGTGCACTCGCCTACGGAATCTTGGAATCAACACGAGAATGCTCAGAACTAGAGAGTATTTTGAGAGAGGAGAGAAACTGTATTTTTCAGTGCATCAAAACTATTGTTCACGTTCAGATTTTATGGACGAAAACAATCACAACAGTTACGCTAACGTGGAGCAAAATCAGCAACAAATCAGACTTAGTCAAAGATATGGAAATTCGAATTTAAAACAAATAAAACTGAAGTCGGATTTTACGGACAAACAATTAATTTGCGGATCCGTAACTCCGAGGCCCAAAAAATTTATAGAGTCCGTAAAAAGCTGCCCCACCGCGTGTGCGAGACCAAGCCGGCCGGACGGCGACGGCGGCGCGCACGAGAAAGTTTCTCTCTCAACTTATCTAACCCATCATAAAACAAGAGCATTTATAAATACCACTACCAAACCCCATAAGTCCGATGCGGGAGAGCAACAAACCCAAAAATGAACTTTCCTTTTCAAATCCGATTTTTGCATTTAATATTCCAACACTTTTTGCTTGATTTTCGGCATCGAATCTAATCCATTCTCATAAATTGAGCAAGCACTTAGTAAACTTTAAATGATCAAGATTGATTTTTAAATATTTTTTTATGTTTCAAATAATTTTTTTCTAAAAAAAATTATAACTCTCGATTATCGTAGCTCATTTTTTACATACTAATTTTTCATTTTTTATATGGTATGAGTTTATTTTTATTATTTTACATTTTATGAGTTCGTTCATCTTTTTTTGCCAAAAAAAAAATATAGGTAGAATGAAATAAATCATGCTAACTTGATTCTTCATACTCTGAATGAATATGACTTTTGTATTCATTTAAGAAAGCTAGTAATATAAACTTTGTAGGCTCTATCATTTAGTTCAAATATTTTTATGGTTTTTTTATTTAGCTCACTCACTTGTAGAGGGTTTTTTAGAATAACTTATTGAAACGAAATTGTTAGTTTCGTTTTAGTCATAAATCCAAATTCCATTCCATTACTTCATCTTCTTGACACATGAGACTCCCCTCTATTGAGACGGCACATTGCTTCTCTCTTTCACGACCATCAACTCACTTAGCAGTTATCATCGGCAGTAGACTTGAGCAAACTTGGATCTGGGGTCGGGATTTGAATAAAAGTCAAATCTTGTTTATCATGGACAGATGCGGACCGAGTCTTGGAAGTAGGTCTAAGGCCTTATATATACCCACTCGAATGTCCGATCTAGATACTCGAAATAGTTCCTGTTTTTATTTTATTTTTAATTTATAAAAATAAATTTCATACAAATAAAATATTATATATAAACAATTATTAGTACAAAATATACATATAATAATACTATAATTGGATTATAACATGTTAACTAAAAGTATTAAAAATACATGTTTATATTAAATTAGTTTTATTTGTTTATAAGATCTTATGCTTTTAGGATAAGATCCGCAAGATTCTTTATGATCCGATTCTCAATTTGTAAAAGGGTATGTTAATGGAAAGGGGATTATTGGGGTATTTTTGAATGTAACTTTTCATAATCGGTTCAAGCCATTTTTTTTTTTGAAAAAAAAATTCATCCAAACATGAACGACAAAACAGTCACGGTCACAGCAAAACTCATCACTTTTGTTGCATCTGCTCCCTCAAATGTCCAAGAGGACGAGATACAACATCTTTAACCTCTTTCTTGTCACAATTACAGCTACCAGTGTTCCAATTGACGCCACATTTCAAGCACATGCCTCTGCATTTTGGATCACAAACCGCGTTTATCGTGATCTCTAAATGCAATAGGTCTCTTATTTGCTTTGATATGTCAATCTCCTTGTCACTAGGAGGGAAATATAACCGGTCGTCTAAGTTGATCGAAGAAGCTTCATCACCTTCATCCTCAAAGGCAGCTGAGGATGAGTTGATCTTGTCTTCACCGTACAAGACTCCCATGTTTATCACCTCAGGAGGGTCAACAGGCTCATCTGTTAGCAGAAGTGAGAAATTGGAGAATATGCTTTCTGCTGCTGCTTCTCCACACCTTCAGCATTAAAGAAACATATTCATAATGCATATCTATATATCATGACCATTGACTAGGAAATGTATACATGGATGTTTTACCCAAGAAGATGATTTAAAGATGATATGACCATATTTGAACCCCAAATGACCAGTGCTAATATGATACAAACCCGAGTGACCCACTTGGCAATCAAATTTCAAGATTAACAAGTTACCATTTTCCTACTTGAAAACCAAATTTCAAGATTAAAACTTTTAACACTTTTCTACCCATATATATGCAACAGAACACAATTGCAGAAACCCCGGACAAATCGCCTTACTCCAAATGCTTAAACATATCAATTCCACAGCTATTTGCCCTCAACTATACCATTTTCAGTTAAGCATTTCAACAAACACCTTCAAGGCATCTCTAATAAATTGAATTCAAAAAACCAACGAAATTCAAAATTGACATGTCCAACATTCCAGCATTCGAAAGGCTTACCTATTGCATCCGAGGGAGATAACGGTCCTGAGAATCCCATCCAATCTGATGACATCACGCTTCTTCCTCGTAACATCGACGGACACATGAACAGGCGTGCCATCCAAAAACTCCTTGACGGCCTTAGTGAGCCTCAACCCCATAGCCGCTGCCGTCGATCTCGAAAGCTCCGACGAGATCTTCTTCAACCCTAGCCTCTCCAAGGTAGTACAGTACTCCACATGAGACACCGACGGGCTCCGCCTATACACCACCGCCCCTTCCCACGGAGACTCCACTGCTTCTTCGTCAATACCGCCATCGTCGATACTGTCGCCCCAATCGAAATCAGCAGCGGCCTCGCTAAATCGTGATGCGGATATAATTGACGAATTGCGGGGATAGAGGGGAGATTGGAAGGTGGAGCGGAGATGGAGGGAAGTGGATGGAGGAGAAAGGGGGAAGAAGGAAGGAAGGGTTGGAAGAATCAAGCGAGCGCCATGGGAGATTGGGTTTATGGAGGTTGGAGTGAAGGTGATTGACATCTTCCCAAAATTCGGCGCGTAATTTTGAGGATAAGATCAGCAACTACGCCAACCTCGACGGAGAGAGTTTGGGTCGAGATGTTTTCGTTTGTATTTGTTGGGTTTGGACATGGGTTGCCAAATGACGTAAAGTTTAGAAGATTTGGGCTTGAGTCAATATTTGTTGGGTTTGGACATGGGTTGTCAAATGACGAAGATTTGTATTTTTATTCAAGCGACTATGATTCTAGAATAGTATTATGATATTTTTTGTTTTATAGGGATTAGGGTTGAGCACAATTTGGCCAAAACCTAAATTTTAAACCGAATCGAAACTGAAAATATTAGGTTCAGTTATCGATTAAAATTCAGTTTCAGTTTATATAGGTTCAGTTAGGTTTTTTTTAGAAGAAAGTAGTAGCTTATATTAAATATCTAAATCCACTAACACTAATACGCCTTGCGGAGGTTGAGATCCAAATAATTGTTCATAACGGTTGTCGGCCACAAACGAGCAATGAAATGTGCTACTACATTGGCATGTCGAGAGACATGTACACACCGAGCATAAGTAAAAGACTACAAATAGAATCTAATATCATCTATAAAAGCTCCTAAAAAAGAGAAATTTGGTCTCGACTTATTAATGCTTTGAACCAAAATAAGTGAGTCGGATTCTAAGATTACTGATGTAGCTCCTATAGCAAGAGCCTGTTTAATTCCATAAAGGAGGGCCTTAGCTTCAGCGATAATGACAGGCCAAGAACCCGGATAACGTTGGACAACTGAATTAACAATAATACCATTTGAATCCCTGATGACCACCCCTAAACCAACACCATCTTCTCCCAAAATTGCCGCATCTGAGTTAAGCTTAAATATTCATATAGGCGGGGAGCTACATGTTGTAGGACTATGGAAGTTGGAGGTGATTGTTGAAGTATGCTAAGTGTGAGTTGAGCTTGAAAAAAAAAATTGTATGTTATTGGAAGTTGGAGGTGATTGTTGGAGAATAAAGCAAGTTGTAAGTAAAAGAAAAAGAAAAACAAATGAGAAAAGAAATAAAAAAAAAGAGTATGAATAACTGAAGTTGTTAATGGAGTTGAAGTTTTATGGTGAAAAAGTAAAGAAGAGAAAGTGAAACAATCTTAAGCTTGGTGTGTTGTTGGATTTGGTTAGAATTTTCTCTTTCCCGGATTTAGCACCACAAGACCAAATAATTCCCTACCTTTTTCCCTTACCTTGGCCCCATTACAACCTAATAAAAGACCTCTTGATTTATGTCATGTGCATTGTCCCAAGTGGTGGAGATTTAGGACTCTGATGCAAGCATATGGTAGATGGTTTTCAAAGTTAAGATTTGAGCGTTTATTGATTAACCTAAACACATTGAGAGTGAGTGAAACACAATTATCCTTGTGAGGTCTAGGGACTAAGAAGGGCATGTCTTATTCATAATAATGAATATGCTATGATGGCACTTGTCTTTGATCTTTTAATTAGCATGATTATGAGGATTTGAACAAGTTGAGGCAAAATATCCTTTCTTGCACTTGTGGTTTAATTTTAAGTTTTGCTTGAGGACAAGCAAAGTCTAAGTATGGGGTATTTTGATGTCATCTAGTTTTGCATGGTTTTTCATAAGCATTTAGGATTAGATTTTATCCTTTTCTAGCTTAGGTTTTGCATTTTGTGTTGATTTCTAGTATTATTCGTGGTATGGTTATCTACAAAAGCTTTGTTTGTATTTTCAGGTTTTTGGAGGTGTTTTCGGGTCTTAAAATGGTTAAGGAGTTTAATGATATTAGAAGAGTCCAAGAGAGGTGAAACAAACCTTCGGAGATGCTCATGAGACGAGAATATGAGGTTAAAGAGGTGCCAGAGACGAGCTAACAAGCCAGAGATGAAGGCAGAGACGAGAAGAAGAGGAGAGTTATGGTCTCGGTCGAGACGATGCTCGTCTCGGTCGAGACGGCGGACAGGCAGCCGCGAGTTACTTCTTTTCTTGCGCGAGGGGCTATCTTTTATGTTATATTTTTGGATATTTTTAGGCTTTAATATAAATACTCTTTAGATTCCACTTTTAGGAGGACTTTTATGCATTATTATTATTTTCTAATTAGAGGAAAGAGAAGAGACAATTCCTAGGGTTTTATTTCTACGCTATTTAGCTTTGGAGTTTTGTTATGCACTTTGGATCTAATTGTTCTTTCAATTGAATTTCAAGTAAGTTTCTCTTTCAATTATTGTTCTTATTTCTATTCCATGTTTGATTTAATTGCTTTGATCATGAATTTAATTATGCTAGGCTAAACTCTATAGTTCTAGGGTTTGGTTGATCCCAACGATGTGAAGCGGATTAGATTCAATACCTTTTGCTTGAATTGAGTTGGAAACTAATATGATTTGATTCTAGGGGCTTAATCTAATAAGTTTAAACTTGTTAGAGTCTTGTTTAGGTTGCGCATCGAGAGGTTGTTAGTCTAAGTAAGTAAACAAAATAGAGAGAGCGCATCGAGAGGTGGTTGTATCTATTTGGAAAAACTAGAATTGAACTTGAGATTCATTTCTCATGTGGTTAGTTGTCATAGAACTTCTAGGTGTTTGAGTCAAGTTTGATGCATCACGAGAGTGGGGCAAGTTTGGTTTACCATCTAGATTTCTAAGTACTTAAAGGGTTTCTATCGGTTTTGTTTCATCACGAGAGTGGGTTCTTAATTTGATAGAAGTACATTAAGTTAAACTTTGAGAAAAGTTAATTTATGACATTAGACAATAACCTTCATAACAAAATATCCAACTCAGTTTAGGTAAAAGCGAGATTCGAACTCCGTGGATCAAAGTTGTGGTGATTCCTTGCTTTAGAACTTTGCTTTCTCATATACTTTTCATTCTTATTATTTACTTGTTTTATTTGTTTTTCGTAGTTAGAATTATACCAAAAATCATTATATTTGGCTTAGGAACTTGTTTCTAGAATTAGCTAAAACAGAAATAATCCCCGTGATTCGATCCTGATCTACTACTACAATAGATCTCGTATTCTTGCGAGTGTGTGGGAAACCATCACATCAAGTATCACGCCCTGAAAAACATGAGCATTACGACATGTCCACGAGACCCAAGCTCGGAGAAAAAAAATCCTCCAAAGCTAATTGACCCTTAGCATTTGCAATCTGAGTCACAATATCAGAAACAGAGGAACTAGATACAGAATTCAGCAGCGGAAATAAAGAGCACCCATTCCAAACCAAATTTCGGTTAAACCGATCCTATTAAAACAAATCTAAATTTCTATTCTTCTAATTCAACCCTAGTTTGACTGTGTGAGAAGACGTCGCGTGTTTTTGTAATGAAGAGACGTCGCGTGTTTTGAGTTTTGACATTTGACTTCTGAAGACTCAAAGTCCTCTCCCAATCTTTCAACCCTAGACAATCTCGCTCAGTCCTCCAATTTCTCGCAATTCTCAAGTCGCAACTAGCAAGCTCCGACGAGTCTGTAACCATGATGCATGGTTGAGCATACCCGACCGAGCAATTCTGTCGCTGAGTCACCCGAGCGATTATGTTGTTGCGTTGCCTACGGCTTATCACCCTTTCGTCCGCGGTTGCCAACACTCGTCGCCCCTAGCCGAGTCACATCCGATGAGGCGACGACGATAACCGGTCTATTCGACCAAGTTATGTGGCCTGTCTACCGACTGTTATTGAGAGGTATGCCCTTAATCCCCTAAGTTTGGCTTCTGTTCTGCTATCCTCTTCCTAAATCGGTAATTTGAATTTGATGTGGCCGATTGACTCTGATTCGAACGTGCTCTTGTGGAACCTCTAGTGGTGTACTAGTATGTGGGCATTTATTCTCAAGTTCTTGTTCCAATTCTTCCCTTTTTCCGTTTCACTTGAATTGTGCTGGTGTATTAAGCAATGGATGATCATCTTTGTTGTGGACTACTCGAGATTGATGATGTTAATGTTATAAGTCATGCAAGATTTGAGATTTTGACTTGCTATGGTTGAGCCTTATTATTATTATGCAGTGCTGTGCAATTTGTTGTGCTCTTTCAATTGATTTTATGGAGACTAAGCATAGCAAGCAACCAATATTAGTCATGTTGTTAAATTTATATTCGACTCGGGTTTTTGAGATTCGTAAACTTATATTCTAATTTGGGTGTAAAACATATGTAAACCTTTTACTTTTGTAACAATTGTTCATGATTAGATAAAAGGCGGATGAAATCATTTATTTTCCGGGTGTGAAAGTCATCCGCCCTCCTACATGGTTGAGCAAATTGCTCGTCCCAAGGCTGAGGAAGCCACCCGTCTTGCACTCCTGATTGATCACATCCTCCTACAGGAGAACCACCAAAGAAACCCCGCGAACCGCCATGCACTATCTTTGTAGCCGCCACAACAACTTTCGCTCTTGCTTCAAAGATTTTTTTGGCGTCGTCGCCACTCGGCGGCCTTCGATCCAGATTTATCTCTTCGATCAACTATCTTTGCTCTTCATTGGGGCTGACCTATCCCCCCTCCGCAAGATCCAAACGGAAATCCCCGACGCTCCCCGACGCCACCCTACCCCTTTGGGCGTTACTTGTGAGGCAAGCTTTACCAGGTTACTTGCGGGGAAAGTACGTAATACTTGCGGGGCAAGTTTGTGCTTTAATTGTGATGCAAGTTTGACTTACTTGTGTTGCAAGTTTGTCTTGCTTGCGGTGCAAATTTGATAATTTCTATTGCGGATTGGCTTGAGCTTTATTTGTGTACTAATTTTCGAGGAGTTGGAGTGGTGTTTGGTTTTGGACCGAGTTGTATTAGGCCAGGTTGTTTGGTGCTCCGAGGCTTCTGAAGATCCTTCATTTCAGTGGAGGGAACGTCAGTTGTTCATTTTGCACACCCCAGGATGGGTTCACCGCTTGCCTACGACACTATGACTTTTAGTGCTTTACTCACCCTGATCTCAAACTCGTTCTTACTCTATCTTTTCGAGATTTTGTACTATCCCTAGTCAATCTTGCTTGTTTTGTTTGTGACTCTTTTGAATCACTTAGCCGTTTTCGGTTGTCGTAATTTCTTACGGTCACTCAATTTACCAAATCTGTTTGGTATTCCGAATTTTTACCTTATCAAAAAAATTGTTCATGATTAGATGTCTCTTAAAGTACTTTTGGACAAATTTTTAGGAACAGATTGAGTAATCTTTAATTAAAAATTATTAAAATGTATAAAATTGGTGCAAATTAAATTAGATAAAAAAAATTATGACTTTTATGTAATTTCTTTAAGTTAAAACAATGAGTTATTTTAAAGAGTTTTTTGTCGGAAACCACCCGTAAGATAGGTCATATTTCACTTAACCACCCGCCTAATAACAAATTACCGAAAACCACCCATAAAAACAATTTCGTCAAAAATTGACCACCCTTGGCCCATCTCCTGTTAAAAATCCGTTAAACTTCGTTGGTGTTGATTTTTTTTTATAATTTTCTTTTCTTTCTTACTTTATTCTTTCCACTAAATACCTAAAAAAGGCAATTACCAATTTTTTTTGCCCAGATTCATCAATTTGCACCACTCGATGCATAAAAATCTCACACCCTTGGCACATCTGACTCTGCGATTTACTCTAATAGTAACAGATTGAGCTCTGCATAAAGGCCAAGACTACAGCACTTAGTCAATTATAACAAAGAAGTTCCCACAAAGTCATGATACACAAGAAAAATAAAGAATACATTGAGTGAAACCTTGTGTTGAAGTTCGACTCTGCAACGAAACTTGATGAGGATGAAGACAGCGGAGTTGACAACATATTGTTCAATGTTGACATCTTCAAACAATCCTATCAAGGCCTAAAGCGGCAGAAAGAAGAAAAAAACCCGAGTTTAATGCACAACAATTTAATGTTCAATCGACAGAATGACAAGAGACAATGTTCAATTGACAGAATGACATAGAGACACTGAGCTTATACTCGTATCAATATAACATGCTAGAAGAGCTTCATTTTTTTTTTTTCGTGCATTTTACCCTATCACAAAATTATTTATTTACATTTCCAGAATTCTATGCCACCTTTGGCTTGTCTTTGATTATCTACCATTCCAATAACTATTTTCCAGGACAATATTTAGTCCGGGATGAGTTCTAGCTCTACAGGGGGAACAATAGAGATAATTAAATAGAAAGAAAGCAAGAAAAAATAGAAGTTAAAGAATTCTACTTCAAACTTGGAACTTGTTGCAAAGCTGAATTTGTGCTAGCTAACAACTGCTCACGTTTTGTCGCCCCAACTCCCACCGGAAGCCACGCATAAACTAAAAGGTAACAAGGAAGTGCAATCGTTTTCCTCCTCAATTTAGAAAATGTACAATCAAGTTGCGTGCTGAAACCTTAGGCATTGAAAGCTGAAATTGATAAACCCTAATCATCCCAGTGCTAATGGTGGACGACAACTGAAGTTTATATAGAAGATTGATATACCGAGCTTAAGGTAAATGAAGGGAGATTACCTGAAAACTGGCAAGACGAAGAGGAAGAGAACTGGTGTGTAAAAATGGACGACGACGGCTGACAGAGAGAAGTGGTAGGTTATGAGCAGTAGCAAGGAAGTGATACAGTATTTGAATGTCACATTTGTCTCAAGGGCCCGTTTGGATTTCAATTAAACACTCAAACCCCCCCCCCCCATATTTAGCACTCTTCGTTGACGGCTCCCGTCTTGGATCCTGCCAGGCTGCCACCACTCCTCTCACGCCGGCCACCGCTCAGCCGCCCCCGCCTTTGACGCCGACCAACCACACTGCTCAAGTTCTCTTCTGCTTTAGCCTAGAAAAAAAAGTATTTAGGCTGGTACTACTGATGCGAAAAAAATAAACACTATTGAAATTGCAGCAGTAGAGCTTCGGATCTGATCTTCATGGCTTGAAGAAAAGTATCACAATTGTCAATTTGGAATTCCAATTGCACCCAAAATGAACATCAATGGCGCTTTGCCGCCATCACTGTTGTTAGCGGTGGCGGTTTTCGTCTCCTGCTTGTTGCTTCCGCTGTCGATTGAGGCTGCTAGTAGAAGATTGGAGTGGGAGATTCTTTCGGCGCACAACTTCTCATCCCAGATACATTCCCACCCTCACGTCCTAGTCTTCGTCACTGTCCCCTGTACTCTCTCTTTCTTTTCTCCTATTTCTATATGATATGATTGCAAAATCTTAATCTGAGCTGAAGCTTTGCGGGAAATTGGGAGAAAATTATAGTAAATTAATAATTAGAACAAAAAGCTAGTAGCTTCTAATCCTAAACTTTCGGCTATGGTGGGAGTGCATTGAGAAGCGGAGATTAGAGCTTGCTTTTGTGATTCATGATTGTCGCACCTAGTATGTTGCAAATTGAAAGAACTAGATTCCTGCTTATCTTTTATCTTTAGGGTATTTGGATTGTCACATTCATTTTTCCAATAGCAAGTCAGCTAGCTATATGTTGCTCAAGAACAAGCAATCAAAAGGGTGAGTAATTCGTGAAAAGTTGCAAAAAAAAAATAGCTGCTTCGTTAGCTCCATTAAGCTAGTTGGTTATAAAGTGAGGAAGTACGGATTAGATTCATCTTTTTGGTGCTATACATGCATATAAGTTAATTTTGGTCACAACTATATGTCTATATTTATGGATCATTATTGTTTCCTTACAGGTGAGGGTTAAGAAAAGGCTGTCAATTTTTTTTGTGTCTGCTTCCTATCCTTTCGTTTTGATTGTTTGTTCAAAAGTACTAGAATGCCAATATAGGATGAGTCCTTGTTCCTTGAGCGAAGTAATCAAATCCCTAAGTTTGGTGCTCTTTGACAATATAGGATGAGTCCTTGAAGCATTCAATAGTTTGGTGCTCTTTGACAAAATTGACACCTTCATTATCTCTGCATATATTATATGGAATATTATAGCAATCTATGAATTGATTCATCAGAATTTACTGATAGGTACTTTTATGCGTTCTCTTTTATACACCTTCTCTAGAGTGAATGAGCTTCACTATAGTCCAAGTTGTTTGCAAGTGGTTCTAATCTAATGATGTATACTTAGCGTGAAATTTCTTAAAGCTACCAAGTTATATGTTGCTTTGAACTCTCTCTCTAGACCTATTAGTAGAATTCTGATTTAGCGTAGGTTTCAGTATTCTTACATCATTTGTGGCTTTCATTATCTAGGATATGGCTTGGGAAGAATTTTATCTGGTAGTAAACAAATGTAGAATGGAAAATCACTATAGAAAACTAGGATATCAAGTTCAGGTAAGTTTTTTTTTTTTCATTTTAGCTGTAGCCTTTCTATAGAAAAATAGGACATCTTCTGCCAGGGTAGTCTCGTTCTAGCTGTAGTTATGCCTTGGTTGCTCCTGTATTTCTCCTTTTTAGGTCAGTTAATGTAAGGATAATGACTTGGACAACCTGTTTGAACCTTTCCTGGCCAATCAGACATTCTCTTCTGTAATTGCTGGACATATGTAATCCATGTCTTTGTTTGATTATTATTTCATTTATTTTTCATTGCAATGGTTGATGAACTTGGCTCTTACTTCTCAGGGTGTGGGGAGTCTCGATCACTTATGAAGGAATTATCTCATCAACTATCTAATAAACAAGATAAATTATCCTCCATTAAACTGATGGTTGTATTCAGCAATCAAGACCAGGTTCTTGCTGAGTCCATTGGAACTGATCAGGAAATAACAGTATTTCTCTACCAATATGGGACTCGTTATAAATACACAGGGAGACTTAATGCACGAGATATACTATCTTCTGCAAGTTATCTGATGTCACTGACGCCTAGTGATCTTCCTTTGACAACACTTGACACATCTGATGACCTGGAGAAGTTTCTCACTTCAACTGATAAAGCTGTGCTTCTTTTAGATCCTTGTGGATGGGCAAGCAGATTGCTGGCTCAACATAATGGCAGTGACACTGCTACAGTGATTTCAGGTAATGGCTGCTAGTTTTTACTTTGTATCCTATTGTCCTTTCCTGGAATTAACATTTACAATAAAAATGAAAAGTGGAGAGAAGCTGCATTGCTCCAAATTAACTCTCATTTTAGGACTAGGAATGCATTGTATTCATTGATCTTTTAGTGATAAATCAGTTTTATACTTTTTAGGTGGTGACTCTGCAAGAGGGCGGCTCAATGTGGATGCTAAACAAACCATTTTATCTGGAGGGCAGAAAAATGTGGAGGTGGCTTGTAGTTTCCAGTGGCTTGCTGTTATGAGACTGATTTTGGAGTATAAATAAATGGATGTGCTGGTAATAAATCCTCATTTTTCTTGCATTACCAGGCTTTGAGAAGTGAAAAGCTGAAATGTGGTATTGACTATGGCTTTGGTGGGATTCCTTGGGTTCGAGAGTTCAGTTCGTACAATGAAGTATCTACTTCTATGGAGACTGATGTGAAGCCTTCAGGAGGGTCATCCTGTACCTTGGGGGAATATCAGAAATTTGCTTCTTTTTTCTCTAAGTTCATTCCTGCTGCAAGGGATATGTTCCTTCCTCCTCAGCGACAGAGATATGGCCTTGTTTCAAACAGCTCATTGCTCTCTTCTCTTGGTTTGGAAGGTTTTGATGAATGGTCATTGATTGTGTACTATGTGGGGTGTCTCAACTGTTTGAAAGTACTGAAAAATGAGAGATACCTCCAAGATGCTATGGAGATGCAAATTTTGCCTGTGATGGAGGTACGTATTTAATTGTTGCTAGTGCTGGTTTCCAGAAGTGATATGTTGGTTTTAGTCACTTGAGATTAGCATTGTACTATGGATGTTTATAATGAGTTTGCTAATAATATCACATTATATTCCAACTTATTACAAATGGTTTTTAGTAATTAGTATGTACTTTTTGGAATCAGTGCTCTTTGTAATGTCATAAATAATGATGAAAGTCTCAGGGTAGCTTTTGCTACTTACATGCATTTGCATGTTTGAGAAAAAGGTACATAACAAAAATACTTGTGGGTCAGGCCTTTCCTTTTGAGAACAAATGTTTCAGTTTTGTTAAGTTTGAGTGGTTATCTATTCTGATGTGCATGATCTTTTCTAGATATGTTTGTATAGATACAGGTTGTTAACTTTCAAAAATCTCTAATTAGTAGGTTTTGGGACTGACTCTTTCTTAAATCATATGACCGAGATAAATCTACAGTAATTTCTTAAAACATGTGATAGTATGTGATATACAGTTGCTTATGAAAAATCTACAGCTTTGAACCTGTAGAAAATTATAAATCTACGGTTTCGAATCTGAAGAAAATCATGAAAAATCTATAATTAATGTTTCTTCTTGTGATAGCTTTATCAGTTTCAAGCATACAGTGGATGTTGGACATGAATATATCAGTATATGAGCTTCTTTTTTTGTCTAGATAATAACTTTCAAATTAACTAGTAACAATCAGTGGGGATAATGGTGCTTGATAAAATATAGAAACAGTTTATGTTGTGCTATCAATTAGATAATTGGTACCATTCAAAAAAAAAAATTAGATGATTGGTATCCCTTATCTCTTGAAGAGATTAGATTGTAGTTGTTGATGGTTCTCTTCTGATTTTTTTTTTTTGCTTGCTACAGTTCTGTCCAGTTTTCCCATTTTGTGCTGCAATCTAATCTTCTATGATGAGTCTACTTTTCAATCTAGACATTGGTGCAGAGTTGGCTGGTTCGTTTATATTGGTGTTTTGACCACAGTTTGTTCTAAATAGATACTCCCTCAGTTCAATAATGTGTCATTCTAATATCTTTTTTACGCTTTTTAAGGAGACTAACAAATATACTATTATACCATCATTTATTGTCCCACCTTTTTACTTTATCGAAAATCACTACTAACAATCTACTAATAACTGCAAGGGCAATTGTGTAAAATAAATGCTAAAATAGCTAGAATGACGAATATTTATGAACAAAAAATGAATGCCAGAATGAAAAATATTATTTGAATTGAGGGAGCAATAGTCTTAGTTCTGCACTTCTGCTTCAAGCCGTCCTGACTTGTGGGTTGTTTGTCACACAATGCAGTTGGATAGTGCTGGTATGGATGCTGGGCCTGCTTTTCCCATTCATGAGCCATCAGTAGTCCTATTTGTAGATAGATTTGCACACTCTGTTGAAGTTAAGAGGAGGAGTGCAGAGGCTCTTTCTGCTTTTAAAGAAGCTTCCCTGCAGCATAAAAATTCATTTCAGAAGGATGTCCAATGTACTGATTGGCTCAGGAAGCCACCAGTCCAAACTTACAAAGAATCAACAGCGATATCACGGGAATCAAGAAAAGTGCTATCCCCCTTGTCTCAGAAGATCAAGTTAAAGGATAGAAAGTCTGTTATGATTGTAAATGAAGGGGCACATGCTAATCTGGATAACACGGGCTCGACATTTCAAGGGCATTCTATTCGTGAGATTTTGACTCAACTGCTTGGACAAAAGAAGCAAGGGAAACTAAGTTTGCTGGCAAAAGAAGTAGGCTTCCAGCTTCTTTCTAATGATATAGACATTAACATAATAGATGATTCATCCCACACCGAAAGTCATTCTGTAACCACTTCCACTAACCCATCCTTGGAGAATCCTAGAGAAAGTGGGGATGATACTAACAATGATCTGAATTCACAAAGTTCATCTTTGGAAGACCATGAGAAACACCATGACCTGCCTCTTGGTGAACCTTCAATTAATCTAAATGAGGAAGCAACACAAGATCATATTGATACACATTCCTCGTATGTAAATTCTCAACAGTTGAGTGAAGAGGAACCATCTTTGTCTGCAGATGCACATTCAGAAAAGCAAATTTATACACGTACTAATCAAGTGGTGAAAAAACCGCATCAATCTGAAGGTTTTGCTGGTTCTTTCTTCTTTTCTGATGGCAACTACCAGCTGCTTGATTCTCTTACCAGTGAGTCAAAAGTTCCAAGAATGGTGATCATTGATCCTGTTTCACAAATGCATTACGTCTCACCTCAAAGAAAAGATTTCAGTTCTTTATCAATCTCTGGTTTTATTAACAGGGTCTCAAATGGAACTCTCCCTCCACATCAGCGCTCTGCTAAGAAATATTTGCAGAAACCCTTAGAGACCCCACGTCCTCCTT
Organism: Fallopia convolvulus; assembly: GCA_964016875.1. NCBI lineage: Eukaryota > Viridiplantae > Streptophyta > Magnoliopsida > Caryophyllales > Polygonaceae > Fallopia > Fallopia convolvulus. The sequence goes on from OZ024725.1 coordinate 50,440,371, forward strand.
TTGTGAACCTTGACTTTCATGAGAAAGATTCGATTCCTAGCCTCACAACTAATAGATTTACTGAATTTGTTCTTGGTTCTAGCTCTTTAGCTACCCAAAATGCCAGTAATCCTTGGAATGAAGATGTATTGGTTCTGTTCAGCAATAGTTGGTGTGGTTTTTGTCAGAGGATGGACTTAGTCGTGCGGGAAGTATATCGATCCTTAAAAAGCTACATGGACTTGGTTATCGACAGACCAATGAACAAGAAAGCAGTAATTGCAAATGGTAAGTAAAACATCTTACTTGAAAATTTTATTGCTATCTTTAGTGTGCGTACACAAAACGTAGAAACTGAGTGAGCTTTTCTGAAGGACAAGTGTGATTTGGCTTTACTGTTGGAAAGTGGGTGTAATATATGTAACTTTGCTGCTGAAAACAGTAGTCACCAGTCACCACTATGATCACCATTTGTACTTTTACGATTTGAGAAGCTTTCCAGATGACAAGCATTAAGATAGCTATAGTGACTAACTGACTATTGAATTTGACAAACTGATTGTACTAACTTTGTATTCTTAAAAAGAACTTATCTTTTGACAAGAGAAGGCATTTGTGGCAGATAGTTTGAAGGCTGTTATGTTGAAGCTCCCAGTGATATATCGAATTGATTGCACAAAGAATGATTGTAGCTGGATCCTTAAATCCTTGGATCAGGTGCGTTTAATAGTTTTCATACACATCAACATACTCGTAAATATTGATGTTTATGGTAGTAACTCTTACATATGTTGCAATAGTTGTGCTGGACATGTATATAAAGAATACACATTGTATATATGAACTTCAATGATATTTAAAAGATATTTTAACTGATTTTATCTTGCTTCAATCATTAGACAACTTCTTTGCCTTCCTAGAGGAAAATCACCGCACCCATATTTTAGGTGTTGCTTCACCTGGTCTTTTGCTCAAACAAATTCCTCTTGAGTTTCTTGTATGCTTTCACTTTTCACAGTTCGCTTATTTGAAATCACCTGGTCTTTTGCTCTCTGCCTAATCTTGAACTAATTGACCTCTCTTGTAAACTGGAAATATTGCAGAGGGAACTTTATCCATCTTTAATGCTGTTCCCTGCAAAATGGAAAACTGCTCTTCCTTATGATGGAGATATGGCTGTGAATAATATCATCAACTTCATTGCCATGCATGGCAGCAGCTCTTTTCATCTGGTCCAGCAAAAGAGTATTTTCTTCTCTTCATTTCTTGCTTTGATTACTGAAGTTTACTACCTTGTAAACATTTCTGAAATGACCGGGCTTTGCGCATTGGTTGCTATTTCACATTTTTCTAAAGTATGTGCTAGTTGTGCATTGCGATTATTATGATCTATAATAACTTTGTCTGTGCATTAATACCTTCTGGACTTTGTTATTGTAATGCCACTTTTATTGCCTTAGGATTACCTCAGAATGCTTAATAAAGGGCAATTCTGCTAGTTGTCAGTGAACCTTCTAGTCAAATAATTGAAAAGGTTATACTAGTTTCAGGCTACCATCACCACATTAACTATCCATGCATTAAACTCTTGAATGATGAATAATAACTATTTTTTTTTGGAACTATTCTTCTTCCCTGGTTTTGAACAACTTAGATTTCTACGACTTACCATCTTGTAGAATGGAAATTAGTTGGGATTTAAGGATGGTGGTTCTCTGCTTGGTTTTTATTTTCTGTTTTACACTCGTAACAATGCAGGTGACAAAAAAGAGCATCACAATCTTGTCAAGGACATGCCACCAATGGAAAACCATCACGAGTCTTCTGATGCATACAAATCTCTTCTGTCAGACCATATTCAACAAATCCAAAAGGTAAAAATAGCAGTTGATGCAAAACCACATCAGTACAGTATACTCCCTGGTGCTCTCCTCGTTGCCACAGAAAAGCTTTCTGGTGTCGATCCATTTTCAAATGCAAGAATCCTGATCTTCAGTGCCGATCAAAATACCGGGTTTCAAGGCTTGATAGTTAACAAGCATATCAGTCAAGAATCTCGTGCTGAACTAGGACTACCCGAACTGCTGAAGGAGGCAACAATTTTCTTTGGAGGTCCAGTTGTGAACTCTGAGCTGCCTTTGACTGCTATGACAAAGAAACAAATAGAAGGCCAGAATCTGGAAGTCTTGCCAGGTGTTTACTTTCTTGATCAGTCAGCTACGTTGGGTGAAGTTGAGAAACTTAAGGAGGGTTTAGGGTCTGTTGCTGACTACTTGTTCTTCCTCGGGTACTCGGGATGGGGTTGGGATCAGCTTTTTGATGAAATTTCTCAAGGAGCGTGGAGTCTTGAAGATGGTAATAAGGTTTTGTCTTTTCTATAAACTCAACTAAAACTTACTTCGTAGTGCATGGTAATTTGTCTGTTATTTTGGATGGACAATATTAACAAACAAACAACTAGCACATTTTTGTTAAGGATCTTGTTTGTATAAAACGGCAGGACGGGCAATGGTTGTCCTTTAGAATTGGATGGCATTATTCGTATTATCCATTGAGTTTAGATGGGCAACAAAAACATTTACAACTTACTTATGTCCTATCAAAATCAAAGCAAAATCAAGATTGTTTGTCCAATTCGTAAGGATACCTTCAGTTCTTAAAGGACAAAATCTCCGGTGCTCTCTCGTATTACATCAATGAGTATCTTTATTGGACTCCAATAATGGGTTGGATCGAAACAACCTTCTTGTACAATTATAAAACTACATTTACTCTTACTTGAGCAAAATAGAACTTTGTGCCTAGGTCATAAAATCTTTTCTCTTAATCTCTTCCTCAAAAGTATCAATCAGGTGATTTGGTCAGTCTTGGGTCAAGTTATTTTGGTTATATGCCATATTAGAGTATAATAACAAATCAGATTGACTCGGTTGGATTGGTTCGATCAGGTCGGCTATTCATTTAATCGGGTGAGTTTGGGCTACCGGTCAAGTTTGACCGGTTGCTTCGGATTTCAAGATGAATTAAATTTTGGTTGAACAAGATTTTGAATCGAGACAGATTCCAATTAAGTTGAGTTTCATGTTGAGTCGGATTTTAAGTTTGCACAAATTTCAATGGAGCAGACTTTTAAGTAGAGTTTGATTTTAGTAAGCCAAATTTCGATTCCGCTCTTGACCAAAAAAAGGAAAAAGTATCTAATGATTTTTTTCCTTTATGTAAACAATAAAAACATCAAATCAATGTTTTTGAATAAATAAAATGAAAAATAATAAATTAAGCACCTTATAAGACAATTTACTAGTTATATAAACGCCTCTAGAAATCAAGTGAGTGGCATGTGTTCTACTAATGCCTCTAGGACTCAAATGATTGGCATCTCTGAACAGGGTGCATGTGAATTGGAACAAAATGTTCCTAATTTTCAATATCAATGGGAAAGGTTATAAGCTCCATGTGATTTCAGATAATCTATCACTAGCCCAACAACACCTTCCAATACATCTATACAAAATCTAACTCCACAAAAGAATTAAACCTGCTAGAAATCCAAGAACTACTACCTGCTAGTAATCTAACCCAGACCGAACAGGCTCTGATACAATGTTAAATTCCAGTGGGTCAATATGACGTGGGGGTACACACGTCGGTTCATGCGCATAAGCGCGTTCGGCCCAGCACATAAGCTCATGGGGTTCCATCCTAAAACCAATTGGCAATAGGAAGAGTAGCCCAAGGGTATATATGTTGGGCAAGTTATATCAGAATTCCCGATATGGGATAACAATCTTTCACAAACATATACATAAAAATATCCAATATATGCAATTTAAAATAATAAAATCTACAAATACCAATAAATCAGTACCTAAAACTTTAAAATGACAAATATTTCTTGACAAGATTTAAAAATTAAAAAATGTTAAACAATTGGTTGCTTGAACTTAACCTGCATTTGGTTCATGTACGTTCTACTTTCCAGAAAATCAATCTTCTCCCCCTTACTAATCACAGGAAGCAGACTTATCATGATAGGGCGAATAAGATCTACTTCGTATGATTATAAATAGTAATTTCTAAATTGCTACATTTATAGAAAATCAAGATTTTAAACCAAATATGATTTTCAACTTTCTATAGATTTCAATTCATGAGAAATCACTTTCTTAGAAAAGTAAGTTCCCGAAAATTGAATTTCTAATTTGAACCAAAGGCAACAAAAAAAACGGACGATTGATTTTCTGGAAAGTAGAAGGTCCGTTTTTCACAAAATATTGTTCATTTGTCAAATGAATAGTAAAGCAACCAAAAAAATGGATATTTCTGCTTGGGAGGTAGTGTGTGAAGAGCTATTGCGGGTCTATAATTGCCTTTGGCTTTACTCTGTTGCTTTATGTTGTGCATAATTGGTCAGTTCTTTTCTTACTCAAATAGCAATATCTATTTACAGAATCAAAACAAAAAATTGAAAAAAAACGAGATGCTAGTAAGTTCTTACTCTCTAAGAAGACAAAAGCTATTGTTCTAGGACTTCAAGAAATTCCGCACTCGGAACAAATTCAAAGTAGGAATTGATGAATATCCTAACCCCACCCTGCAAAATTGAGAGTGAGTTTTAATAACTAAACTAGATTGTTGCAGTGATAAGTCGCAAAGGCATCCATGAACTTTTGAACAATTCAAAAGTCTCATAAGAGAATCAATCAAAAGCCAAATAATTTTAACAAAGAGCACAAACCTGAATCGTGTCCTTTATTTTTGGGAATACCTACAACATAAACATGTCAAAAGCTTAAAAACCATACTTCAGCTTAATTAATGCACTGAGTATGGATAAAGTATATCGGTCTTTCTGACTTATGTCCTTAGAGCATAGGATAAGCTTCTCGATTTTAGAAACTAAAACCCCATAAGAAAATGTAGAAACCCGTCATTAAAAAAAATGAATTCCTAAATAACTAAAAACAACAAATCTTTCTAAAACAGGGTGCTTATCCTAAGCCCTAAGAACATAGGTTAGAAAATCCGCTTCAGAGATCATTAATATAGTGGATTAGTAGTTAGCATGCATCACAGTTTCTGTTCCACTATCATGTTGTTTGTATAATTCCCACAGAGAGCCTAATACTCGTTAATACATGTAAATGTAGTTTTCTTAAGTCTTGTGTTTCATTAGTTAAGTAATAATTTTAAAAATAAAAAATGTATATCCCAAACATATAACCCCACACTGCATCTAAAGCAAATCTTCTTTTCTTACCTTTTTGATAAAGTACTCAAGACGAGCATATAAAGCAAATCTTCTTTTATTAAAAACCTAAGATTGACTTTCTTCTGTCTCATGCATCTTGAAATACAATCTTCTTCATTTTTTCATGTAATTAAAAAAAATATGATAGAAGAAGTATAAAAAAAGTATTTGAAAAAAGAGAATTTTTGTAATATGAATTTCTTTGTTCGATTGATAGACAATCTTTCACGTTTGAATGAATTTTAATTTGCTTGTCTTGGTAAATAAACTTTCTTCAAACCTGTAAACTTAACAAGACAAATGAGATATTTTAATATTCTAGACTACTGCTCTGAATATACAATAATAGATAGTTCTAAATGTTGATATTCTATCCTTGTGACTTGCGTGTACACGTAACTTAAGTTTTAGTATTTTACAATTTTCTATAGATTACTACACTAAGTACACGACCTATATGTTGGTATAAAGGCTAGGACATAAATCATTTTCAATTTACCTTTATATAACAAGTGCATGTATTAGTGCTTGTTTGGTTGTTAAACAAATTCACATGAAGTTGGAAAATCCCAAGAAGGTAATAAAATATATGTGTATTAGTTATTGAAAAATCCATGATTTTTAACTTCCATGGATTTCTCAATTCCTACATTTCTTCCCACATAATTTACTAGGAAATAGATTTTTAACCAAACATGTTTTTTTAAATTCCTATAATTTGCATGTAAATTACTTTACATGAATTAAATTTTTAGGAATTATACTTCCCACATTCAACCAAACAAGCACTTATATTAAGTTTTTTTTTCTAGCATTAGTATATAACAAAATAATACATTGCACACGTAATTTGTAGGATTACCATTAAGGTACAATTTTACATATTATACATATATAAATCATGTGTATATTTTATATGTCTCTTGATTTACTATTGTTATAGGAAATGTAATTTGTAATCCATCACCTGAATGTTAACGAGTGACCTATAGGCGAAATATATAAATAGGTCCCTGCACTTAAACGATTTTGGCATCCATATCCCTGTACTTTGGGGGTTTCAAACAGGTCCTCGTACCATACATATTTTTGTCTTTTAAACACGAAATTCTCATTTGGCAAAACGCATGCACATCTGTCTCCTAGGTGAGCGTACCACTCTTGTAATTGTTTTTTTTTCTTTTTTCTTTTTGTTTACTCAGCAGATTTGAGTGGACACAAAATTGGATTTTTTTATTAAAACAAAAAAAATCGTTCTGATTTTCGTCCAAATCCAGATTAGGAGGAAGAAAAAGAAGACCGTCCAAATTCCGTCCAAATCCGGTTCCTGAGTCGTTCCCGGGCCTTCTCCTCCTCCGTCAAAATCCCCCTAGAGATCTTAGATCTGGCAGACTTGGCCTCGATCTCGTCCGATTTCGCTGGAGAATCGTCCGAAGGAAGGGCTCCATCAGTTGGAAGGAGTGGACGAAGGGTTTGAGTCCGTCGCTTTGTCTTGAATTCGAATTCGGAACTTCAGATCTGGGCGGGGGTTTGAGTTCGTCGTTCGATCCTGATTCTCTTTCTCGAGGCGGAGAAGATATGCCGGAATTCGAGTCCGTCGTTCCGTCCTGATGCTCTTTGAGGAGGCAGACCGGAGACGATATGCATTCAATTGGAGAAGAAGAAAAAGTGATATTTGAGAGAATTTTTTTTATCATTTTCTTTTATTAAAATTTAATGAAATTAATGAAATTGCCTAGTTGGCATCCACATGGCATTTAAATAGCACAATTTATTTCCACATAAGCGCGAGTGTATTGTACCTATGTGTTTTGTATTTAAATGACAAAAATACCTATAATATAAGGACATATTTAGAAGTTGAAACCTTTAAAGTACAGGAATATTAATACCAAAGTCGTCAAAATTTTAGGGACCTAGAAAGGAGGAACCAGAGAGAGAAAATCAGGATGGGAATGACGGCGGGAGAGAGAATTTTCCACCGCAGGCATTTCTTCTCTGCCTCGTTAAAGTCTACAAATTCGTCTCCAAAATTGATCGGTTTAAACCCGTCGTTCTCAATTGAATTTTGTTTCCTAATGTCCTTGTGTCAACCGTGGTTCTTATTTCTCAATTGAGAAAGATCCCAAATTTCACACGTTTTGTGCCGCTGGCGCCTGGCTGAAAACTCCCGGCCACCGGTGGAGGCGGCCGCCCCCCGCGCCCCCACCTGCGTCCGCCACTGTTTGCTAACTTCTAATCCTATTTGTTACTGTAGGTCCTGTATCCAGTTCATCCTAGTGGAGTAAGCTCCTGCTTTCATGCCAGTTCCCAATTTCAGTTCTTTCATAAGTAGGGTCTCTGCCTCTCTCTCTCTGGCACTTGGAAGTGAAAAAGGTCCCTTGAATGGGTTCTCATTACATCAAAACTGTAAGTCTTACATTTGCTCTTCACCTTTCAGTTCCATATATGAACTTATGAGTGAATATGGCCTTTGTTTATTCCGCATAAATAATTCCATATTTACAAGTAACATGTGGATTTTGTTTTAGATATTGCCTCTGTCATCTCTTTTTGTAATTCAGAAAGTACTCTAGAATGGTACCATCCAATTGACGAGCACAGAGTAGTATTACTACCTTTAACTTGGAAACTCTTATGCAATTGAGACCGTCAGTATTGCCAGTATTATATAGTAAAATCTAATTCATGAGATGCAAAGTCTTGAACTGAGCAGGAGGTGTAAAGGCAAGTTCATACTATATGTTTTTTTTTTTAAATTTCTTGAGTAAGCAACTAAGGATGAGAGTCTGTTATTTCTCTTTCTCTTCTTGATACGTGCTTCGGACTTGAGAGTTCACTTTCTTTAATTTTGAGGTGAAAAGAAGAGATTCGATTCTACATATATCTTCCCATGTCCTAGGTTTGGAGTAAATTAAAGTTCTTTGATTCTATATTCAAATAGCATGAATTGTTGCAAGAATTATCTTATTCTATTCTATCTAATCAAGATGAGCTTGTATTGCTTTTCATTGCTGACATTTTGAGTATTCTGAGATATATGAAATCACATTTCTTTTAAAGTGAAATTTCCTTGATTATACGCTATCTTCATTTCTCCTTTTTAGGTTAATTTGAAAGAATGGTGGTTGACTAAAGCTGATAATAACTCTTCGAAAAATACGGTGGCTGTTGGTGGAATTGAATCCGCAGGGTATTTTACCTTCCTTTTCAGTACATTAACAAATATACCAATCAATGAAAATCATGCTTATACTTACGTTCTTTGGATCTGCACTATCTTTAATACTGTTAACACTAACCAATCACGTTAAAGATCTTTTCAATCACTAACGCAGAGATGCTTTTGCATTTGCATTATCATGGTCATATGTTGACATGTGTGCTGCAGGCAACAAGCTGCACGGGTGTTTCTTTCTGCACCAATTGTGAAGAGACTTGACCTCTTCACCTTGAAGACAGAAGATGGGATATATGTAATACTGAAGGGTCTAGTAAACAAGCAACAAACTTATGCTAATGGTTTTTCTGAAGAGGTTTGTCATACTGTACATTGTTTTGAACCCCTCTGCTTATGCTTCCAAACCAAGTGAAATTTTGCTTTTACTTTTTCATTTCAAGTATTCGGTTATGATAAATTTATAGCTATCAGGTTAGGCAGACCTAATGGTAGACCTTCACTTTACATTCATGTTGAAAGGCTATGTTTGTATAATCTTATGGTTCTTGTCGGGAAAGATTGGATTTGCATGATATAGTGGCTAATTATCAATTAGGAATTATGGGGCGCCTTGTTTCTGTCAACCATTTTTGAGATTGCTAAATTATACTTGTGCTTCTTTTCTGCATCTAAATAGGTTTTCAAACATTTTTTGATTGGCTTTCCTTTCAACTGGAAAGAATGTGCTGAAAAATGTTTTCAGCAAGGAATTGGTTCTGAGGCTACTGCAGATGCTGACTTAAATCCAGGTCTTGCACAATTTATGATTTAGCAGTTAGATATAGTCCAGTAGATTGGATTAAATGAACCATGTTGATTTCTTGATAATGATTTGCATGATCAGAGCAAAGCACTGTTACAAAAATGGGAAATGCTACTGTCAAGCTAAAACAAACGCTTTGGAAGGATTCAGACCGCAAAAACTGGCCCGAGCATACGGATGAAGCACAAGTTCGAACAAGGACGGGAAATGTTACTGAGTTGGATGATCAAACCGGTGATATAGTTGAAGGGAGGAGTTTCAAGGATGCTAGGTCTGATGCTCAAAACCACAACAAGGACAGCCATGCTACTGTTGATTGTCAGGACAGAGATACATATATAAATACGGACTTGCATGATTCAAATGTCGGCTTAATGGAAGAGGTGGTGAGATATCACCTAAGGAATAGGGAGGTACATCATTCTAAAGCGGAAGGTTCTCATAGAGGTAAACATGTAAATAATGTTAAAGGCAAATCCTCTTCACTCAAAACTATGATATGTGATGATACTTCTACAATTTCTTTGGTAGCATCTATGGAGGATACTCAAACCCCTGACATGACACCAGTTCTTGAAAAAAGTTCCCAAAAGAAGGCAGAACATCCTAATTTTGCAGAAAGCGGAGGGGTTGATGGTGTCAATTATACAAAGAACATGGCTACATTCAGTTCCATGTCAATATCAGGTGAATCATCAATCATTTCTAATAGTATGCATAAGATAAATGAAGCTCAGAAAAGTCACAGACATGATGACACGGAGCTAATACCTAAAAATGCAGGCAAGGACAAGATCTCAATTTTAGATCATTCAGATGTTTCTCCTGGTGGGAAACCTCGTCAGTCAAAGAAAAGGAAAAGGAATGAAAGGCCGACTGCACAAATGAACATCATTATGACCAGATCCTTGTTGAGGAAAACTGTAGAAAATGCTGATGCCTTTGCCATGTCTCACGTAGTAGGGTTGGAAAATTCAGTGAAGTCTGCTGGGGTAGCAGTTCGTGGTAATAACATTAAGAACCCGATTGGTAGGGGTGAAGGCGAAAACAAGCGAACACCTGGCCATCTCAGATCAGAAAATGTAAAAATTAAGAAACGAAGCACCTGTGAGGATAGTGCAGCAGTGGAAACAAATGTTCATTTCTCTCCTCAAGATGCAGACAAATTGGAAAACTCAACCTCTGATGACATTTGTGGTGAAAAATCTCATCTATCAAAGAAGGGAAGGAAGCAAAGAAGTGGTTTGACTAGAACTACTTTAATTAATAAGGACGTCCATGATTCACCCAGGCCAACCTTGAACACCTGTACTTCTAAAGCTGAAAGTCTTTCAAAAGCTGCTGGTGGGGTAGCTGTTCGTGCTAATAATATTGAGAACCCAACTGGTAGGTGTGAAGGTGAAAACAAGCGGGCACCTGGCCATCTCAGATCCGAAAATGTAAAAATTAAGAAACGAAGCACCCATGAGAATAGTGTAGCAGTGGAAACAAATGTTCATTTCTCACCTCAAGATGCAAACAAATTGCAAAACTTAACCTCTGAAAACATTTGTGGTGAAAAATCTCATCTATCAATGAAGGGAAGGAAGCAAAGAAGTGGTTTGACTAGAACTACTTCAAATAATAAGAACTTCCATGATTCAGTAAGGCCAACCTTGAAGGCTAGTACTTCTAAAGCTGAAAGTCACTCAAAAGCTGCTGTCACTGTACAAGAAAGAAAAACTAGTGAAGGTAGCACACCAAAGTTGCGGTCGAGAAGAAAATTGGATTATGATCAAGAAGTGAGTTTTTTTAAAAGTTGCAGAATATAGTCATTGTTCAAATTTATTTCTACTCTCTGTTGGTGGGGCTATATTTTCTGAGTAGTTATTTCTCTTAGATCTTCTAACCTGTCTGACATGATTATTCAGACAACTTCTACCCCGGAGGGGGTAAATAAAACCCCTACTTCTCAAAGTTCAGTGTTAAGGACATCTAGATCAGGTAAGTTTTTCATTCTTCAAAGGAGTTTTCATAGTGCTCTTGTATATGAATTCTGAAGTCTTTCTCTGATGTTTAGAGCTTCTATATTGCAACTTATCTTGTATTTTGACTTTAAATAATTGCAGGGAGAGTGCTTTTGCCTACCATGGAATTTTGGCGCATGCAATTGCCTATCTATGATGCGGTTTGTGAAATTCTTATATTTATTTATTTCTCTGCATAAGTTGTGACGATTTTGTGAAGCACTTCTGTCCCTGCTTACTTGAATTTTTTTATTTGACATGCATCATGCATTCGGTAAAATCCTAGTATAGTCATGCACGTATACCACTGATAGAATGAACATAAATAGGGCATGTTTGTTTGTATACCAAAGGTATAGGGTATGGGGTTAGGAATGACCCAAACCTATTTTTGTGTTTGGTTAGAAATTTTTTCAGGAATGAGTGATACCTTGGAATCACCCATTCCCCAATTTTACACATAACTTCATACCTACCTCTACATCAAGGTATGGCTCATACCTAAAATCACTCAACCCCATTCCTATCCCAACCCAATTCCAACCCCATTCCATATACCAACCCGATTCCCGGCATGGTACCAAACGGGCCCTAAGAATTCGGAATGCAAGTTGGGGGAATAAAAGACAATGGTAACCATCAAAACAAAGTAATGAATCATGTACTTGTAAGCTACTAAAAGCTTGCAAAGTTGTGCTCACAAAGGGACTATCTTATATTTTCCTATAATGCTGAGAAAGGAAAGTGAAGTATTGAACCAACCTAGTGGGTTTTCAAGGAGGTCCACTCATTCATAGTCAAACTGGACTATCATATCTTGAAATGGATACTGGATCAGTGAGGAACCAATTATGAAGTAAAATTTTGATAGATTGTCCAACTCTTATAGAATGAAATTCTCAAAATTATGTCCTACTAAATCTTATGGGCATCGGACAAGTTCACCCTTTTTTTTATGGATCTTTTATTTTGTGCATCATCAGTACATTTAGCTGTTAGAATAACTCAATAAGTAATCGGAGTCTGATAGGCCACATCCCAAGCATCGACTTTGCCTATTTATCTCAGCGCATATTCTGTGATATTATTACTCTTCTGAGTACCATTGTCTTCATTCATTCATGTTTGGTTATGACTTTGAAAGCACCTAACTTCTTGCTACCTTGTACATCTTCAGGATCATGGAGTATCTGCAATTAGGGAGGGTTCAACTATATTGAAGGTCAAGATTCAAAAAGGTTCATTCGCATTAATAATCAAGCTTTATGATGTTAAGGTCTTGACGTTTACACATTGGCCTTCTTTCATTAAGGTGTTAGACTAAAAAACAATGTCCAATCGGTGCGATGGCCTAGCTTGTTATTTTGCCTGAAAAACATGCTCTAAAACTTGCATGCTAGATACATAAGCCTGTTTCTCTTGATTTCCACCTTTATTAAGATGCTGACCAATCGGTAGTTTTGCACTTCTGTTCTTAAGCTGCATGGAACATTAATATAATGTGCATAAATTCTTCAATTTCACCTAGTTTTTGTCCCCAGGTAAGAAATCGTGCACCAAGGAAAGCTAAACGCTTACAAATTACAACACGTCTGCTGATGAAACAGGGCTGATGCCTTTTTTGAGGATCAATGAAGATGAACACTTGTATATGTGAAGCTGTCGTCACTCTTTTTGGTAGTAGAGTAGTAGTAGTAGACTGTATTGAGCTAAAACTTAGCCTTGTCATCCTGTATAAAGTGTAGGACTTGGAGCTTGTTTTTTAATTTAGCGCTAGTGTCGTCTGGCACACTTTGTAAATCCCTGTTTGCACAGAGGCTTCCGGGGGTGAATAGACAGTAACCGCCACCGAGAGAACTCAGAACTCGGTACATCTTGGTAGTATCTTGTGTTGTTTTGGCTGAATGCCCATCAAAATTGGCAAAACATGTGCATCAAAAAATGGAGAGGTTTGAAATCGATGCATAATGTACATAAAAAAATCAATGTACAAATTGCTAGTTTTGATACACAATAAGTCGAAATCGATGTACAAAATTGTTTCTTATTTATACATGTGCATCAAAACTAATCGTTTGTTCATAAAAAAAAAAAAAGTGCATCTTACAAACGTTTGTTCATCAAAACAACAAAAAAAGTGCATCTTATTTTGTAAGTGCCTCAAAACTAAATTTATGTTCATAAAAAACTAGCTAATTATTGTATTCATACATATAAATAAGATTGCAACAACAACAACATTGATCCAGTGAGGTTCTGCTGCAGCGGAATCTGGATAGTCAAGATAGGGATATCCCAGCCCAAGGGAGGGGGTATGGCTTGGCCGATAGACCCAAAAAAAACTAAAATTTAACTATGTGATAATAATAATTGAATTTAGTTGAAATGTACCAAAATTGATATAGGGACTTAATCAATCTCAAAGACAGTTTATTTTTTTTTTGTAATACATATAAATAAGATTAAAAAACGAAATAAAAAAGTTCAAATTCGTTGAACAACGTGCATACAAAACTCGATTCACAAACAACTAGTTTGGATGCATAGGTTGCGTGCGTCCCCTCAGAAACATATTTTTCTAAAAATACACGAATAATACAGGAAAAATATGTCAGTGTTGTTTTCTTAACCTTTTTTAATGAAAGTCTAATCATGAGCGTTGATTTTTTTAAAGAATCGGAGGAGATTTATTCTCATTTTGCACTATCAATCATTCTCACATGATACTTTCTATTATTATTTTTTTTATTATTATTATTATAATTATAGTGGAAAACTATACAAATTACATAAAGTTGGATGAGAGTCTACAAACAAGTTGGGCCCCCACACCCTTCTGAATGCAAAAACTCAATATATGAAAAACGAACGCACCACTCTTAGCATTGTTAGAGTGGCTAATAGAAAGGGATTTAATACGTGAAAGCGTATCCAAAGCCTTCTTATCGAATTCCCCAAACGTAGAGAAAGCGAAAGGGATAAATTTGTATCCGTTTTCCTCACATTTGGACACATACTTCTTATTTTTCCTCTCGGAGGATGGACCGGATCTTAGGCCAGCAGACCTTTGAGGAAAAATAAGAAAGGGACTTAATACTCTTAGAGTCTTAGCATCGTTAGAGTGGCTAATAGAAAGGGACTTAATACTTCTTATTTTTCCTCACATTTGGACACATACTCCTTCCGCACCGCGATTCCAACTTTGGAGCAAATATCAAAAAGAATATCACACACCAAATTATTATTATTATTATTATTATTATTATTATTATTATTATTATTATTATTATCATTATTATTATTATTATTATTATTATTATTATTATTTATTTTATTATTATTATTATAATTATTCACCATAAAAACTTACAAAGTCAAACGAATTACATAAAATTAGTGGGAAGCTGAGATACAATCTGGGTCCCCACTCCTCTAGCTATAGCAAAGCCTATTCTAGTGAAGATATGAGCAGTAGCACGAGCCCCAATGTCTTGAGTCTTAGAAAACTGTTGAACTCGCTTCAGCAACGCTACATCATCCTTATCCAATTCCCCCAGAGAAGAAAAGGAGAAGGGAAGAAAACCATAACCAGAAGCCCGACAACTAGCTTCATACTTGACCCTCTTTCGATTAGCCGCATCAACCACAACTCGTCCTGGAACAAAGTCAGACAAACCGAATTGTGTCAAAGGAGAAGATCCTGTCAAGTCAACACATACATCACGACCTCGATCCCAAGAATAGAGTAACACATCCGCAGGTCGGAGAGCCCCTTCGTTCCCGCCAGACAACCCAATATCAACCTCTTTCCTTGCCGAAATCCCAGACCGATAACAAAAATCAACAAGGGTATCCCGAACAACATTATGTCGATGTTTAATACCTACAATACCAGCACACGACACCGCATGATCACTAAAGATATCCCCATCGAAAACCCTGGAGCAAGCAGAGCATGGCGTCGAAATAGAGAACAAAGGAACACCCAACCGATAACACAACACACATCGGTAAGTCTTAACATTCATCGTCTGTCCTAAACCCGAGATGTGGACCGCCCGAAGCCAAACAAAGGTGTGATCTCCCTGCTGCGATTTCCACAATGCCGATTGCCGAGGAGATAAAGAAAAGGTGGATTCCGCAGAAGCAGTAACCTTTATATATCTGCCAATTTCTTCATGAGTTTAGGGGAAACGACCTCTCTAGGATTACTCAAAAAGTCAGAATCCACATTTCTATTAAAAAGACTCAATGTATCATCAAAGGCACGACCAAGACCAACAATGCCAGCATTCTGAAGAAGCTTTGTTTGCAAACCGGCAGATTGTAACCGAGAAGCAAGAAAAGCATAATGGCGAACATCACCTGCAGAATAAACACCAAGCCCTCTAAACGCAAACGGTAAGGTGGCAAGTCTCCATTGCCAATCGCCAAACCCAAGTCCCGAAGCAGTAACAATACGCTCCAAGGAAGATCGAAGAGCCCCATCAAATGTGCGTTGAGCCACCTCAAAAATACTAGGAGGACAAGTACGCAAAGTAAAATTGAGTTTAGAAATTCCGGTACATGCCCTAAGTAACAACAATTCACACGGAGGATCATTAAGCTTAGCAACTTTATCCATAAGCATAATGGTCTTGGTCACTCTCTGCATCACAAGCTCTCCACTAAAAACAGAATTGGAGCTGGGCGGACCACCAAGCAACTTAACACCATGCAAAGGTTGAGCAATATTAGTGGGAAAGACACCAACAAGCTTGCTTCGAGGGTCTTCCATAGGCCAAAAAACTTCAGTTTTTTCCACATTGAGATGTAACCCTAAACGAGGCCCTTCCTCCATAACCAACTGCAGAACCTTTCCCACCACCAAGGTGTCACCAATAATAGTTTCGTCATCCAAATACCATGCCTGAATACATACATCAAAGGCGTCTCTGATTTTACAAACCAGGGGTTGTAAAATCAAAGCAAAAAGAAGAGGACCAAGGGGGTCACCCTGCTGCACCCCTTGAGACGACCATAAGGTGTGGTCCCCATAATACAATCTAGCTGGATTAGAGTAGCAGAATTCAACCCAACGTGAAATTGTCGGACAACGAAGACGAACTTCACGTAACATGACTGCACGATCAACTAAATTGAAGGCATTTTGAAAATCCACCAACAACATTGAAAGACCAACATCAGTACCGCGATCTTCAATCAACCGATTCACATCATGGAGAATAGCCTCACCACCTGCAGAAACCCCAACACCAAATTGAAGACCATCAAAATAACTTCCCAAAGAGTGGCCAACCATAACAACACCGACCTTCGAAACCAGGCGCCGCCAAACAGTACCCACGGCTATAGGACGAATACCCCCATCGAGCTTGAGAAGAGGTGTGAGAGGAGCACTAGCAATATACTCTCCCAAATCCATCGGACATTTTTCAGCTAGAAAGAGATTAACCACCCCAGAAATAGAGCCAACTAACTCATCTGAAACAGCCACAACAACACCACTCAAACAATCTATAAGGTGTTGAGCACGTAATCCGTCCCTACCACATGATGTGCCACGTGGAAAACTCTTAATTCAATCCTAAACAACAACAGAAGTAGCAATGAGATGATGATGATCAACAGGTATATCAGGCAAGGAAGGAGCTGAAGAAGAAGGGTGTTTTGATTGTAAATTTGCAAGAGTGGCCTCATTATAAGGAGCGATACCAGAAGAAGAAAGAACCCGAACTGCAGCGGTGTAATGTCCATCACAAATCTTCCTACGACACTGCTTGATATTACGTTCCTCCAAGTCAATGTCCTCATCAACATCCATTAAAGGAGGGGATCCAACTGCCAAAGTTTCCCGCAAAAGCAACAAATTACCACCCGGCTCACTCCAAGTACGAATAGCATTAGCTATGCTCTCTTCTTGTCGTTTTCGTCTGATGGCAGATGTGTATTCGCGATTACTCCTCGGACTAAATGTTTTGAGGATACAAAGAGGCAACACGAGAAGATTAACCCAACAAGAGATATCTTCCGGCTTGAAAAGCACCTTATCAAGTGCGCCTTTCAAAACCCGGGAGAAGCCCGAACGACATTTATGAGGGATGGATTTCATAGTGCGAAGCCGTTTAGAAAGCAATCTGTCAAGGAGAGTGATAGTAAAACCACAAACCTGTTCTTGCACAACATCAGAATTGAGAACACCATCCCCAACAGTATCCACAGGAGTGGGTACAACAGAATTGAGTTGCGGTTTAGGAAGATCATGGAGCACAAACCTAACTACACCATCACCAACATTAGGTGGGGCCACAAAATCAAAACCTTGACCATGACGACATTTAGAGCGTAGATAATGCGTCTTAAAACAAACCCCACAAAGCCAAATCCCCATGCGGCGGAAGGTCACGGCTTCGGCCTCAGAAAAAATAGCCAAGTCCGTGATAAGAGAATGCCGTGTAACTACTTGAGCATCAAGTGTACAATGGCGGTCACGAAGATGAGTGATCAAAGAGCTCTTAGTAAGCCCATTACCCCCACCATCCCGACACCCATTAAGACCCACAAATGGGCAATGAAAACGCACTACATCAGTAGGCATTAGAGTGCGAAAAAGGGAGCCCGTGGAAAGATTGCCAACAACACAACACCACAAAGTATCAAACACAACAACAAACCGAAGATTTCCGCAGCAGCACAACAGCACACACAAACACAACAACACAACAAACAACACAGCAAACCTGACACAAAACGATCTCCCCAGCAGACACCAGCGGACACCACAACAGAACAGCAACAACACAAAACGATCTCCAGAAACCTGAACACAAACACCAGCAAACAAACCAGAAAACTGATAGCGACGAACGATGACGATCACTGAACGTTGTTGAAGAACGCACCAGCGAATATCAACGAGGGCAGTCTCCAAAGAACGCACCAGCGACGAAGAACAGGCGGACCACCGAGACTCCACCACCGGAGTTGGGCGACGTTCGACAACAGTGAACGAACTGTAGTTTAACAATGAAGACCACAGCAAACAGCGCTGACAAACGCTGACAACGCTGACAAACGCTGACAACGCTGACAAACCACAACAAACAGCAAAGATCGGACCTGTAGGAAGATAACGCTAACAACCCCAGGCAACCACTGACAATCGATCGCTGACGAACGCTGCTGACGAACCACAAACAACAACAGAAAAGCCAACCACCGCTAACGATCACAAACGAAGAACCACAGACGAAGACGAACCACCATCGACAGGCGGACCACCAGCATCGAGACACCACCACTACCGGCTACAACCCCACCCCCGCTGACGCACCAGGGCCCCAACCCTAATTGCCCAAACGATCGCCCTAATCAATTAGCCTTCGATATTATTATTATTATTATTATTATTATTATTATTATTATTATTATTATTATTATTATTATTATTATTATTATTATTATTATTATTATTATTATTATTATGCTTCTCCTATTATTTTAATTATGACAATTATTAATGGGAGGGCAGGGATTCTATCTTAAGGATACGATAAAATCTCGCATTGCTTAGGGGACAAGAAATCGCCTTGCTTGAGGCCCAAGTATTAAGTCGGCCCTAGGGGTTTGTGCTCGAGCCTCCTCTTCTCTCCTATAAATACGGTAATCCATTGTCATAGAAATGTAAGTTGAAACACCCGTATACTCGCTCACTTACTTGCTTATCTCGACATGCACACATCGACAATTTCGGCCCTTTCTCACTAAATTAGGCACCGAAGGTGAATTAAGGGACCTCATCCCCCCTGTTCCATTGTTTTGCCTGTCTATAAGGGAGATTGGAAGACATTGAAGGAGAAGAAAGAAGAACTTAATTAGTGCATCTTTGACGAACTTGTGCACCAACGCAACCATATAAAAGTGGTACTACTCTCACTTTAACTTGAAATACATGGAGTTTGTTCATCTATACTTTACTCTAACTAAAGGCTTTTTCTCACATGACAAATTCCTTTAGTCGTGAATTTAGCCCAATTTTTTTTCATGGCTAATCTATAATTGCGACATCATCATGGCTAACTCTTAACCCCAAACAAAACTACAAAACATCACACTGGTAATTAGATATGGAAAACACCACGAGTACAATCACATACAAATTTGTTATGTGTTTAGTTTATATAGTTGCAATTATATCCTCAAATATACCCTCAAACACAAATATATGGTGGTAATTAGCTATGAAAGCGGCACCCACTTGGGTCGATCATTCTATTTAATTTAGCCACGAGGATAGCCTCAAAACAATTTTTCATTGCTAATGAATGACGAACATTATCAAAAGATGTAATTCATTACAATGTAGCCACAACATGTTTTATGGTTAAATTCAAGGCATTTACTCTTATAATTAGCCGCCAATCTTTCATGAAAAAATATTTTGTGACCATGGGCGTGTTTATATATATATATATATATCACTCATTTCCAAACATTTATATTTAAATCGATTTTGATACCCGATATCTCATGTATTTGATATCAATACCAAATGAGCATAAGAACATAGAAGGAAAACTGTGGAAGAATCAACAAAAGGATGTGTTGAAAGTAGTAAACAAAATGAAAATATAATATATTATGTTATTATTCTGTATTAATAATTGATATTCATGTCGGACTTGGAAGGAGAACCAGAGTGAGCCCAACACCAAGTTCATGGTTCGATCAAGTAGTGAGTTGCATCTGCAATGGCTGCTGAGAAATATGGATCATAGATGGGTGGTGATCATTACCATCCGGTTTGTCTGAAACGGTCAAGAAACGGTCCACTAATTTCATGCTGGGTTGAACCACCTCCTTTTCCCATATCTCACCCGCTTCCGGTTTCCCGCGCTTCTCGAACACCTTGGTGGCATCAATTTGGTGCAGCTCCCATCCCCACGTGTCCCTCAACCTCAGGATCTTCTCTCGCTGCCTACAAGCGAGCTCATACGTGTTTTGTTTGGTTTGGTCAATAGCTTCCTTTAAAAGCCGAGCCAAGGTCTCCTCATCAACATCATTGCTTTTCTCAGCTTTCAGGAATAGGTCTAACTCGGGAGCTCCAATGGCCCTTCTTATCCCTCTTGTATAGTCCGAATCCGGTTTGAAAATCCCCCTCACTTCTTCCACCAACCCAGATTCCACCATCTGGTCAACCCGGTCTGAAACAAACCTCTCAAGAACCGGCAACGATACATCAATCCATAAAAACAAGATTTCATATCTCCTCTTGAAATGAGGGTCATTGTTGACCAACTCTTCAATGTAGGAGTTTGAGCCGCCAGCTATAATCGGGACCTTGCCCTTGTCGGTTATGGATCCAACGACCAGGGTGACTTGGTGGCAAAATTCGGCCACTGTGAAGTCAACCTCTGGGTCAATAACCCCTAGGAGATGGTGGGGCACGCCCTTGCACTCTTCAGTGGTGACTTTGTTGGTGACGATGTCGAGTCCTTTGTAAACTTGTATCTTGTCGGAGTTGACTATTTCCGCTTGGAAATTAGTGGCTATTTCAACGGATAATTTGGACTTTCCAGATCCTGTTGCTCCCATTACGATGATTACCTTGTCCTTGTTTTTAAGTTCCATGGGGAAACTTGGTTGTGGGAAGCTCATTGTCTTGACATATGTGAGTTTTAGGATTGAATTGCAAGGGGATTTGTTTGATATTAAGTATGTGCTTAAACTTCCACAAGTATTTATATTCAGTTTTGCAGTGCGCGAATCCATGCAATCAATAAGATGAAATATTTTGTTCATGAATGTGCGTACGTTCTTGGAATATAGTACCTTACCATTATGGTCATAGCCTTTAATCCCTTTATATTATGTATTCATCCATTGATTTTCCGAACAAGGAAAATCATTAAAGATAAGAATATGAGGAGAAATAAAAATAATTAAAAGGAAATCATTTTGAAAACCATGTATATATACAATATTAATTTCATTTGCAAACATGGTTTTCAAAATGATTTCCTTCTAATTATTTTCATTTCCCCTCATATTCTTATCCTTAATTCTGAAAATCAATGGATGAATACATATAAAGGGATTAAAGGCTGTGTCCTTACAAGTGTACAACATGATAAGGCTACGCAAGGAGAGAAATCAAATTAATTGCAGATTTTGAAGAATTAATCTAATCAATGCTTAATTTGATTGGTTGAAATTGTATGTTTCAACAACTATGTTTTTTTAGAGTACCTGGTTCATGCACCATAAAAATTTGAAAGGTGAAACAACTAATGTTGTTTTTTCTTGTATTTACATTAATTGGTAATGATAGATAAGATTAGGGTGCTTAACGGGTCAACCCGACCGGACCCGCTCCGTAAGTAGGGTCGCGAGTTGACATGTTGGCCCGTAAATAAATTTATTGACTCGCGACCGACCCGAACCTACGGGTTTTGTGGGTCGGGTTGTGGGTTAACCCGTTTGAGAGTAAGAGGACAATTTTTTTTAAAACGGAGAACAATTCAAAATAAATAGAGGGAGTAATAAAGATACGAATTCAAAAATAAAAAACTGAATAAAATAAATAAATCATATCATTTTATAAAAAAGAATCTTAAATAAAAAATTATATATATAATCTTTTTTAAAATTATACACTTATGCATGAAATAATATAATATTTTTTTTAAAGTTGTTGGCTAACCTGCAACCTGACAAGTTTAACCTGACCCGACCCATCAATACGGTTTTTATGAGTTTTTTAGTGTATGAGTTTTTTTTCCGATGTGGTATGGTATGACATATTGACATCTTTTTTGTGTTTTTTGTATATTATGTCATTTTCTACTTCAATTCTTTTTAATAAATACGTTTTTGTTCATCAATACGGTTGATTTGTTCATCAATACAGTTGCTTTGTTCATCAATATGGTTGATTTGTTCATCAATACGGTCATTTTGTTCATCAATAGAGTTGATTTGTTC
Source organism: Fallopia convolvulus (assembly GCA_964016875.1). NCBI lineage: Eukaryota > Viridiplantae > Streptophyta > Magnoliopsida > Caryophyllales > Polygonaceae > Fallopia > Fallopia convolvulus. Next base: position 50,462,573 of record OZ024725.1, read on the forward strand.
ATTCAAAATGTAGTACTATTTTTAAGCCCCCTCCATACAGCACTTTGGGTTTTTTGTTCAAGAGTTTTAAGTTTGTTCATTAATTTAAAAGTTTTGTTCATGAATAACATATATTTGTGCATCAATAATTATTTATCGAAGAATAAAAGGTTTGTGCATTAATATTATAGTAAATTTGTTCCTTACTACTAGCTCGTTGTTCATCAATACCAATAATTTGTTCATTCATATATGAATACTATAAATTCCACCATAATGCAACAATTATGCATAAAAAATCAAATAATAATGAGAGAACTAACTAGAAACATTGTTGCATGTTCAACTATTGTGTTCAAGCTTCTTGCATTTTGCACAAACACTCTGCTCCTTTTTGCTTTATTCATTGTCTTCCCTTTACCTCCCATAATACGCCATTCTTTCTTTATGTCCTTTATTACTGCTCGTTGAAGAAGGTGTATGTTACACCCCAATTTCACATAGGGAATGTCACACGTCAGTGACCTCGGATTTAAAGTCCGAAGCCACCCAAGGCTTGAATCCAAACAATTAATCATAATAAATAAGAGAAGTTGAAACATAATACCGGATAAAAATGTGATAGAATTTTTTATTGAACTTCTTCTCATAAAGAAGAGTGAAATCTTACAGCAGAAAACTTTATTAAATTTTGTATTTGAAATTACATTAAGACGACAACTCTTGCGCCTATACATTATCTAGAAAACAAAACCCTAGACACATTTAACATAAATATGAAAATATAGTTGACCTTGTAACTTTTGACATAATATCCAACTGCAGCTCATCCCATCTTCAACATACTTCTCACAACCTGAATTGAATGGAAAGATCACCTGATGTGCTGCGACGAAAGAAGAATAGGAAAATGTGTCATTAAAGCTGGAAATCTAGCTAGTCTAGCTTATAACCATTATTACTACTAGCCTCACGCACATGCAAACATAAATTTGTAATTTTGTATTAATGCAACCACCTAAACCTGAAAAGAAGAATAGAAAAATGTGTCATTAAAGTTGAAAAGAGGAATAGGAGTACTGGATTAGATCAGATAAAGTAAAACGTCTTATAATGTTGATAAAAATAAATAGGCTAAAACGTCTTATAAATTTGATCGGAGGCAATATTACACATTTGTTCATATCAATGTTTGTCCTCCCAATAACTAATAGGAATCTCATCAAATTCTTACAATCGAGTAATAATGCATAACAACAATTTTTTTTGAAGTGAAATATGATTTAAACCTCAAAATCGAGTTCTACTAGTTTGTATCAAGGAAGAAATCGTTGATTACTTGGCTCCATTAAATGTAAGCAGTCAGATCTTCGTTGAAATTTGTAAGAAATCGCAAATGTAAAGAAAAACTCATTCTAAAAGGTTTCTTTCCCTGTAAAAGAAGACATTTCAATTAAAACGAAGGTCAAAATAGCAAATTATTCTAATTTCGAAGAGGAACAACGAGAATGTGATTTCATATAGCGAGATTATAGTGGAACTTTCGAACAAAGATACCACAATCGTAAAGTTTCTATTTTAATTCAGCTTAGAAGCGTAATATTTGATGAGGAAAAAAGAGATTTGGAATTTGTTGAACAAAGAGGATCAAAAGTTCCCCTTTTTAGGTTATGCTTATGCGACAAGTAGCTTCTCGAAGAGATTGTGTACACGCGCTATTTTTTTTAACTATTTGTAGAGGTCCAAATAATTCATGCGAGATGAACGGAGTAGATTAATTCCTTCTGCTCAGATGCGCACCCTTTCTCACCTAATCTGGATTCTATTTAAAAACTTGACATTATTTTATTCAAGTTATACTATGTGGCATAATTTTTTAAAGAGACTTCCTTTCTGGAAAAATCTTGGTTTACCCATGTGTAAAACTACACATTGAGGTGGGTTTATTTTGCTTATAGAAAATGAAAGAAAAAATATGGAAAGTGCGGACTTTGTAGAAATTTTATGCATTTTTAACACGTAGATCTAGAAAAGCATAAACTATAACAGATATATTTGGTTGATACATTTAGATTTTTCAATAAATATATTAAGATTTTTCATCATTATCACAAACTAGTAAAGTATATCTCCGCCATATCTTATATCAATACTATAGTATTATCTCTTATTAATGTAATTTTTTTCATCTAGGGTACAACTTACTTTTCACACCTTTTTAGGATAAGGGAATTGGTGGCAGAATTCGTAGAAAATCACAAACAAACAATGGAAAAAAGCAAGAAAGTAAGGGATGGTGCGGAAGCACATAAAAATCCTGAGCAATAGATAGATCTTCCGTTTTGGTGCGGAAAGATAAGTGCTGAGCAAAAGTGTTCTTATTGCTCGGATCACTTCCGACCTTTCTAAAGGTATATTTGGTATTTGTTTTTCAATTGGATGTGGTGCATATTGTGGTTGTTTTGGTACTTTTGTAAGCCTTGCGCCTCTAAAGGCATATTTGAGTAATGCTTGAGTTGCAACATCAAGGTCTGAGCCAAATTGAGCAAGCGCGGCCACTTCGCGATATTGTGCCAATTCCAGTTTTGAACTACCGCAAACTTGTTTCAACTTTCATAGCTTTCAACTGAGCGGCAGACCCAACACGACTGACAGATAATTCGACGTTAATAGCATGTCTAATTCCTCAATAAAAGAGCTCTATTTTTGAGCTTTTTTTTAGGTAAAATCTCTTCCTTCTTCTTTCTTTGCTTTTTAGCTTCATGATTGGGAATCCACTTCCTAGTGCTCCTCTTTCTTTCTAGTGCATTGTTTTATTGCGCACATTTGGTGTGCTATTTAAGAACATTCTTATCAGTTATCAAGCCATCTTCCCATCTCAAGGAGGTCCTCTACTTTTGTTGGCTAGTCGATCTTCTTCTTTACGAATTTACATTTTTATCACCTTCGTTGTACTGAACGAACGATCACCTGTTGACTTCCTTAAACCTTTCATCTTTCCACATCAATCTTAGGGATTCGAGTGAAGCAACGAACAATACGACAGAGCAAAAGCTAGCTACTTTTTTCATATTTGTTGCAAAGAAAAAGGGCACATGGACCGTACTCGATTGATGAACCAACCCTCTACACTATGGATTTTTGATCCACTTAATATATTTAATGAACTATGACTGGCCCATGGTAGCTCCACGTTGGAATGGGAAGAAGTAAGCTTGCAAAAGAAAGTGAATTGTCCCGAGAGGACATGATAGAGCTCCTGGAGGAACAAAGAGTGATTTTGAAATTCCGGGTTGACGTGATTATGGAAGAAAGCCCTAGCCGAGCCTAGTAGCTATACATTGCCCCTCTCTAATTGGGGAAAGCCTTCCATTACTGTCAAATGACCTGGCCTCTTCTAGCTCTTCCACCGTTTGGGTTCCTTTTCCCCTATGCTCCCTCGGCGTAGGCCTACCACACTTTACGCTTGCGGTGTTTTTGCCAGATGGTCTTTTCCAGTAGTGCCATCTTCCCCGCAGGCAACTCGGCCACCAAACCCAGCGGGTCAGGAGCGGGCCATCACTCCAGCAATGGCACTGAAGATCACGTATAACAAGCGAGCTCTTTACCCTCAAATTCAAATATGTGGGCGAACCCCTCTTTCTTCCTTTATTTTTCGTTCTACTTAGGTGCCCGAACTCCTTACACAATATAAAAGAAGACCTAGATATAAATATATTTCTATAAAAATTTATGTTATTATATATTTTTGTTTTTAAAAATAATAAAAAAATGATTTATATATTTTATCTTGTATAAGAAACCTAAATTTAAAGTTATTGTTTAAATTTATATAAAGTTATGGAACGTAATATATCGAAGCAAAGCACTGAGGATGGAGGCTGTCCTAAGGCTCAACTGAGTTTATGTGAGCGGGTAAAATAAACATAGCTACCATAATTATTTTTGTTATCAACATTAAAGGTATTGCTTAAATTATTGCGTATTTATTATTACTTTTATTTATTTTCCTATTATTTTAAATATGGTAGTTGAGCAACCTAATGAAAGATTTTATCCTTCAAATATGATAGAATTAAACTTGGAGAAGGGGGAATATTCCTAGCTTGGGCTCTAAGGCATCTTACTAGCCCTAGGATATGTGTAAAGTCGACCCCTCTAATCTCCTTCTTCCATTATAAATACACGACTTTGCCGTGTAGGGAAGGCCACATGTTGCATATTGGCGCCTTCCAAAAACTTGAACAAGTTAATACTCGCTTAGTTCGATTGTTCAGGGATTCATCGCTTTCTCGTTGTACCTCGACGTTCGAATCGACAGACTGCTCTTTTGACTTAGGCATCGGAGGTGGATTAGGGGGTCCCCGTCCTCTGTGTCCATTGTTTTGCAGGTTTTAGGTTGGAAGATTCAGTTTGGAACAGAAGAGGAAGGAGCATACAATTAGTGCATTGAAGACGGAACTTGTGTGCACTAACAATAGCCGGGATGATGCATCACTTGACACACTCGTCGACCTCAGACAAGAGAGAGGAGAGAGCTTGCATCGCTTCTCAAATCGTTTCATGGAGTGTTATGCAGAGGTTGAGGGATGTGATGACAAGACCGCTATTACAACCTTTAAAAGGGCAATCCCCGCTGAGAGCAAGCTAAGAGAAGAGTTAACACTTTGTCTTCCTTCTACAATAGTCGAACTCCAAGAGCGTGTTCATCAGTATGTGAAGTTAGAGGAGGCTAATTCCAAAGTAAGAGAAAAGTTGTCCTCTCCTTCCCGTAAGACACACCGCCCTTCTGAAAGTTTTAAGAGAAAGGGTCAGACTAGAGCGGTTTACACCACATTCAGTGTACCAATCTATCGGATCTTACCTCCCATTAAGCATGAGAGCTTTTCAATATCCTGCCAAAGGGGAGTGCCCTGAAGACGATCCCCGTAGTAGGAAGTATTGTATGTAGCACCGAATTCGGGGACATATCACTGAAAAGTGTGAGTCATTTAAGAAGTTCCTTGAGAGAATGGTTGAAAAAGGGTATTTGCATGAGTTCATAAAAAAAGATAAGCATGGAAAATGGAACGAGTCGGGGCAGAAGTAAATTGAAGTCATCCAAACGATCTGCATCTTACAAGCATGAAGATGATGAAGCAAGGAACAACTTCGGGAAGTCCTGCCATGAACTTAAAGTGATGAGAGTTCAACAGACCGAGCCACGACGGCCTCCTTCCCCCGTGCGCGCGGTGGATGGGCTGGTTTTTAGGGACAAAGACCTTGCGACAGTCCAAGTCCCGCATAATGACCCCTTAGTCCTAGCAGTCGAGCTAGAAGGGTTTAAGGTGCGTCGTGCTCTTGTTGATCCAGGGAGTTCGGTTGACATTATGTACTTTGAGGCCTTCAAACTCCTTGGGAAAAGTAATGAAGACTTGATCCCAGTCAAGATGCAGTTGATAAGACTTGGTGGCTATCCAACGTATCCGCTTGGAATGTTTAAAACCCTAGTCAGCTTAGCCAAAAAAGTGATGACTGTTGAGTTCTTGATTGTTGGTGTGCCTTCTCCCTACAATTTGATTTTGGGGAGGCTTTGGATTCATGGGATAGGAGCGGTACCATCGACCCTCCATCAAATGGTCCAATTTAGAGATGGAGATGCTATAGTCCGAGTTTGGGCTAATCAATTAGACGTTCGTCTATGCTCTAAGGGAAATCGCCCTAAATAAGAGTTTATACGAAAAGTTGAAGACGAGTCGAAAATTGAAGACCAACCGCGAAATCGCGGCCGCGGGCCCAAGGGCCGCGACCGCGGTGTTGGAACTGAGAGCCAAACCTCAAAATTGGGGTAAAACCGCGACCGCGGGTCGCCAGGCCGCGACCGCGGTGCCGAGATCCGCGAGCGTGGGGCATTCTGTCGTGACCGCGGGACTGCATCCGAGAGCACGACTTCACGAGAGCTTGATCGTGGTTGTGATTACCCGTCTTCCTGCATGTACCCCGGGATTAGGAATTTCATGTAAACATGACACTCTTTTTCCCATATGGTTTTGATGAGGCCCTTAAGATTTTTCGTTTTTGCATTCATTTTTTTAGTCTTATAAGTTCATAACATTCACGTTTAATTAAGTCAGCTTTTTGCATTAGCTTAAGTCTTGCGTAATAAAAAAATATAAGCACAACATTAGTTAATCACACTAATGGATTTTAAATATGTGTGTGTGAGATAAAATTTATGATATTCGCTCATAAATATGCACTATGATACTCGCTCATAATTTAAATGAATTTATGATATTCGCTCATAAATATGAATTATATGATATTCGCTCATAAATATGGATTTATGATATCCGCTCATAAAAGTGAATTTATGATATTTGTTTATAAATATTGAAGCCCGTGAAATTTGCTCATGTGTGTACGAATATACGAAAGCGTTAGGGGACTTGACATCGACCAATCCACTTGGCCACTTCGACTTAGTACATCTATGGATCCTACGTCACCGTATATTACAAAACGTAAACAACGATGTATGTGGGTGGGGCATTTGTGGGCGGGTAAAATAAACATACCTACTATAATTATTTTCGTTATCAACATTAAAGGTATTTTTTAAATTACTGCGTATTTATTATTACTTTTATTTATTTTCCTATTATTTTAAATATGGTAGTTGTGCAACTTAATGGAAGATTTTATCCTTCAAATAGGATAGAATCAAACTTGGAGAAGGGGGGAATATTCCTAACTTGGGCTCTAAGGCATCTTACTAGCCCTCGGATATGTGTAAAGTCGACCCCTATAATCTCCTTCATCCATATAAATACATGCCTTCGCCGTGTATGGAAGGCCACATGTTGCATATCGGCGCATTCCGAAAACTTGAACAGGTTAATACTCGCTTAGCTCGACTGTTCAGAGATTCATCGCTTTCTCGTTGTACCTCGACATTCGAATCGACAGACTGCTCTTTTGACTTAGGCATCGAAGGTGGATTATGGGGTCCCCGCCCCCAGAGTCCATTGTCTTGCAGGTTTTAGGTTGGAAGATTCAGTTTGGAACAGAAGAGGAAGGATCATACAATTAGTGCATTAAAGACGGAATTTTGTGCACTAACAGTTTCCATTTCATAATTGAAGAAGACCCCCAATCCCAACAAGAATAGAAGCCAATCGGGACAAATTCTGTACAAGTTTTATTTATTTTAACCTAACTAAATTTTTTTCTCCTTAGTTAAACATAATATTCTTAGTTAACTGTATCTTGAGTTTTTATCTTTTAGGATAAATTACTAGTTATGGCCTTATAATATTACAAAGAATATTATAATTCTCCCAAATGTTATTATGTGTAAGTCCTATATATAGAGAGAGTTTGGTTCAAATAAAACAAGCTCTTATCCTGAAACGAACTCTTATCCTGAAACGAATGCACTTTTTGTTGTTAATAGTGCACTTTTCCAACTTCAGAGTGCACTTTTTCGCATTTGCACTTTTCGTACTTTTTAGTGCACTTTTCATATTTTTTGTAGTGCACTTTTTCGTAGTGCACTTTTTATATTTTTCAATGCACTTTTGTATGAAAAGTGCACTACTAACTAGGAAAAGTGCATTCGTTTCAGGATAAGAGTTCGTTTTAGGATAAGAATTTGTTTCATTTGAACCAAACTCTCTCTCTCTATATATATATATTTCTTTGAAATTTCCATTCTAAAAATATGATCTTCTATTTTAGGATAATCCATTCTTAGTTAACTTTATTTTTCTAATGTGTGCCCGAAAAATCATGTGTAATATTGTAACCTTTAACTTAGCTATGGTATTAAAAATCACGGGAATTTAAAAAATATGTTTGGTTGAAATTAAATTACTACGGAATAGTAATTAAGATTACTATCTTTTGTTTGGTTGAATGTAAAAATTCATGTGAATCTATTCACAATTTAAATATAAGAAAGAGTAAAGATATTTAAAAAAAATGGAGGAATTTGATCTTACCCATCCCCACTTAAGTAATTATAATCTACATAATACATTATAAAGCAGAAACCATGTCTGTTAAAAAAATTGCGCCACGTGACATTACTTGAATAAAATAATGTCAAACTTTTAAATAATAACTTGTATTATTCTTTCCATACCACCAATTTTTTGTATTATAATAACTTGATCTATCTAAATGTTGAAATTTTCATATTAATTTTATGCATATCTCTTAGCGAAACTTGATCTATATGCTAATATTTTTATATTAATTTTATACATAAAAAATTTTCTTTTATCTTTTAACAAATCTTGCACTTCAAGTATATAATATTTTAACTATATGTTGATATTTTTCCATATAATTAATTATTTGTATAATATATGATATATTTTAGTCTACATTGATATATTTTAAAACTATATGTTTTTTATACATTGCATTATTTTTATTGCTATACTATATACAACTCTTTAAATTTTATATTAATATCAGATTATTGTATATTCTTTAGTAAATTACCCCGTGAGTATCACGGGAATTCAACTAGTTCCTCTATTATGTAGGAAGTGTAAATCATGGGAATTTAACTTCCTGTGTTTTATCTATGAAAAATATTTTAACCAAACGCATATATTAGATGTTGCTTCCTGGGTTTTTCTAAATCATGGGATTTTAATAGACAACCAAACATGCACTAATAAACAATAGCCATGCTAATTTTAGAAATTATCGTAAAACTATTCCCTATATTAAAATTAATGAATCCTTTAAAAATAAAATAAAATTAGAAAACAATAATCAAATTTATCAAAAGAGTCAGGTTCACGTGCGAATGGACGCTCATGTGCGAAATAAGAAAGAACAAGAGTCGTTGGATCAAGAAAAATCAAAGGCGCTGATCATTTCACTTAAACAGGGGAAAAACGACACGGGCGAATTATTGGCGAATTATTCGCGTATTTTTGAAAAAAACGGAAATAAGACGTGCGCCCAGATTGTTCATCAGTATTGTGGATTTATTCATCAATAATGTGGATTTGTTCATCAAAATTGTGATTTTGTTCATCAAAACTGTGATTTTGTTCATCAAAATTGTGATTTTGTGCATAAATGAACTATTGCTTGTGCATCAAAAATCTATTGTTTGTACATAAAAAATGAACAAATGTGTATCAAAATTACATGCAATATGTTCATCAACATTGTGATTTTGTTCATAAAAAACGAAAATATTTATTCAATTGTTTTGGCATATTTGTTCATCGGTTTGTGCATATTTGTTCATTAGTAACATCAATTTGTTCACTGGTTTATGCATATTCGTTCATTGCCTTTTTCATGTAATTGTTCATTACTAGATGCATATTTGTTCACCAGTAACCACAATTTGTTCATTGCTATATGCATATTTCTTCATTAATAACATCAATTTGTTCATAGCTAAATAAGGCACAAGCACTCCTCTTCGATTTGTTGCTATCTCGTTCTCTTAGTACACACCATATTATTGCAAAAAGTCAAATTCTTTAGAGAAAATTGCACTAAACCACCCGTTAAATAGGCGAATTTACACTTAACCACCCGTTATACACGAATTTGTTCTAAACCACCCAAAACTTTGATTTCGTTAACAAATATCCACCCATGGCATGATTCCGTTAGAATTTCCGTTAAATCGTGTGAATTTACTACTTTGCCCTCAACTGTTCCAAACATTTACACATTAACAAGCATCGTCATCATCACCACAACCACTGTTATCCGCACATTCATGTCCACAACCATCGCCAGATCTGCGCTCCACCACCACCATCAATTCCGTCACTGCAGAAGGCCAAATCTACGAACCGATCTCCGACGGCCGCTCGCACACCATTCGTTGCTACAACTCCCAACGACGACCTCACGAGATCTGCGCTGCCACCAACTTTGCTTCGTCGCCCGCTCGCTGCACCGGCGTCTGCGCGTTGGTCGCACCAGATCTGCAACCGACGCCTTTCCTTGCCCACCCACCAGATCTGCGATCACCCTCGCCCGCGTCACCCTCGAAAACCTATAGCCCACCGCCACCACCTTCGCTCCCCGCTCGCAGCGCCTTCACCATCATAGATCTGCGCGAGTCGCAGCTGCAACCACACCATCTTCCTCGTGGCTCGCCGCCCCTGCGTCGCCCACCACCTACTGCCCTAGATCTAGGCGAGGGTCCGCCGCCACCCCCCCCTCGCGAACTCCTTCCGCCACCAGTGCCCCGTCGAAACCCTAGATCTGGGCTACGCCACCATCCAGAGTCGTTGCAGGGCAAAGTAATGTGTAAATGTGTAAATGTTCGGAATAGTTGAGGGCAAAGTAGTAAATGCACATGATCTAACGACAATTCTGACGGAATCATGCCATGGGTGGCTATTTGTTAACGGAATCGAAGTTTTGGGTGGTTTAAAACAAATTCGTGTATAACGGGTGGTTAAGTGTAAATTCGCCTATTTAACGGGTGGTTTAGTGCAATTTTCTCAATTCTTTATCTATTATCTTTTGCATTCAAGTTTCTACATCAAACTTATCTTAATTTGGTACTATATTGAGCACTTCATTCGTATTGACAAGTTAGTCTTAAAGCACTTCATTCGTATTATACTTTGAATTCAAGATAGCCTTAAAACACAAAATAAATACAAAAATGCACAAATAGATAGTCCTAAATGTACAAGTTGATGGTATTAATAGTCCTAAATGTACAAGTTGATAGCATTGACACACAAAACATAAGTTTATTTCAATTCACAAATAAGGGTATAATAATGAACAAATAAGGTTATATCAATGAACAAATAAGGGTATATCCATGAACAAATAGGGTATATCAATGAACAAATAATGGTATACCAATGAACAAAAAAGAAGTATACTAATGAACAAATAATGGTATACCATGGGTATATCAATGAACAAATAGGGGTATATCAATGAACAAATACGAGTATATCAATGAACAAATATGGGTATATCAAAACTAATTATAAGTGCATAAATAACTACATAATATTGTATTCCTACACATAAATAAGGTTAAAAAAAATAAAAATAAAAATTAAAAAAAGTTCGAAATCAATGAACAATGTTATAAAAAAACTCAATGCACAATTAGTTAGTATTGATGAACAATTGATGAATATTGATGAACAAATCGCTATTTCCGATGAACAAACTGGGCGCGTCTCATAAAAACGTATTTTTTGAAAAATTCATGAATAATTCGGGAAAAATTCGTCCGTGTCGTATTTTATTGAAAAATACGTGAATAATACAGGAAAAATTCGTTCGTGTCGTATTTCATTTATTTAATGAATGTTTAATCAGGGACGTTGATTTTCTGGAATGAACGATCGAGATTTATTCTTATTTCCCACCCAGGCGACCATTCGCATGTGACTCTTTTTCTTATCAAAATTAGTATCTTTATTGTGTGCTCATCATGGCATACATTAGAAATTCCCATAAACATTTAAACAATGTTGTCGAATCTATCTAATATCTCCATATAGTGTGTAAGCTTACACACGGGTAAATCAATCAACTTCATTGATTTCTGCCTTATAATGTACTCCGTATTAGGGTAGATAAGATAATTACCTTGTACAAATAATATATTCCCTAAAAAGAGATACTAATATCTCTCGTAATATCTTCACTTTTAATTTCCAAATATCCATTTAAAGAGATGGATTTTTCACTCCACAAATTCCTAATCTATCAAGTCCAAGCAAAATCCTTGTGAAAGGAGACCCCGTCGTTGCTAAAGTAGAATCCATCTTCCTTGACCAACCAAAAACATAACCTAAAAGGGCTACACCTTCGGGTATCCCTATAAGCTTCAAAGGCATGAAACTTCTTTCTTTTCCGGTCCCATTTCATGGTACAAAGTACATTATTTCCTTCAGCCCACATGTAGAGCAAGGGCTTTGTCTCGAGGCTCCAGCTATAATCGTCTCCTTCCTGAAGAGCTCGGCCTCCCATATCGGCCTTGTCGGTCCGACACCATATTACCAAAGGCAATGAGGAGTTGTTTGTGAAGCCGTTGACGATTCGGACGTCAAACTGGCTTCCTCCGAAGTACTCTAGTTGGTGGCTAGCTAACAAGGCCACCATGCAAAAGAGAGCTAATATGCTAAGCAAGTATGGACAGATTATTTGGGTCTTTTTCATGGTTTTGTCAAGAGAACCAAGTACGTATGTACGTACTTTGTTAGGAGGACAAATCTAGGGAATTTATATTTTTTGTATTGTATTTGTAGTTGAGATTGTAATCGAGCCCCTAATAAAGGACAAACGAATGATATGGTATGGAATTTGTTTCGATTCGTTTGATCATATCAAAATCAATGATAAAGGTAAGTAGTAATAGTCCAGGGGATGAATAAGCTATTCAAATCATCTAACACTAGAAAGAATATATACTATGAATTTATTATTCTTAACTCAAGATATATGGAATCAATTTTTTCCAAAGGTGCGTATATACGTTATGACGATATAGAAGTACGGTTAATTTGAAACATGGATGACTCTCCACTTTATTGACCTATTATATTAATTTATTTACCCCAAAAAAAAAAATTCTTCACATACTTATAGTCCCTGTTTGGCAATTGAAGAGAGAAAGGGAAGGGTGGTAAAATGTGAGAAATTGAAATTGAGAGAAAAGAAAGGGTGAGAAAATAAAAGATAAGAATGGAATGGACTTTATCATTTTCTTTATTTGGCTAGACTTATGTTTTAATGAGAGATTATGAATATGATTTAATTTTTCTTTTTCTTGTTTTGAAATTTGTATCTCTACTTTCCCATCAAATTCCACCAATTTGGTGAGATTCTATTTCCCGCCATTTCCCTTCAAATTTTCTAATGAAATCCTATCAATTCTCATCTTAAAATACAAACAAACAATAGAAAAATGGTTCTCACAATTTTCCTCCCTAAAATTCTCATCAAATCTTATCATCCAAACATATCAAACACCGTTTGACAAATTGGGTATTACTGATACTGATGCTTATTTTTCAAATAATCATTATCGGTAGGCTAGGTATTGGGAGTACTGATTATTTTTAGATAACTATTGAAAATAAATTCCTTATTTATAATAGAGTGGTTCAAATAAAATAATTAATTATCCTATAAAACAAGAAGTGTTTAGAACACTTAGATCTCATTGATCCAAGGACTGATGTTCTATCCCATTTAGGGACGCGGTGACATTTTTCGTAATTTCATGAAAATTACAAAAGTGGATTGTTATGGTGAAAAAGTGTATTACGATATACTATAAAGTTCATTATGATATACCAAAAAGTGCATTACATAAACACTTTTACAATGAACCGAACATGGAGCGCGTGCCCCACTGACTTCATTTTTATTAGCAGTTTTTTGTTTAGTAATGAACTTTTTGGGATTTCACAATGCACTTTTTCACAATAACGATGTAATTTTACAATGAAACCAAATTGGACCGTGTTCCCCAATGGATTTATTTTTTGTTTAGTAATGCACTTTGTGGGATTTCACAATGCACTTTTTCACAATAATGATGCATGTTTACAATGGTTCGAACCTGGAGTGCGTGCACCGCTTGCTTAATTTTTATTTGTACTTTTTGGTTTAGTAATACACATTTTGGTATTTGGTAATGCACTTTTTCACGAAAATGATATACTTGTAATTTTTGAAAAAATACAAAAATGACATCGTGTCCCTAAAAGGGATAGAGCATCAACCCTTGGATCAAGGAGATCGAAGAGTTCTAAACGCTTCTTATTTTATCGGATAAGGAATTGCTTTATTTGAGCGAAACTCCTAATTTTTAATCTAAAATTATATAGTTCATTGTTTTTTAGTCAAAGCATAAGTATTTTTATTAAATATCAAGTTAGACTAACGCCAATACACATGATGATACATTAAACCCATATACATGATCTTGTCTGGTCAAAGACACTAAACAGGTTATATAAGGAGCCAAAATGTTCCCTGTTCTAATTACATAAGATAATCTAGAATCCATAAAAGTAAAAAAAAAAGGTCTAATATCTTCAAACAAGCAGCCTAAATATGTGAGGTTGCAGTTGAAATTGTTAATGGTTTGAACAATTGATAGAGAATCACTTTCCACATGAAGATATATGGAGCGAGAAACATAGTTGAAGGCCAAAAAAGATGGCCGTGGACTCATCAAACTCAACCGACCATTTCACCGACAATCATCGCACAACTGCATTGATAATGAACCGGTACGGACCCCGAATGACGACTCCTAAACCTTCCCCATCATCACCAAACAAGATAACATCACAATTAAGTTTAAAAACATGTGAAGGAGGAGGGCACTAGGCATAAATATAATTACTTAACATTAAAATATTATATTAATTTTAATAAAGGCATTGTTGAAATAGGTGAATTTTATAGATTTTTTTTGTGTCCGAAGTTATTTTTATTCATTTCTTTTAAAATCAAAATCATATCTAATGTGAAGATGAAAATCTTTTAATATGATCTTCTCAAAAAAAAAGATCTTTTAATAGGATAAAATATATTTTTATGTATTAAAAAGAATATTTAAGATTCTATTTTATTCATTGATGTTTAAAATAAAAATGTTATATATTTATTTTGAGATTTTTTATGATACCATTAATTTTTTTAGTAAAAAAAATAAATCTTACATGATTTATATGAAAATATATTTATATATTTTCTAAGTTATTTTGATAAAGTTTTTGTAGAAATAATTGAGTTTATAGAAAAAATTATATATTTTTATCCTACCAATGTTATTAGAAATTTTATTATTCTAATTTAATATATAATTTGGTTTAAATTTCTCTATATATTCTAAATTATACAATCATCACCCTTCATAATACGAGTTTTAAACTAATTAGTCAGTTATAATGAATACTCCCTCCGTTCTATTATACTTGTCCATAAAGTCTTAAATTTTTTTTCGGTTCTACTTGTCCTTGAAGCTATATTTGTACAAGATTTTCCATTTGTATCCTTTGTTTGTAATTAATACACTTGGGAAAAATCTCTCAAAAAAAAGAGGAAGGTATAATTAATAAGGGTAATTTAGTAAGATTATATCATGCCTTAATATATGTGTATTAGGCCTTGGACAAGTAGAATAGAACGGAGGGAGTACTAAAAATATACAGGCCCAAGTTCATTCATCCATCTATAAACAGGTCCATGTTCTTTTGTTTGTCTAGCGGGCCGATTACGAGCCTGTCTATTTTCTTTTCTATTTGTCCAGCGGGCCTGTACAGACAGGCCCGAGTTCATTCAACTGATTTGTTTATTTGTCATAGGAAGTTCATTCATCTGAGATTCAGGGAGGAGGGCGACGGACTCGGGAGAAAGAATCCTTCACCGCCGGCATATCTTCTCTGCCTCGTCAAAGTCTACAAATTCGTCTCCCAAATTGATCGGTTTGAACATGTCTTTCTCAATTGAATTTTGTTTTTAATGATTTTATGTCAACTGTGGCTCTTATTTCTCAATTGAGAAGGATCCAAAATTTCATTGTTTTTGTGCCGCTGGCGCCTGGCTGAGAACTCCCGGCACCCCCGCCTCTGCCACTGGTTGTAGTTCGGTTTTCGATTAGTTCGGATTTTTGTATTCTACTTTAGAATATTGAAATGGAATTTCTAGTATAGTTTCCGGTGTTCGCTTAACAATAATTTCTTTTCTCTCTTTTTTTTTTCGGTTGGAATGGCGTCAGGGATTTGGTACATTTTGCATATAGAACAGCAGAAATTTGAAGATAATATCGATTATAATGCAATTTACTTTTATGCAATAGAAGTATAGAACATTCAAGGATTATCCCGAAGACAAAATTTGTTGTTCTCTTTTTAGATGCTCAAATGGCCACTGTGGTGGATGGTGGACATCTAGGTCATTGCTATCTTTGGTTTTCACTGAATTTGACGCACATACTCATTGCAAAATCCTTTTATATGAGTTTAGATGCATAGCAGTCCATGACATTTCTTTTACTTAATTGCGGGGAATATACTACTAATTTGGAGTCCTTGCTGAATTCATGCTTATTGAAAAGTTGCTGTCATTCATTGCGATTTGATATTTAACTTGCATTTATATGGTTTTCTAGGCAATTCTTTGGCTTGTCGAGAATGTGATGGCAGCATATCATGCCATTTTGATTCTAAGCTTTAGATTTGAACAGCAATCTTTCAGACTTGAGTTTGATGATACCTGCTATTTTAAATAATCTTAGCTTGATTATATTCATGGTTCTGTGTAGGATACGCCATTTCTTCTCTCTCCTGAAAGTGTTCTTTCCTTATTTGACCATTAATTATTTTGAATTGAAAGTTTTAGTAAGCCCCCAGCCCTCCGTACTTCCACACCTGGTTGTTGCTTACATGCGAAGAAATGAAAGTGCCATTTCAGGGACAATATTGTATACTATAGGAGGAAATACGAGTGTCAAAGGAGGGTCAGTGAGTTACTGAGTTGGTATAAATATGCTTGGGGTTACCATTTTAGGGTTGTCTTTATCGACATGCATAAGTGGCTTTACGCCTAGGTCAGAGGATTAGTATACTAGTTAGTAGTAAAATATCATTGCAGAGGGCTCATATATCTCACTGCTTTTATTTGGAAATTGTGTTATGATTTTGTGCTTGTGTTGCTCGTAACTCCAACATCCTTCATTAGGATAATGGTAACTGCATTTTCATTTACTTTCAGCATCTTTTGATTTTTTCTACTTTTGAATAACTATGGTGAAGAGACTTGATTAGGCATATTCTTTGAATACATATGCGAAATAAAACAGCTTCTTGGCTGCAGTGTAGGAGATGATGGGCCATTGTTGTTTGACCATTTACATTGTAAGAGTGCTGGTTCTGTGCTACTGATTTACAAATAATCATACTGACGAAAAAGCTTCAATCTCAATAATAATGTATAATACATACATGCTGTTCTCTTAGGCATGTTTGTTTCAGAATTTCAGTACTTTTCCTTGTAATTCTTCCATGCTATGAGATTTCGGTAATCATATATTGTGATTGAACTCAACTTCCATCTGTGGTTATATTATTTTTGACTGCTCTAAGAAATTCTATGACATGATGTGATTTTTAATGATGGATATTCAAACGATCAGAATCTGTAGACTTTCCCAGCAGACAGCGCAATAAAAAAATCAGTAAGCACGGTTTAATGGATTTTCTTGGTAAAACATGCAGATTGAAGTAAGAAAAGAATGGGCAGAAAAGGTGGCAATGTTTACATCAATCCAAAGAAGTTCGGGTCCCTGAGCAAACCTTGCATGAAGGAAATGCTAACATTTCTAAATTGCTTGGCCTTAAACCAGGTCAATGATGAGAAGTGTCTTCGACAGAAAGAACTTCTAGGCTCCTGCATGAATGCTCAGGTATAACGTATATCTTGTTTGGGTATATTTTCCAAAGTATCTCATGTCAGTGGTTCAATTTATCTTGAACTCCCTCATGAGTCATGACAAAACCATATGATAAAATTTAATTTTGCTTCTTTTGTAGGAGGACAAGAACAAAAAGCCTTTTGGCACCATCAATTATCACCTTCAAAGGCTCAGCAGGGGAAGAAAGTGATCCCCACAGCTCTTGTTAGGTCCATTTTTTTTAGTTTTCAGTTTGCCTGTGACCCTAATTTCTGCTCAAATTTTGATAATCAGCTCCTGGGATATTGCTAGATTACGATGCTGCAAGTTTCAATCTTTTGCCAGGCTCATTTTTCATAAAGATGATATCTATTCAAATATACTATTGGCATCATGGTTTGTTCCCAAAGATTTGCCCAATTAGTTGGCAAAAAGTGTCTTTGTGACTTGAAATCATGTGTTTGTTCCCCCACCCGTTGACAGTTGTTTGGGAGATCATGGATGCTAAAGGCTCTTGATCTTGTCACATTGTTGGTTAAAACTCGATCATTGTTAAACTTGTAGCATCTTTCATTTGATTGTTTTCAGGAAAAAGTGTCAAAATCAGAAAACGTGATCATGGGCAGAACAAGTTACGAGACTCTGTTTGCCACGAAATCGTTATGCCAATAATGTTGTTATAGATATGAACATTAATAATAGCGATGATGGTGTGCCAATCCTTAACTATATTGTATTAGTATATGATATATGATCTCACATATGACCTTATATAATGTTATCCACATTGTTTTGAAGAAATCTCTTTTTCTCTACCCTTCCTTCACAAATCACAACAGGGAGGGCATCTGCAACGCATTATTATTAATAATATATAGTCTTTTGATAGTAAAAACAATAAAAATTTGTTTGATCAATATAACAGAGGGTTTGACCAACATCTTTTTCTCTCCTGTTTCATACTTTCAAACAAAAAAAAATATTCTCCTGCAGTCCAATTTTTATTTCGGGTTAAATAAAATTAAAGACCTGCAGTCCAATTTTTTTTAATAATAACAATTCAGTCAACAATTAATTTAATAATTAATATGATTTTCACTTCCTGGTTGAACAAGTGTAGAGTTACAATAGCTAGCCCAAACGTGAAAAGCATAACTTCCATGGGTTTTGTATACATGACATGAAGACCACTAACATTTTGTGCATGCACCCCAACCCGGAAAAAAAAAGAGGCCGTCTTTGCATATTGTTCGTGTGTTGGAACTTAGCATTTAGTATATATTCATTGAGATTTTGCAAATTGGAAGTTTGGTTAAAACATAGATGTCAAGCACTTGTATTGATATAGCTAGGACGTCTTTGCATTAATTAATTCACTCTTATTTGAGTCGCCACACATCTCCGATCCATGGCAAGCATGAATGGCGTCCACCTTGTTGTAGCAGTCTTGCTACTCGCATCAACAAACTCCTTGTTAGCTCTCGATTATGGGGATGCCCTTGACAAGAGCTTGTTGTTCTTCGAAGCACAGAGGTCCGGCTACCTTCCGTGGAACCAACGCGTGAAATGGCGCGAGAATTCTGGTCTTCGTGATGGCTTCTCTCAACAGGTAACCTTCCCTTTGCCAAATAATTCAATTATAAACTTCAATGTTCAAGTCGTGCTTCTTTCTCGATCATTTTGTGAAGACTACGATCAATGACGTACAGTTGTTTTTTGTTTGTACATATGATATATAAAATGTATGCAGGTGGACTTGGTTGGGGGATACTACGACGCAGGAGATCATGTGAAGTTCGGGTTGCCAATGGCGTTTAGCGTGACACTCCTGTCGTGGGGGGCAGTGGATTTCGCAAAGGACATCTTGGCAGCAAACCAAATGGAGCGCACACTCGAAGCTATTCGATGGGGAACCGATTACTTCATCAAAGCACACTCCGAGAATAACGTTCTTTGGGCACAGGTACATCATTCGTACGGATGAATCTTTATTACAATGTATATACATGCGGATATGCCTTAATTATATATAATCAATTAATGAATATAATGTAGGTAGGAGTGGGAGAACTGGACCATAGCTGCTGGGAGCGAGCGGAGGACATGTCGACACCAAGGACCGCCTATAAGCTCGACTCTGCCCATCCAGGTTCTGACCTGGCTGGTGAAACCGCGGCCGCCTTGGCAGCAGCTTCCTTGGCCTTCAAGGCCTATAACTCCTCTTACTCCGCCCTCCTCTTAACCCATGCTAAACAGGTACATTCGCCATGATTAGAGTTCTTGCTAGTTAGCTAGTGATTAATTAACTTGAGCGCTAGCTTATAAAGAGTTAACAAATTAAAGCTACTAATTAATATGTTTTTCCTTATTTGTTGTTTTGGTTTGCAGCTATTCTCATTTGCTGACAATTACAGGGGTGAATACGACGAATGCATACCAGATGCAAAAACCTTCTATCCTTCATCTGGATATTCGGTCAGTGTATATATATTATACATAATAATTAGCTAGGGAAACTTGAAACTATATATGAAATTAAAATCAACTCTTTCACTAGGATGAGCTACTATGGGCAGCAGCATGGCTACACAGAGCGACAGGGAACGAATACTACTTGCAGTATGCGGTGAATAACGCAGGTGAAATGGGAGGAACTGGCAATGCTGTCAGAATCTTCTCTTGGGATAACAAGTATGCTGGCTTACAAATTCTCCTTTCCAAGGTACTATGCTTATGTATTGTATGAATTATTCACAATCAACAACTAATTAATTAGCTGCCCGATGGAGTCTATATATATAGTCGATCAGTAATTGTCTATATATTTACTTTACTTGTGGTTTGATGGAGTTTTGTAGGCATTGTTTGAGGGAAACAGATACTCGTATGGTTCGATATTGCAGCAGTATAAGGCTAAGGCGGATTTCTTTGCATGTGCTTACTTGCAAAAGAACAATGGCTATAACGTTCCTATGACCCCAGGTGCGTGTCCATCAGTCCATCATTTATTTAATTACTATGTTTTAAACTTTGAATCCGAGATCTGATTAATTATTAATATGGATGGATGGATGGGATGCAGGGGGATTGGTGTATGTACTTCCATCCAACAACTTGCAGTACGCAGCGTCGGCAGCATTCCTAATGGCAGTGTACTCTGACTATCTCACTTCCTCAAACATGCACGTTTCTTGTCCAGATGCTCAGTTGAAGCCTCAACATCTCCTCAATTTCGCTATATCTCAGGTGTGCTAGCTGCTCTGCTCTCTACCTAATTCATATTGATCAATTTTTCAATTTTTAAGCATTAAGCAACATGCTCCAAATTAATCAGATCATATGTTATATAATAGGGTGAGTACATACTTGGGAAAAACCCTGAATCAATGAGCTACATGGTGGGGTTTGGAGACAAGTACCCCCAATATGTGCACCACAGGGGTGGCTCCATCCCTTCCTTGCTGGCCCAACCCTACCCGGTTGGGTGCGTCCAGGGCTTCGACCGGTGGTTCAAGAGCCATGCCCCCAACCCAAACGTGGTCTATGGAGCCTTGGTGGGTGGCCCTGATAGCAGTGACGACTTCTCCGATTCTAGGTCTAACTATGAGCAGAACGAGCCCACCACCACTGCCGCTGCTCCTCTCATTGGCCTCTTCGCTAGGCTTCTCAGAGCCCGGTACTCTTCGGCCCCAAGGCACCCAGCCGGTAAGTTTTAGATATGGAGCTAGTAAAATTTCAATTGAATTCGAATTTTTTTAAATTTGAGGGCTAGTTGAGTTGGAGTTAATATATGGATAATGTGTTAAAGAGATTTCTTTTGTAACTTGACAGGTCCGAGCCCTACCAAAACAAGTCCTCCTACTCCTACGACCGTATCGAGTAAGTTGTACAAGTCAATATGAATGTACTATATAGCTAGCTAGAACTATTAAGAGTTGTGTATGAACGTTTTGGTTAACTGTTAAGAGTTCTTCTTGTTAATGCTCGAGTTGTGTGTGTAATTATGCTGCTTTAATTATATTGGTGTATATGTTATACATAATTTCAAGCTAGCAATGTAATTGCAACTAATTTGATAAAAAAATCTTGTCTCTTGGCAGGCCCGAGTCCCACCAAAACGAGTCCGCCATCAAACGTATCAAGTAAGTACACGAAGTATTACCTTATGTCTTAGGACATCTAGTTTAAGCCATTAAGTCTCTAAGAATGGTATCCAAAAGTTTCCGATTTGATTATGCAGTGCCCGTTACCAAAAAAAGATTATTAACTTGGTTTAGGATTTAAATGAATTTAATTTCAAACCGGTTCTGGCATGACATGAAGAAAAAATGAAAATTGTAATGCCTAGAAAAATCACAGTATACAAATGACATATTACAAATGCAATAGCTTAAGCCATTCTAATTAGTTGTAGAAAATAGGCATAAACTGAACTCATAATTACTCTCATCGATCTTAATTAATACAGGTCCTAACACAGAACATAAATCAGCCCCGACTTGGCCAGGTAATGACTAAGCATATTTATAAAATCCGACTTATGCTTACTTTCAATTAAGGCATGCTGATTTGTACTAGCTTTTGTTAATGGTAAAGGCTCTCCTCTAACATCACCGCCAACTGAAAAAGATCAGAGAGCAGAAGCTCCAAGTAAGCTACTCTATTTAATTAACTGCATGCATATGCTTAGTTGCTTACAATTTTTTAATTGTTCATTTTTTTTAACTATTTATTAATTGGCAGGTGCTGAATATAACCAAACTCTAGTGGCACCCAGTCCAGTAGAAAGTAAGCAGTAATTTAATTTTATTATCATCACTCATAAAATGACAGTCGACAGACGATAATATAAACAATTGGGCATCAACATTGCACAATCTGAATTTTAGAATGATCAAAGCTCAAATTATTTACTTGCTTACAAACCAAAAACAATGCAAATTATCTGATGATCATATCGAGCGAGTTTATATATATATATATCTTTAACCAAAAAGTTGACTGAAACTCCAATCTAAAAGAAGACAATATTGGAAATTTGGAATGAATATTGAGGGCTTGCTGTATTTTCTACCAAAAAATAGGTTTAGTTCTTCTCAAGTTTTCCAATCTAAAAAGGACTTTTAATTTTAACTTGATTTCAACTCGGAAATTAATATTTTAATGATAATAAGTTTTCTAGTGAACATATAAACGCTCATATTTTATACAAAAACACTTAAGAAATATTATTTCTTATATAGTGTCAACTAATTATTATTATTATTATTATTATTGTGTTTTGATTTGCAGTTGTATATGTTGAGCCATTGGTTTCCTCAGCAAACATAGAAAAGAGCTCGTACTTTATCCCTATGATGTTACTTGCGTTGTCCATGTTTACATAACTATACGTGTAGAGAAGCATATTCTAATATCATTTTTTCCATTCTTTGCTTTTGAAGTTGCTTTTAACCTAATTAACACCATTGTTGTAAGGAAAAATTGCATAATAAAACGACCCAACCTTTGGGGTTGTTGCGTTCGATAGCCTGACCTATTTATAATGCAAAAAATAACTCAATGGTTCGGGTCGATTGTTTTAAATAGCCCATGCCCTACTAACAACCTGATCTTTCGGTAATTTTTCTTTAAAAGATAAATGTGATGATCGAATAGCCTTACCTATCCATAATGCAAAAAATAACCCAACATTTTGGGTCGGTTGTTTTAAATAGTCCATGCCCTACTAACAACCTGATCTTACGGTAATTTTTCTTTAAAAGTATTAAAATAAGTGTGATGAATTATATAAAACAAGAGAAACACTTCGACCAAGCTCAATATCAAAACGACGCAAGATGACGCCAAAGAAGCACAACGAAGAAGGAGAAGAATAGAGACACCGAGGGTAAAATTGATTGATCCAGATAACGAGGGAAGAGAGAGATGGAAGGTTGGGGACCCGGAAGCTCGCATGTAGTTTTTGCATTGGATCTCAATCAATTTCGCATGCGAACTGGCATGCGAGCTTTCGGGTCTTGCATCGTTTTGCTTCTCTGCCGTCGTCCTACGTCGTTCTGTTATTGAGACAATTTCCAATGTCCATCAACAACAAGCTCTCCTCAAAAACATAGACAGATCAGCAATCATGTGAACGCTCACCTCCTTGTAATCAAGGTCTTTAGATTTGTACTCTTCCATTCTTAAAATACCCAAAACCCTAAATTTGACGATCGTCTCTTTAGTCCACGTACTCTGAAGAGCAATACATACATAATGTCGCCCTCTTTAATCCTAATGGTAATCGTTTACATTTGTAGCAACTTTCTTTGTGTAGCATTTCCATTCATGCAAAAAATATAAATATTCATTATTTTTCTATTTTGCTTCAGAAATCAACAAAAAAGTCATGCTCATCGAAAACTAATGATGAAGGAGACAAACATTACGACCTTGATCAATTATGTTAAGGTGTTTACAAATATTTTTCTATTTTACATGTATTATGGACTTTTCTTAAGAGGATTGTCTCATGTACAACCATTATATGTAGAAAGAAGTATTGAAGAAGAGAGATTTCTTACCCAACTAGATGTTGAATGGTGCAATCGGATTAGAGCAATCAAGTATCTCTTGCCACATAGCAAAACGTACTGTAATCATACAAGAAAACATTATTGCTTCAAACACTTGAAATATGCATTTTATCTTTCCCTTTCTTATATGTAATCCTTACAACTCATTCTCATATGAGTTTATGTAATGAAAGAGCATAATATTAAGTTTGTTAAACACATGTTCCTACATTAGAAAAAGTGAGAAAGAAAAATTGTGAGCATGTTCTTACCTTTCTCTTAGCAAATATGTTTTTTACTTCTAATTATGTTGGTTTTTGTTTTTATTGTCTAGACTAACCTTATACATTTTTTTTGAATAACTAACTTATTGTGATTATGTACTCTATTAGTTTGCATGAATTTTTTACTACATAAATGAATCCATATCTACACTATACTCAATTTTATCTTTATACAAAGTATTTCTAATTCATTAACTTTAATAATTAAACCCTTCACATTCAAGAAATTAATTATGATGCAATAATTACTTTTTAAATTGGAAATGAGTGTCAAAAACTCAAAATGCATTCATTTTAGAAAGGCAAGTAGACAACAATATCGTAACTTCTTTTTTACTTAGGAAAGAGTTATATGATAAAAAAAAGCAAATGTAATCAAAATTTATCTATACATGTGAGATTTTTCGGAAATAAAAGTCTTTGTTGACTAAATTGTGAATTTTTATTGTAATTAGTATTTTGGTGCTCAAATTAATCATACATACTGTTTTTTATTTGTGGTTTATGCATATATGTTATTAAACATGAAATTAAAATTAAAATAGAAAGTAAGGGTGATTTATTGCCTAAAATTAATGTTAAAATATAGTAGGAGGTAATTTCGCCCCATTGCCCCATTCAATTCTAAAAATCAATATGATCAACTATTGCAATGATTATAATTTAACCCTTTCACATTCATTAACCCCTATTGTCATTATAATAATTTTAAATGTTGCACAAATTTATTCATAAATAAATATTGTCCTCTTTAACATATTGCATTCATTTCTATATTTTCAACTCCTTTGTTATAATGTCCAATTAATCACATATTAAATTTCTATATTTGCAACAGTATCCTCTATTATATTTGATCAAAAAACAGTCTCCTCTACTATAACGTCTAGTTAATCACATGTATTCTCGAAATTAAGTTCATAGGTAAAATTAAGTTAATAAAAATATAAACAAACTGTATGATTTCAATACATTTTATTTATGAGAATTTTAATTCAAAAAATGTTACAAGAATTAAATGGACATTTGTAAGGATTCTTTTAGATTAAATCATTAAAATTTTTAATAGTAATAAACTACTAATTATAGGAATTGAAAGGGCAAATGTTTTAACTTCCCAACCTCCTTCTCACGAATAAATTCCATTTTATTTTTGCAAAAATAAATTTTATTTTTCCAAATGTCCTTAATTTGAAGAATGTGTAAAGCCTCTTTAATCTAAAAAAATTATGACCTTTGAAATTCCTTTATTCATTTCATCCTATTACAGTTTTGCACTATATATACAATTGCACATTCTCCCTCACCCTCTACCTCAAAGTAGTGAAAGTATCCACTTCCAAATCTTACTTTCATATCTAACAAGAGCAATACTTAATGTTCTCATCCGTCAGGATGCTCTAGGATGCCCTCCTTGACTAGAGTGCCTCCTAAACCTTACCTAATCAAAAAAAAGAGCAATACATACATAACCTTTGGTATTACACACAAAAATAACAAAATTAGCATTAATTTTTGATATTTATATCATTTATTTAGCAACTTTTGTAATAACCTTTGGTATTACACACAAGACACAATATTTGATATTACAATATGAATTTAAAGTCATTAAATTATAACCATTGGTATTACAAATAAAAGTAAAAAAATAAAAGAAGATACGATCAACCTTTGGTATTCTAAACAAAACATAAGACCAAATTTAAAATATAACATTTGAAATTATTTAGCAACTTTTATAATAACCTTTAGTATTACAATATGAATTTAATCTCATTAAATTATAACCATTGATATTACAAATAAAAGTAAAAATAAAAGAAGATAAGATCAATCTTTCATATTCCAAACAAAAGATAAGATCAAATTAAAAATATAACCTTTTATATTCCACTCTCTTTCACACTATAGGTTATTATAAAAATATAGCTTTTCACTTTTGCATGATCACATCACAATTACATTCACCACAAAGCGAAAAATAAAAGAAAACTCTCAACTTTTTGAAAAATAAGGATTAATCAAGAAACCCTTGGAGATGGGTAAAGTGAAAAACAAACAATCTTCTATATATACTACAAAATATAAAATATAATCAATGAGAACCCATGCGATAGCTCGGGCCATCCACCTAGTCTTATATAACATAAAAAAGTCATGATAATGAACGTATAATTTTCTTAACTTAATTTATTTTTATTTTTATATCTAATGATCTACATATTATTTAAAATAATAGTTCAACATTTATTTAAAAAAGCCCCTACGCAAGACGTAAGTCCTAAACTAATTTATATATTAACTGAATAATATTGAAGAACAAATTAAGATAGTGAATAGGACTTTAATAAATGGGTGGTGTGGTCAAATCTAAAAACGACATGTGTCGGTTAATAATTGTTTTAACTTCCGCTTTAGTATATAATTATGATAATTAAATATTAATTAACAATAATTTAAAAAATTAAAAAGGTAAGTACATAAACTAACGAGCGACCTACATATTTTTTAAAATAAAAAAGCAAAAAAAAAAATTAAAAGTGCTGTCTACAAAGGCTACAAGCAGTCTACGTTTTTTTGTAAAAAAAAATTACTCCGTAAAATTCTACCGGGCCGTAAAGCCAGCCTATGCTGGTAAAACTTTTTTCTCCCAACCTAATTTTGGAATTAAAAGTTTTTGGTGGCATAGATCGGAAAAAATTGGAACTTATAGTCCATGGATCAGGGCTAGGAACGTGAATGTTTTTTTATTTAATATTCTTTGAGATCGTGGGGATCTCAATCGTGTGAGCCGTCGGTTGTGATATTTATAGTGTAAAAAAGTAAGAATTAGGTAACTAGGCAAGCTAAGTTGGTAAATTGAGAGGTCGAATGAGGTGGCAGTCGAGATCGTTAAGACATAGACGTGAACTAACACAAAAGTTAAAAGATTGAGTAAGAAGAACAAACAACCAAAATAAAAAGACTGAAATTGAATTTAGTCTCGAGGTGAGTAAACTAATATAAAAGTGCCCGATAAATGGTCAACAAAACTCGGAGTGTGCGAAAAGGATAGTTGACGTTCTCCCCACCGAGATGAGGGATCTTTAGAAATCACGAAGCACAACAGACAACCTGGCCTCAAAACGACTCTGTTCAAAACCCAAATTCAAGTCCAACTCTTTCGGAAAAGTACCAACATACTCAATCCAAACATATAGACCAAACCTGCAAAACAAACACAACAACCATCTATAAAAAAACAGTGAAATAGTAGGACACTACAAGCTCTATATCTCATGATTTTGTAAAGTCTAAACGACATGATAAGTACAGGAGAAACAAAGGTCTCACAACATCAAACTAGTGGGGTCAACATGGTCAAAAAACAACCAGATAAGAAAGGTAACATAAAGAATCAAGATCTCAAGAAAAGAGATACCAAAGAAGATCTAGTGAAAACTGATACTACATCTAAGGAGACATTTGAAAAAAAGGAGAAAATCATCCAAGTTTTGTTAAAAGCGCAAATCAAATTAAAAAAAAGATTTGGGAAAAGAAAAAGGAGAAAAATTATGATCCAAAGAATTGAGCCACT
This sequence comes from Fallopia convolvulus, assembly GCA_964016875.1. Taxonomy (NCBI): domain Eukaryota; kingdom Viridiplantae; phylum Streptophyta; class Magnoliopsida; order Caryophyllales; family Polygonaceae; genus Fallopia; species Fallopia convolvulus. The sequence goes on from OZ024725.1 coordinate 50,490,395, forward strand.
TAGACGGATCAAAAAACAAACAAGTACATCTATAGTCTAAGGAAGTCGAAACTTTATTTCTACAAAAAATTCAGCTTTTTGATATTTGCGTATTTTTGCCAAAAAAAAAGGATATAGGGCGTGCGTTTATATTGTTAATCAAAACTGTGATTTTGTACAAGGTGAAGGATCAAAACTGATACTGTGATTTTGTACAAGGTGAAGGATCTTATACCGATAAGCATGTGCAATGTCGTGTATAAGATTATTTCTAAGGTTCTTACAAACAGGTTGAAGAAATGTTTACACAAGGCGATTGATCAAAGGCAGAGTGTTTTCGTCCCGGTGTCGGCTCATAACGGATAATGTTCTTGCGGCTTTTGAATTGTTTCATCACATGAAGACTAGAAAGGGTCGCAAAGGATATTTAGCTCTAAAGCTGGATATGGCGAAGGCTTATGATCGTGTGGAATGGAGTTTTCTTAAGCATAGCATGAAGAAATTCGATTTTGCTGAAAAAGGGTTAAACTGATCATGAATTGTGTCAATACAGTTTCTTTCTCGGTTCTCATGGATGGTAGTCCTACAAAGACATTCACTCCGTCTAGAGGATTACGCCAAGGGGATCCTTTATCACCTTATTTATTTCTCATGTGTGCGGAAGGTCTATCTAGTATGCTTCGAACTAGTGAAATGAGCAAACGTCTCCAAGGAATCTCTATTGCTAGAGTTGTACCGGTTATTTCTCGTCTTTTCTTTGCCGATGATTGTGTTCTCTTTGAAAAAACAACTTGTCAACAGAGTGCTGAAATTGTTGATATTCTCTGTGTTTATGGAGCTGCTTCGGGTCAACAAGTAAACTTTGCAAAGTCCGAGCTTTCGTTTAGCAAAAATGTCGATACTAATAGACACTCTGAGATTCAGCAGATCCTTGGTGTGAGGGAGGTTGATAAGCATGAGAGATACCTTGGACTTCTCACCATGATTGGAAGATCCAAGAAGGTGATATTCAGTCAAGTTAAAGAAAGAATATGGAAGAAGATTTGGGGTTGGAAAGAAAAGACACTTTCAAGAGTAGGAAAAGAGGTGCTTCTAAAGTCAATTGCACAAGCAATTCCAACTTACAACATGTCATGTTTTGCTTTCCCTGTTGGTCTTTGTAGAGAAATTGAACAAATGTTGTGCAATTACAAGTGGGGCTCAAACGGGTAAAAAAATTCAGTTCATTGGTGCAAATGGAAGAGATTATGCTTGCCAAAAAGTGAAGGAGGAATGGGATTCTGGGATATGGAACACTTTAACATCGCCTTGCTTGCTAGACAAGGGTGGCGAATTTTGGAGAATCCGGATTCTTTGATAGCAAGACTGCTAAAGGCAAAGTATTTTCCACGAAGGAGTTTCTTGGATGTCCAAGTTACACTTGGAGATCGATTCTGAAAGGTGGGAAAGCTCTGGAATTGGGATGCTACTTGGGGGTCGGTGATGGCACAACAATTAACGTGTGGAATGAGAAATGGATCCCTAGATCACATAGCTTTAAAGTGTTGGGAAATTTGAAAGGGGTAGAGCAGTCTCTTAGAGTTTGTGACCTGATCGATTGGAGTACAGCTACATGGAGATTATAGTTACTTCGGGACCTCTTTTAGGAGCCTGATGTGGAGCAAATATTGAAGATCCGACTTTGTGAACAGCCGGGAATTGATGAGATCTTGTGGCATCATACAAAGGATGGCTTCTTCACTGTTCGATTGGCATATCAACAACTGCTTCACAATGATCCAGAGATTTTGAAAGTCGGAAATTCATCCTCACCGGGTATAATGACTTCTGTTTGGAAGAAAATATGGAAGATCAAAGCTATTCCTAAGGTGAAATCGCTTGTTTGGAGAACTTGCAGAGGGTTACTACCTGTGAAAGCTAACTTATTCAGGCGATCAATTGTACAAGATGATTTGTGTGGTTTTTGCGGAAGATCAGAATCAATTTCTCATGCCTTATTCTGGTGTCCAGCCGCTCAAAAGGTGTGGAAGTTGGTTCCTAAATTTAATCAGATTCGGATTTCAGCGAGAAGAGTGATAGAAATCATGGACAAAATGTTTTCTAGTTTATCAGGGGATAAAATTGCTCTTTGGGCAACTATTCTGTGGGGCATATGGAGAGGACGGAACCAACATGTTTTCGAAGGGCAGGGGATGATTCCAGAGGATATTATCTCCACTGCTAAGGATCTAACAGAAAGCAAATGGCATGATCAAGCTTAACACGGATGCGTCTATCTCAACGGAAGGGTGTGGAATTGGGTTCATTGCGAGAGAGACACTGGAAGAGTTGTTGTTTTAGGCTCCAAGCAAATCCAGGCTACACAGGACGCCACAATTGCTGAAGCTGAGGCGTTATTATGGGTGCTGAGGGTCTGCTCGGAGCAAAATATAACTCACATCATTTTTGAATCGGACTGTCTCTCGCTCATCTCAAAGACCCGGAAGAGGATTCAATGGAGGGGTTATCTTGGAGGGTTGTTGTACAAGATTAAAGAAGTAGGTGCAGGCTTTGATGTGTGTGAATGGTTCGCTATTAGAAGATCGGTAAATAGAGTTATTGATTTAATAGCTAAATCTTATCTGAATGTTCTTTGTTTTTCATCTTTTCCTTTCGGTTGTTTTGCTGGTTTGGACAATGTTTTGTTGGAGGATTCTTCTAATTAATGAAGTTTTGGTACTTCCGCTACAAAAAGGAGGTGATGGAGTACTATTTTCTAAACACCTATTATGCTGCTCGAAAGCATTCTCAATTTCAAGAATTTGAGCCACGATGATGGGTCATGGTTGGGCAATTAATCAAGACAAATAAAAACAGCCCATGGCCCATTAAAAATTGATCAAGAAAGTTGCTGATGTGCGTCAGTCAACAAGGATTTGGAGTGAGGGGCCCGTATATCTTTCAATGAATGGGTATTTTATATAAGGAAGCCACGCTATTATATAAAGGGGAGATTAGCTTAGGTTTTGGGGGGAATTAATATTCTTTAGTTTTATTTTTCTTTTGTTCAGCCGCAAATTGGAGACGGATTTCATGAAGGAGTTTTCTTCGGTCGACGTTTGAAGATTCAATTTGATATTCAAGTTTCTAGCCCTTGCTTTGGATTATTTATATTATTGAGACTAAGTTTTCTTACTCTTTGATTGTATTGAATAATTCTTGGCTAGTTTTAGAGTCCGGTTCAGGTGTGAATGGGCACCCAGATACGAGATAAGAAAGAACAAGAGACGTTGGATCAAGAAAAACCAAAGGCGTTGATCATTTCACTTAAAAGGGGAAAAAATGGCACGGGCGAATTGTTCATCAGTAATGTGGATTTGTTTATCAATACTGTGGATTTGTTCATCAACACTGTGGATATGTTCATTGTTATATTCATATTTGTTCATTGGTTTTTGGCATATTTGTTCATCGGTTTGTGCATATTTGTTCATTGTTAACATCAATTTGTTCATTAGTTTATGCATATTTGTTCATTGATAGATGCATATTTGTTCATTGTTATATTCATATTTGTTCATTGGTTTTGACATATTTGTTCTTCGGTTTGTGCATATTTTTTCATTAGTAACATCAATTTGTTCATTGATTTATGCATATTTGTTCATTGCCTTTTTCATATAATTGTTCATTGCTAGATGTATATTTGTTCACTAGTAACCTCAATTTGTTCATTGCTATATGCATATTTGTTTATTAATAACATCAATTTGATGGTATTAATAGTCTTAAAAGTACAAGTTGGTGACATTGACACATAAACATAAGTATTTCAATTCACAAATAAGGGTATAATAATGAACAAAAAGGTTATATCAATGAACAAATAGGGTATATCAATGAACAAACAATGTTTTATCAATAAACAAATAGTAGTATATCTATGAACAAATATTGGTATATCAAAACTAATTATATGTGCATCAAAAACTAGATAATATTGTATTCATACACATAAATAAGGTTAAAAAATAAAACTAAAAATTAAAAAAGTTCAAAATCGATGAACAATGTTATCAAAAATTCGATACACAATGAGTTATTATTGATGAACAAATGGTAATATTGGTGAACAAATCGCTATTTCTAATGAACAAACTGGGCGCGTCTCATAAAAATGTATTTTTCGAAAAATACGGGAAAAATTCGTCTATGCCGTATTTTATTAAAAAATACGCGAATAATACGGGAAAAAATCACCCATGCCGTATTTTATCCTTTTTAATTAATGTTTAATCAGGGGCGTTGATTTTTTGTAATGGACGAGCGAGATTTATTCTTAATTCTCACCTGGGCACCCATTCACACGTAACTCTTTCCCTATTATGATTATGTCTTCAATCATGCTTGGCTAAATTCCTAGTTCTAGGGTTTTGGTGATCCATTCAATGTGTATATAATTAAAGTTATGTTCTTTGTCTGAATTGAAATATATTTCATTCAATCCTAGATGCTTTATGCCTTAGTAACTTTTGTGAATGAGAACTAGTTAAAGTTTGAGACTGAAAGGTGATAACTTTGATAAGTAGTCAGACATGGAATTGAGACTGGAAGATACTTTTTTCTGTTGGAATCCTAGGATCTGAACCTGAGATTTCTTTATTGCGAAAGTGTTTTGATTTCTCTTGTGGATTAATAGTTGTCATAGAAACCTTAAGGTTGGGTTGAGTTAGCAAGTCGAAAAGGCGGATGTTGATTCAATTTAATCTTAAATTCTAAGTGCTTACTGTTTTAGATTTCAATTGGCAAGTCGCGAAAGCGGATGTTGGTTGGGTGTAGGCACGTTTCTATCGTTCGAAAGAACTTAGTGATTACCTTAGATAACTACCTTCAAATAATTAGAAATAGATTCAGACAGAGTATAATTTTATTTATTGAAACATTGTTGTTGTGATCCTTAACCTTAGACACATCTATCCCATATGTTTTATCCTCTTCGTGTGCATTAATTGTTATCTTATATTAGGCTTTCTATATTCTTTATATTTTCACCTAATTTACTAGTAGAGTTATAATTGGTATTACATTGGTGATATCCGCTTTTTAGGTAGGGTTTTAGTGTCTAGATAGATTAGATTAAGTTGGTTTTCGTGCTAGAGTTTTATGTTTTTGAGTCATTTTGCTTTAGTTTTCGTATTTCCTTGAGATTCGGAAACTACGCATCTTTTGTGTCTTTTTGTAGGAGTTTTTGAGCTTGAAAGAAGAGTTTGGGGCATTGCAAGAAAAGATGGAGATTAAGCGCTCAAGTAAAGTTATTGAAGATCAAGTTTGAGATTGGAAAGAGATAGAGGAATTTGTTACAAGAACATAGGAAAAAGAATCGAGTCAATCGGAGTTATAACGAATCCTCTACGCAAGTTTTACTCAAGGTTGTTCGAACAAGCCCTCAGGAACGACCCTATGAGGGTCGTGCACGATCCTATCGGGGTCGTAGTAGACCCAAACCAAAAGCCAAGCTTCAGGACCAACCCCATGGGGGTCGTGCACGACCCACTTTGGGTCGTGCATGGCGCCGACTTTTGCATTATTCCGAGATCTTTATGGATATATTCTATCTTTTATTTTAGGAAGTAGTTTTATCTTGTTTCCTAGTGTAATTAGGGCTCTTTTTTCTCTATAAAAGGGGGCTAGACCTTCTAGTTAAACTCTCTCTTTTTCTAGCTTTTGTTTGGAGGTTATTTGGAGATTAAGAGGAAGACTTGGAGGAAGTTGGAGAAATTTGTAAGGCCTCTTTGTTTTTATTTGAATTTTCGGTTTATTTTCATGATCATGTCTTCTTCTTTCTTTTCAATGAGTGAGTAGTTTTCTTAGATTCTAGGGTTGGGTGAAAATCCAACACAATCATGCATGTCTAAACTTGAATTCATGACTTGAATGCTTGAAGATCATATCTATCTATCTTGTGCTTAAATCCTTTGCGAAAGTTGAGGCATGTCTTGCAATTAACCTAAAAGCGAAAGTGTAAAGTTGATTGCTTTGACTAGTTCTAATAGGATTATTTGCGACAGTTGATATTCCTAGGTTGAAGGATAGATAGAAAGTTGTTTAATTTGCGACAGTTGATTGAATAACATGAATTGTTTGCGACAGTTGACTTTTCTATGATCATAATTGCATGATAGTTGTGAATTCTTGTTGAAAGCATGTATGGTTGTTGTTGTGGTATCCCTAGCCCTAGGATTGTCTTTTTATATTTGATTTAAAACTTGTGATTTTGCTTCGTTCTCGACCCCCAAAGTCGTGCTCGAACCCTTGCTTTGTTTGTGTTTTCTTGCTTTTCTTAGTTTATCAACTAATCTTTGGCCCTAATCTCATTCCCGTGGACGAACCTGACTCCGCTATACTCAGCGGGGTCTTGAATATAAATTTATTTGTTCCTGAAACCCTTCAACAAATTGGCGCCGTTGCCAAGGAGTGAGCAATAGTGCCTAGTTTAGTTGATATTTGGGGTTTGGGACTAGCCCTTACCCCTTTGTTTTTATTTAATTTTGTTTTCTTTGTTTTTGTTCGCAGTATATGCCATCTCGTTCTTCCCGGAAAACTCTTGACTACTACAGCGAACCTGAGAGGTCCTTCCATAGATGTTTGAGAGAACAACGAGCAATGGGCGACACTGAGACTCTTGCTCAACAAATGGAGGAACTCCGCACTCAGATGCAGCGCTTACAAGCGGACCGAGATACTCAGGCCGCCAATGCGCAGCGATTCCAGGAGCAACTGAACGCTATCCCAAGGAATGCCAAGCAATACATGCACCCAGAACTGAGGGTGCCCGAATCGACGACAGTGCTCCCGGAGATCGACCGCACTTTTGAGATTAAATCTCACTTCATATCCTTAATAAAGCGTTCTCAATTTGAGGGGAAACCCACTGAATGCCCAATGGAGCATATTAAGAACTTTACTGATTTATGTGACACTATTGCTGCTGACAGTGTCTCATTTGAATATGTTCTCTTGAAGGCATTTAAGTGGTCTTTTGCAGGAAAAGCTTTGAGTTGGTTGGAGAGTTTGCCACCAAGATCTATTACAACGTGGAAGGCTTTGCATGATCTATTCATGACCAAGTTCTTTCCACCGGCAAAAACAACGGAGCTTAGGAAGCGCATCACCTCCTACCATCAACTTCCAAACGAGACGCTTGTGGAGACATGGGAACGATTCCAAGAGCTTCTACGCCAATGTCCCACTCGTGGGCAACCTCCCTATGTTCTCCAAGAGATCTTCTTTCAAGGCATTAATGCGGCTACCAAAGACCGCATTAACCTTCACACTGATTGTGGGTTCATCGAGATGACTCCAGAAGAAGCATGGGCATTATTGAACAAGCTAACCAATTATGATGCCATGTACGGAACCCAACAAGCTAAGCCAACGGAGAGGAAGCTGTATGAGCCACAATCTGGTGTGGTTGATTGGGATGTGAAGTTCCAATTCATGCAAGATGAGATCAATCGTTTGAAAAAGCAAGTAAGTTACTTTAAATCTTCTCAATCTTGTCAAGAATGCGGGTCTTCTGCCCATACTACTTCCAATTGCACTAACTTGCAGCAAGTACGAGTCGCTGAGGCTTATGAGGAGGCAAACTACATGAGAGGTTCCTATAGAAACCAAAACAATTATGCAGGGAGGAGCAATGCTCAACCATCTTGGGGAAATTCCAATTATGACCAATACAAGCAACCCCAACAAGAGCAACGTCCCCCTCCCTACCGCCCTCCGGGCTATCAAGAGCCACCATCATGGGTACAAGGGCTGCAAGAAGGAATGAACGGAGTCGGAGCTGAGGTCCAGACCGGGATCAATGGAATGCGAGCCGAGCTTACTACGCAAATGAATGGTGTTCATACAAGGTTGGGAGAATTTGACTCATGGAGGAGGAACGTAGACTCCCAACTTGAACAACTAGCTACTCAAATCCCAAGACCTCACAGACAACTCTCGGGCCGTCCCGAAGAGAATCCTAGAGGCCAAGCAAGCAATGGTGAAGTCCGAGCCATGAATTTAAGGAGTGGAAAAGCTTTGCCGGAGCCATTCAAGAATAAGGAGAAAGAAGAAACCTCAGGACCGACCCAAGGGTCGCGCACGACCCCCTCAAGGGTCGTTCCTGAGGAGGCTATTAATGAGGAAGAAGAGGCGATCGACCCAACTGGGGTCGAGCTCGACCACCCTTTGCCAGGTAAGTCTTCTAACCCTTCTCTTTCCATTCAATCTCCATCTAAAGTACTTCCTTTCCCTTCTAAGAAACCCAAGGACTCAACGGAAGGTAAGTTCAAGCGCTTTGTTAAGTTGCTTCAAGGTTTAAATCTTTCCATTCCTTTCGCTGGGGCTTTGAATGAAATGCCTGCTTATACTAAATTCTTGAAGGAGATCTTATCTAGAAAGCGATCCATGTCGGAATTAACAAATGAAGTAAGATCGTTGGAGCTTCCCGAGAAGCTAGGCGACCCAAGTAAGTTCGCTATTACAAATTGGTATTGGAGCTTACCGTTTCAAAGCTTTGTGTGATCTAGGTGCTAGTGCAAACTTGCTTCCACTTTCAATTTGGTCCAAGACCAACATGGGACCACTGGAGCCTATTGATATGAATCTCTACATGGCGGATGGATCTCGTGTAAAAGCAACTGGAGTCGTGGACGATATCCCTATCCAAGTTGGAAAATTCTTTGTCCCAAACGACTTCATTGTGCTAGATATGCCAGAAGATCCTGTGGTGCCAATCATTCTTGGAAGACCATTCTTAGCCACCGCAGGAGCAAGAGTTGATGTTAAAAAGGGACTCCTCACATTTGACATTGGGGAGGAGAGGGTTGAGTTTCGCTTCAATCCCATTGTGAACGAAGTTGCTAGTTGTCGTATTGAGGAGCCTACCGACCCACCATGGGTCGGTAACGACCCTTATTTGAAGGAAAACAAGGTGGGAAGTGGATCCAAGCACAACATCGAGCCACTTCCAAATCCAGCAGGGTCGTTAACGACCCACACACCATCGGTAACAAGCCACTTCTCGGATGATCCAGGTGAGTTTTCTTGTTCTTATCCAATCAATTCTGATCATGATCCTTTCCCCTATTCTCGTTCTATATTGGATCCTATTGTTAGTCATATGAAGGAGTCAAAACCTCCTTGGTTTTCGGATTTTACTAACCCTGTTGTAGGATTACCAAGCATACTTGTGGATGATAGAGGACCGAATGTCCTAGAGAGAAGCTTTGAAGCTTTTCCATCTAAGTATGGGGTTTTCCATGATCCCGACAAAGCTGGATGGAGGCCACCCTGATGAGCTAAGATAAGTCGTCAATCTAATGACGTTAAACAAGCGCTTACAGGAAGCAACCCAGTTTTTAGATTAGTTTTATTATTATTTTTATTTTATTCTATTTTATTTTTAGATTAGATTTTCTAACCTTCCTGAGAATATGATAGAATACTATTGTTTGGAATAGAGTTTTGTGGGATTTTTGCAGGGTCCTAAGTTTCAAAAACAGGCTCAAAAAGACGAGAAAAGATGACTTTACATGCAGTGCAACTTTGGGTATTTGTTCCACCTCCTCTCCAAGCTTCCAAGAGTTCTTTGTGAGTTTTTTTCCTTCTTTTCTCTTTACTTTTTCATATCATTTTCATGCATGGGGACATTGCATGATTTAAGTATGGGGTGGGGGAAGAAGAAATCTCACATGTTGTACATAATTGAGTCTTTTTGTGTTGGCTTTGTTTGCTTGTTTGGTAGTTGTTTTGTTAAGAAAAAGGTTTGAAAAAAGAAAAAAAATTGAAAAATGTTGAAAAATCCAAAAATATTTCTTTGTTTTCTTTGTTTGTTTTAGGATAGAAGAATGCTCCATCTTAGATGTCCTATGATGAGAACTAATTTTCATGCTTATCATATAATTCCTTTGGCAGATTTGGATAGTATAGCCTAAGTCTTGAGAAATTGCTTTTGATGGTGAAAATTGACTTGTAATGAAATTGAGCATATGTGTCTTAAGTAGAAGTAATTGCAATCCAACAAAGTTTTTACCTAGTGAGGAATTTTGGCCTTAAAGGGAAAACATCAAAAATCCCTCTTCTTTTTCTTGTGTGATTTGCTCTCTTTATGCATATAAATCTCTTGTCGTTGATATGGTTATCTATTTCTTGAAGCCGCTATGAGATCGTTCATGCATGTTAATTATGATTAAGAACTTATTTTTCATAAGCCACTTTTTATCCTCTCTTTTACCTACCTTTACATTATCCTCTTTTTGATAGCCAAGTTGAGCCTTAAGCCTTTTATTGTTAACTCCACAAAATTATTCCCTAGCCAAGATAAGCTTGACCCTATCTGGGGATTAGGACTTAGTATTGGTTGTGATAGTTTTGTTGAGTGAGATTGCTTGGTTCGAGTGTGGGGTAAGTATGGGTAGGGAAAAGTAAAAAAAATCTTGCAGTTTGTCATGTAAAAGGAGTTTGGTTCGCTGAATGCACTTACAAAAGAAGTTAAAAAATTGGTACCTACCTCCCATGAGAAAAAAATGAAAATGAAAAAAAAAGGGAGGAGAAAAAAAAAAAGAGAAGCAAAGTGTTGAAAGTAAAAGTGTGCATGAGCCAAATTTCCTTAGTATTTGTAAGTAAGATAAGTTGGGATTTAAAAGGGTTAAAGAAATAAGTGAGTTTTGAGCATAATGTTGAGAGAGTTTGGTATATGTTCTTTTATGAGAGTTTTGGAGATGTGAGTTTTTAGGAGTCTTTGATTCCCGGATATTATTAGCACCACATAGCCAAATATTTTCCACGCCTATTTGTCATTACCAAGCCCCAATACAACCCGGCCGAATGGAGTCTTCTATGAAGATTTCATTGAGCCTAAGTTCTTATGATGATTGTTGTGTTTTGACTTCTCTAGGTAGAGAGATTGGTGATATAAGTCTCAATGATAAAGTTGATGTTGCATAAAGATTGAGTTGAGAGTTGATATTAATAGCCTAAACACATGAGAGATGAGTGAAACACATTAAAGTCCTTTGTGAGGTTGGATTGTGATTGCCTATGCTTGAGACTCATACATATGTGATGACGTTAAAATTACTTGTCTACTTCTTCACTTGTGTTTAAAATGTTTTGACAAGGGCTATGCTTGAAGATTGTGTTACTGGTCTTGATTTTGCATGATTATTGCTTGAGGACAAGCAAGTCTAAGTATGGGGTATTTTGATATCCGCTTTTTAGGTAAGGTTTTAGTGTCTAGATAGATTAGATTAAGTTGGTTTTTGTGCTAGAGTTTTATGTTTTTGAGTCTTTTTGCTTTAGTTTTCATATTTCCTTGAGATTCGGAAACTACGCATCTTTTGTGTCTTTTTGTAGGAGTTTTTGAGCTTGAAAGAAGAGTTTGGAGCATTGCAAGAAAAGATGGAGATTAAGCGCTCAAGTAAAGTTATTGAAGATCAAGTTTGAGCTTGGAAAGAGATAGAGGAATTCGTTACAAGAACATAGGAAAAAGAATCGAGTCAATCGGAGTTATAACGAATCCTCTACGCAAGTTTTACTCAAGGTTGTTCGAACAAGCCCTCAAGAACGACCCTATGAGGGTCGTGCACGACCCTATCGGGGTCGTGCTAGACCCAAACCAAAAGCCAAGCTTCAGGACCGACCCCATGGGGGTCGTGCACGACCCACTTTGGGTCGTGCATGGCGCCGACTTTTGCATTATTCCGAGATCTTTATGGATATATTCTATCTTTTATTTTAGGAAGTAGTTTTACCTTGTTTCCTAGTGTAATTAGGGCTCTTTTTTCTCTATAAAAGGGGGCTAGACCTTCTAGTTAAACTCTCTCTTTTTCTAGCTTTTGTTTGGAGGTTATTTGGAGATTAAGAGGAAGACTTGGAGGAAGTTGGAGAAATTTGTAAGGCCTCTTTGTTTTTATTTGAATTTTCGGTTTATTTTAATGATCATGTCTTCTTCTTTCTTTTCAATGAGTGAGTAGTTTTCTTAGATTCTAGGGTTGGGTGAAAATCCAACACAATCATGCATGTCTAAACTTGAATTCATGACTTGAATGCTTGAAGATCATATCTATCTATCTTGTGCTTAAATCCTTTGCGAAAGTTGAGGCATGTCTTGCAATTAACCTAAAAGCGAAAGTGTAAAGTTGATTGCTTTGACTAGTTCTAATAGGATTATTTGCGACAGTTGATATTCCTAGGTTGAAGGATAGATAGAAAGTTATTTAATTTGCGACAGTTGATTGAATAACTTGAATTGTTTGCGACAGTTGACTTTTCTATGATCATAATTGCATGATAGTTGTGAATTCTTGTTGAAAGCATGTATGGTTGTTGTTGTGGTATCCCTAGCCCTAGGATTATCTTTTTATTTTTGATTTAAAACTTTTGATTTTGCTTCGTTCTCGACCCCAAAGTCGTGCTCGAACCCTTGCTTTGTTTGTGTTTTCTTGCTTTTCTTAGTTTATCAACTAATCTTTGGCCCTAATCTCATTCCTGTGGACGAACCTGACTCCGCTATACTCAACGGGGTCTTGAATATAAATTTATTTGTTCAAGAAACCCTTCAACAATTGGTCCTTGTAGGATCGACACTTGAGGTACTACGATTAACCCCGTTTGCTTGCGGGTTAGTTTTGGCTGCATCAGTTGTACAGTTTGATGACTGATGAGTGTTGATTTGTATTTATAGTGTTCATAAAAGGTTGAAACTATTTCTAGGATTGACAAGGCGTTAAATTTTATGTTAGATTCGTGATTTTTTGGATATGAGATTCATGATTCGTCATGTGTGGTGAGTATGCTATTCTTTTGTTGAAGTTCATGTATTTTATCTATATGTTCATGTACAGGGACTATGAGGTTCACGTTTTGTTATGCGAACCTCAAGATGCTTGTTCAATTTGTTTTTTTTTTAAATTTTGCATTTTAGTTGATTTTTCTTTCTAATTTTTAGGGCAAAATTTCTAAAGTTCAAACTAGATTCAATCTAGGATTCGCACGATGATTAATGGTCTTTGTAAACGACTGGGTTCATGTATTGTGTTGGGATGTTCATAAATAGTCCTCTAAGGTTCATATAAAGCCATTTGAAATTGTTCATGTTTCTGAGTCTATTGCCCCTTTTGCACTGATGTTATTGGTTCTTTTCTCTCGTAATTACTGCTATATTTTTGTTGGTCACTACTTTTTTTTTGTGTAATGCTAGCTAGTTTTTTCACATTGGTAATAAAATAACTTGGCTCAATAGAAAAGACTATGATTCATGTGTTCCATGTACAAATAAATGATTTTTTCATAGCCTATTAGCTCAAATGGTAGAGCAATGTGTCTGTACACATCGATGTGGGTTCGAATCCCTCATAGGCTACACATTATGTGTGTGATGTTTCATTTCAAAGTTGAGTTCTCTTGAATCATGTTCAAGTTCATATATATTGTCTTAGTGTTCACATGTTGACTTTGTATGCTCACATATTGACTATTTATGTGCACATATTTTCGAACAAGGTGCTTATATTTTACAAAGTCATTTTCTACCATTTTCTCAGTCTTGAATTTCACAGTGCTCTCTCTTGCTACATTAACCTCGTCCAAAGTCTTATTGTGAACGTCTCTTAGTTCTTTGTTTCCTCCCTTGCTATAGTTTAAATACTTAGTACAAATTTATGATGTTGCACAACCATTTTTTATTTACATAAATATATATTGCATTTGTATTCACATATTGAATGTGTATGTTCGTTTATTTTTGGTAAGGTTAAGATCTTTATAAGACGATTCATTCATGCTCGTATATAATTATGTAACATTCACATATTGATTGTGTATGTTCACATATTGACTATGTATGTTCACATATTGACTATGTATATTTACATATTTTTAAACAAGCTCCTTATATTCTACGAAGCCGTGTACTAGAATAACCAAACCATTCAAATCTTTATCTTCTCTCCTCTCTTTTTCTTTCCCTCATCTCTTTTTTTTTTCGTTTCTGTATACTCTTATGAAGAAAGATATCAAGATAGTGCAATATATAAAGCCACGAGAGAGGTCGACTAAAAATTTTAAGAAATTATATTTTGTACCCTCAAATCTCCTTTACTACAAACTTTATCCTGAATTAATTAATAATTAATTTTTTTCTTAAAAACTTTTTAAAATATAATAAACTTAATTAGAAAATAAATATTACTTTTAAAAACTCACTATATATCATTCCAATATGTTGTGCATATGCTCTTAATCTTATATGAATGTAGAATAACGTATGTACTTTGGTCAGGGATGTTACACCGATAATTCCGACGCTAGGAGGATCTCTATCAGGCACCTATGCCGCATTATTGCGGACCATGTTATTCGGGCCTGAATTCGGACCGACCACTATTGGAACCCCATAGAAGGGATCGGGGGCCTTGGGATTAGGGTTGAATGGGCGAAGACGAGGCGGACGATTGGATCGTCTTTCCCGATTGGATCGTCTTTCCCGTTTGGATTGGACCATTCGTTGCCTGAGATAAGTTACAGTTCTAATACACATATGGATTGCTTTGTGATGTAGGTTATATACACCCCTGGACAACATGACAAGTGTTTCGTGTGTGGTCAGGTAGGGCATTTAGCATCGGCTTGTGAGGTAAAGGCAAAGAGAAAGTCTGGAGAATTTGTTGAAAAGGTGATGATGCAGTATCCAAAAAGCCTTTTCAGGTCTATACTATTTATTGTGTACTATATTTTTATGTTTCTGTAACTTCTAAAATGCTTCTTCTTAATAAGTTGTATTTTTCCCTTGCAGTTCCTCAATATTTGGACTTTGAGAGAATATTTGGAATACGAGTTCAGAATTCACAATCCGCCACTTGAGATTGACTTTGAGCGCATTATTGATGATTTCATCTTCATATGTTTCTTTGTTGGCAATGATTTTTTTACCAAACATGCCCACTCTGGAAATTCATGAGGTGATTAGTTCTTGCTTTTTTGTGTTTCTATTGCTAGTTCTTCATGATCTTGAGTAACATGCGAGGTTGAATGTTTTTTTTATCACGTACTTGATTATCTTTAATTTGTGTTCTAATTGTGAATGAGCCCAATACAATTCTTTATAATGCTATTTGGTCATATGAATGGGAATATTATTCTTTATAGTGGGTTTATTGTAAACATAATTGTTTGGTTATTCTTGTTTACCTTTTATTCCAGATGAGTAATAATAAGGATGAGGTGAAAGGGAAGCTGAAAGACATGCTTTGAGAGGTCTGGTGCTTTTAACAATTAACACTAACAAGCCAGAGGAAGACAACGTCTACATCTACAATTGCCGTAGCTTCTTTTAAGCTTATTCTTATGTTGCTAAGTTGCTTGATGCTATTAATGTTTTCACATATGTTATGATCATCACCACTCTTCAGAAAGTCATAAATCCAAATCTCTCCCCTCGCTCTCTCTTTGATGCACTCTGAAAATTCTCCGGGAAGCCCGATTCTCTTTGATTGACCATTCGAATTCCGATCAACAAGGAAGAGTGATACGCCAGAAGAAGAGCTCCAACCGACTCGGGCTAGATCCACAAGGGTTCGAAAGATACCGCTTAAGCTTAGGGATTAATATTCATATTTTTAGGAATTAATAATTATATTTTATGTATTTTTATATAGAGTATATTTATAAACTCCTTTTCAAGTTTTCTTCCGGATTCTTTCCTGAGTCGCTTTTATTGAATCCGTAGGGTTTAGTATAAATATCTTGTTATGTTATCACAATTATTAACAAGAAAATACTTTATGCCCTAATTTCTGTCTCCCTCAAAACTCTTCCTTTTCTCCCTCCTTTCACCGGTTACGATAATCAACAGGCTTAGGCCTAACCTTGGTACGCTAACCATCCCGGGGTGTACAATTGGTGCTTTCACAGTGGAACTCTCGTCCACAATGTCGAAAGACGGCGATGGATCCGGCACAACCGACACGGACGTGCGTGAACTCATCCAAGCCCTAACCTTAGAAGTCCGTAACTCGCGGACCGAGCAAGATCAGCGTTACGATCAGCAACGTCGCCGGGTAGACCAATTGTTCCACATATTGGAAACCCGCAACATCCTCACCGAGCAGGATCGTGGCGTTCATGCCGCGAATCCGTTCGTTGGACAGCGCCGCAATCAGGATGACGACGGCCAGCGCCTTCCACAATTGCCGCCTCATGAGCCCGGGGTGTACCAAAGAGGAAGAGGATTGCATGAAGGAACAACTCATTCATATGATAAACAATCCTAGGAACGAACACAGAGAGAATCAGGACTGAACGACGAACTCGGAGAAAGAATCTTTCACTGCCGACAATTCTTCTCTGCCTCGTCAAAGTCTACAAGTTCGTCTCTTAAATTGATCGGTTTGCACTTGTCCTTCTCAGTTGAATTTTTTTCCCCTCTAAATAACCGAGGAATTCATGAGCCCCATGTGGCAGGCCAATTGATTCTCGCAAAGCCTCTCAACGTCTGTCATTATTGACATTGTTACTAAAGTGCAATTCTTTTCATCATCACTACCTTCTTCCCCCCCCCCCCCCCCCCCCCCCCCCCCCCTTCCATTCTTGTTGTCGCTCCTGTTTGAAAGAACAATTGAGGTTGCAGCTTCAAGCTTTTGCCTTGTATTAGGTATCACGTTTGAAAGGCTTGGATGAGAATCATTGATCTTGTTTCTGCTATGATATCTTTAATAAAACTAAGGGATTTTTGATTTTTTTTCATGGAAGAGGGATTTCTATTCAATCAAGTGTTTCTTGTTCATTGCATGATGCTTTGTTACATATGAATTAAGAAGATTTACAACAATTTGCTCTACCTATCAAATTTTGTATTCAGTGAAGGGAAAAATCATTCTAATGTTTGACTAAAAATGCATGCATTTTTGTTCTGATTGAGGGTATCATTCATGGGATTACAATTCCTAATAGTATAATTTTTTGATATGGTGCCCAATGATGCTGACCCCTTTCACAATCGTTGGGTTTTTTAAGGTTTATATGCAATTGCTCTTTATTCTTATTGACATGCATTTTTTATCTGGCCTAGCATCTGTATAATTTTGGTTATCTGAACTGAGCCTTATGATGAACGTCATGAATTGAACATCAGGTCACTTTGATTCTTGGAAGGCCTCTTATTAGTTGTCATTACTAATAGTGTACTAAAGCTCAGCTCCTTCCAACTTCACACTTTTCTTTATTTTCCTTTTTCTTTCTTGCTGCTGCTTCTGTTCGAAAAACAGTCAGGTGTGATTTAGCATTGATCCTAATGTTTATGCAATGATATTTAATGTAGTAACGGTGTGATTTAGCATCATGATAGCTGAACTGTAATACTCAAGAAAATTTTAATATTTTAATGTTTCTCAAAATTCGTGTTGGGATTGTTTAGTTATTAAGTAATCCCGAAGAGACCTTTAAAAAATATATACTTGGAAAAGCGTGCTCGACTTAAGTGATATTTGGATGTAAGTTGGTAATTTCGATGTGTCTCGAAAAACGTGTCCGGGTTACTTCGCTTGTAAGTAAGCTCGGATAAGTTTGTTTCTTAGTTGTTAAGTAATCCCGTTTCCTAGTGGAATAAGCTTAGACTTGTAAAAGTTCTGATTTTATCCGTTTCCCTAGATATGCGTGCCATGTCTATCTTATCTTCTAGATATGTGGGCATACCTATCTTATCTTCTAAATATGTGTGTCATGCTTATCTTTCTCCCTCAATTTTCGTGCCATATCTTCTAGATTGGCGTGCCTTGATCTTTATCTCTTATACAAACCGAATTGAATTTGTCTTCTTCCATCCCTTCTATATAAAGCCATGTCTTCCCTTCCATTTTTCGCCTCCCTCTCTTCCTCTCGTTGTCATGCTCCTTCACGACCTTCTTGCTTGTTGTTGGTCTCCCCTTCCATCGGAAGATAAGGCGCGTCCTTTTCCTCCTCTTTGGTGAGTTGTTCTTTCTTATTGGATGGTGTGATTTGAGGGTATAGTAAGGAAGTTTTTATGGATGGATTTTTATGGTGAATTTTGATGTTGGAAGATGGTGTAGAAAAATGGATTTGTAAAGTGTAGTTCTAAGCTTAAAGGCGTGAGTTATAGACTCAATAAAAGGGTTGAGTTTTGGTGAACGTTCTTATTAGTTTTAATGTTTTAAATGGGTTGTTCTGTAGTAACTTCGAGTAAGAGGTTGATTGTGGGTTCAAAGTTTATGTCCATGTGAGTTGTCGGGTTAAATTATCAAAAGGTTAAAGGGATTCCGAGTCTTAAACCTTTACCGTATTCTTTTAAGTTTTAGACTTCATGTTATTTACAAGACCTTATATCATGGTTTAGGAAATCATTCTGACAAGTCCTTGTTCCATTCAAGAGTTCGAATTCCCAGTCAAGAGGTAAGTAGCCTAGACTTACTTATTTATCAGTTTTGATGTGTGTTGGATGTGTAGATATGATGTGTAGAGCTTTATTTTGGGATTCGTCCCCGTAACTTGTTATAATCTATGTGTGAGTAAATCGATATTTTTTAAAGATATATTAGTAGATGATTAATACTTCGTATTTTACTCTAATGAAACTTTGGCATCTACCGGTACAACGATGTCTATGGAATGATCGGTAAGGTGGGAGACATCCCTGGCTTAGTTGTATGATAAGGAGAGCCCCTTCAAAATTATTATAAATATTTTGGCAAGTGTTCTAGTAGAGGCTTGACCAGGAGTAAGAAGGTGAATTGTTCTGGTGCTGGGTGGTTCGGAGTAACGGTGGAGGCCGCCGACCACTACACCCCGCTCCGGCTGGAGAATGCCCCGATTGCTATGTAAATTGCTATGGTAGATATGAATTTCCGGCTGAAAGAATGCCCCAATTGCTATGTGAATTGTTATCTGTAGATAGGAATTGTTGTTGATTTGATATTGAGGTGATAAGTGTACGAGGTGATAGTTAAGTGAAATTAGGTGTATGCATCGTATGACTTTTAGTATTATTATGTGCGTCTTATGATTATAAGTATTGTTGTGCGCTTGTCTGCCCTTGTGAATATATTATATGTGAACTATTCTATTACAATTCTTATTGTGTAATTTAATAAATTTATTTTGTTGCTGCATATTATGTTTACCATTTGGTGCATGTTAGAATTGGTAGCTAACCCTTCGAGGACTTGATTTTTTTAGTTTCAGGTAAGAACATGAAACTCATGACGGAACCTTGGAAAAATGATGGTACGAATCGTCGAAGGCAGTGTCATTAGGATTGGGTTCAGTTGGATGAAATGGTGGTTACTTATCTTGTATATTATGTATAATGTTTACTTTTGTTGAGGAAAGTTTAGTATGAGGTCAATAAAGTGTTCACAAGTAGTGTTGTAGTTTTTGTCAATTGGGAATTCATGCATGTTTTCCATACATTGATTTTGTAAATACAGGTTGGATGTTTTCATTGTATTTTCTCGTCGTGCCCGGGTTGTAAGATCCGCGTGAACTCGTTGTCATGTTAGTTCAGGTGGACCCATGTGTAGTCTACTACCAAGTAGTGCCCCGGTATAAATTCGGGGTGTTACGTGAACCGCCCTCCTATCATCAAGTGTTGTTGTTTGTTATATGTTATTGAGTTTAGTGATGTGATCTTTAACACATTCATGGTGATTTCTTGAGTTAGTGTTCGATAGATTATTTGTTGCCCAATGATGAAAACCATTTATGTAAATCATAATATTTGAGCATCTATACTTCATTTCCATAATAAGCCTCTACATCATAAGTATGGTCAGCAAGCACTACCTATTGCCACCTCCACCAACACCATCTTATTTGTCAGCAAGTCCGGTTCCGGTTCTATGGTTCCGAGGAAAACACTGACTTTTCAATGGTAAAAGGGGTGTTTTAACACTTCTTCAATATATGTGTTATATAGATAGCAGTCATAATTATTCATAACGTTTAAATTAATCTCCAAAGGATAAGTAGTAGCAGTGCAATTCTCATTTTTGACAAAAATCTGTCAAAAAATGCTCATAAGTATTAGATTGCTCTATATTTTCAGTCAACGTTTTCGACAATCTTAGTATGTCATGTGTTTTTAGACCTCAAGCACCTAAAATACGTGTTTTTCCCAAGGTCAAATAAACTGTAAGTGCCATCTTAAAAGGCTTTTTTTTTCCAGAAAATTTGCAGCCAAGTTCATTCTTGATTTTCATGCTGGTGTGTCTTCGGTCTACAGGTACAGATTATTAAACAAGACATATATCCTTCTTCTGTATCACAATCATGCTGTTTTAATTTAAAGCATCAATATCTTAGCCACTCAGCAATTGGATTGGTATTTGGTAGCGAAATCTCAATCTGGAAAAATAACAGTGTCGTGGATTTGCAATTTCAGTCAACCTTGGGGATTTTCTCTTCCATTTCGCTCATAACTAGATATGCTCTACAATGCGTACTAGATTTATAACTTTTCTTATTTCATTTAAAAACTCAAAAGCTTTTTGTGGTTTATTCTTGCTGCTAAGTTAGTACCTTGACTGATATATAGGTTCAAGTGCCGTTATATTAGGGCTTTAATTTTCATACCACTTCACAATGGACAGGTGTGTATTGTTTCTCTTTCCTAACAATTCTTTTATTATCACCAATGAAGAAGAATGTGGTGCAATGTTGAAATTTCAAACCTTATCTTTTCCTTTTTTAATTTAGGATACATCATTATAAACCTCAATTCCTACTCAACATAAGCCTATTTTGTTTTGAAATGTGATGCTTATTTGAAACAGTAGTCAAATGACTTAAACTCCAGATTATATATTGAGAAAATTATGTAGCTTCTGGTGAATTTTAAGTATTGTAGCACCAGACTGGTTTCTTCTTATGTTAAAGTTTAGAATTATCTCTAAGCTAAGATACCATTCAATTGTTCTACATGTAGTGAATAATGTGGCATAGAAACTTGAGTCTTTTCACAACATTCGTTGTTGTACTCGTTGTTGTACTGTATCATTTTGAAGAGCTCTGTTGAAAAAAAGGGTGGGGATGTGTTTGTATGATTTATAAAAAGAGATTTTCTTGAATCCATTAATGATTATTAGGATAAATACATTACATAAATATCTTGTACATATCTTATATAACGGCTACAACAAATAGTACAATAGGTGGCATATTCTAGAGCCTTCTCTAGGCCTATATATATCATGTAATTGTGCACTATGCTGAATGAATGAGCAGAGCACGTTCTGTAGCTCTTTCCTACCAATTTCCCTTCATGGTATCAGAGTTGTAAAAGGACAAACGTCCCAGCTCCACCACAAACATGCCTGAAGAAGATCTCCCTCCTTCAAATCCAATTGGAACCCTAATTCCTCACCCTCCAGCCATGAATTTCTCAGCCGCCACTCACCCTTTACCCTCTTTCTCTAGCTTTAACACAGTGAAACTCACCCGAAATAATTTTCCAATCTGGAAAACTCAAGTCGTCCCATACCTGAGAGCCCAAGGCCTCTATCAACATGTTGATGGCACGCTCCCCTGCCCACCAGCGTCCCTCAATGATGGCGCCGCCAACCCAGCCTACACCACTTGGGTCACACGAGACGAACTGATCATGGCGGTTCTCACATCGAGCCTAACAGAGGGTGTTTTAGTCCAAATCATGGACCGCATAACTGCTGCTGCCATCTGGTCCATTCTTCATGCTCTTTTCTCGGCCCGCTCCAGCGCTCAAGTAGTCCACACTCAGCTCCAGCTGGCATCTCTGAAGAAGGGCTCGTAAACGTTCACTGAATTTTTCAACCGAGCCAAAGGCCTCACAACCACACTCGTTGCAGCCGGACATCACATACCGGACGACGAGTTCTCGGTTTTCCTCCTTGCTGATTTACCTGCTGACTATGAGTCCCTGGTAACTTCTTTATCTACTCAACCTATTTTGCCTTCCCCAACTCAAATACTTTCACACATGCTTGTTCATGAGTCTAGACTCAGCCACACACTCCAATACCCTCCTCTCCACACCAACCTCCGCCAATAACACTACCTCCAACACCCCTGAGCTTAACCACACCAGCTCTAACCGCGGAAGAGGACGAGGCCGGTCAAATCGTGGCCGAAACAACCAATCCAGGGGGCAGAACAATGGGCCACCTCATCCTCCCAACACCAACAATAACACTGGTGGTTCTCGCCCTCCCACCAATTTTTCCGGCCACCCAGATACACGACCTATCCGCCAGGTATGTCACAAGCCCAGCCACACCGCCCTGGAGTGTTGGCACCGCTTCAATCACAACTATCAGCCCCAGCCACCAACAACTTTTCAGGCGCACCACACCTCTGTTCAAATGCCCTGGTATCCCGACACTGCTGCAACCCACCACTACACCCCCGATATAAGCAACCTGCGCATCGACAACTTGCCATATGGGGGCTCCGATCAAGTCAGTCTTGGAGATGGCTAGCAAATTCCAATCCACAACTACGGTTCTTCAAAACTTTTCTTTAATCACCATATTTTCTCTCTATCCAATATTCTCCATACTCCTGATATTTCTAAAAACCTGCTTTTCGTTCACCAATTTTGCAAAGACAATCACTGTTATTTTGAATTTCACTCGAATGTTTTCTATGTGAAGGAAACCAAGATGGGGGCGCTTCTTCTTCAAGGTACCGCTAAGGACGGCATCTATCAGTTCCAGGCCACCACCGCACCACCGCCTTCAACCGCTCCCCACCTTTCTCTCACCGTCAAAAATAAAAGTCGCCTTTGGCATTGTCGTTTAGGTCATCCTTCTGATTCAGTCCTCTCTGTTGTTTCTTGCTATCCAGATTTTGCAAATAAAAGCGGCCCACGATCGTCTTCTCCAGACGGCCCAAGCTCGCCTCAACTCAGCCCAAACTCTACCCAATCTGGCCCCAGTCATTCTCACCGCTGCCAATCATGTTCTTGGGCCAAGGCCCATGCGCTCCCCCATCCGACCACTTCATTTCCCTCCACTAAGGCCTTTGAATTAATTTTTGTTGATGTATGGGGCCCGACCCATGATATCTCTATTAAAGGGAATCGATTTTACTTAGCAATTGTTGATGACTATTCTAAGTTCATTTGGCTTTTCACTATGTCTACAAAATCTTTGGTTACCTCCATCATGACCAACTTTATTAAACTTGTCCAAAATCGCTTCTCCACAAATATTATAAGTATTCAAACCGATAATGGCACGAAATTCTTGCCCTTAAAACCGTTTTTCACCCATCATGGCATTACCCATCGCCTCACTTGCCCATATTCCCATCAACAAAACGGGAGTGTTGAAACCCGACACCGTCGTATCATTGACATGGGCCTTACACTCCTCAAACAAGCCTCCCTTCCGCTTCCATTTTGGGATTTTGCCTTTGAAACGGCCGCCTACCTACAAAACCGTCTTCCAACCCCCATTCTCTCTCACAAAAAGCCCTTTAAGCTCCTCTTCCAAGAACACCCCGACTACAATTTCCTAAAAATCTTTGGTTGCATTGCTTTCCCTAATCTCCGCCCATACAATAAACACAAACTTTCTTTCCGATCAACACCCACCATCTTTCTTGGCTATAGTGGCAATCACAAAGGATATATTTGTTTCGATTGGATTAATTCGAAATATTATATATCCCGTGATGTTATCTTTCATGAGGATGAATTTCCTTCTCCAAAAAT
Organism: Fallopia convolvulus; assembly: GCA_964016875.1. NCBI lineage: Eukaryota > Viridiplantae > Streptophyta > Magnoliopsida > Caryophyllales > Polygonaceae > Fallopia > Fallopia convolvulus. The sequence goes on from OZ024725.1 coordinate 50,514,099, forward strand.
ACTCCCCCTCAAAACCAAGACTCAACACCTTTATCCTACGCTTATCTCCCAAATGTCTTGCCTGAACCCGTTTCTACAAATGGGCCCAATTCCCCTCATTCCCCACCCTCACCCACCTCTCCTTTCAGCCCAACATCCGACTCCATACAAGGGTCCAATTCCCTTAGGCCCAATTCCACACCAGCTTCACCCACCTCCTCAAATCCCTCAAATGGGCCATCAAATCCCTCTTCATCAAATGGGCCATCAATCTCCTCCCCTACAGATTCACCCAACTCCACTTCGGATTTCTCACTTCCACAAAATCAAGCTCCTTCACCGCCTCCACCCACTCCGCACCCCATGATCACACGCCGGAAAAATAATATCCACCAACCAAAAATCCGTCATAATGGTACCATACCCTGGCCGCCACCACCTTCTTGTGACCACACCAATGTTGTGCCCGATGAACCAACCTCTTATACCGAGGCCGCGCGCTACCCTGAATGGCGAAAAGCCATGGAAGCCGAATTCAATGCCCTCCTCAGTACAAACACCTGGACCCTTGTCCCTTCTTCCTCTGCCTCCAATACTCTGGGTGTTAAATGGGTATTTTGCACAAAATGTCATGCCAATGGCACCATTGAACGTCGCAAAGCCCGACTTGTAGCCAAAGGATATAACCAAATGGAAGGAGTAGATTTCTTTGAGACTTTTTCCCCAGTAGCCAAACCAACCACAATTCGCCTTCTTCTCTTCCTTGTTGCCATGAAGCGGTGGTCGGTGCACCAAATGGATATTCAAAATTCCTTCCTTCACGGTGACTTGAATGATGACGTCTTCATTACCCAACCCACAGGTTTTATCTGTAACACCCCGACTTCCGACGGGGCGCTACTTAGAAATAGACCTTACTAGATACTATTTAAGTAGGTTGACAACCACACTTTAGGATCTTGCAACGCGGGCACGACGAGAAAACGTAATAAAACATCCAACCTTTCCTTTAATGAAAGCATAGAAAACATAGTTATGCATGTATTCCCGAAAACATAAATATTCAACCCGATAATACTCTTACCAATACTGAATTATTCTACCAATCATAATAAGCAAGATATAATACTAGCTCCAGCAAAATAATAATTCCACACCCTAATATGTAAAGAATAAACTAAAGTAAACCCAACCCACTATGACACGCGCTCTTCACCGCTCCGCCCCGCCATCTGGCCTCAGTTCGTGCACGGTTCCCTAATTCATACCTGGAACTGAAAAAATATTCCCCGAAGGGTCAACAACTAATCTATCAAGTTAGAAAGAATACGGAAATTGCAAGACGTTTTTTTTAAAAGCATTTCTAAAGTCAGCATCCAAGTCCACAATCGCAACCATAACTCTAAAGGTCAATACCTAAATTAGTCATAATCAGTCACACATAGCCACATACACATTTACAAACACAACCTTATAACAATGCAATTCCTCCATCTCACAATCCGACTTCCAAGGCGCCCATCGCTGCGCCGAGTGCAGAGGCAGGCCCTCTCACTCCACTTCATAATCTCCCTTCGAACCCCGGCTAAGCCTCCACTAGAGCACTTGCCAAAACGCATCGATAATGATTTTCGTTTTGAAGGGGCACGGTTTCCCTGTCACACGAGTCATACATAGCCAACTCTTCCTCAACGCCAGCTAAGATGGAGCCGTGCCGGAAACGGTACAAACACAAAGAAAACGTTCCAAAAAAAATATCTTTCCGACAAAATGCGTTCAAAACCATTTTACACACACAACAATTCAAGAAGTTCAAAACAATTTAAAAAGGTATTCGGGACTAGTTCCCAAAACCCGCCCTACAATTACGGTATGCAATCTAACAGGACATAGAAGAACCGAGCAAGTCGAAAACGACTTACCTTGAAACTAGGGATCCTTTGAAGGTGTGAGAATTAAGAGCGTGGACGAAAACGACTTCCTAGAATGAATAATAATGTGATAAAAAAGAGTCAGGTACAACCCAACTTCCTATAACAAAAATATGAAACGAACACTCCTTGTTTTACGACTTCGACTTACGACGTGCTCCCACTACAAATTTTAAACTCTAAAGACAAATCTCAAATCCACTAACTATACTAACATATATGCTCATGAAAACGCCACTATACTTAAGGGTGAACTAGAAGTTATTAATTTATCCTACCAATCAATACGTAAAAAGGACTTATGGTATGTATTACCATCCGATTTTACTAGTTAATATTAGCATACTTAAAAGCAAAGCCCAACCAATAACATGCTCGGCCCACTAACTTATATATATATATATAAACCTAATTAGTTTGTGAACCGCTAATTGGAAGATTAATCTACCAGACCCAAACTAGTACTAAAAACTCAATAAACTCTAATTCTTATATATCACTAATCCCATACTCAAGAGTTCAGATCCCTACATGGAAATATACACATCTAACCAGCAAAACCAACTAACATGAAATTCTTTAACATTTGTGCCTTGCTAATTACATTGGCAATTTATTAGTTCAAGCCTTCAAGGTAATCTAACCCCCTACTCTAAAACCGAATATATATATACAAAATAACATCTTCCCAAACACACAAAACATTCTACCTAGATTAACCTTAGTGCTTAATTCAACTAAGAATGAGCATAGCTAGCAGCGAGCAACACCGACTCACGACTCCGACTCGATCGAATAAACGGACTCGAGAAAAGAAGGGGACAACACTAACCGATGAGTTTGTATAAGTGGTTCTCGCAAGTGGCTCGCCGCTGACGAGGAAAGTCGAGCACTTGCAACTGTTACGTTCGGGAGCGGCTTCGCGATCGTACCGACGAAAGGACGAACAACCTACTCGCCGGCAGTAGGTTAGTGATGCCGTCGTTCCCAAGTGTGTTTGGAGTCTCGGAGATACACTCGAGAGTTGATGCATGGCCGAAGGTGATGACTCGAAAGAGGAGTGGTGAGAAAGAGGCGGTGGCTTCTCTGGTTTTTCCAATGCAGAACATAGGTAGAAGGAGATAGAGTTGGCCCTTGATTGTGATCGTGAGGTTTAGAAGAAAAATAAGATTGAGGCTATTGGGTTTTTAACAAAATCGTTTTTAACAAGATTTAGGATAGAAATATTTTTTTGAAGATTTCGTTAACAATAAAATAAAAAAAAAATTGGTTAAGATAGGAATTTGTTACGTAGGTTAAGATTGGTTCAAAATCACAACAGAGGAGATGTGATCAATCGGTGCTATATATATTCATATGAATATATACCAAAAATAGGGCTTAAGAAAATATATATAAAATTTGGTGCATAGATAATTATTAACTCATGGGTAACCTTGCAATTAAATAAGTGTTTTCAAACGGATTGTTAAAACGGGTTACTTCCGATTGCTTGTCGACTAAGAAACTCGTTTTCTGACATAGAAGGAAAAACAGAACTCGAATATTACATACTACCCCCTTAAGAAATTTTCATCCCGAAACTTTTATAGCGAAGGAAACTATATCTCGAGGTTCTACCAACCTCTCCTCCTAAAAAAAGGGTTCGTCCTCGAACCGAAATTATTGATAAAGACAAACACAATCAATACTAACCATCCATAACACACATCATGACAATATAATAATCAAACGGTCAAACAGGCATGTCAACGTAAGAAACAATCACACAAACATGCAAGTTAAAGTAAAAAACCCACTAACTACTAACCCTCCTTTCCAAACACCTCTACTAGACCGGGATAGAGTTTCAGAAACCCTCTCTCATCCTAGACTCAGTCCCCCATGTGGCCTCCTCGAATCCCCGTCAAGACCATTGAATCAACATAAGAGAAATCTCCTCGTTTTGGAGTTCCTTCACTCGTCTATATAAGATCACTATTGATTGCTCTCTAAAGGTGTTATTCGCTCAACCTTCAGCTCCTCGGGGTGAGCATGTGATTAGGTCAAGCACATACTATCTCAAATGATGCATGTGGATAACGAGGTGAAGTTCGTTCATGGCTGGTCCAAAAGCCAGCATGTAAACTAACTTGCCTAGTCTCTCGATAATCTCAACCGTCCCGACGTACTAGGGCGTAAACTCCCGCTTCACTCCGGACCTCTTGACTCCGCGAGTCGGTGACAATCTTAACCATACATGTGCACATATCTCAAACTCTAATGGCCACCATTAATTGTCCGCGTAGGACTTCTAGCGATTCTACGATAGCTAACACGCGCTCTCAAAATGAGACATGCTAATTGCTACTATACGAAATTCCATTAATTCCAAATTATTCAACCAGTTGCCTCCTAGACCAGCACACAACGACATCCCCTCTAGCATCTGACCCATCTTCACATACTAGCCCACTGACTACGAGTAGTAAGTGCATTCTCAACCCATTGCTTCGTTCCCTTACATCCAAAATCTAACCATGAATCTCTCCTTTTTAATGGTTAACATCATCTTGTGCACTCCACGTCATTAAAGTGGTTCTCAAAACCCTTCATGTGTCTCATCACTAGTAAATTTTCTCCGCCTAGAAGACTGATTCTCTCTCTTACATGTCTTACCCATAGTACCCTTGAACTAATTCTATAGTTCTATTCCTTTGTCCAATTTTCCTATAAGTGTGGATCATTTGAGTGAAACAACATCCACATCTATGTCATATTCGACTAACATTTCAAGATATTCAATATCCCTTGTCATTAAATCTAGACAACACACTTCGACTATCATCACCCTTGTAATGCCTCCTCCATTAATCTCTTTCCTCAATATCACTAAACTTCCAAGTCACGATCTTCGAATAGCTTGAGTCATTCTTGCATCTTATGCTTCAACTTTTACTTATGAATGCATTCCTTAGTCCATGTTTCCTATTCAAACTTAGCATATACCGCATTTGTTCGTGTCCAATACCTTGGGTTTGGTCACCCATTCCTTTCTTGATTCCGCTCGCATGGATCCAAAAACATTATCTCTCCATATATAAAAGTGATTACCCAACCCTTCCCATCAAGACACACCTCTTATGGCTTTGAGGCGTTATTTAAAAGTTGTATATCTCTCTTGATCTTGTGATATAGGCGGTTTGAGTATACAAGTCACCATAGCCTTCAGCTAGTTACAACTCTCTTGGTAACCTACCTTCCAAGCGATTTCTTTAATTGCACTTAATCTGGTCATTGTTGGTTTAGACTAGAATTCTTCCTTATACCCCCACCGAAAGTTTGATTTTAATTCCATATGTTTTATGCTGCATTCTTATTTCAAAAGATACTTCTAACATACTATAACATTGATTCTCTCTAGAAAGTCAAATGTTCACAACATGCTCCTTGTTTATCCAAAAACATACTCCATGAGCCTTACACACTAATAGTATTGTTAAATCGACATTGCAGTCTCAAAGAGCAAAGCTTTCTCTTCCAGGTTCGGTAGTAGATATAGATATCATTGATAAAGGCCCCTACATTTGGTCCAATTAGTCGATAAAGGTCATTGCCCAATAAACTCACACACCCTATTGGAAATTAGTTAACTTCACAACATTCTTTACCATACAATGCTCGTGTAACATGCATTTATAATTTTGTGAATCCTCTTCTTAAGTCCTCAACTGAAACTAACTCGCCATTTAACCAAATCTGGAGAATTGCCAAACTTCAAGATGGTCAACCTGCCCGAGCAATGTTTCATGACAACAAATGTTTAATCCTAATGTTAACTTGAACGTCTTATGAACCCAACCAAACCTCTTACAGAGGAGTAATCAATGCATTTACTCCTTCTCCATTAGTTCCATTACTCAAGTATTCAATTCCAATGTCACGATTTGGTCCAAGCACTAAGAAACATGCTTGATTAGTCTAATCCTTGACTCAAAGTAACTAGCAGGATTTACTTCTCATTGGATTTGTAGTCTTGACAACCCACCATAAAAACATCTTTAAATGCTCACATGACTCAGATATCTAGAAATCACATGCATTATTTGACTTGCGGTGAACTTGCCTCAACTAATTTATACAATCCGCGTTCAACAACATAGATAACTTCTCCTCATGTCGAGGATCATATCCTTAGCTTCCCTTGGATTGATCCATTCTTACCATCATCCTTGTATTGTTAGTACCCAAAAGGTCTTTTCCTTCGTTATACTATCCACTAATAAAGCTCTTCATTGCTCAATTCTTACCCCTCATTTGATTATGTTACGAATCTAAACTTCTTTTCGAGAACTAGACACCGTGAATTTTTCTTCCTTTGCACAAATACTCGCTAAAATGCTATGAACTCACAACAAAACAAAGTCTTCACCCATGTTTAGCTCAAAATAGATCCAAACAATGCCTTCTCTCCTTATGATGTTAACTCGTCATTCCAGTCATCTCGAGTACTCAATGAAGGTGAGTTCCCCATCTACATGTTTGCAAGTCTTTGTCTTAGCTCAATTGCATCTCCAATCATCAAATTTAGTTTAGATACGAGCAATACCTTACTATTCTTGCCTTAACTCAAGCTTTCTTTATCTTATAGTGCATACTAAGGTTACTACTTTCTCGAGAATCATTCGTAAAACTTCCATATTACCCGACTTTAACTCCAGCATCATCAATATCTTACTAACCACGCATATATTTTTCATGTGGCACTTCTGAATCTTCCTCTTCTAATGAAAGCATGAACCATGGCATTCCTTAGCCGAAGGTACCCATGAAATAGTCTTGTCTCATTTCTCGACAACGTTGCCAAAGGTGATTTCCATGAGAAATCATGTCCTAATCTCCTTTGAGTCCTTCATCCCCTACCTTCATTTTGCTTAAACTCACAAACTCCAATATGGAAGTTACCCTTCACGTTGTCTCGCGCACATTCTTCAATGTGGTCCACATGGATTCACAATGCATGGACGTGCCTTGTCAACAAGTTGATCTCGGTCTACCACTCACTTCTTGTATGATTAAACTCCGTGTACATGAGATCAGTTGTTAATAATTATAATCCCTTATTGTCCTCCACCCCGAACTCCACGCTAATCTCCTTACTTCGGGTGCTCAACTCTTCCTAAAACGACTAACATCCTTTCTTTGACCGACATTCCTAGTCGGAGTTCGACCACTTCCATTCAAATGACTAAGATGCTTAGGTTAGATTTGCTCCAGTTTGCTCTATTCTCTTCTATGGGGACCACTTCTGCCTCCTCTTGTACTAGATACAACTACTCAATGACTAGTATTACGAAGCTCTTGGATACCATATAATCCAACACTTCAATCCTACTCTTGTTGCTTCTTCCCACTTCACTAGTAATTCTAACACTACGAACGGGATTAGCTTTTGTCAAACTTACACTTAGAATCGGAAGGTTAAAAGTAATAAACTACTGGAGGTCATTCAGCTCACGGTGGCGGAGTCGCAACGTGTCACCTACCTCTTATATGCAACAGGCCTACCACAGTTAAAAAACATTTTGAAAACACCGGCCGGTTTTGGTTTTAAGTTGGACCTCGGGTACACTCGTTGGTCAGTTCCTTGTGCCCTGTTGTCAACCTGGCTCTGATACCAATTTGTAACACCCCGACTTTCGACAGGGCACTACTTAGAAATAGACCTTCTAGATACTATTTAAGTAGGTTGACAACCATACTTTAGGATCTTTCAACGCGGGCACGACGAGAAAACGTAATAAAACATCCAACCTTTCCTTTAATGAAAGCATAGAAAACATAGTTATGCATGTATTCCCGAAAACATAAATATTCAACCCGATAACACTCTTACCAATACTGAATTATTCTACCAATCATAATAAGCAAGACATAATACTAGCTCCAGCAAAATAATAAATCCACACCCTCATATGTAAAGAATAAACTAAAGTAAACCCAACCCACTATGACACGCGCTCTTCACCGCTCCGCCCCGCCATCTGGCCTCGGTTCCTGCACGGTTCCCTGATTCATACCTGGAACTGAAAAAATATTCCCCGAAGGGTCAACAACTAATCTATCAAGTTAGAAAGAATACGGAAATTGCAAGACGTTTTTTTTAAAAGCATTTCTAAAGTCAGCACTGGCAAGCCGTAAAACGCATTCTCCGCTACATAAACTGCACAGCAAAACTCAAATTTCATATCTTTGCCAACTCAAACTCCCTGCTGTCTGCATTTGCTGATGCTGACTGGGCAAGTGATACCCTTGATCGACGATCCACTGGTGCTTATTGCATTTACCTGGGTTCCAATCTGATCTCATGGTGCTCAAAAAAACACTCCACAGTCTCGAGATCCTCAACCGAAGCTGAGTATCGCAGCCTTGCTTATGTTGCTGCCGAACTTGTGTGGGTTCAATCTCTTCTTCGTGACTTACGCATCTCCCTTGATCAAGCTTCGATCCTTTGGTGTGACAACCTTGGCGCTACTTACATCGCTGTTAACCCAGAGCTACATCACAAGATCAAGCATCTATCCCTAGATTATCACTTTGTTCGTGAAATGGTGCAAAGAAAATCACTCAAAGTTGCATTCATCACATCCAAAGAACAAATTATTGACCTTCTAACCAAGCCGTTGCCTTCAGCTCGGTTTCAGTTGCTGCGCTCCAAGCTCTGTCTCAACTAAGCTTGGATCGAGGGGGCATATTAGGATAAATACATTACATAAATATCTTGTACATATCTTATATAACGGCTACAACAAATAGTACAATAGGTGGCATATTCTAGAGCCTTCTCTAGGCCTATATATATATATATCATGTAATTGTGCACTATGCTGAATGAATGAGCAGAGCACGTTCTGTAGCTCTTTCCTACCAATTTCCCTTCAAAGATGAATTATGAGGGCTCAGATTATTCAAGGGATTTGCATGTGGGACATTAGATTAGTTATGTACATTTTAATAAATGTGATCTTCTTAAATTAAAGAGGTTTGAACTGAAGATATTACTGTTAATTTGCTTTTGATTCTATTGGACCTCAGCTCTCGTGGGCAAGCTATAACATTTACAGCCAAAGTTTGATGATTTTGTTTCATGTGGTCAATGTCTCGTGCAAATTTAGGCTTCGGATAATGTTTTTTGGTAGTAAATATTCGACTTTTTTTAAATTTTTTTGCAGATTTCTAGGTCCGACAGGACTATGAAAAAGTAAAATAGGCGCTTTCATGGAGACCGTTGAGGAGTCTCATAAGTAGAACCACCCCGCCTGCAATGAAGAGGGTGTGTCCTATGCTCCTCTGAGATGTCAAGGAATTCATCAGCAACTCATGATGCTGCCCCCAAGAGGGCCTATCAATAAGTTGCCTATGATCCGCGCTATGATAGAAGAATCCCTCCAAGTTACTGTGAAGGTCGTGCTCGTGACTATGGCTCTCTTTCTGGTTCAAGCTAACTTCAAATCGATCTTCCACATTTCATTTGTCAATTTGGCGGTCGTTCTGTGTTTCTCTTGATAATTTCATCCTCATCAAGAAGCTCCTCTATTGTGAAGTTGTCTTTATACAATATAGTCTCCACCCAAATCACATTTATCAACAACCACGCACAATGTACTAATCCGGTCATCTACGAAGCCTGAACTGTAGGATCGGTAGTACTTAAGCGAGTCGGCGACTCCTACGAAGTCGTCGACTTTGAGTAATAATGCAGCGGAATAATTAAGCAGTAAAATAAACGTTACCAATGGTCACTGACAAGCGATGTATAGTGGAAACTCTTCGTAAACCAACTAGTTTACTTAGAGAAAAACCACTCCCTTCCAAGTTTATCACTTGGTCGGATTTCAAGAGTCCTTAGACTCGCTCTATTGATTTCTTGAGTGATTACAAAGCTCTCCCGTGTACAAGAATGAATCACACACTCTTGAACCACGCTCTACCTTTGCACTCACACTCTCAATCTCACGCTATGCCTAAGATCTCTTGACTCACCACTTGTACGAATCCCACGCACAAGCACCCACTTTCCTTCTTACACACGATATGAAGTTTTAGCACAAACGCACACTTAGCCTAAACAAAACGAGTTATTTAAACTAAGACAAGGAAGATCTCGTGTATATTATTTTCCATTCGATTAGGAAAACACTATACACTTAATCTTTTACAAATCTTTCCAAATAAACAATTATATGCATACTTAAATATTCTAGGAGAATCTTGATTATCTTCATCTTGATTTTAGCACTCTTTTGATGATCTTCTCCTAAAATACAACACACAGCTGTCTTCAATTCAGACGCACAAGATCTGTGCGCTCCTTCCTTAAATAGATTGTTCAGCCAGCTGTTTAATGTCAGTGACTTTGTCAAGTCGCCGACTCGACTTGCAAACATAGGGTCACTGACTCTGGAACCATCAAAACTCAATATTCCATCTTCTAACAAATTCCCCCTTTTTGATGGTGACAAACAACCTGTTCTGATAAAAACTATCCAACATACAAAAACAACATAGTATATAGGGCAAAGCACAAAAAAACCATAAAAAGTTCCCCCTAAGCTTAGTAACCACATGATTTCAGTATTTTGATCCCCCTTTTGAATCTATTCCCCGGTTACTTCCCCCTTTTGGCATCATCAAAAAGATTGCTAAAACAAGAAAAGAAATCAGAGGCAATCATAGAAACTTAAAGCATAATATCAAAACAATCATAGAGAGTCATCCACCATGGCAAAAGAAAAGTACGATGCAGACACACACAATCCAGAAGTACGTTACAACCAAATTGAACCAAAAAAAGAACTTTTAAAGTGAAGAGATAGTGTGGCAAGGGAAAAGAGGGAGATAGAGAAAATCATGAGTGCACTTCAATCACTGACATCAGGCGCCAAAGTCATTGAGCCTTTCATCAATTGCATCCAATTTTGACAGTGCACTCCCAACCATATTCTGAAGCCTTTCCATCATCCCCTTTAGAATCATGTTCTGCTCCCTGATTTCCTTCAGCTCATCATTCACCGGAGCAGATTTTTGTCCTTCTTCTTGATTCCCCTTGTCACTGACCTCAGATGTCTTCGATACCCACTGTCCATCAACCCAGTTCCATCCAAACTTTCTGATCATCTCCTTGTTGAGAATTCGAGTGTTGAGGACATCAGCACGGCTGTCCACATAGACCTTGTGCTCATACATCATAAGAGCAATCAGCATCCCATAAGGAAGAGCATGCTTGGCAGTTTCAAGCACATGCTTCATGTGAAGCATCATTAGACGTGGCATGTTAATTTTCTTCCCTCGAATGATCTTGTCCATGACCAGCAGATCTTGAATAGAGGCAGCATTCCTCTTGAGTTCCCTTGGCAGTAAGTTGCTTATGAGGTAATTGAACATCACCTTTTTCTCTATTCCCATTTTGTTGACCAGATAAGGGCTAGTGAAGTTATCATCATTGTCAGTGACAGTTTTGATGATTTCACGTTCATCAACCCCTTCAGGCCAACCTCCTTTGTAGTACTCAGCGAAGCCTTCATGAGGAATCTCCAGAATGTCACTGACATCCTTGCTTGTAAAGGAGTAGGTCTTCTTGTCAACAGTGTACCTTCCTATGGTCATATTTCCTGTATCTTCAATTACCAAATTCTCATAAAACATCTTAACCATCAGCGGGTTGTATTCATGTTCTCCCTGAACTAGCTTATCCCATTTTTGCTTTTTCAACCAGTGAATGACCTTTGTCAGTTTGAACTCTATCATAAAATTCTCATCCCACAACATATCCTTAGTGAATTCCCTGGATGACATATCAATGTTCACACTCGTTTTCTTACTCTTTTTAATGGATCCTACAGCAGACTTGGGAGATCTTCCCCTTTTCTTTCTAGTGACTTTCTCAGAGAAGGATGAGTCACCTCCTTCTGAGGCAGCCTCAGGAGTTTCCAACCCCTTGCTCTTTTTAGCTTTAAGAGCCATTGCAGAGGCTCTAGCACTAGAAGATCTAGTCTTAGGGCGAAAGAGAGGGGGCATTTCTATAGGTTTGGGGATTTAGGTAAAGAGGATTCACCAGTTTCTGGAAAAACCATTGGTTGCGCCATTTGGCCCGTTTTTCCAAACACTGGTGAAGCGGTTAGGGTTTCGGTTTCGATTTGAGAAAGAGGGATTTGGGGTTTTTCAGAGGTAGTAGGGGATGAGGGCTTAGATTTCGGAAGAGAAGGGCTTGGATCTTGGATTTGTGAAGGAATAAGGTTTTGGGATGGAGGTTCCATGGCGGTTGGTGGTATAGTGGAGGAAGACGATTCTCCATACAATAGGGCTCGAAGAAAATCGTCGCCACAGAGGGCGATAATCTTCTTCTTTGCCGATTCAAGGCTGTCGATTTTGGTCTTGGGAGAAGTGGGGACATCAGAGTTGGATGGGGAATCCATTGAAGAGGGATGAAGGTTTGAGGGTTTGGGTTCGGGAGAGAGAAAGCAGAAGTTGAGAGAGAGAGTGAAGGCAATTTGAGAAGAGCGTACCTTTTTGGTTTGACGGTTGGGCATAATAAAGAAATCCACTTCCATCATTAAGGAAGTTGTCAAATCACAAGATCTTCCTTTTCCTTCCTTTTGAGCACACTTTCCAATTTCAAAATATACTGCTAAGCCATAATCTTTTCCTCGCGCCAGAAATCGCCGTCACTGACCTTGAGCATGTCGGCGACTTCTACCACACAACTGCTTCTTTCGTATAGTCGTGACTTTAGTCCACACATGACTTTCTCTTTTAAGAACTTACTTGGTAATGGGTTTGCACAGGGAGTGCCAAAGAGAACCAAGTAAAAATATATTTTTGAGGATTATGATGATAAGTCTCCGTTAAATATAACAATAAAAGAGGGCTCATGGAGACTCTCAAACATGATAGGTCAGGGACAAGCTTTAGAATCAACTATCATTTGGGCTTATAGTGAGGGTTAGGATCATCAAGTTGATTCTTTTGGGCTGAAACAGAGAGCTCAAAAGGGTTGAACATACACTAAATGCAGTGAAAGTCATCGACAGTCAAATGTATGGGAATTCCTAAACATGATGTCTATCAAGTACGTTTAAGAATTACACTAAAAAAACATGATTTCAAAACATATGCAAAGCAATCAATTCTAGCCAATCATTGAGGGAAGTTATGTAGGGAAATAGATCATTGGAGAGAGATCATACCTAATTCCATGCGGAGTTGTTCAAAGGGTTCACGATTCAAGGCCTTTGTGAAGATGTCAGCTCTTTGATCATTTGTTCTACAGAATTCCATAGTGACCATGCCCTTCTCCACACAATCTCGAAGAAAGTGATGCCTTATTTCAATGTGTTTCGTCTTTGAATGTTGCACCGGATTCTTTGAGATGTTGATTGCACTAGTGTTGTCACATAGTATAGGCACTGACCCACACTGCACACCATAGTCACTGACTTGTTGCTTAATCCACAAGAGTTGTGAACAACATGCTGCAGCTGCAATATATTCTGCTTTCGCCGTTGATAGAGCCACTGAATTTTGTTTTCTAGAACCCCATGACACAAGACAAGGCCCAAGAAATTGAGCCATCCCTGAAGTGTTTTTTCTATCAACTCGATTTCCGGCAAAATCAGCATCTGTGTACCCGATAAGCTCAAAATCAAATCCTCTTGGATACCATAAACACAGATTGTCAGTTCCCTTAAGATAGCGTATGATTCTTTTGACAGCTTTCAAGTGGGACTCTCTTGGATCGGCTTGAAACCTAGCACATAGACAAACTCCAAGTACAATATCCGGTCTACTTGCAGTGAGGTAGAGCAATGATCCAATCATACCCCGATACATAGTAGCATTGACTTCTGGATCTTTGTCATCTTTCCCAAGTGAGGTAGTCGGTGACATGGGAGTATCAAATGGTTTAGCATTTTCCAGTCCGAACTTCTTAACACATTCTCTAAGATATTTCTATTGATGAACTCGAGTCCCATCCTCACTTTGAACAACTTGAAGTCCCAAGAAGAACTTAAGCTCGCCAACCATACTCATCTCGAATTCACTGGACATGAGGTCAGCGAACTTCTTCACTAGCTTATCATCTGTTGAACCAAAGATGATGTCATCGACATAGACTTGAACAACTAGTGTGTGACTTCCTTCTCTTAATAAGAACAGAGTCTTGTCAATTTTTCCTCTAACATATCCGTGTTGAAGCAAAAACTGAGACAAACGATCATACCAAGCACGCGGAGCTTGCTTCAATCCATAGAGTGCTTTGTCCAGTTTATAGACATGATCCGGGTGGGCGACATCTTCGAAACCCGGAGTCTGTTCAACATACACTTCTTCTTTTAGATATCCATTCAAGAATGCAGTCTTGACATCCATTTGTTGAAGCTTAAACCCATGATGAGCAGAATAGGCAATGAGCAATCGAATTGCCTCAAGACGAGCCACTGGTGCAAATGTCTCATCATAGTCAATGCCCTCCTGCTGATTGTATCCCTTGACTATCAGCCTTGCTTTATTTCTGACCACATTTCCTTCATCATCCAGTTTATTTCTGAACACCCATCGTGTTCCGATTACAGATCTTCCCTTTGGTCTAGGAACCAAATGCCAAACCTTATTTCTTTCAAACTGATGAAGTTCCTCTTGCATGGCATTGACCCAATCCGAATCTTTCAACGCTTGTTCAACATTCTTAGGCTCCAACATTGAGATGAAAGCATTGAAAGCAAAGAAATTGTTCAGAGAAGATCTAGTTTGCACACCTTTTGAGAAGTCAGTGAGTATGTTAGTGACAGGATGAGCACTTTTCTGTTGATAGTTTCTAATTTGTATCTCTGTGAGGTCGCCGACTTGAGTCTGAGTTGTCTTTTCTGAATCTTCTTCTGTGTTCTCCAAGCTTGAGCTTCTTTCAGGAGTTCTCTCATTATCAGACTCATTGTCGCTTGAATTTTGATTCTGACTTCTTCCCCCTGTATTGTCTGAGTCGGTGACTTATGTGTTGTCACTGACTGTTGATTCTTTAGAAGAAACAGGAAAAGGTTCGTATTGAACCAAAAAATACCCTTGATCACCATCATCAAGATATTCAATCATCGATCCTCCCATAGTATTTTCATCAAACACCACATGAACACTTTCTTCAATTCTTCTTGTCCTTTTATTGAACACTTTGTAGGCTTTGCTATGAGGAGAGTAACCTACAAAAGTGCCAACATCACTTCTTGGATCAAACTTTCCCAAACTGTCTTTGCCGTTGTTGTGAACATAGCATTTGCATCCAAAGGTGTGCAAGTGGGCAACACTGGGCTTAACTCCTCTAAGCAATTCATATGGAGTTTTTCCAAGAAGTGGACGAAGCATAGCTCTATTCATCACATAGCAAGATGCATTTATGGCTTCACCCCAAAAATTTCTTGGAAGACCACTCGAAATGAGCATGGACCGCGACATGTTTTCCAGGGCACGATTTTTCCTCTCCACAACACCATTTTGTTGAGGAGTTCTTGGGGCTGAGAAGTTGTGACTTATGCCATTTTTCTTGCAAAAGGACAGAAATTCAGAGTTATCGAATTCTGTTCCATGATCTGATCTGATTGATACAAGTGTAACTTCAAGCTTCTTCTCAACAACCTTCACCCATGCTTCAAACTCTTCAAAAACCTGATCTTTAGAAGATAGAAAAATAGTCCAAGTATACCGTGAAAAGTCATCGACAATGACAAAGATATATCTGTTTCCTCCACGACTTTGAACACGCATAGGACCACATAAATCAATATGAATAAGTTCCAAAGGTCTAGTGGTACTTACCTCCTTTTTGGATTTGAATGATGACTTTACTTGCTTACCTCTCACACAAGTTTCACAAACTTCATGCTTATTTGGAACAATCTTGGGTAGTCCTCTGACTAATTCTTGCTTATGAAGCTTATCAAGAAGTTGGAAACTTGCATGACCAAATCTCTTGTGCCAGAGGTCGGCGACATCTGTAACTGTTCTAAGACACAGTTTTTCTTCAGGCTCAAATCGGGGATCAACCTTATACAGATTATTTTCACATACCCCCTTCAGAAGAGTTTTGCCTGAACAGATTTCTTGTACCTGACATCCATTCTTATCAAACACAACTTGATATGTTCCATTAGCACAGATTTGAGAAACACTCAATAACTTGAAACTCAGATTGTCAACAAGATTCACATTGTCTATGGTTAACTTATTTGAGAATCTTACCATACCTATACCTGAAATACCACCTTTACTGTTGTTGCCGAAGGTAATTTTACCTCCCTTATATTCTTGAAGTGAGACAAAATCCCTGGAATCTCCCGACATATGAGTTGAGCAAGCACTATCAATGAACCATGGTTCTTGGACACCCACTTCAAGCTGTATTGAAACAATTAGTTCTTACGAACCCAGAGTAGTTTGACTCCTTTGGGTTTAGCAACGTAAACAGTCTTTGAGCAACATTTGTCACAATTAGCACGTACAGACTCTGAAGGACAGTCAATGACAGGAGATCTGTCATGATTAACATCCAGAGTCTATGACCTTGCATTTTCATCATCTCTTTCCTTCTTGTGACAATCATGTTGATAGTGACCAGGCTTGCCACAATACCAACATGTTCTGTGAGACTTTAGGGCAACATATTTACTATAGCCCGGATAGATAGGTTTGTTGTTGATGCGAGATTGAAAGTCAATTTGTGAGGGAGCCGAGTTCTGAACTTGTCTTTGCCATATGTTGTGCACCTTTTGATCAGGATACCATTGTTGCTTCCCTTTGTCAAGTTTAGCCACCACATGTGTAGAACAACTTGCATTGTCACTACACATAGGGGTTTTACCTTTAGATGCAAGGGGAGCAGCCTTGGTACCCTGAATGTTGGATGCACGAACAAAGCCAATTCCAGATCTATCTACCTCCTTCACAAACTTCTTTTTATAGTCATTTCTGACCTCTTGAGCCTTTTCAGCAACAAACTCATCCAACCATTTCTTTCTTTTGGTCTCATCTTCGATTTTAAACTTTTCTATCTCACTGGATAACTTGGCATTACCCAGTCTAAGCATGAGTCTTTCACCTTCTAAGTCAGTGACATGTTTTTCTAAGTCCTTGACTTGTTTTTGCAAGTCAGTGACTTGAATCTTAGATTCTAAGCATGACTCACAGGTTACTGACTTAGGAGATGAAGTCTTTTCAAGTTCAATTGCTTTAGAGGACCAGTGTTTGTTATCATCGAAGAGATTGGAGATAGTTTCTTCATTATCTTCCAACTTTTCTCTAACTCAGTTACCTGAGTTCCAAGCTTTTCAATGATAGCAACCAACTGTGCTCTAGATTTTTTAGACAAAAGAGAAGAGAGTTCAGAGTCATTACCTCTTGGGAAGACTTGTCTTCGATGGCCATGCAACATTTTCCTATTGCTGGCGCTATCTCATCATCGTCATCAGACATGTCCCAAGTTGCCATCATACTTTTACCTGTTTCTCCACTTTTTCTTTTAGGACAGTGTTTGGCAAGTGTCCTTTTCCTTGACATTAATAGCAAACAACATCCTTCATGTCCTTTCCTTCCTTGATTGATTCAGTAGCCTTCGAGGGAGCCTTGTTACGATTCCACAGTCTCTTCATGGCTTTAGAAATGAGAGCCACGTCCTCATCTAATCCATCAGTGTCATCGTCACCCTGAGCCAAATCAAAGGCTCTTTCAACCTTGTGAGCGATGTTCTTCACTTTCTCAGATTCGAGTCTTTCAACTCTTCGTTGCTGAATACCTCCAAACATGGTTAGTTGACCAATAAGGTCCTCCAAGGTTAGTGACTTGGTTTCCTTTTGAGTGAGAAGGGACGAAGCAATGTTGTCCCAACTTTTGTTCAATCCAGAGATCAACTTGTTGGTTTGCTTCCACTGAGGAAGCTCCTCTCCCAGAAATTCCAGTTGGTTGACAAGAGTTTGGAACCTCGAGTGGTAGTTACGAAGAGACTCACCCTTTCCTTGAAAAATATTTTCATATTCCCTTTCGAGACTTATGATCCTATCTTTCTTCACATCCTCATTCCCTTGATGAAGTCTTTTTAGAGCATCCCAAATTTCCTTCGCAGTCTTGTATCCAATGACCTTTTTGAGGTCACCGTCAGTGAGAGCATGATGGAGGACCTTTTTTTCTCTAGCATTCTTTTCGAGTTTTTTGAAATCAACATCATCGTACTCAGCAGTGGTTTTTTGTGTCTTTCCATCTTTTCCAAGAAAGGTTTCTGGACCTAACTCAATCACTTTCCACAGCTGACCGTCTAGAGAGCAGATGTGGGTTTTCATTTGTTCAACCCACCAGTCGTACTCTCCAACTTTGAGAATCGGAGGCTTCCAGCAGGAGTCATTCACCGAGGTGTTGGTGGACGCCATTTTCCTGCAGAGAAAGTACTAAAACACAATCTAGAGCCTTGGCTCTGATACCAATTGTAGGATCGTTAGTACTTAAGCGAGTCGGCGACTCCTACGAAGTCGTCGACTTTGAGTAATAATGCAGCGGAATAATCAAGCAGTAAAATAAACGTTACCAATGGTCTTTGACAAGCGATGTATAGTGGAAACTCTTCGTAAACCAACTAGTTTACTTAGAGAAAAACCACTCCCTTCCAAGTTTATCACTTGGTCGGATTTCAAGAGTCCTTAGACTCGCTCTATTGATTTCTTGAGTGATTACAAAGCTCTCCCGTGTACAAGAATGAATCCCACACCCTTGAACCATGCTCTACCTTTGCACTCACACTCTCAATCTCACGCTATGCCTAAGATCTCTTGACTCACCACTTGTACGAATCCCACGCACAAGCACCCACTTTCCTTCTTACACACGATATGAAGTTTTAGCACAAACGCACACTTAGCCTAAACAAAACGAGTTATTTAAACTAAGACAAGGAAGATCTCGTGTATATTATTTTCCATTCGATTAGGAAAATACTATACACTTAATCTTTTACAAATCTTTCCAAATAAACAATTATATGCATACTTAAATATTCTAGGAGAATCTTGATTATCTTCATCTTGATTTTAGCACTCTTTTGATGATCTTCTCCTAAAATACAACACACAACTGTCTTCAATTCAGACGCACAAGATCTGTGCGCTCCTTCCTTAAATAGATTGTTCAGCCAGCTGTTTAATGTCAGTGACTTTGTCAAGTCGCCGACTCGACTTGCAAACATAGGGTCACTGACTCTGGAACCATCAAAACTCAATATTCCATCTTCTAACCTGGACAATTATGGACCGAGTCATCATGGCAAACTTGATTCTATAGAATTTAACATGACCATAACTGTTGATATGATGGACATCTGCTCCCACTGTACATCCTAGAGCAACTTTGAAAATATTAATTTGAGTGCAAGCTATTTAGATATCTTCGGTGAACTAATGAACCCAAGAATTTAAATTGTTGTGCAAGACTTCAAGCAAAATAAAATGTCACAAAAAAAAAAAAAAATAAAGAATCCTGACAACCTAAAAATGCAAGAGGATGTGAAAGCCAGCAGAAATCTATCAAATACCAATCAAAATATATACTACGATTCTGCATTCACCCTACTGAAAAGAAGTGCTTGCACAAAAGGCGAGCAAACTTTCATATCTCACCCCATGGCAAATTAGCACTGTGAAGTATGAATCATTAAAAAAGATCAATCACAGATAAAATTTTCAACGCCGTTGATCTCATCAAGCATAACCACTATTCTAAGCATTGACATACATAATCCAATGGTACACTGTATATTTATTAAAAAAAATTAAAAGACGATGCAAAGTTTGACTTTGAAGAAATAACTAGTTGAAGTCCTGTGATATTCACGAGATAATTTTACTAAAAAACTATACAATTCTACGATATTAATTTTAAATACTAAATATATTTATATAATATCACAAAAAATTATGCAATAGACAAATTATTATTTTTAGATTGTACTCCATATTTTAATTGAAAATATTTTTAAATATTTTTTCATTATTTGTGGAGATCTTGTCCAAATTTAGATTGAAATTATTAAAATATTGATTTTTATTTTTATTGAATATTTTCTAATAATATTTTCTTATTTTTTAGACACTAATATGTATAAAATACTTGGTTTTTTTTATAAAGATAGTAATAATTAGGATAGGTTATCTACAAAGCATAATATAATTCATTAAAATATTTTTTTGAAGTTAATTTATTAAAATTATATATTAGGGTTCTTATCTTTAACTCTATAATAATAAGAATGTTTTTAGATATGAAAAATAAAATATAAAAATTAGTATAGAAGAGAACATTGTCCTTAATTTAAGAGATAAAATATAGAGAAAATTATCTATGTATTATTTTGTAAAATTCAATCCATCTATAAAGTTGTTTTCCACACTAAATTTACATAACGAAAAAATAAAATTTAATTTTTTTATCAAACTTTGATTTAAGAAATATAAATGCATAAAAAGATAAAGAAAATCTAATTTTGTTAATTAAAATTCGAATTTTTTTTGACATTTACATATAATCTTAGTCATCACTCATCAACATATATATTTTTTTATTAAATAAAAATATATCAACATAACAAATTATATTATTTAAAACTATATCATTATATAGATATAAATTTTATACTTGGAGCTCAAGTCTTGTTAAAAGATAAACAAAAATATATTAAGACCCTAAATCTTGTTAAGAGATAAAAATATTTAATTAATATAGAAAATATCATCTCATAGAAATTTATTTATATAAAAATTATATAAATATGTTATCTATTGCAGTAAACTAATACATAGTCCATAGATAGAAAATTATATACAAGAAAAATTATATAAACATGTTATCTATTTAGTATATATAGCAAGAATATTATAAGTTGCTACAACCGTTTATTAAAATATAATTTCACATTAATTTATTCAAAAATGCCACGTGGCGCAAATTTTACAATAGACTTGGGTTCTGCTTTATAATGTATTAGGGTAGATACAATTGGATTCAAGATAGAAGAGAAAACTCACAGGAGAAGTGATACGCTACAATTAGATTATGTTGGGATTATTAGTTATATTTGTTACCATTTAGAATATTATTTGTTTCCTTTTATTTAAGGCTATAATTTTTATATTTTAGTAAGGATAATATTTTAGCATTATGTTTTCCCTTATTAATTAGATTAGGGTTTAGGGGTAGACTTAGTATAAATACACTCCTGATGTTATATTTTTCATTATCCAAAAAATAAACTTTATTTCCCTAATTCTTATCTTCTCCTTCTCAACCCTCGACTGTCTCGTCTATCTCTCCCTCAGCCGCAAGGCCTTCACCCTTCTTGTATCAATTCGTATTGCTCTTGTACAAGCCTACCCTGCTTGTATCAACTGGTGCTTTCATTATTGAACACCGGAATTACCATGTCCAAAGACGCGGATCTCAGGAATATCCGGGAACTCCTCCCAAATCTGACGTTGGAGATCCGTCAATCTTGTCGGGAACAAGAGGTTCAACGTCGTCGGATAGATCAACTTTTTTCTATCCTGAAAATTCTTTTTGACAATGCGAACGACCCGCCGCTACACCCTAACCCCGCGACCGCGGCACATGTCCACGCACCCGCGGCCCCTGTCCCGACGCCCGCGGCCCCCCAGCCCGCGCCCGCGGCCAGCCTCCCGGTACCTGCGGCCAGCGAACCCGCGCCCGTGGACATTCCTACGGCGCCTGCGGTTTCATCCATTGTGACCGTCGAGTGGCCAGTCTTCGTGCCTACTGCAGATGTTTTGGCCCCGACAACTTCTTTTTCCGAGTCCGAATCCACAAAGGGAGATCTGAGTCAACTCGGTATCAAAGGAAGGTCCTTGCAGATCTGCTTTGATTTGTTTGTCCGTCAACCGTTCGGTGTAAGCAGGGCAAACGTCCGTCAAAATATTAAGTGTAGGACCTATGTTGCGGAACAATTTGAGTTTCGGATGCTGATTCACATTGTGCTACATGTTCAATGGGACCCTAGCGGATTAAGCTCCAAGATCCGTTAAATGAGTCTCTTCCTGATTTCCGAGTTGAGGACAAGTCGATTCTCAACGGGGGAGAATTGATACGCTACAATTAGATTATGTTGGGATTATTAGTTATATTTGTTACGATTTAGAATATTATTTGTTTCCTTTTATTTAAGGCTATAATTTTATATTTTAGTAAGGATAATATTTTAGCATTATGTTTTCCCTTATTAATTAGATTAGGGTTTAGGGGTAGACTTAGTATAAATACTCTCCTGATGTTATATTTTTTATTATCCAAAAAATAAACATTATTTCTCTAATTCTTATCTTCTCCTTCTCAACCCTCGACTGTCTCGTTTATCTCTCCCTCAGCAGCAAGGCCTTCACCCTTCTTCTATCAATTCGTATTGCTCTTGTATAAGCCTATCCTGTTTGTATCAAGAAGCAATGGACAAGACTGCCATTAGTCAAAACATGATTGAATTCGACCACGGGTTCGGATCTACAAGACGCGTAATCGTAAGGGCTCCAGCTTTGACGCTGCTACCGTTGATATACACACCAATTATATACATTGGTGTATATTAAATTATATACATTGGGGTGTATATAATATATTCTAAATACATATTATACAAAAAAAAATATAAAAATATTAAACCTTAGACATTGTTGGGTCGATCAAAAACTTATCTTTTTTTGTATTTTTTTTGTCTACGGGCTAGTGTGTAAAAAGGCCCAAGTTCATTAATCGGTTCTTTTTTTTTTTAGGAAAGTTCGTTCATATGATAAACAAACATCAGAAGGACAGAGAGAAATGACGGAATAAAGAAGTACCCTATTCTATTCTCTCTCCCTCTCACCCCTCTCCTGCTCCTCTTTCCACCATAGCCAGCCCATCCGACCACCAGCAAAACTCTTCCACGCCGGCCGACCACCACCTTTCTTGTTGCATCTGTTGGGACGGTGTTGGGACCTCTGGTTTTAAACATCGGAACAACGATACCATTCTCCAGTTTTGATAATGACAAACACCATATGGGAACTAATGTGCTTTGTCCAAGTATTTCTAAGGAACACAGGTCCAGCAAAGAAAGTTCCCATGCCATGGGAACTCCCATGAGTGGCTAAGAAACACAAGCATACACGCTGAAGAGTTTCTCTCAAAGGAACTCTGAAGAAGACAGTTCCCATCACATGGGAACTCACATGTGAAGACAAAGACCGTTCTGCGCAAATCGCGGGATCCTGTCTTGGACAAAACGAAGGAACAGTCTGATGAGCAAACTGTCACGAGTGATCCAACAGTTCGATTGATTCAAGAAGTTGACCTAGTTCAAATCGAAGTCACATGTGAAGATTGTACACTTGGGCTACAAGCAAAGGGCATTTCGGACAACATGAAATATGCGATTGAAGCCCAAGTACAACCGAGTATAAAGCAAAATGAATAGTGCTAGGTTCAAGCACTTCTCCCTGAACTCACATATATTCCCAGAGAAAGAAAGAAAGAAAGAAGAGAAGTCCCCGGCGGCGAGTGTCCGATCTCGACGACGGTGAAGCTAAAGTTCCCAAGAGCAAGGGAACTGAATTGTCAGTAGAGTTGTTCTCTTAGGAACTCAGTTGAGAAGATTCACTAGTGTTACTAGATTTAGGTAGAAATCATAGGAAAAGAGAAGTTTAAATCTGGCTATTTGTAACTAAGGAACAAACAATAAATACAAGTAAGTCATTCAAAATCCTCCAAGCAGAGGTAGAGGTTTACCCACACAACTAGTTGGTTGTCGTGGGGTTCCTCTATAAGGGAACTATGTTCTTTCAACTTTTAATATTTGCGATATTGTCTCTTCTGCTGCCTTGGGAACAGCTTAACAGCTAGTTCCCAAGCTCTCGCTAACTAGCTACGATCCAACAATTGGTATTAGAGCAAGGTTGCTCTAGATTTGTGTTAGCATCGCAGGTTTCAAAATGGCTCACGAACTCACCCAAGTCGGTCACAACAACAGCAAGCCACCAAGGCTCATCACTGGTAGATTCGAAAGTTGGCAACGCGACATGAAGAATTGGATGCGTAGCCAGGACTACCAAGCTTGGTGCGTTATAGAGAAAGGGAACTTTAAAATTTATCCAGCTATTGAGAATGACCTCACCAAATGGGAACCAAATGAGTACAAGTGCATGGAGGCCAACTTCAAGGCCATACAGTATCTCAAGAATGCTATGACGGTGCAAGATTGCGACAGGGTGGCAAACCTAGACACAACCAAGGAAGTGTGGGAAGCCATTCAACAAATGCATATTGGGAACTCAGACCTCCGAGAAGATCTTCAAATGAATGCGAGGAGGGAGTTCTTCAACTTCCAAATGGAAATGGGAGAGTCCATTGATAGTTACCAATCCCGTTTCGAGGGACTTTGCACCAAGATGGCTTGTCTTGGGATCACTAAAGAGGAAATCACTGACAAAATGAAAGTTCAACAACTCTTCAACGGGTTGACTAGAGAGTGGGCAAATGAGAGAACAATGTTCAAAGAGAACCTTGAAAACAGAACTCTTATGCTCCACCAGGTCTTTGGAAAACTGGTGGGACATGAGAAAAGAAAGATAGATGACAAGAAGCAAAAGAGGACACACCAAGGGATTGCCCTCAAACTTGAAAAGATGCTCAAGTCAGTTCAAGAGCAACACGAAGAATCAGAAGAAGAAGAAGAAGATGAGGAACTAGTCCTCGTAATAAAGGCCCTTCGATCCTTTTACAAAGGAAAGTTCAAGAAGGGAAATGGGAACTCACAGAAAGGACAAAGTTCCCAAAGAAAACCTGTTGAGAAGGACCTCTCGGACGTCACATGCTACAAGTGCTACAAAAAGGGACACTTCGCGAAGGAGTGTCCACTGGGAACTAACGACCGTAAGCAAGGGAAGAAGGCCTACATCGCCACCTGGGACGATGACGAGGAAGAAGATCCTGATTCTTGGGCATCCCCCGACATGTGTGCAATGGCCATAGGAGACACCACTGGGGAACAACCCAGTGAGGTAACTACTGAATCCGTTCTTGCTTCCTTGAAGTCTTGAACAATTATGAAAAACCTGAGTTGCTAAAAATTCTTTCAAGCCTTGTCAAAGATAACATTAAATTACAAAAGAAGTTGGAAAAATCGGAGCACACCAATGCTGAACTAGTTGGTCTTGAGCCATGTCCCAACTGTGTGTCCCTTATTGAAAAACTTCAGTCCTATGTGTCTCACATCGTAGATCTTCAAAATGAGCTTAAAACTCTATAGAGTGATGAGAACACCCTTCTACAAAACCTAAGTAATACAAATAGGAACCCTGAAGCCTCTAGTTCCTAAACCAAGTTTGTCCCTGCCAGACACGGAATAGGGTATGAGTGAGAGAGCCCTAAGAAAGGAAAGTCCCCTTTGAGTGAAAAAGAGATCAACGAGTGTAGGGCCTTAGAGCTTCAGTGTGAGAAACAGAAAAATGCACACCTAGAAGAGAAAATCCGTGTCTTGGAGAGTGGAGTGAATGGAGAAGTAGACTATTACAATGGGAACACTGGACATAAGTTGTATGTTCAAATAGCTAAGGGAAATAGGTCTAGGGTGTACAACAAAGAAACTATGGATAGGAACATGATACGGAAACCCCATCCTAAGTACTACCTAGGAGAATACTATAAGACCTGCTGGAACTGTGGTGCTCATGGGCACTACAAGGAAACCTGTCCCAAAGCTAAGGCCCAAACCCAGATAAACCACGAGTAATGAAACAGGCAGAATCAACAAGCCAACAAATCTGCTAGAGTTCCCACAAAAAGGATCAACCATAGGAACTTTGCTTATAACAAGTACTCTCGCGATATTAACATTGTTGATTATGTGTTATTTGAGACTGTCTTCCCTTGCAAGGGACTAGGCAAGAGTCATCATGCTTGGGTCCTCAAAAACTAACTTTTCTTGTAGGTGGCAGTGAGGGGGAACAACACATGGGTCATTGATAGTGGATGTTCTAACCACATGACTGGAAACAAAGACTACCTCACCTCACTCCACCCAAAGGCCGAAGGAGGTCATGTGTCCTTTGGCAACAAGAATAAAGGGGAAATCATAGGAACAATGGAAGTACTACTCAACAAATCAATCAAAATCGGCAACGTTAACTTGGTAAAGGACCTGGGATTCAATCTTTTGAGCATTTCCCAGATATGTGATCAAGGGAACAACATCGTCACATTTGATTCAAGGTAATGTCTAGTGATCAACAAGAAAACTAACAAAATAATCCTGAAGGGAAGAAGGTCCAACAACATCTATGTGGTGGACACACACTTTGAGCCACCAAGAAAATTGTGCCTAGCTAGCTCTGTTGATGAAACGGAACTCTGGCACAAGAGACTGGGTCATGCAGGCATTAGTCAGATCCTAAAGCTTTATCTACAAGATCTGGTCATTGGCCTTCCTCGAATAAACATCGAAGGTGCCAAGATGTGTGAAGCTTGTGTTCGTGGCAAACAAACCAGAAGCTCCTTCAAACCAAAAAAGGTAGTCAGTACAACAAGGCCCTTGGAGCTAATTCACATGGATCTTTGTGGTCCCATGGACACCGAAAGCTTCGGAGGAAAGAGGTACATGTATGTTTTAATTGGTGATTTTTCAAGGTTTACATGTGTTCTTTTCTTGAGATCAAAATCAGATACCTTCAAAGAATTTGAGACTCTAATCAAGAGGATGAAAGTTAGCATGGGAATCAAGCTCAAGGCACTCAGATCTGACCATGGGACTGAGTTCGAAAACTCAGAGTTCCTAAGGTACTGTGCCAAAAATGGTGTATCCCACAACTTTTCGTCCCCTCGCACTCCTCAACAAAATGGCGTGGTGGAAAGGAAAAACAGAACCTTGGAAGACATGGCAAGGACCATGATGCTAGAGAGTGGAGTTCCTCCAAGTTTCTGGGCCGAAGCCATCTCCACAGCTACTTACATCCTGAATCGAGCCATGACAAGGCCCATGATAAAAAAGACATCCTACGAGTTGATCAAAGGAAGAAAGCCCAACATCTCTCACCTAAGGACCTTTTGATGCAAATGCTTCGTTCACAACAATGGGAAAGACAACCTCGGCAAATTTGACCAGAGAAGTGACGAGGGGATCTTTGTAGGGTACTCCTCCCAAAGCAAGGCGTACAGGGTCTATAACAAGAGAACCAAGAAGATAGAGGAAAGCATTCATGTCATCTTCAACGAAAAATTTGTGAAGGTGGAAACAGAGACCCAAGGAAAGGGAACTCTGTTTAAGTTGGTCAGACAAGAAAAAGAAGACGACGAGGATGAACCAAGAAAGAGAGATGAAGACTATCCAAGTGGGAATAATGCCCCACAATCAGGGAACAACGAAGGAGATTATAACTCCACATATCAAAGCTCCTTTGAAGTTCCCTCCTCAACAGAAGCACCACAAGATGCAATGAACTCTCTTGTTCCCCAAAATGAAAATGTACCAGAATCCAATGTTCAGGGGGAACGAGGGAACCCTGAAGAGAATCCTGACGAGAGTTTCAGCGAAGAAGTGGAGCATAACTGTTCCCCTAAAGAAAAGGAGGCTCATGATACAGATGAAGAGACAAGGGAACAAGTTGATGTCTCACATATCCGAACCAGGAACTACCATCGGAAGAGGGATCACCCCATAGATAACATCATCACTCCCTATGACAAAGGTGTACAGACTCGTTCCTCCCTCAATAAATTTTGTGCTTTTAATGCCTTCGTCTCATTGGTGGAACCAAAGAACATCAAAGAAGCTCTAAAAGACCCAAACTGGATCCAATTTATGCAAGAGGAACTCCATAAATTCGAGAGGAACAAAGTGTGGAGGCTAGTTCCCAGACCCAAGAACAAGAACATCATAGGAACTCGATGGGTCTTTAGAAACAAGCTTGATGATACTGGGGTTGTAGCAAGGAACAAGGCAGGACTGGTTGCACAAGGGTACAGGCAAGAGGAGGGAATTGACTACGATGAGACATTCACGCCAGTTGCACAAATCGAGGCAATACGTCTCCTCATAGCCTATGCAGCTCACAAAGGATTCAAACTGTACCAGATGGATGTGAAGACGGCCTTTCTCAATGGGCGCCTCAAAGAAGAAGTATACGTAGCTCAACCCCCAGGATTCGAAGATGAGAAGCTACCCAACCACGTCTACTTCCTGGAGAGGGCCCTCTACGGACTCAAACAAGCTCCCCGAGCATGGTATGACAGGTTCTCTCAATTCCTTTTCTCTCATGGATATCTTCGAGGTTCCATAGACAAAACCTTGTTCCTAAAGAAAGAATCTAAGGATATTTTGATTGTACAAGTATATGTTGATGATATTGTTTTTGGAGCAACTAACGAAACTCTTGTAGAGAAATTTAAGAACCTCATGAGCAGTGAGTTTGAGATGAGTCTCATAGGGGAACTCACGTTCTTCTTGGGACTCCAAATATCTCAAACAAAGGAGGGAACGAGGATTCAGCAACAGAAATACATCCGAGAAATGCTGGTAAAGTACGGGATGGACCACTCAAGGCCCATCGACACTCCCATCTCACCAAACTCAAGGCTCAACGCCGATGAAATAGGGGTAAGTATCGATCAAAGGAACTTCAGAGGTATGATTGGCTCTCTCCTATATTTAACTGCTAGTAGGTTTGATATTATGTTCTCAGTGTGCTTATGTGCACGTTTTCAAGCTAACCCCAAAGAATCACACCTGAAAGAGGTGAAGAGGATTTTCAGTTCCCTTGAGCTCATTACTTATACAGATGCAGATTTCGCTGGGCACCTTGTTGATAGAAAGAGCACATCGGGAATGGTCCAGTTCCTTGGGTCATGCTTAGTCTCATGGGGATCCAAGAAGCAAAATTCAGTGGCACTCTCCATAGCTGAAGCAGAATACGTGGGTGCCGCATCATGTTGTTCCCAAGTGTTATGGCTCAAGTCCCAACTTCAGGATTACGGTATGTCTTTTGGCCCAGTTCCCATACTCTTTGATAATACTAGTGCCATTAACATTTCCAAAAATCTTGTACATCACTCTAGGACTAAGCACTTAGACATTAGGCATCATTTTCTACGTGACAATGTTGAAAATGGGAACATCTCTATGCAACACTGCAGAACGGAAGAGCAAATTGCGGACATTCTCACTAAAGCTTTGGACAGACGTCCCTACCAGCGTTTTCGAATGCTTCTAGGGATGATAACTCTAAACTAAGCAAGTCCCTGTTTGTCTCTCCCTCGATGCTTGACTAGTCTAACTAGAAATGCAAGATAGGGAACTATAGGACTCATTGCTTTCATTTTGCCATATTACTAGTCTAGAGCTTCATATGTACAGAGGAACATCATTTCTTTTTGGCCCAAAATGATCAACCAGAGTTCCCTTTAACCCTCTCCACAAGCCACTATGACGGTTGATCATAAAACCAACCCTAAGCCAAGGGCCAGACAAACGCTTCTCATGAGCCAAACTCTTCATCCCCTTATCGAGTTGTAATTGTCTGGTTCCTTTCTGAGTTCCCTAGCCTCACAGAGAAAATTGAGTGTGAGTTCCCCTAACCTCTCCACTCAATACGACCTTTTCGAAAGATCATGGGAACTGGTGGGCACAAGCAAGGGAACACTGATAAATCTGAAAAATGAAACGTCACTTGGGAAACGGGAAATTGTGTCAGAATTCGAAGCATTATGGGTCAAACGTTTTAAATTCTCAAAGTGACTTCCCTTGGGAGAAAGCGACGCGTGTCAGAGGCGTGCTACGGAAGTTAAAACGCTCCTCCGCATTCATTGGCCAACGGTTATCGAGGTTTTTCTAACTTCCCTTTCTACCCTCGCCTCTCTCTCACATAAAAGCCCTATTTTGCTATTTTTGGGCTTCTTCTTCCTCATTATTCCCTGTAACCCTTTCTCTCTGCAACTTCTCTTCCTCCCTCTTTCGAGAAAACGTCCAAAAATCATCTCTTCCTAAAACTCCCCATGGCTCCAGCCCACACTTTCGAACAAATTCGTGAGTGGATACACAAAAACCCTAAAATCCTCTTTCTTTCCATGATGAAAGTCATCGAGAAAGAGCAAGTCCTGCTCTTCGCGACGTCCTCATCGAGGGACTCTACAACTACGTTAGTCCTTTCCTTCCTCCTCCTCCTCCGGCAGAGCAAACACTCGCAATGCCTTCCTCCACCACCACTTCCACTCAACCTCTTCCATCTCCTCATCCAATCACCGACGTCTCCTCCGGAACTGTTATCGTTGACAGTTTCGGATCTGAACCACCCTCAAAACATGAAAAACCAAAACCCTCCAAATCCAAACACTCTCACAAACCTAAACACACTTCCTCCAAACGCAAACACTCCCAGATCTCTTCTCCTTCCCATTACTTGGAACCCAAGAAGAAATCTCTCCTCAACATGGAGGAAGTCCTTAACCTCTCAAAACCCGACGCTTATGCCGTCGTCGACCCATCTAAAGTCGCAAAGCTCTTTCGACCACCCTCTTCCATCCCCTCCACAACTAACCCTAAACCTCTCTCTGAGACCTCTGGTCCCAGGGATTCCACAATCTCCTCCTCCTCTCTTCCCATGGTTGAGGGAACTTCTAACCCTCTTCACACACAGAAGACTCCCCCTCCACCTACCTCCCCCACTACCAAATCTCCCTCTCAAAATCCAAATGCTGCCTCTGGGAACTCCAGTCCCAAGGCTCTCAACACCACTCCTCCTCCTCCTCCAACCTCAAAGGTGTCAACTCCACCCACCTCACCACTCCACCCATCTTCTTTACCACACTCTCCCTCCACCGTAAAACTCCCTTCCTCCTCTCTGGCCAAGACAACCGTCGACCTCGATTCGGACAAGGATGATCTCCCTATCGGAGTCATTGCTCACAAAAAGGCTAAGGAGCAGCCGCCCATCATCATGGGAACTGCTGAACAGGAGGTCCAACTCAAAGACCTTGAGGCAGAATTCAGAGACGCCCTAACACGGCCTCCCGAAGGGCATGGGAGCAAGGCCCAAGAACAAGGGACCCCAGCACCGTCTGATGGTGCAGGGCAAAGCAACCGTCATCCGGAAGATGACGAGGAGGAAATCGGCTTGACCACGGCGAGGCTGATACTGAGAAAGGGCCTGCCATCATTGCAACTCTAGGACACCAATTGGTGGTGTTGGAAGGAGCTCCAGAGGAAAGGAACCCTCCTCTGATGATTGAAGCGGCTGCTTCCCCCCAGCTGAAAAGAACGACTGCCGTCTCCAGGGGGAACAAGAACAAGAAGGGGAAGGGAACTGCTCCCAAGAAGGTTCATGTCTCTGAGCAACGCAAACTCTTTCCCCCTCTCATCCTCTCCAAGCAACAACTCCAAGAACAAGGGCTCGGACAACTGTGGGACTTGATCAAAGCCCAAGGATGGGAACACATCTGTGATGAGGTTGTGAGTGTGGATCCCTCTCAGGTGCGTCTCTTCTACAATAACTTCGCCGTCCAAGACAAGGGCACCAAGGGAACTCTCTCCCTCAATGGCGATGACTTCATCTTCACAACCTCCACCATCCGCCTTCAACTACAGGTCCCTGTCCAGGGCCTCAAGGAATTGCCCGCCAAGAACTGGGGCGACTACAATAGCGAGGTGATCTACAATACAATCTATGAGGGTCGTGTTCCCACGACTGGAACATCGACCCATCATTTGTCTCTCATCGACAAATTGGCCCACCAGTTCATCATAAATGTGGTGATCCCTCGACAAGAGAAGCGCCTCCACATCAACATTCCTGACGCCATTCTCCTCTATCACTTCCTCTTGAAGAAGCCCATCAATCTCCCATGAATCATTCTAGGGCACATGGAGAAGTGCATGGCCTCTAAGTCTCATTCCCTTCCGTACGCAGGCCTGATCAAGAAACTCATGCTCAGAGAGGGCCTCTACGACTCCTCCAAGGAAGAAGTGACCATAGGCCGGCAACTGGACATCTATGTGGTCCAAAAGATGCGTCACTCCGAGCCAGTTGAGGACCAAGGGACCCTTCCCTCTGGCAATGACCAAGAGGTTAGGAACACACAAGTGTTGGTGCACATTGCCAACACTCTGGATAGGATGGAAGGGAACCAAGAAAAGATCATCCATGCCTTGAACAGATTGAGTGAACTCCTGCTCCCTCGAAGCCCATGATCTCCCCTTCTCTTCCCCTTATCCTTACTATTCCCACAAAAATGTTATTGTGCTCCCATGTACATATTTTTGCTTAAGTAATGAAATGATTTTTAGTATGATTGCGTGTTCCTTTCCTTCTTATTTATGTGTTATTTGTTTTCAATGATGTCAAAAGGGGGAAAGACAAAAAATGCGAGATGAGCTAAGTTGAAAAGATATCACAGAATATGCCTAAGCTAAGGGGGAACAATTGCATAAAAAGCTAAGTACGAACTCAGTGTTTCACAAGAAGTGGCTCCCTAGGAACTTACTGAGGAACTCATCTGCATATCATGCTTTGAAATACTTGCTTATTTTTGTGATGGGTTTGTCATCATTAAAAAGGGGGAAATTATTGGGACGGTGTTGGGACCTCTGGTTCTAAACAACGGAACAACGATACCATTCTCCAGTTTTGATAATGACAAACACCATATGGGAACTAATGTGCTTTGTCCAAGTATTTCTAAGGAACACAGGTCCAGCAAAGAAAGTTCTCATGCCATGGGAACTCCCATGAGTGGCTAAGAAACACAAGCATACACGCTGAAGAGTTTCTCTCAAAGGAACTCTGAAGAAGACAGTTCCCATCACATGGTCAGCGCAAATCATGGGATCCTGTCTTGAATAGAACGAAGGAACAGTCTAATGAGCAGACTGTCACAAGTGATCCAACGGTTCGATTGATTCAAGAAGTTGACCTAGTTCAAATCGAAGTCACATGTGAAGATTGTACACTTGGGCTGGAAGCAAAGGCATTTCGGACAACATGAAAGATGGGATTGAAGCCCAAAGTACAACCGAGTATAAAGCAAAATGAATAGTGCTAGGTTCAAGCACTTCTCCCCGAACTCACATATACTCCCAGAGAAAGAAAGAAAGAAGAAGAGAAGTCCCCGGTGGCGAGTGTCCGATCTCGACGACAGTGAAGCTAAAGTTCCCAAGAGCAAGGGAACTGAATTGTCAAGGTGTAAGGTTTGACTTTCTTGTTTTTAGTTGAGTTGTTCGCTTAGGAACTCAGTTGAGAAGATTCACTAGTGTTACTAGAGTTAGGTAGAACTCATAGTAATAGAGAAGTTTGAATCTGGTTGTTTGTAACTAAGGAACAAGCAATAAATACAAGTAAGTCATTCAAAATCCTCCAAGCGGAGGTAGAGGTTTACCCACACAACTAGTTGGTTATCGTGGGGTTCCTCTATAAGGGAACATTGTTCTTTCAGCTTTTAATACTTGCGATATTGTCTCTTTCGCTGCCTTGGGAACAGCTTAACAGCCAGTTCCCAAGCTCTCGCTAACCAGTTACGATCCAACAACATTTGTTTTTTCTCCTGCCTGCTTCACACTAGTCGCACGAGATGACTCCTCTGCTTCACACTAGCGAGTCAGCCCGTGAAATTTCGGTGGTCTACTCCAACCACAACATCACCGCACGACGCCCTCTCTGGCTCACCAACTCAAATACTGAGCCTGATCGCCATCACCACCACTCGAACCAACCTGCTGCACCGCCCGCCGCCCAGTCTGGCCTGGAACCGACCTGCACAGTTGCGCATCAACTGGAACCGCGCAGCCCTCACGCTTGCTCCTCTCTGGTCATCTTTGATGCATCGCAAGTCCGTCAACACCGCTTAACCACACCAGCGCGAGTGCACTTCCCAGACACTGGCTGCTTCTGCCAGCCGCTTCTGCACTCGCCAGTGAAACCACCAGACTCAGACCTCGCTGCCCACATGCTCTGAATTGCTGAATTGATCATTCGTAAAGTGAGGTATGCTCCTTTCTCTGCTCAATCTTTTCCCAAAGTTGTCGCTCCTATGCTGAATTAGTGAATTAGAGACCGGATGTTGTTCGTGTTGTGAATTCCTTTCTTGGAAGAATGAATTTAGTTTAATCACTTTTAAGCTGAAATCAAAAGTGAATTAGTGACTATGTTGCTGAATTAGAGTTTGGATGAGCCTTGTGTTTTCATTAATTTTGTGCTTGGTTTGAATATTGAGCCTGCTTTGTTTTCACTCTAAGCCTGATTTGTATGTTGTTGAATTATTTATAGTTGAGAGTGGCTATTGTGATGTACTTGAATTTGATGTGTGGGCTAATCGGTTGCTGAATTAGTTTGTCTTTAGAAGTTCATAGTGATGTGATATGGTATTGTGCTGAATTTGTATTTGTAGTTGAGTGTGGGTTTTGAGTCCTGTGTTGCTGAATTTAGGTGGATTGATTGAATTGTCGAAGGAGGAGGAGGTTAGATTGGCAGTCCCTTCGATCGCCGGAAAGACGCCGTTAGCAGACAATTATGACTCGCGCTCGTTGGCGTCCGCTGTCACGAAGAATGAGGAGTGTTCTGATGGTTAGTTTGAACTTCGTGTATGTTTATATCCTGTATAATAATCTTCAGTTTCCAATTCGATGAAAGTATATACCTTTGGAATTGGGAGTTTAGTTGAGAACATACAGTACTGTTGACATGCCGAATTTGGATCCTTTTTTGTTAGTATTGCATGTGATTATGCATGTTAAAAGTGTGATAATGCATGTATGGTGATTCAAAATATTAAGGATGCTCACTGCTTAACAATTGCCCTTAAGAGTAGTGATAAGTTGTCTCTATTTACTCTAGATGATTATATACAAGTTGTTGATGTTGATAAATGTATTTATTGCAGAGTCCGACAAAAACAATGTAGACTCAGATATATATGGTTCTAAAGGCGATGACACATCTTGGATCTCTTGGTTTTGCAATCTACGAGGGAATGAGTTTTTCTGTTAAGTTGATGATGACTACATTGAAGATGATTTCAACTTGTGCAGCTTAAGCATCCAAGTTCCATATTATGAATATGCAATTGACCTAATTTTGGATGTTGAATCCTCTAATAGTAAGTATTTTCTTAACATTTCTGTATTGTGCAAGGACCTGAAACACTCATTTAAGAATCTTATGCCTTTTTTCTTTCGGTTTAAATTTTCTTATGTTTTACATTGTTTTTTGAAATTCATGTTTTACATTTGAGGCATAGGGAGTAACCCACTCTGCTTTTGTGGAATTTTTAACAAGCTGAATATGATCCAATTTTAAATTATTCTTTTGTTAATATGATCCAATTTTGAATGATCTGATTGTTTACTATTATAATTATTTTGTATCCATAGTCCTTAGAAGTTAGAATAGTTGTTTTTTTGGTGAGGACCAATAAAGGAATGATTTTCCCTGTCTATTGACGATCTTGCAGGATGAATTTCCTCTTTTAAAGAGGATGGATGATGCATGCAGTTAAATTCTTGGATTCGTGGATGCCATGTCAAATGAGCAACCTGATGCTCCAAAATATTTGAAATAATTAATAGGTACTCTTGTTGAGAGTTTGGTTAAAATGAAACGGACTTTTATCCTGAAACGAACTCTTATCTTGAAACCAATGCACTTTTTCTATTTCATACTGCACTTTTCTTACTTTAGAGTGCACTTTTTCGCATTTGCACTTTTCGTGCATTTCTTCGTATTACACTTTTTGTATTTTATAATGCACTTTTGTATAAAAAGTGCACTACTAACTAGGAAAAGTGGCATTCGTTTTACTGTTGTTGATCACTTGATCCTCCTTGCTCTTGTCAAGTTGGCCCTTTGGATCATTATGGCGGTGACAATTCTGCCATTTAGAAATTGTACATGTTTTCATTGGTTGTGCCTTTTCATATATTGTATCAAGTATGTGAATAGAGATTGAACTGGAATAGTTTTTCGGATGACGATAACTAATACAGTATTAATTTAGTTTATTTTGGGCATATTGGATTGGTTTGGGTTTTCTGAGTTCTAGCTTATATTACCACAAAAGAAATAGAAAAAACGTGATTTGAAAGGCTGCAAAACATGCGTTTTCTAATATCATCAAGGGATCATGCGGGTTCTTGGAGACAATTCTTTACCTTTCAACCATGACTATCCAGACCATTAATCTAGGAGGTGGTCTTCGGCAGGTACTTATATATTTAAATGTATGTATGTCATATAAATATGCATAGGAAAAGGATTTAATAGTTTAATAGGATATCCTAGATGATCACAAATTGTTTGAAAATATCACCCCATTCTGATTTTTAATGAACATGGTAGAATAATGACTGGATTGGCAAGTGGCAATATGCTGGTATAAATTAGTCTAGGAAGTTGAAATTTCATGCTATTGCATTATATAACGAAATACATCATATTTTAGAGGATAGTACTTATTATCTTTTATTATTTTTCTGTAGTCTAATCACATTTTGTATTTATTATAATAAATCATTAAAGCAATTCATAATAATTTTATTTCTGAACTTTGCCTTTACCCTTTGGTACTTCTAGCATTTAGCTTTTGCCTTTATACTAGTTGTCCCCGTCGTGCCCTGCACGACTATAAATCGATATTTTTTAGATATACTATAAAAAGATATTAATAAATAAAAATATAATATAAATAATAATTGTGAATTGGTGATTTATATAAATTGTAAAAAAAGCATAATTCTAAATTAAAGATTTTAATAAAAAAATGAAAATAATGGGACATTTAATATGGATTAGCAAATAAAATTGACCTGACATATTATAGGATAAGATCTCGGTATATATTATGGGATAAGATCTCGATATATATTTATATGAGTTTTTTTGGTAGATTATATTGGAGAGTAGTTAGGATCATAAATATATGGTAAAAAATATTTTTATATGTAAATAAATTTCCAAAAAAACATTATTGTAATCCAATATAAAAAAATTTTAAAAATTGATTGATATTTGTAGATTATGTGGCAATATGATGTGTACATAATATATGAGTGATATGGAAAATCTTTGACATGTGGACTATGACATGGAATGTTTATTAAGACGTCTAAATTATAAGAAAATGACATGTGTAAAAATATGAGGTGGCTTAATATAGGATCGACATGTAGCGAAATCTTATTGCTTTTATATATATAGTAGATTGATGCTTGGTCAGAAGTAGTCTTACTTATACATTTAGGCTTACGTTTATGTGTTTGTCTGTAATATGTAGTACACCAGTTTGTAATGCTAGGATAATAAAATTTCCAGCAGGTGATGCTCTCATCCTATTACACTTTTTGTTCCACCCACGCTTCTACCATCCTTTTCCCTTGTCTCTAATTCAAAATTAATAGTTTGTGTAGTCCATGTTTTACCTATTTGCTTAATTTTTTCAGGGTTGTGATGATATCGTGGTGATGAAATCTAGAATATTGAGATTTTCAAATCCAAATAAGTACTAGGTTGAAAGCTCCCAGAAAAGGGCAAGTAAAGTTGTCTTGTTGTGAATATGCACATGTGCAAACGTCGAATATCAATGATTGGATGGTCTATGTAAACATAAGCTCCACTCATTTGCTGGTATTGTATTGTGTAGTATGTAACTTTTGTTGGAGATCACATCCTTGGCATTGTAGTTGACTCCAAAGCAGACGTGAGTGCATTGGCTGACCTAATGACAAAATCTAGGCTTTTCATGCTCTTTGTTGCACCTAATTTTTCATTTTGTTCCTTTCCATGACTTTCTTTTATGCCCTCTAATGATATGTTCTTAGCTTCTTCTTTTTTCCTTATTTCCCCTTTGCCTACAATTTAACCTTTATGTTTTCCTTGATCCTATTTCATGTAGACCTTTCTTATCGATATCAAAGGACCTTCATTGGCAGTCCTTCCTGTTCTTGCATTTGAAGAAGTGACCAGGCGAAATCTTCCTAGGCTTGAGGTAATATTATGAAAGACTTTGTATTTGGTTGCTTACCTTGATAGTAAAATTGTCATTATGCTCTAAATAGACAAGTATTATCCTTAATGTCTGCACTTAATGAATTAACAAGAAGGAAACAAAATAAATTAAGACTGAAGTTACAAATTCTTTAAACAAATTAATCAAAGAATTCGTTAAACCGAAAGCAAGAAAAGGTCTGAAACAAAATTCATCATGATGTGGACAGATAACCATCTCCTCCCCTCTACATTGCCTCCACAATTCATTCCAGTCTATTTTACTTATCATTTTAATCTTGATTTTGTGTTCAATAAAGTTTATCATTTTAGATTTTTTTCCTTTTTTTTTCTAGATATAACCCTCCATTTATCACCTTAATTTCTCTCTCAACTTAATTATATTTCACTTTTTTATGAAAAGTTATTATGTATTCATTTATTTGCTTGTAATTGGAATGTGCATTAGTTAGTTATTGTGGATCAATTTTAGAGATTAAAGAAATATAATTAAATTTGTTATTGATTGTAATTAATAGGGGTATTTTAGTAAGATATTGTAGTATTTTAATATGTGTGAATTCAACTAAAATGGTAAATATAATAGAATAGAGGGAGGTGTATAACTTTCCTGTTCATTAACCTCTTCGATTTCTATTATTTAAACCCATACTGCAAACTATATATGGATTTCATTCAACTGATATTATATTTTCTATCTCCCCTCTAATTCCTTATATCTATTTTTTAGTTTTTAAACTTATTTGATTTTGTAAAGATAGAGATGCTTTGACATTATTTTTGAGTAAATATGATTGAAGAGATTAGTTATATAATATATAAGTAAAAGGAATATATCATATATGTTAATTGAAATCAATTAAGATTCTAAAAAACAAAATATGTAATGACATAAAATAAAGCAAAAGTAACGAATAAAAAACGTGCTAATATTTGTAATAATTTATAAAGTAAAAGATATGATTCCAACTTGGTGATTAATGAATCGGTCCGCATCTACATTTGCATAGTAAATTCCTATGTGATATATGTATAATATGTATGTATATATACATGGACTAAATGTTTGACTCTGTGTGAAATAATTAATAATGGTTTATATTCACTGAGTATGCGACTCACGCAAATCGCAAAACAATTTTTCAGGCTCAGCTAGAACTTACTGGCGTGTGTCTCTTTTAGAGGTCACATTCATACAGGTCGGCCGGCTGAAGCTCAATGCAACCTTCTCCTCATCATTTTGCATCTTAGACATATGTGTTGTAAAATAAAGTTAGAGTAATAGATGTTTTATTATAAAAGTAGAGACATATAGATGTGTGTGTGCAACCTTATATGGTTGTTACTTTCTAAGATGTGCTGATGTAAAAATAGTTGCTATATGTGAATTATCTACTTATATAAGAGATAAATTTTATTAAGTATACGTCATAGGGTATAAGGGTGTCACAATCAGTGTCGGCGGCGAAGCTGTTTCCAAAGACTGCGGGAGATGATGAGATGTGGAAGAGGGAGAAATTGGAGTTGGTGCAAGAGGGGATGGATCGATCGTTGTAGATGGAGCGAGAAGGGAGATAATTAGTGAAGCTTTCATGGAGGTGAAGGCAATTGCAGCCTATTCCAGTGTCGGATTCTTGCAAAAGAAACGAGAAGGAGAAAGGGCATGGTTCCGTTCAACTTTTCCGTTCAACGATCGACGTGGGAGAGAGCTAAATCTTCTAGTGGATAAGAAAATGTGTGCGAGAGCGAGATGTTCGGGAAGAGGTGCGACTTGATCAGATTCTTTCTTTTGATCATCCACCACGGTAAGGAAAGAACCAGGAGGATGTCCTTGTTGCTACCAATAGAGATAAAGGAGAAGC
Source organism: Fallopia convolvulus (assembly GCA_964016875.1). Taxonomy (NCBI): domain Eukaryota; kingdom Viridiplantae; phylum Streptophyta; class Magnoliopsida; order Caryophyllales; family Polygonaceae; genus Fallopia; species Fallopia convolvulus. The sequence goes on from OZ024725.1 coordinate 50,553,948, forward strand.
CAGGTGGAGACCAAGCTTCTTTCATGACTGCCACCTGTTTTTTCCTCTTTGTATAAGCTCACAAAAAAAAGAGGAAATGAAGAAGATGGTGGGCGCTGCTAAAGGAAACAAATAGGATAATAAGATAGAGCTCAGTTGGGCTTGTCGGCCCACCTATACATGAAAAAAACTGATAGACTTATTGACCCGTCAGAAAACACGAGCAAGGTTGTTTGGCCCAAGAATGAGAGGTTAAATTTTGGGCCTCACTTGGCCCATTTAAAGGAGATACGAATTTTTACATCCCAAAACCCATTAGGTTAGACTACTTGAGCTGTGAAAAATCCAAATTATCTTTCCGTGTAAAATAAATTATTTGTACAGGTTTTTAAATCGTTAAAAGAAAGTTTTAACGCTAAAGTATGTCTTATTTGAAAATAGAAGAAGTTGACGTTGATGAGACAAGGCAAAACAAACAACAAAAGAACACAAATTTGAAAAAAGGCCAAAAAAATTAATACTAAAAATTGCAAACCCCTAGACCTGGATTTAGCATGGAAATAAAGGAATTTCCTCAAAGTGAAGTCAGCAATAAACCAATAAGAAATCTACAACCCTCAATTTGGTGTCGGATCAAAGAAAACAAGGAAAAAAATAATTGTACAAAAAGGGAAGTCAATTATCGAATCTCACTTCAAGCAAGACGTAGAAGATACTGATATTGATAAACACAACTTATTCTGAAAGAGGTGGTTCCCTTAATGAAGTGTGGGAAGGAAATGAATTCAAAAAAACATGGAACATCACAATTCATCTTTAATTAGAATGCAGATTTGGTCAGATAACATTTTTTTAAAATTGATTTTTAATCGCGTTCTATGGACATACATTAATAAGGAATTGAATATTGATTTTAGCATCCGTGAATACGGAAGGAAAGAGAAAAAATGAATAATGAGATGAAACTGCAACAGACGGTCGGATAATCTCAATTAAATTTAAACGAACGATTGGATAAGCACACTTTTAATAAAAAAAATATTGTAAGTTCATAACACCTACAATTGATGATAATATCTCTACACTTTCTAAATGAAAATATCTATTTTAGAAAAACAAACCAAAATCAATAAATACAAATCTTTTAAGGTCAATGACTTCTCATAAACAATATCATAGTTTTAAGAAGTTTATGTTTGATATTTTAGTATATTAACTTCTGATCTTGTCTCTAAGTCTTCCCATTTCCTTCAATTTGAAGCCTATCTAATTTTTAAAAAAAATGTAAAACTAACTTCCAATAATTAAATTAACATATTAACAAAAACATAATATTTGCACACCTCACATCCAATAATCATCTGCTTTAGATTCAGTGTTCCCTCCAAAGCAATTTACCCGAACAATAAGTTACTATGTAATAAGCACACCTTGCTCAACAAGAAAAAACGCTAATATATTATGCACGAAATCTTTGATAACATGCCTGCATTTTAAGAAGGTATAGAAATTCTTAAAGGCAATTCACATAATCATAGCTTGTAGGTAGAGCTGTCAAACGGGTCAGTCAGGTCGGGTTCGGGTTCGGTTATTTCGGGTTCGATTATTTCGGGTTCATGTTGAGTCAGATTCGGGTCGTAACGAGTCATCGATCAAATTGGGACGGGTCATTGCGAGTTTTCGGCCGGGTCGGGTTGACCCAACAGGTCAAGAAAATCGAATTTTTTACAATTATTTTATTTAAAAAATAATATTTAATAATAATCTATTATTTTTATGTATTTTAATAATAAAATACATTATAATTTTCAAAATATGTTATTTATATTCTAAAAATATAAAAAATCGGGTCAACTCAACGGGTTTCGGGTCTATCGGGTTCCATTTATTTTGGATTTCAGGTTCAAATTTTTGGGTCTTGAGCCTAAGATTTTCAGGCGATTCGGGTCGGTTTTTCGAGTCGGGTCAGCTTTTGACACCTATACTTGTAGGTGAGCGGGCATTAATTATAATGGATGTGTGGGTTGGCTAAAATTTAGATTGGGCTTTGAATTTTCCGAGTTTGGTATTGAGGACCATAAACAAATATAGCCAATTGATATGTGCTTGATTTTCCTTACTAGGCATGGCCCAAGCCACGTGTAAGTGTTAAGGATGCATAAAACTGTCGTAAATAATGGATATTTATGGATATTGTTCATTTAAGAAGTCAACAAAAAACTTATTCAAAATGTATACTATTTTTTATTTTTAATTAAAACATATAAAAAATGGATATTTATGGATAGATAAAATAAATAAAATATTAAAAACATTTTTTTTGAATAAAAATCTTTTTATGGCTAAAAACAAATTCCTAAACTAATTTTTTGCATTCGCAATTGTTTTTTTACTTGTAGTTTTATATATATTTTTTAACTAAAACGTATAAAAAATGGGTATTTATTGGTTGAAAAAAAATAAATTAAAAATACTAAAAGTATTTGTTTTAACTCTAATATTTTATTTATTTCCTTAAAAATGTATAAAATCATTATAAATAAATTGAAATAAAAAAGTCAACTACAATATTTATGTTCCCTGCGTGCAATTGCCTAGTAAAATAATAAATGTATAAGTGTAATTTGCTAAACTTAGGTTTGTTGTAAAACTTGATGAAACTAGTAATTTGCTAAACTTAGAATGTATAATTTGTAATTATTAATATCTAACTTAAAATAACATTACATAATAAAATACTTTTAAGATGGACTGTCCATATAAAATAGGGGAAGATAATAAATGAATATCCATTTATTAAGAAAAATTGAGAAAACTACTATATTTGATTATCATAATCCAAATTAAAATAAATAATAATATAAATAGGAAAAGAAAAAGATCCAAATATTAAATAAATTTTATAATAATTTATTTGTTTAGTATATAAATAAAGTATTTATATGTGAGGTTTATAATCAAATTTTAACCAAAAAATAGCCAAATTACTTTAACAAATTAGATTGATTGTTAAAAATAGGTGTAGTATAAGTCAAGATGACATATATTATTTTTTATGTTACTAGTTGTACCCGTCGTGCCATGCATGACTATGGTTCGACATTTTATATATATTAAATAAAAATATAATATAAAATTCAATGTAAGTAATTTATTGTTTGTACAATGTACATTTTTTTGAATCAAATAAAATAAATTAAATATAAGTTATTATGTATAATGTTGAAAATAAAAAATAATTAACGTAAAATAATGCAGATATCTCCTTTCCATTGATGATATTTTATATATATTTAATTAAGAAAAAAGATAATATATGAATGAAAAAGATTTATATATTAGAATATAGAAGAGATAAGATTTAAATAAAATAATAAGTACTTAATTAATAAGATATAATAAAATATGAAAGATAAAGATAATTTATTTATAGAAAATAATTAAAAAAATAATTAATTTTTAATTAAGGTGGGGCCAAATTCATTTTGTGGCTCGATAAACTAAATATTAGATAAGATTAAATTATTTATTTTTTATATTTTTATTACTTTCTATGTACCTTAATTTCGAGTTCATCAAATATTTCAATATATTTATTAAATATTGTATTTCCTATTTTTATTATTTATAAATATTATAAGTATTTATCATTAATTGTTTTTATTATAAAAGAAAAAATCTATAAATAAATTCGTGAAAAGATATCATGTTGAAACATAAAAGATATTTATGCTTATTTTAAATATTTTAAATTTGTAATCTTTAATTTTAAATATTTTTATAAGGAAGTTTTCAAAAGATATTGTTATACTAAATAGATATTTGTTTGATGTTAAAGATTGCTTTAAATAGTTGAAGAGGAATTTAATAGAAAAAAGTTAAAATATTATGAATAAAAATTAATTTTCTAAATATGAGGTGGGACCAGAATCGTTTTGGTGGCACAAAAATGTACAACTTTAATATATAGTAATAGATTTTAATATTTGCATTATTATATAGTAATGATAGATTATTAGTAATGGTTTTAATAAAATAAAGTAGTGAAATAATAAATAAAAGTATAATAATTTTTTAATATTTTGTTAAAAAATACTCCTTCTGTTCTATATTGTATGGGTTTTTAGCCAAATGCACACTTATTAAGAAATTAGTTAATTTTACCTTTGAAAATATAATTTATCCTTTGTTTATGCGAAAAGTGAATTAATTACTCCTAACATATACCAAGAGAGATGATTTTCCATGTCCAATTGGAGAGGAGTAATTGAATGTCTTTTTTTTTGATAAAGGAATTGAATGTCATCCGAATACCAAGAGTGACAAAGTATTGAATAATGAGTATGGAAAAACTAAAACCTCATAAATTATGGAACAAAAAATTTAGGCTAAAATCCAATACAATATGGTACGGAGGGAGAATGTAAATTGCTAAAAGCATATGTATAATGAAGGAGTGCCCTAGTGATAAGAGGTATAGGGGGGGATCTCGAGTTCGATCCTTGCCTCCATCAATTCACTTGGATGAAAAATCAAGTATCACTATTTTTCCTATCACTAGGTCAAACCGATTGATAAAAGCCGGTTTATATGATTTGTTTACTTTTTTTTACTACTTTACGAATTCAGAATTTATCACCAAACGTAAACCCCTTAAAAAAAAGAAAGAAAGAGAGGGCAGTATTAATCATTACAAAAAAGTCAAAAAAAGTGTTGCAATACGTGTTATTATGTACTCTCTCCGTTCTATTCTACTTGACACATTAGAACAATTCACACATATTAAGAAATGCATTGAAAATATACGAAATATTATTGAAAATCTAAAATTTTCTATATGTAATAAAAAATTGATTACTAACTCATCCTTAAAGCCAATAGAATGAAAGAAAAAAGTCAATACAAACACTTTCCAATACATTAATTAAATAAATACTAAAAAATGACAAGTTTTAATGAACATAATTTTAGTCCTAAAGTGTCAAATAGAATAGAACGGAGGGAGTACCTATCAGAAGATTCAGAAGCCAATATGACGTTCTCAATCTATAACTATATATTAAAGCTGTTCCTTTTCGAGTCACCAGAACGATTTTGACCCCACCTTATTCATATTTTCAAAATTAATTTTTATTTTTAATATTTTAAAATTTTCCTATTAAATTCTTCTTTAACTTTTTAAATCTATCTTTAACATCAAATAAATATCTATTTAGTATAACAATATCTTTTGAAAACTTTCTTATACAAGTATTTACAATTAAAGATAAAATATTTTATAATAAATATAAATTTTTTAGCATATATCTTTTGATGGATTTATTTATAGATATATAGTGATTTTTAATAGATAAATATTTATAATTTTTAAAATTAATAAAAATAGATAATAAAAGATTTAATAGATATTGAAATATTTGATAATCTCTAAATTTACGTACATGAAAAGTAATAAAATATGAAGAATATAATATTTGTTTAAAAAATTATATATTATATAAGCAATAAATTACTTATATTAAAGTTTATATTATATTTTTATTTATTCATTAATATTATATTCATAATGTTTATAAAATATTAAATCGTAGTCGTACATGGTACGACGGGTACAACTAGTTTCTTTTTATAATCTTGCCACTTGCCAGCAATCCGACCGAACCCCTGTAGTCACGGCACATTCAAAGGATATAGATATGATTTTTTTACTTTTTTTTTAATTGCCAGCATTGAATACTACCTCCACGTCCGCATCCAGTTGTAACCATTCCCTTTATTTTCTATTTCCTATTTTTTTAAATGATTTTTAAAAAAAAAATTATTCCCTCTATTAAAAAATATTTATCATTTTAAATTATTTCACACTTATTAAAAAAAAAGTAAAAATTGATATATATATACTCCTATTTATTATTATATTTTGTTTTATTTTCCAATACTACTACTAACAAATCTTCCTCATTAATTAAAAAATAACAATAAATATAAGGACATAATTGTAAAGTAAATAAAAAAACGTTTATGATGACAAACATGTTGTAACAAAAAAAACAAGGCTAAAATGACAAACATTATGTAACGGAGGGAGTAAGAATTAGGAGGTAGTCCATTGTTTGCCAATTTTCATAGAAAGTTCTTAACTTTTGATGTGCATCCATTTTCCATATCCAGTTAGTTAGGTTGGGGTGTTGGTTGTTTATTTTAGTAATTAGTTCGATAGCCGAGGCTGTTCAGAAATAGCTGATCCTGCTAGGAGCCCAGTATATAATCGGTCTCTGATGGAATTCTCTCTGGTTGGAACTGCCATTATTTGATCAACCATAACGGTTCGGAGATATTGGAAAAGCCTATCTTGTTTCCATTCCTTATTTGGAGTGAGGAATTCTTTTACCATGGTAGTTTATTTTTAGGCATAAACTACAACGGTTATACGGGTGAACAGGTCACCCATATAACCAGTGGGTGACGGGTGGTTTGGGTTACGAGTAGAACATTTAACGGATGAGGGATGGGTCGTGTGGGGCATTTTAACTTGTGGGTCGGGTGGTGGAAGTGCTCCACCCACCCATAACCCGACCCATTGACAACCCTCTATAATGAAAAGGAACTAGGATAGAGGGTCTCCTTGACGTAGGCCACGTTCAACCACGAAGGTTCTGTGGGTCCATTATTAACTAGGATTGAAAAGAAGACTATGCAAACACATTCTCTAATCCATCCAAGAAATTGTTGGTTGAAGCCAATCTTTTCCATTGTACCAAATAGAAAATTCCAATCAAGGCGGTCATAAGCCTTTTTCATATTTAGTTTTATTGCAACCCACCCATCTTTCTTTTTTTTCCCTCTAAAGGTATGAAATATTTTGTCGACAATGAGCACATTATCTTGGATTGCTCTATTGGCTACGAAGGTCCCTTGAAGGGGGTGTGTGATTTTACGCATTACTTTTTTTAGTCTTTGAGTGATTATTTTTGCGATTACCTTGAATATTGTTCAACACAAGCTTATAGGGCGATAGTTATGATTTGAGCTCGAATTTTCATTCTTTGGGATTAGTGTAATGAAGGTGTGGTTTATTTGCCTTAAACATTTTCCCAAAATGAAAAAACCTTTTAACTACTTTGATGCTTGTTGGACCCACGATAACCCTGTAATTTTTATAGAATCCTAAAGACATGTCGTCTGGACCAGGCGATTTGTTTGAGTCTATTTGCCTTAATGCATTTCTAATTTCCTCATTGGTCACTTGGACCCTCTTCCCGCGAACACCAAGGACCCTCTTCCCGCGAACGTGGAAAGTGGGCGACGGTTGTGATAGCTCCGATGAACGGTTATCGGTTAACCGAGAAAACCGAACCGAAATCTTGGTTAACCGGAATGCACGTTTCGGTTTCGGTTCATTATTTTAACTAAACGAAATCATGGCTAATTGAACTTCGGTTATCTGAAATCTCGGTTAATCGGGTTTGGACTCCCCTATTAGAGAGAAACTAGTGTCATTCCCGTACCTTGTACGGGTTTAATAAAAAATTACTTTATAAAAAATGTTTTCGACATATTCTTAAAAAAAAATCCCGAACGCATTTTTACGACTGAATCACACTTTTTTAATGTTATTCATGTATATTGTACGGATTTAATATAAAAGATATTTATAAATTATTATCGACGGTTCTTAAAAAATTTACAAACACATTTTCACAAATCACACTTCTTTTAATAAAGAATTATAAAATATTAGGATTTATTTAAAAAATAATTTTTATTAGATCAATATTAAAAAATGATTTGTCTTAGTCTCTTAAATGATCAATTAAAATATTAAGATAGTTTTAATAAAGTGTTTATTAAAAAAAGAAATTACATAACTTCAAATTAACTACTTATATAAAATTCTTAGAGTAGTAAAATATTTTAAAATCAATTTTCATCAAAAAAATAATTTGTAATTGTTTCATAGAAAGTGGAGGAGTGGTAAAGTGGGTAGGTTTTTTTGCCAATTTTTTTAATGAAGTGGAGAAGTAGTTTCAGAATTTTTAGTTTTTGATAAAAATTATAAATTTTAGTTGTGTATTTTAAGTTAAGCCACGTGGCTAAATTTTTTTTAAGGAGATGGGTTCGCCTTTACAATTGTACTATATAGATTGTTTAAAAAATAAATAAGAAATTTTATTTAAAATTCGCAAGGTGTCAGTTTGAAAAACTCTATCGTGCATGTGGGAGATCTAAGTTTTTATGGTTAGAAGGAGAGAGACTCCAACTCTTTAACAAGTTATGAAAACACAGATGTCATTTACTTTGCAGCACGTCACAAAAGTCAAATTCTGAGTCAATGTTCAACTATAAACAAGTAACAAGTGGCCTAGAGGGTAATATACTAATATGTGTAACAATGTTTTTTTTTTCAAAAGGAATTAATACCATTTACTAAACTACACTTATCTTTTTTATAAGTAAATAGACCCACCCATCAAACCCCAGATGCAGCCATTGTTTCCGTCTTTCATTTTTACTTCAAAGTTTTATACATCAGCTTCTGGTGCATAAATTGCAGAAATGTTTTTTCCCTAAAATTACTATGATTTCAAGTATCGTCCACTCATCAAGAAAGGTATGCAAATTTCGCCTCTTGCTCTCGATGTTATTTCCTAAATTTGTTTTCAGTTCTATTTTTCTCTTGTACTATATCCTCCTGCGTTTTTTCTTCTTCTTGCAAAACAGCAAGCCTATTGTAATTAGGGTTGAGCAACGATTTTTGTTTATGAATGGATTATAGATATTTGTTTTATTTTATGTATGATAATTTATTTATAAACATAAAATGCAACGGTTATACGGGTGAATGGGTCACCCATATAACCAGCGGGTGATGGGTGGTTTGGGTTACGAGTAGAACATTTAACGGGTGATGGGTGGGTCGGATAGGGCATTTTAACTTGTGGTTCGGGTGGTGGAAGTGCTCCGCCCACCCATAACCGACCCATTGACATCCCTCTATAATGAAAAGAAACTGGGATAGAGGGTCTCCTTGGCGTAGGCCACGTTCAACCACGAGGATTATATGGGTCCATTATTAATTAGGACTGAAAAGAAGACTATGCAAACACATTCTGTAATCCATCCAAGAAATTGTTGGTTGAAGCCAATCTTTTCCATTATGTCAAATAGAAAATTCCAATCAAGGCGGTCATAAGCCTTTTCCATGTTTAGTTTTATTGCAACCCCCATCTTTCGTTTTTTTCCTCTAAAGGTATGAAATATTTCGTCGGCAATGAACACATTATCTTGGATTGCTCTATTGGCTACGAAGGCCCCTTGAAGGGGGTGTGTGATTTTACCCATTACTTTTTTTAGTCTTCGAGTGATTATTTTTGCGATTACCTTGTATATTGTTCAACACAAGCTTATAGGGCGATAGTAATGAGTTGATCTCGGATTTTCATTCTTTGGGATTAGTGTAATTAAGGTGTGATTTATTTGCCTTAAATATTTTCCCAGAATGAAAAAACCTTTTAACTACTTTGATGTTTATTGGACCCACGATATCCCAGTAGTTTTTATAGAATCCTAAAGACATGTCGTATGAACCAGGCGATTTGTTCGAGTCTATTTGTCTTAATGCATTTCTCATTTCTTCATTGGTCACTTACTTTGTTAGTCCTACATTATCTTTGGTCGTAATTTCTTCATAGAATAGTTTAAGCTATTCTTGGTGGAGTTGACGCTTAATCTGTCCTTTTTCGTACCGCTTTTTAAAATCATATTTAATGTCCTCTTTGACATTTTCCTCCCCGATTATCTGTGTTCCTTCACTTGAGATTTTCTTGTATGATCTTCAATTCCTATTCCTCCTTCCATTTGCAACTTTGTGGAAGTATTATGCATTTGTGTTAGTGAGTTTTATATGCTTGGGCTTGGCTCTTTGCTTCCAATAAGTTTTATGAAAGTTTAGTATGCTTTCTTTTTTGTTCATTAGTCTAGTTTGTTTTTGTACTAATGTCAAATCGGGGCTCCGTTTGGATTTACGGTTGTATTTCTACAAGTTCCTTTTCCAAAAATTGTAATTGTTCAAATGTGTTGCCGAAGTTCGGTTTGTGCCATTGTTTGGCGTGTGTTTTTAAAAGTTTTGTTTTCTTTTCACTAATTGATACATATTTGATCCTTGGAATGACACCCTCCATGCTTGCTTCACTACATTTTTTTCCATCCATATTTTTTCGAATTTGAATGGTTGTTGTGCTTTATTTGTTTGTCCATTGCTCAAGTCAATCGCAATTTTACAGTGATCCAATGGTGTAAATGCATAATTTCTTGTGCTTAAGCTAGGGAACCATTGTAAAATATGGTCATTGACTAAGGTTTCGTCAAATTATTCAAAGATGTTGTTAGTTTCAGTTTTTTTTCTCCATGTGAATGGGTTACTATTGGGCCTAAAAACATAAGCCCGTTGACACAACAACCAAAGAAGAAAACAGAGCTACGCGTGTTCCGGGATGACGATTCAAGATATGACGAAGATTCTAAGAAAGCAATTGTCATCAAAATGAAGAAGGAAGATCATCGTCAAGATGAGAAGCTATAAGCTCAGACAACAGTTACAAACACCTAGGACCCTCTTCCCGCGAACGTGGAAAGTGGATGACAGTTGTGATAGCTCCGATGAACGTGGGTACATGGTTTTGAACGTGAGTAACGACTAGAATAGGGAGAAATAAATAAAGAAAAACCACATGTATAGAGGACACTTTTGAATCATCAGGAGAATACCAAAGAAAAAAAAATCAATAAACGTTCGTTCATTTTTCAATCAATTCAACCAAACACCATCTACTTTCATATTCATTCGATTGTTACCCCAATTTAAGGCGTTAGAATAGTAAGCTATTTTTCGTCCAAAATAATTTGGCGTCCACCGTGGGAACTTACAATCAAAAAGAGGTCCTTTGCACAAGATCTGTTGCGAACGAGCAGTAATCATGAGCAATCCTGACGAAGGAAACCAAGAACAGAATGCTCTAGGCTAGTCCAACCTTTTTAGGGTGGTTTTTCCTATTTTTTTTTATAAAAAACAGAAAAAATCTATAAGTATCATGCATGTGGGATAGTTGTTTTTTTTGTTGATATACTAGAAAGAAATTGTTTAAAAAAAAAAGAAGAAATTTTATTTAAAATTCACAAGATGTCAGTTTGAGAAACTCTATCATGCATGTCAGCATGTGGGAGATCTAAGTTTTTATGGTTAGAAGGAGAGATACGTACTCTCCAACTCTTTTAAGTTATGAAAACACATGATGGATGTCATTTACAGCACGTCAGAAAAGACAAATTCTGGAATGGCCCGCTCTTGTCACACATGTTTTTTGCGGACGATATCATGCTCTTCGCGGAGGCATCGATTGAACAAATTAGAGTCATTCAAAAGTGCTTGGACATTTTTTGTATGGCTTTTGGTCAGAAGGTGAGCGCGAGCAAGTCGAGGATTTTCGTCTCTAAGAATGTTAGCCGTGGTTTGAAACAGGAGCTTGAAGATGCTAGCGGTTTTGTGGTGTCTAGCAACCTCGGCAAATACCTCGGCATGCCTATTCTTCATAAACGGATTAATAAGGAGACTTATTCTTTCCTTCTTAATAAATTCAATGCTAAGCTTACAGGTTGGAAAGATAGATCCCTTAGCTTCGCGGGAAGAGTTACACTCGTGAAGTCTGTTTTAACTTCTCTTCCGGTATATTCCATGGCAACTACGCTTCTCCCAGTCGGCGTTTGCAATCAAATCGATAAGTTGAATAGGGGATTCATTTGGGGGAGCTCTAGCGAGAGGAGGAAAATACACAAAGTGGCGTGGAACGATGTGGTTAAGCCGAAAGATAAGGGGGGCCTTGGAGTGCGGAAAATGCGTGACCTTAATTTGGCTCTCGTTGGCAAGCTTAGTTGGCGGTTTGTGATGAAAGAGCTTTGGACTGAGGTTCTCAGAAATAAATACGTGGATACAGCTCTTGGTAAGGGTTCTGGTGCCTCACATATTTGGAAGTGTGTTAGGACCGGGGCTGCTGAAGTTGTTGTCAAGGGAACTAAATGGCTCCTTCGAGACGGCCTCTCTTTTCACTTTTGGACCGATTTCTGGATCATGGAAAGGCCTCTTATAGAGCTTGCGTTGCTGCCTATTAGTTCACCCGAAGAGAAAGCTCTTGCTTGTGAGCTTTGGATTGACGGTGAGGGTTGGAACTGGGCTTTTCTCACCCCGCGTTTACCCCCGTCGGCGCTTCTCCAGTTGGCCTCGGTTGCTATTGTGCAAGACCCGTTGTTGGGGGGCGATGAGCTGTGTTGGTGTCACGAGTCGGATGGCAACTATTCCGTGGCGTCAGGGTATAAACTGGTGTGTGGAAACACGAACGTGATCGATGTGGATGGACCTCTCTATCGCAGGATTTGGACGCTTGCTGTCCCGGAAAGAGTTCGCTGCTTTGTCTGGATGGCCACGAAAGGGGGAGTCCTCTCGAATTTAGAACGAAGACGTCGTCACATTACACACAATGCCAGCTGTGTTCTTTGCGGTGCTGCCGACGAAAATTTCGACCATCTCTTTCGGGATTGTCCTAAGGTTAGTGTTATTTGGTTCAATCTCAAAACTACTGATTTATTTCCTGGATTTTTTCAGGAAAATTTCGCTGGTTGGATCAGACATAATTTGATGAGCAAATCTCGCTATGAGGATGGAGATTGGTGTTCGTTTTTTGCTACGGCTTTGTAGAACATCTGGAGATGGCAAAATGTTACTGTGTTCGGTGATGGCGTGCATAACGTGGATAAGGCAACATGTATTAGGAACCAAGTTAAGGAGTATTTATATGCTGCAGGTATGAATTCTAGTCCCTCACATGCTTTAAATAAGAGTATGCACGATGTTAGTTGGGAGAAGCCAAGTCAAAGTTGGGTAAAGATCAATTTCGATGGGTCCGTTATCAATGGGAGTGCTGCTGCTGGGGGCGTGTTGAGAGACAATGAGGGAAAGTGGATCAAGGGCTTCGTCCATAATGTTGGTTCGTGTACGGTTCCTATGGCAGAGCTTTGGGGCGTTCTTGGAGGTTTAAAGACGGCTTGGGAAGAAGGCTACCGCAAAGTAATCTTGGAGTCGGACTCTCAATTGGTAATACATTTTCTTAGTTCTAATATTAATAAAAGTCATCCGTTGTACAGCCTGGTTATGCAATGCCAAGGCTTCCTTAGTAGGGATTGGTCTATCCAATTCCATCATGTTTATCGTGAGGCGAACTCAGTTGCGGATCGCCTTGCTTCTCTTGCTTTCAATTTTCCTTTAGGTTTCCATGTATTGATTGCCCCGCCTGAGGGGATTAAATTATTGCTTTTTGACGATGTAAGGGGTCGGGCTATCCCCGGCTTGAGTACTACTTAACCCATTTCTTTTATTATTAATAAAACTCCCCTCAAGGGAACGGAGAGTACCGCCTCTCCTTCTACTAAAAAAAAAAAAAAAAGAAAAGACAAATTCTGAGTCAATGTTCAACTATAAACAAGTAACTAAGTGGCCTAGAGGGTAATATACTAATATGTGTAACAATGTTTTTTTTTTTTCAAAAGGAATTAATACCATTTACTAAACTACACTTATCTTTTATATAAGTAAATAGACCCACCCATCAAACCCAGATGCAGCCATTGTTTCCGTCTTTCATTTTCCTTCAGTTTTATACATCAACTTCTGGTGCATAAATTGCAGAAATATTTTTTTCCCTAAAATTACTGTGATTTCAAGTATCGTCCACTCATCAAGAAAGGTATGCAAATTTCGCCTCTTGCTCTCGATGTTATTTCCTAAATTTGTTTTCAGTTCTATTTTTCTCTTGTACTATATCCTCCTGCGTTTTTTCTTCTTCTTGCAAAACAGCAAGCCTATTGTAATTAGGGTTGAGCAATCGGACAAATCTCATTTGATGCGGTCCTGTATATTGGATATTCGGTATTTTTTTTCTTAAAATTTCGATCCGTATCCGGTTCTTTAATGGCTGGATATCCGGTAAAAAGTATCCGTTTGGATCGTATATTCGGTAGCGGATATGCAGACTGTCCGTTTTGAAAAAATATTTCTACAATTTTTGATTCAGGCTCAATTAATATACATGATTGGCGGATATCGAAAATGGATATCCGCCGATCTGGTTAAAATTTAAGAGAAAGTTTACATGTTGAGGAGAATTAAACTCTTGTTGAGTCGAAATTTTACAAAATTCTCATTAAAACATCTATACTACTTAGTATTAATTTGCACTTTCCAAAAATTTATATAGTACCGGATATACCATTTATCCTATTGATTCAAAACCCCGATCCGTCTCCGGACCAACTATCCGAAAAAAATTATCGGATAGGATCAAATACCAATAGAAGATTTTATGATCCATTCAGATCCGGACTTTATCTGATCGAATAGGTCGAATCGACAAATTGGATCTTCTTACTCACCCCTAATTATAATGCGTAGTTTCAATACAAAACAACTAATTCTATTGTATTCTTATACTAGTCTTAATTCTCATGCCATGCACGAGATTTTATAGGATTATGGTCTTATTTACTCCGTATTAATTTTGATTAAATTGATATAGTTAAGGACATTTTTATAAAATATATGTGTGCATTATTATCTACAAAATAAACTATAATTTCGAAAAATAATATTAAAAATTGATATATGCAACGATATTTTTAAAAAACAATAGGAATTATATAAAAAAAACTATCCTATCAAAAAATAAACTAATATATATTGATTGTTTTGTTTAATATGTAAATACAACTAATTAAAAAATAATTCTATTAAATTTCAACCAATTAGATTGATTTGAAAAAATAGATGACGTTTTTTAATGTGAAACCGTTTTATATATTATTTTAACCTTCACTTTAGTATATAGTAATGAAGAGGTTGATTCACATGGAAATGAGCCTTGTCATGAAAACTAGAAACAAATGAGGACTCTTAGATTTGAGAAATGGATGGTTAAGATTAAATAAGATAGGGGCAAAATGGTAATTTTGATAAAAAATATAAAATAAAAAATAAAAAAAATTAATTAAAATTTTTTCTTAGTTTCGATTGTTTTTGCCAAAAACACGACATTTGATTTTTTATGTTACGTTCACATATTTTATGCATATGTTCACACTATTATAAAGCATGTTCACATATTATCACATTTTTCAATTCAGAGATTTTATAATACGTTCACATATTAGTATTGTTTGTTCATGTTTAATGGTCACATGTTCATGTTCGATTAAATCATCATACAAGCGTTAAACGACTTTAAAAAATTGACAAAAAAATAAAAAAATAATTATATTATATTTTTTTATTTTTTCGCTTATTTTTGTCAAAAACACGACGTTTGACATTTTACATTCTGTTCACATATTTTATAGGCATGTTTACATTATTACAAGGGTTGTTCACATTAACCGCATTTTAACATCATAAAATTTTGTATGCGTTCACATATAATACATGTACGTTCACATATTTGTATTGCATGTTCACGTTTTATGACCTTATGTTCATACTCATTTTATATCATTTTACATACGGAAAAAGATTTTAAAAAATAAAGTAACAAAATAAAAAAAATTAAATTTTTTTAATCGGATGGCCTAGATTCTTTTCTAGTGTTTCAATCGGATGGTTCAGATTCATTTCTACTTTTTATGATAAACTCCATTTTCATTTGATTCAATCTCTAGTAATGAATGATATATGTCCCAAAATAAACAAGGCCGTATGTTTGATTAATTTCATTTAATCAGTCATGTTCCAAATGGATTTAGTATACTTTTTTTTGAACCAAATCTTTTAGTATATAGGACTTAAGTACAGGCCCGTCTCAAAATTTATAGGGCCCTGTTCTAAATTATTAAAAATTTAAGTTTTAAAAAAATGATTATATAAATATTTTATTAATAAATTTATTTTTGATGTATGATACTAGTTTAAATATAATTATTTTTAATGTATTTTATAATTTAAAAATCATCAATTATTTATTAAAATGAAAATATTAAATAATCTAATATACTTAATTGTTGATAATATTATTAATAAGAAAATACATTTGGCAAAAGTTATAGAAATGATGAAAATAAAGGAGCTCGTAAGACAATCTACTATATATATAAAAGCAATAAGGGTTGAAGCCACCACATTGCGCCACCTCAGCTTTGTCCACATGTCGCTTCTAGAATACGCCACATCAGATTGTGCCACATGTCGTCTTTTCCTTAAGCCATGTCATGTAATTTTTGACACGTCATATACCACATCGTATTATTTTCACCCCGTCACTTACATGTCATATTTAACTATAATGATAAAAAATGCTTTCCTTATAGAAAATATTTTATATAAATAGATAATTATAGGCCTATATATTTTGATAAATCTATACTTTTTTTAATCAAAATACTTCCTTATGAGAAGTTTGGTCAAAATACTTTTCTTTTATTGCAACTCACAATTTGAAAGTTTACCATAACGTTTTATGAGCATTGTATATATTATTCTCATTATTTGAAAATTTACCATAACATTTTATGAGCATTTTATATATTATTCTCATTATTTAAACTTAATAATATAAATTTAATTTGTTTTATTTGATTTTAAAAAACAAAATAATTTTTATACATATTACGGTCAACAAATTACTCACATTAAATTTTATATTATATTTTATTATTAATATCTTTTTTATATTATATCTAAAAAATATCGAGTCATAGTCGTGCATGACACGACGGGGACAACTAGTTGTATCCAAAAAATAAAGAAAGGAGAGGGAGGCAAAGGCAACCGGCAAATTTATCAAAAAAAAATTAAAGAAAGGAGGGGGAGGCAACTGTCGAATTTGTGAAAAAATAAATAACGAAAGGAGAGGGAGTCAACTGGCAAATTTGTGAAAATAAAAACATACAAGCGGAATTAAAAAAGAACGCTCGAACACGGGGCTCCCTCGTCTCCTTCCTAAGATACGCCCATCTGAGCTATTTCATCCATTTTACATGTAACAGTTTTTATGATATATATTGGGCCCTTATTTTTTCGGGGCCCTGTGCAATTGGGCCTCTTGCACACCCTTATCTACGAGCCTGCTTAAGTATTATCATCAATACAGATTTGACCTTTCCATGCTAATTATATATTGTCAACCTGTAAAGGCTGTAATTCGATCAAATACGCCTGCGATTTTATGGGCCGGGCATCCATCCGTAATTTTATGGGTCGGGTAACGGTCAGCTAATGAATCGTCCACAATTTTAGGGTCAAGCACCTATCCCTAATTTTACGGGTCGGGTGAAAGGCGTTCTATGTTCCAATTCATAACCCTAAAAGGTAGAAAAGGGTCAAATAGATCAAAAAGATCAAACAAATGGACCTGTAAACCTGCAACCCACTGAATGTATCACGACTTACGAGTAGACTTTATTATTTTTACGGGTTGTTAGATCGACCCTTTAAACAACCCTAATTCTAATGGTGGTTGTTCGCTCATTTAATCTAATGACTTTTGATGAATTCTACCATAAGCTCATTAATTATGCACTTAAACCTCTCTCATTTAAATAAATAGTACTTTCTTATGTAGATATCTTGCTTATTCGCATGATATCCTTGTGTATAAATATGCAATATCACCTCATATATTTAATACAATGTACATAATTTAAACTCTAAGGGTCTGTTTAATTTTCATCCACGTAAACATAAACGAAAAAAAAATAAATCTAATTTAATGTTATATATACTGACAATACATTTCTTCTTTTATGGGGCACCTCATGTCCATTAAAACATGATCGCAAGGCCACTTGCGTTCATCTATCTATTTTCCTAATGCAAGGGTGGGTGATAAAATGGTGAGAAAAATTTCTCTCTCCCTTCTTTTCACATAAAAATATTAGGGCCTTAAGTTAAGATAATTATTTTTCTTGATATAATATGACATATAAGTAGATTAGAATATTTTTCTTTTCATTTACGTTTATGTGATTAAGAACCAAAATTGGCCCTTAATCCATTTCTCTATATATAAAACCTGAGAAATTACACGTGGACTTGTGGGCAGAGGACGTCGATCATTTACTCAAAAATTGGAAATCAAACTAGTTAATGTCCCGTAATTTTTACGGGATAATTTTATTAAAAGTTATATAATTTCATGATATTAAAATTAAATATAAAATAAATGTATATAATATTATAATAAAACTATGTAATTTATTAAAAAAATTATACCAAACCCCATATTTTAATGTAATATATTTAAATATTTTTTCATCATTTGTTACAAAAATTAGATTAAAATTAATAAAATATTAATTTTACTTATATTGAATATTTTTAAATTATTTTTTTATTTTTTTTATTAAGATACTAGGGGAGAGTTCCGATAGAAAGGATATTGTAGTAGAACGTTTGTGAAATTTTGGGTTGTTGGATTAAGTAAAATGAGTGGTCAGATTTGAGGGTGTATAATTACAAAAAAAAAAAAAGAAAAATATGAGATCAAAATTAGGAGATTTAAATATGGGTAGTTTCTTAAGAAAAGGAGTGATTGATTTTTAAAAGAAAAATAAAAAATAAAAAATTTGGGAATAAAAAAAATTGGGCTACTGATATAATTTTTGTATTATCTCTACCTATATTTTTAAAAAATTAATATTCAAGCAAATGTTTATCTCCATTCTCGCAGGAGTCGCGACCTGTAAAATGAATACCAACGTGATATTTAGTGAATATCTATTTTCATAATATATGTATGTCAAATGAATATCAACGTAACAAATAATGAATATCTATTTCTATCATAATGAATATGATCAGAGTAATGTTAAAAAATCTCACTATAATACCGACAACCATGTCAACTTCAATGAATATTTCTATATATAATTGTGAACATTAACTGACACAATAATATATACATAACTTCAAGCGAAAAGTTAAATAAATATCACCATTAAATGATAAAAATATCATCATTAAATTACATGTAACACTCCCTCCCTATTGTACTTGAGGTGTTACCGCCAATAACCCTAATTAGTCCTAATTCAAGGTTACCCAAGGCTTTAAAACTTATAATCACAACAAGTATTACAACACTTTATTACAAACCATAGTATGACTGCCTTCCATACACAAAAGCATAACCACAACTTGGACAAAAGTAAAATATTTACAACAGATTTGTTCTTCTTCAAGCGACCACTTTCAAAACCTTTTTACTTCCTAAACTCCTTGGTTAGCCTTCTCTTCGCGGATTAACTTCTTTCGTAGCTGATGCGTCGTATACAGACGGTGGGCACCAGCCGGCCATGCAATTGAATAAGGTGGCCGGGTTAGTCTAATGAAAGACTAAGCAAGTGGAGAAAATGATTGGTTCCTATGGTAGTGACTAAACATATTGGCATCGAAATCCGAATGACAACCGGTCGATGATCTAACAGTTAGCAATCCCATAGAGGATAAGAAATGAGGCAATGCATAATCAAAAGATAAGACACCACAACTTGCGGTTCCATTAAGAAACATGAACAGTTGTTGGGAACTTATATTAATCACATAATATTTTTAAAATCCTCCATCGACTAATCAGATTGACTTAATCAAAGTTTGATTAAGAATCATTCATAACCAAAAGTAAGAATGGCTTTTTGATTGGACTAACCATTCAGGTACATTAATGTGCATAACGCACTTATCTTATATTAGTTTCAATCTTTTCTCAAACAGGTTGGTGGCTTTTAATCGGTTTGAACTACTACCGAAATATCGTGGTATTGTAGAGATCATCAGAGTATTTCATCCATGTCATCTACTCTGTACCAAGATCACAGGACTTAAGCTATCCTTGATCTTTCATTTGCATATGGTGAGGTAGAGATCACAGAGGCCTATTACCATGTCGTCTACACTACACCGTGCCGAACCTGCACTTAGCTAGAGTGCCTATCAACCCTATCACACGAAGAGTAGGGGATCAGAGTCATGACTCACCATTAAGATTAGGCCCCTCCTAATGTAATATTGTTTTAAAGAGAGGATATGGAACCACTTTCCCCTCCCTGAAGCTACCTTAATACACAACAAAGTCTCAACAAGAGACCACAAACAAGTTTGCACATAACGAACCTAAATCCAGTTCTAGCGCAAATTGAATAAACAACATAGTCATTATTTCTAACAATATAACAACCTATCATATTTTATTAAGCATAAAAGTTGTTCCCAACAAAAAAATATTAAATGGGATTCAATTCCTCATTTAATAACAATAATGCAAGAGCGAACAGTCCACTTGCCTTATAAGGCGCGCTCAAAGCTCTTAGCGATTCCAACAGAAATCTTTATCACCCTTTTGTCAATTATAACAATAAATTTCTCAATAATGGGCTCATGGATAAACTTCTTAGTTGTATAATCCAATTCTACAACTTCCTAATCGATAAACGATTTGATTTCCGAATATCGATGTATATATATAAATCCTTAATTATCATGCTTCAAGGAGCCATCTTCGCGGAATTATAACTAATTATCCGCTTCACTTTTGAAACAATTTTTTAAATAAAAATTGTTCATTAGTAACAGTTCTTCAAGATTACCAAATCTCAGATCAAACGGATTAACAACGAATCCCGAGTAATTATCCGAAGTCCTTTACCTGACAATCGATGTCTAAACTTGTCTTTGCTGTAAGTAACGATCCAGACGTCCGTTTCTCGAGCGGTTTGAACCTGTGGAACCGTATCAACGTCAAGATTATAAAAACCATAAATTTAATTAGCAAAACGGAACCAAAAGGTCCTTACGGTGGCTCCGTAACCACCCCGCTAATTAATTTCGAGCGTTAATATCTTCACTCGAACTTCGAGCTTGTTCGACTCGATGGCGACTCGACCCAAGGACCCGAGGGTGGCGGTGTGATGTCCGGTGGAAACCCCTGGCGGTGGATGGTGGTCGGCGAGCTGCTGTTTGCCGGCGGCGGGGCAGCGTGGCAGAGGAGGAAGCCGAAGATGAAGATGGCACTCCCTCTCCCAAGTCCGTTCCGTCCTGATTTATCTCCTTGGTTTCGGCTTTCAAACAGCCCGGTTTCACACAACAAAGAGGAGGTGGTGAAGGAGGAGTTGAGGGTGGTGTCTGGCAAGGTGGTGGCAAGGAAAATCGCCGGCGGTGAGGACTGAATTCCACACCCAAGTTCGTCGTTCCGTTGTACTCTCTCTCGGCCTTTGTTTTGGAAGGAAGAAGGTGATGAGCTTTGAAAAGTGAAGGAAAGTGTCTTATACAATCCTATCTCCCAACTCCTTAGCGTCTAAGCAAGAGGCGTCAAATGCACTTTTCCGTCCTGGAATGGGACTCGCGGTAAAGCGGTAAAATTATGTACCTCGGGTGGAAAAACTCGCTAAACGAAAAACGTCCCGTAAATTATGTAGACCAATAAAACCAATTTTCCAGGATTTTATCTTGCTACCTTCAATTTTTAAGGCTTCCGTTTCGTATTTTAAATTCCATCCGGTACATAATTAAAAAGACGGCTTATCCAACAAATATTCTTTTTCCACCGAAAAAATCCTAAAATTCACACCGTTCCATAAAATCATTTCTTTATGATTTTAGGATATCACCAAAAAAATTCTAGGATTTAATTTCCAACAAAAATATTGGATTAAGCGTTAAAAAGGACAAAAAGTTAAAAGGATATCCGAGAAAAATTCAAAAAATATCCTTAAAAACCGCAGTTATTACAACATGAATATCATCAACTAATACAATGAATATAGTCACCCAATTACAAGAATATCATCCGCTAATGTGGTGAATATGATCACCCATTTTACATGACTATCACTATCTAATATAGTGAATACGACCACCTAGTTACATGAATATCACTGACTAATACAGTGAATATAATCACCAAGTACAAATCTAACGAATAAAAATGAGAAATGTATAATTAGAATTTATTGCCCTTATGTAGACTCCATCTTCCTTTGATAATTTTCCGACCATTTGCTACCTTCAAATAAAAAAATTAGAGTTGATAAATATTCATACAAATACATAAAATCTCTCAAAAAAATAATACATATCATTTTTATGGAAAGAATGTTATAATTCAACTACAGGAATATTACTACCCAATTTTGTGAATATCAATTCGGATTATAATGAATACACTCATTAAAAATCAAATGTGAAAATTAATATACATAAAATATTAAATATTGTTTTTATTATCTATCAGCAATACTCAATTAAGAATATTTTATAATATGCTAATGAATATCACTTCAAAAAATAACGAATATAACAAAGAGTAATATCAAAAATACCTCTTAATATCCCAATGAATATCTCTTTAAAAATTAACGAATATAAACGGATAGTTTTTTTATTAGATTTGAATCAGGCGCATGTGAATTAGAAAAGCCAAGCACAAGAGACTTATGATGCCAAAGGATGGATTTCATGAGTGGCAACCACTTTGAGATGAGATACGATGATCAACTTAAGAAATAGAAATGAGTTTACAAAATAGAAAAGAATGAAGATATGGTGATATTTGTTCCCTAAAATTTCTCGGTTGAAATTCTATATAGTAGAATGCTCATATGAAAATTTCTTGTACCTAATTATAACAAATCTGAATCGTTAAAATCTCCTCATCTAATGATTCATATTAACGCTCACTTTTCACTATAACAAGTCTTTCTACCAGATCCTAATACTGAGATACTGATATGCATAAAATGTTCAATTTTTATAAAGATAATATAATCAAAGCAGGATGTCTAGAAAGTATAATATAATTTGTAAATATATTTATTAAAATAATTTTTAAAGTTAATTTATTAATGTTATGTATTAGAGTTTTTATCTTTTACTTTGTATTGATCATTACAAAGAAAAAGATAAAATTGGATAACGTTTATATTTATGAAAAATATTAATATAAAAATTGGTAGAAAATAATATATAGAAAAAATAAATACATTATAATACTAAATTAAAAATAATTAGGATATGATATATATCAAGAATAATATAATTTTAATAAAATATTTATTAAAATAGTTTTTTATTATTTATTAAATTATATCACGTGGTACAATTATTTAACAGAGATTGTTTTTCCTTTATAATATATTAGGCAAATTGCATGTGGAGGAAAGATGATGCAAAGAACATAATGCCCAATTTAAAACTTGATTACTTAAAAAGTTTTGGGCTACACCTAGGGGTGAGAAAAAATATTAGATCCGTCCATCCGATTCGATAAAGTTCAGATCCGGATGGATCACAAAATTATCTTTCCGTATTCGATCCGATAAAGACCATATCCGAATGGATCACACAATTTTCTATCCCTATCCGATAAAGACCATATCCGAATGGATCACAAAATTTTCTACCCCTATCCGATCCGATCCAAGAATTTTTTTCCGGATATATAGTTGGATCAAATATGGATCGTGGTTTTGAGATCCAATAGATTCGGTGCTATATATATTTTTGAAAAGTGCACATTAATACTAAGTAGCGAAGATATTTTAATGAATATTTGTAAAATTTAACTCATAAAGGGTTCAATTCTCCTCAATCATGTAAACTTTTTCTTAAAATTTAACCAGATAGGCGAATATCCGGTATCGATATCAACCAATCATGTAAACTTTTTCTTAAAATTTAACCAAATAGGCGAATATTCGGTATCGATATCAACCAATCATGTATATTAATTAATTGAACCTAAATAAAAAAATACTAGAAATATTATTTTTTTCAAAACGAATAGTTTATATATCCGATCCAAACCATTAACGGATCAAAATTTTAAGATGGAAAAATTACTGAATATCCGATATACCAGACTGAATTGGATCAAATATATCCGATTGTTGAGCAGTTGGTGGACCCGAATCCCAAACCCTAAATATAGAATGGTCGGAATGTACAACAAGAAATGTTTTCAACTTTGTCACCCTAAAATATTTTGTGAAATTTCAGTTTTTATGTTTTTATATTATTGAAGATCGGTTTTACGTACCTACGAGACATATGTAATATTTTAAATATTTTTAATATAAGATCGTATCCACTTATTAACCAGAAGTTTTTTTTTTTCTAAGCGACAACACAAAAGCTACTTAAACTAAAGGGTTTTTCTTGCATGTTGTTAGGACGTTGGATATCTAGCTCCCAATCTCTCTACATCTACTGATCTACATTGTATATTTCTTGACCCGGCCCTTTGACGCTAAGTCCTGCTTTGCTTGATGTTAATTGTTGTAACCAGTTATAGCAAGAGTGATCGATCGAGCCGCTAGCTACATAGGCAATATATATTGCATCTTCCATTGTGACCTCTGCAGCGAAACAACTGGGAGGTTTGGTGGCCAATGAAGCCAAGTATCTATATGAAGTGAGTGACAAGATTGAACATCTACAGCGTGATCTTCAATGGATGCATTGCTTTTTAGAAGACGCGGATAACAGACAACACTTGGAGAAAGTGGTGGCTTTGTGGGTTGGTGATATAAGAGACTTTGCATATGAAGCCGAGGAAATTATTGAGAAATATGTTCATAAAGTGTCTCACCCTAGGCAGAATGGGGGTTGGATTAATACTATCAGATGGATGTTGTGTGCATTGGGTGATGCTCAAGCCCTCCACGAAGTTGGTTCAGACATTGCTGATTTGAGGAGCAGAATAGCGGAATTGATCTCAAGGTTGCAACTGTACGGGATTAAGGTCACCAAGGAGGAAGAAAGGATAGCAAACAATTTTAAGATGAGGGAACAAAGGCAAACTTATTCTCACATTCTAGAAGATCCTGTTGGATTGCAGGAGCATACAAAAAAGGTGGTGGAACAACTTGTGACAAATGATGAAGTCAAAGTTGTGGGTATATGGGGAATGGGGGGCTTGGGCAAAACAATCTTAGCAAGACAAGTTTTTCAAGATAAGACTACGAAGGCACATTTCAAGAACCGTGTTTGGGTTTGCATATCCAAGCAATTTGAAGTGAGGGAAGTTTTTAAAGACATCTTAAAGGAGCTCACCAATGTAAAGGATGCAAATAAAGAAAGCGAATTACACGCGAATGAAGAGAGGGAATTAGGCCATCTTACTGGGGCACAGATACTTCAGAAGATTTGTGAGATCCTAAATCAAAATACATGTTTGGTGGTTCTTGATGATGTATGGAGCAATGATGATTGGCATGCTCTCAAGCCAGCATTTGACTCAATCCAAGGTTCTCCTAGCAAGATTTTAATCACTTCACGTAACAATGGCTTGATACAAGATGAAGTTTATTTTCAATACTCACATCAACTCAATCTTCTGGATGATGATGATAGTTGGAAACTACTTCAGCGAATAGCATTTTTAGCAACAGAAATTAAAGGTATGTTTGAATTGCATCTTATAATGTTTTATCTTACTCTAATATATATAGTATTAGTACCCTATATATGACTTTGATTTAATTTAAATGTACCCTATATCTAGTGGCTCGATCGGAGCTAGAAAAATGTGAAAGGGGGTCGAACTATTCACTAGTAATTTGTAATTTAAAAAAATGATATGTTAGTATATAAATTATATATAGGCAATAGTTAGCAAAATAAATATAATACCCTATATGTTAGTATATAAATTATAGGCAAATGATCAACATAAATAGCCTCGAACAAAACATAAACACTACGATCATGATTATAATTAAACAAATGAGGAGGTTGAGAGGAAGAACTTGCTAACCCAGAAATTTGTGTTTGTTCTCGCATCATGCCCAACTTGTCCTTGTCTTTAGCCTTTAATACTTGTTCAAGGTGTCATAACCTCCATTGCTCCTCCAATTGTACTTCGAGGTACAATAGTTGTACTTGACAACATATCGATCTTGTGCATCCAATACACTACCTTTGGTGAAATGCTTTGTGAAAATGTTGGAAGTGAGCACATTTGAGCTTTGTTTGGCCGTAGATGCCCCCTCGTCATCACTCTCCTCATGAGAGCATATTCAAGTAGCCTGCCCAATAAAGGAGCGACAGATCTAAAATAGAGACGGTTCGTAAGCCTTGAGATATTTTGTTCAAGTGACAACTGGCACAGACAGTTGCACTTGAGGGAGCGTGTTGAGAGTTATCCCACATGAGAAACTTGAGACTAAAATTGACTAGTATATAACCCAATGAGATACTCCACCCATAACCATATAGTTTTGGGTTGGAACCTCATTGGGCTTGTATAGTAGGCCCATTACACGCACAACCCCCATATTATCGGCCCACCAGACTTTATCTGTGAGATATGATATTTATGCGGGTAAAAATTAATGGATAAGAATTAGGAGGAAAATAGCAGTTGGAACCCATGTGACCATTTGAAAAACAGTCCTTGGAAAAGCATCCTAGATCGCGGTTCCAATGGCTAGTTAACCGCGACCGCGGATACAAAACCACAGTCGCGATTCCAATAGCTATTTTGATGGGATCCGGTAGAACTATCGTTCTCCGATTCCAGGGAACGCGGAACCAGGACCGTCCGACCCCGATTCCACTGGATTCGGTTAGGTTCCGTTCCTATTCCGGAACCACCAGTTTTTTTCCCGTTCGGTTCCACGAGAACCAAACCCATGACTACTTGAACTTTTATTTTATTTTGGTGAAGACTACTTGAACTTTTATTTGTTATTATATAAACGATTTTTCTAACCTATGCCCCTAGGGCATAGGTAATGTTTCTTAAAATGGCAATATTTGGTAAGTTTGTAATTTTTTAATATTAATTAATTTTTTTAAAAACGGGTTCATTATTTCTTATTAGGGTTTTAGTTTCTTTAAATAGTATGCTTAACCTATGCCCTAAACCCGCTATATAAATAGGGGTATGTTTAAGTAAGAATATTTTTTGTAGTGAGGAGAAAGTTTTATGGTGAGGAGTATACATAACAATTTGAATTTACTTTCTTCCTTAAGTGGTCAAGATATATATATAAATTTTCAATTTATTTATAGTTTTAAAACTTATTTTTTTATTGTTTTATTTTTTGTTTTCATAAAAATTGAATAATATACAAAATGAATTTATAATTTATCTCATAATAAATAAATAAATAATATAAAAAAGGAAAAAAAATTGACCAATTAATATATGTAAAGAAGATAAATCTAATAGATAAAATTTGTCTTCACCATAAGAGTTTCTCCCTACCACAAAAACTCTTCTCACTTGAACAAAATCTATATAAATACATGGGATAAGTAGCATGGTAAAAAAAAGGACCTTGAGGTAAAAAAAAAGACCACAAGGTTTGGCAAATTCCGTGTGGTATACAATATTTTCTGAAAGTCCGCATGGTGACCTTGAGGTTTTACAAATTTAGTGTGGTAACCTTGTAGTATTACTAGGTAAGCCTCGGCGTGCGTTGAACGCCGGAATTCGAGGTTGAAAAAATAATGCTCTCCAATAGATACATTATATGACAACCATACTAATTTTGTTAAAGATTAATTATCTTGCATACAGAGTTTGACAATGTTAAAGATTAATTATCTTGCTTAAAGAGTTAAGACTAATTTGTTGATGATAAATTTTTTAGGCTTTTAGCTCAGTAATTTATTTTGTTTCTTACTATTACGTGTTGTAGAATCAAGTTCAAATGCAAATATTTACAATGTTTTTTTTTGGAAATGGTAAACTATATTGATAAGGACAAAAGAAAGATTCATAACTATAAAAATACACAAGCTCTAAACGAGCACCTAACTCCATATAGCCCAACATTGTAACAAAAGCCAACCATCACAAATGCTATAGACAAAGACCTTTATATACACTCAGCAAGAACATAAGAGAGAGGAGGGGGATTACAAAGATATATCAAAAAATCTACCCCCAAGACTTAACCCAAAACAACAGAAGTCAAACTCCATAAAGCCCAGTTTGGCATCAAAACTTAAGACCCCAATCCTAAATTTTGACACTTACAAGCAAAAACGAAGGCCTCTTCGACACTGAACCGTCACAAGAAAATCAAGTTGTCCTGCTCATCAACTATCAAGAGAGAGGAGTTAGAAGTTGAGGACAAATTAAAGCTTTAAAAGCCTTCGATCTCATGGCCAAGCCACACCTTCCTGTAAGTTTCATCTTCATAATTATCCTAGCTCTGCATTCTTCCATGATTCTTTTAGCACAAGTTTGAACATTTGACTTCCCTTTCTTATAAAGAGCATCATTTCTCATCCACTAGATGTAGCTTATACAAGCTACCAACCTCACTTGGAATATGTTATTCTTGCGTTGATCAACCAATTAGCATCAAGATATGTTACACCCTCCCCTACCGCTTGAGTTGCACTAAATAAAGACAACCATGTAGCTTGTAATGGAACTTGTCCATCAATTAGACACACGTTGTCTCAAAACTACCCATCACACACCAATGTATAATATATAAGAAAAGATTTACATGTTGCCATTTAACAATATTATTTGCACAAGCTCAAAAGGTTGGTTTGCAACCTGCATATGTCTTATATTGGATAAAAGCTTTTGTGGATAGAGTAAGTACCTTATTTAGGCAGTAACATTTGTAGATATACTCGCCATACTCAACCAGAGCTAACTAATCATTGAGAATCATGTCCTTTGGCTTCTTAAGAGTTATCAATCCATAAGCAACCTGTAAAATTGGTAATGTGTTAGATTATTTTGATTTAATTGTAATGTTTAAATGAGAATAAAACAATTCTATTATATTTGTTCTATTCTTTTGATTGAGAAGAACACATTATTTGGATATATGCACATGGATTTGAATACACTAACAACTTCGTAATAAGGAGAAGTTCAGACCGACTCATGCAACATCATAAAAGTTGAGCAAAAAAGATGAATGATTAAATTCAAGGGTCTATTTTAATAGGCATTCGAAATTCTACAACATTAGAAGTAAAAATCTACATTGAATCATCACATACAAAATAAATGAATGAAAATTTGACGAGAATAACAAAGACGTACCTAAGTGTCGGATATGCTTGGCAAAATACCCGCTCTCTCCAGAATAGCAAAAGAAACAACATTTGTGACCTCATGTTCTCGCGAAGGGGTGGAAGCCAACTATGGTAGAAAGACCTTGATATCATCCCTTCTACGCACTCTTGAAAATGCTACATACAATTGACCGTGCACAAAAAACGGTTGCCTTAGGTAAACGTAAACCTTTTCCAAAGTCTGCCCTTGTGCTTTGTTTATCGTCATTGCAAAGCATAGTTTTATTGGAAATTGCTTCCTCTAGAACGAGAAGGGGTAGGCTGTTTCGGCGGGCGTGAGATTGATCCTTGGAAGAAAAACTTGTTCACCTTTGTAGGACCCAGTAGCTATTTCACAAATGATGACATTCTGTCAAATTTTTTTGCAAATCAATCTAGTACCATTACATAATCCATTTGCAGGGTCCAAATTAGGCAATAGGATAATTGGGCATTCTGGTTTCAGAAACTAATTCATAAGGACTCATTCCCGAAGGACATAGAGTATGCAAGAACTCATATGGATAAAGACCATTATTATCATCAACTATAATGTCGAACCCTTTGTAAGTAACAACTTCACCGGGAAATTTTTCTATTAGGGATGCATTAATCTCATTGACCCCTTCATTGGTCGGTGTCAGAATGGCCCTTTCACTAAAGATTTGAGGGTCGAAATAAGGATGTTGCAACTCAGGAAACACGCTCTCTAAAAATAAATCGGTACAATTTGATCCTAAGATGGAACATTCAATCAGATTAGAGGCCAAACTTATAGGAGATGTTTCTTTGCTCTGCAATTTTCCGTTACCAAGATCCAATAGGAACTGGGCGAACTCTGTATCTTCTTTGGCTCTAATATTTATGGTTAACTAGTACTTAACTAAATGTGGCCATAGATACGAGCACACCAAGCTGGAATTTATGATCTCGAGTTGAGATTTATGTGGAAGAACTGGTAAGACTTGACGAAAATCCCCTCCAAAAAGAACAACCTTGCCGCCAATTAGCATTTTGTTGTCACAGATATCCTGTAGTAGAGAATCCAAGGCTTCTATATCTTCCTTTTTAGCCATTGATGCTTCATCCCAAATCAAAAGTGAAGCAGCTCGCAACAAACGCGCCAAACTACTTTGTTTAGACACATTGCACGTATTCGACCCTTGCTTGTCTATAGGAATTTTAAATCTGGAGTGCGCGGTTCTGCCCATAGGTATGTTTGAAGCAGCTATTTATGAGGTCCCTGTTGGAAGAACAATCTTTCCAAGTTGTCTAAGCTTAACATAAAGGGCACAATACAAAAACGTTTTTCCAGTCCCACCGGGGCCATCGATGAAAAAAGCCCCTGCCTTCCCTCTTTTAACATGATGCATTATATCTTTGTATGCAATCATTTGTTTAACATTTAGTCGTTTGTGTGCATCAATGTATCGTTCAGGGACATACACATGTATTGCGTCACTAATATCTCTTGTTACTCTAGATGCAAACAGTTCTAAATAAATAGGAGCCTCTAAGTTAAAATGTTTCATACTTCTTCCCATCCCCTCCAAGTATTTATCCACATCAAAATAAGCAAGGGCACGAACCTTATCGACGTGTCCTGTAAATCTGTGAGTAAAATCTTCTGACATAGCATGATAGAACTCAGCCTAGAGAGCAACTCACAGAAGATTAACAACGAAGCAAAAAGTCTATGCAATGCGCACGACATCTGAGCCTCTACCGCCTCGCGCATACATGATTGCGCATAGTCATTTTTCTTAATCAAATGCAGCTTTTCAGCCGCTTCCTTAAAGGTATCATGCACAACACCATCAACCGTGAGCAAATCACTAAACGATTTTGAACCACTGACATTCGTTAGCAGTAGGCGCAAAAAAAAGCGCTCTCCTTAGAAGGACTCACATAATGTAGCCTCCCAACGGATTTCGGACCTCCCTTCTTAGACCTCTTCTTCCATGCCTTTATAGTTCCATCCCAAACAAAATGCTCGGGAAATTCATAGTATAAGAATTGTGGCGCATTTTCTAACTCAGCATTTGCCTTGAAAAAACCCAAAAACATCGTTTTGTGATGAGCTTCATTATTCACTACACTCTGCAATTTTTCGTACTTTGTAAAATGAACAATGTGCTTTTTGGGAAGGTGAACCGGTAGAGGAATGACATGTGGATTCATATCATATAGATCAAACCCAAAGATCCTCCAAGTTGATTCAGGAGGGCTGATCCAACGACCGGGATTGGTATGCACTTATTTGATCTACAACATTGGGATGATTTCGCGCGATGTCGAAGCAAACCTTATCATGCCCCTTATACACGTACTTGTATAGATACTTAACCGCCTTGACGGTGGAGCAAACTTCCACGTTTATATGGCAGTCAAATTTGGCTAGAAGATATGGGTTGTATGGGACGACCCATTGGTTGGTCATCTCAACACCGTGTATTTGAACGAAATCGTCGTTGCATCTCCATTTGTATATCGGATAGCAATCTTCTGCGCATGTTGTGAATTCTGCGTATTCTTTCGGATAGCCCGATTTGCACTTAAGTACATGTCTGACTCTGTGCATACAACTGCAATCTTCATGGCCCTTAACACAGGGCCCGTGTAGCATATGTTGCACAACAAACCTGCGTAAATAAGGCATGGATGTTGGCGGTAATTCCGCGCATACATATTTATCAAACGATTTAGGATTGAAGATCCTTGCACTGCAGTCAAAGATAAGGAGCATATGTGCATGAGGCAAACCCCTCTTTTGAAACTCAATGACAGAAACCCATGCTTTTACAAGACCAAAAATCTGTTTGTCAATAACGAGATGTTTCAGTCTTTAAACTTGGCATGGAATACTCGGGTAACAAGATCAGGTTGGAGATTAGCTGTCTCACCCGATCTAAGTTGAGATGTAATAAACTTATCAGGCCTCCCAAACATTTGAACAAGAGTCATCACATTTAAGTAGCGGCATTTCATATCACGAGGGCCGCCAATAAACGATGCGGGTAGTACAACACGTCGGCCAACCACAGCTGCATTTGTAATACCTTCGCCGACACTTTCAACAACACCTTGGTATAGCTCACTCCTAAGCAAACTCTAATTCTTTCGAAAAAAAATCTAGACGGTCATTTTCTATTTTCACGTACATATCCACAATGTATTGCAAAAAGACACGACCCGTGTGCACAATGTAGCTTCCCGGACGAATCTGAAACATGTATGCATAATATTCTCGACATGACACCTCCTTTCCTTCTTTCGGAGGCTTCTTTTGAGAGGCTGTCCAAAACATGTGCGTAAATAAATCATATTAAATGAAGGTAAACACAATAGATTATACCAAATAGGGTTTCAAGTTATAAGTAATGTTGAGAGACTCAAAGTTGATACAGTAACATTAAATAAAAATATGAAAGAAATCATCAAAAAAATCGTATAAACAACATTGAAGGTGCATAAATATCTGCGACTTCTTGACCAATCACGTCGTCAGCAGTTTGCACAACGCATGAAGATATTGGAAAAGGTATGTCATCACATGGACGATTGTCGTTCTTGGAAACTCTCTTTAGACCTTGATGCCACCCGGCTTCCCCTCTTGTAAATAAAAGCGGATATTGTAGAGGATCATAGCAGCCATAGTAGTGCATGATTCTATGGTCTCGGTCAACCTTGCCATAAACCAATATATGGGGACTATTAGCTTGTCCAGAAGAGGAATCGTCAACTACAATGGCAGCAACTTCATCGGAGGTCGGTGCGTTATATACTCATTGATCTAAATTAGGGTTCTTGATTATCTTAATCATTGACTGATCCATAATAGGAAGTGATCGAAGCGATCGGAAAAATCGTGCGTATGGATTACAATTCGTTAAAGATATCATAAGCTCAATAATATCAGGTCGTAAATCTTCGAGGCTGTTACAGCGGGCGGCTAATTTTGAGGCACGATCATAAAAATAAAGTTGTAAGAATCTGGGATTCTTGTCGTTTGGAATGAGGTTTGGAACAAAGTGATACAATTGACCTTGCAATAGAAAAGTGAAAATTCCCTTCCAATTGTTTGGATGTATATCCCCTCCTATACTACTAAATGCAAAGAA
Organism: Fallopia convolvulus; assembly: GCA_964016875.1. Lineage (NCBI taxonomy): Eukaryota > Viridiplantae > Streptophyta > Magnoliopsida > Caryophyllales > Polygonaceae > Fallopia > Fallopia convolvulus. The sequence continues at coordinate 50,587,164 of OZ024725.1, forward strand.
GTTGTTATATGCTCTGGAATACGTTTTGAAATGAATTCCAACTTCATCGGTCCTTGTTAATAGGTCTAGTATTTGTGGACATATATCTAGCGGCGCGAGTTTAACTTCCCCATTACAACAACAAAATGTTGGGAATTCATGAACAAATTTAGGAGCGCGACAAAATCTACAAGTATAAGGTGTTGGAAGAGTAAGAGGCGTGTTTGGAAGAGAAAGAAACTCCTCGTTCTCACCCTCCAAAGCCCCAACCACTTCTCTCGCCTTCCTCACCTCTTCCTTTGCCCTGCTCACCTCGTCCTTTGCCCTCGCCGCCGCCTTGACCTCGTCCCTCGCGGCATCCTCCGCGACTTTAACCCGCTTCCCACCGTCGGCGAGCTCCTTCTGGTGCCTCGCACACTCCTCGGTGCGGGCCTTGAGCGCCACCTCCATTTTGTCCATCCTCGTCTGGAGGAGGGTGAGGCGGCTGCGGTTGTAGTTCTCAAAGAAGGTGTGTTGAAAATTCACGAAGTTGTTAAGAAAAAAGAAGGCACGGAACCCGAAACAGAAGCGAGGTTCATAAAAGCAGAACATACCATGGCCGAGTATCGGGCAACCTCGTCATCAAGGGCCGCCTCGGTGAGGTTGTTGGCCCACGCGACCTCCTCCTTCCACTCCTCCCGACCCCACTTCACAAAGACACCCCTAGCCGGCCCTGGGCAGTGGAACTTGGCGGGCAAAGGACCAGCGACGTTAAGAGCTCGTCCCTCAAAATTAATAGAGGAGATGATCTCCTTCCCCGACGGACCATGTTGATCGCCCCCCTGTGCTTCTTCTTTTTATCCCCACGAGGGGACTCCGTGCCTTTCCTCTTGGACCCGGCTCCATCGCCGGACCCTCGGGAGGCTTGGGAAGACGTCTTCATGACGCCCCCCTTAGGCGGGGCCCCTCAGTTGTCTGCGCCCTGGACGTCTTCGGCATCGGAGGTATCACCTTTGGTTATGAGGTGGGTGGCCTCGACGACGCGGTCGCCTCCTTTACCACATTGCCCTTTTGGCCTCGGGGAAGCGGGGCAGTAGAAGCAGAACTCACAGGTTTCTTGCCCTGCGGCTTCGAGGTTAGAGCATTGAAGAGGTCCACTTTAAAAAAAGAGAGACATAAAAATAAGTTAGATAAAAAAGCAAGAAACGAAACATAACGAGTCAAGCTAGCATGACCCAAGCGAAGACCCGTGGTCGTCGCTACATAAGCGAGGTCTCAACCTCGTTGCATAAGGCTCAGGTTTAATACCCGGAAGGCTCAGGTTGACGAGGCAGGACTCGTGCTCCCTCCTCTTTAGAAACAGGTTCGACATGATGCCGAGGTCCGGCCCATCCCCGAGCTCACGGCTGCGGACGGTGTAGGCGCACAGCAGCCTCCACGAGTTGGGAAACAACTAGGCAGGGAAGACGCGCATGGCCCATAAGAAGTCAACGATGTGTGAGGCCAAGGCCAGTCTCAAGCCGGCTTGGAGACTGTGTAGGTGCACGACCACGCATCTGTCGTACAACGCCAAAGAGCAACCCTCTCCTTCGGGGAGCGCTAGCTCAACTCCCTCGGGCCAAGCGAAGTCCTTGGCAATATCCGCGAGGTGTTTAGGCTCTAGGTCGGTAGGTACCCCCTCGAATAGGAAAGCCTCGTTCGAATTCGGGGACATGGGGATCCGCTCCTCAAGGACAGGTGGGACGCAAGACACGGTGTCAGTAATATGCTCCGCGAAAAAGCTCGCGGGCTCGTTGGAGCCGGACGACCTCACAATAACCTCGGCGACTTCCTCATCGGAGATCGAAGACGAGACCATTTCAACACCGGACGACGCACGAAGTCGGGAAAAGCGCGAGTTAATGGAAATAAAAGAGTCGCTGGAAGAAGGGTCGCTGAAGACCAACGAGGGAGACCTCGGGTTCTGGGAATCACTAGTCTCTACACTCCTTACGAACTCGAAAACCTCCTCGTAGAATCTCTCTTGAGCCTTGAACGTGAAGCCTGGTGGAGGGCTCACAGAGTTTTTCCTAGGCATGAAAGAGCGACGTCCAGGCCGCAGAAGGCTAGCACCTGGAAAAAAAAATAAGTGATGAGACGTCGGGCAAAACCACCAAAGAAAGAAAACGCGAGGTCATAAAGGGAGAAGGCCACGTGGCACCCTAGGGCTACTTTGACAAGATAGGACGGAGGAGGAGACTTTGAAGTGCCAAAAAGAGGAGAGAGAAAGAAGAATGGGAGCCAGCGGTGGAAACCCAAACGTCCCGTCGGTCGGGCATCATGACGTTTGGGTTCCCAAGGGTTTCAAAATTCAAAAACGACGAAGGGAGGCACAGAAACCTAACCACCGAGTAGCAGACGGAGGGCTCAAGGGCACGGCGGTCGCCACCCTCGCCCCACCGTCTCGCCGCCATGGTACTGGCGCAGCGCCACCAGAGACAACCGTCGCCCATTAGGGCACAAAGTCAAGAAAGGGAAAACACGAGAGGAGGTTCGGGAGCGTAACCCAGACGCAAGCACCGCCCTCACCTCCACCGTTTCGCCGTCGTGATGCCGGCACAAAACACCGGGCAACGAACCGTCACCCGCCTAAGACACGAGATGGAGAAAGAACAAAAAGGAGAAAATGAAAAGCATCGCCAAGACGCGAGCACCGCCCTCACCTACATCGTTTCGCCGCCGTGACGCCGACACGAAACACCGGGCAACGAACCGTCACCCGCCTAAAACACGAGACGGAGAAAGAACAAAAAGGAGAAAATGAAAGGCGTCCTGAAGACGCGAGCACCGCCCTCATCCCCTCCGTTTCGCCACCGTGACACCGGCCCGAAACTCCAGGGAGCATCCATCCTCCGGTAGAACGGAAGGCGGCGAAAGAAAGACGAAAAACATTGAAAGCAAGAAAAGAGAGTTGAGCACTTCCTTACTTAGAGTCGGCGTGGGTAAAGACGGTGGCGCTATTGAGGAAAGTCGAAAGGTCGTCGGTAACCGTCTCGAAAACCGTTCACCAGAATCTGAAGAAACGAAGAAAGAGAGAGAGTCGAAATGTTGAAGAAGAAGATGAAGAAAAAGCGTGCGAGAGACGCCCTTATAAAAGAGAAGGCTTGGGCCTCCCCTCACTCCCGAAAGGCTCATTGGGCCTATCCCACCTGGACGGCCCAATAAGCAAAGTACGAAAAACGGGCCCAGGAAGCATCACCCGTATAGACAAGGGAAAATCCCAAGTACAAGGCCCCGCTAGGAGAACACCTCGTAATATGTCCTCCCACCCTCACAAACCTCGCACCTCGTAATATGTCCTCCCGACCTTTCAAACCTCGCACCTCTCAGCATACTCTCCCAACCTCTAAGAACTCACACCTCGTAGTCTGTCCTCTCGACCCCCGAAAAAACCTCGCACCTCGCAAATCCTAAGAAGCTTATGACATGCGGTCCTTGGGACGAGGTCCCCAGGCCATGGGGTTGTGATGATGTCCAAAATGGTAAAATAAGAGGTGGGCCAGGGATACCAGAAATAAGCGCACCCGGCGGGACTCCCCAGGAGGATTCTGGGACCCACAACCGTACCCCTCATTTATTTAAACAAAGTTCCTACCCCCGCGAGGTCCTCCGAAAACTCGGAGCAGGGTCTAAACCTCGTAACCGACTCTACTAACACACCCGCCCATCCGGACCACTCAGCTAATGCCGCTTCCCCAAGCCAATCACCGACTGCCTCGCTTCCGGACCAATCGGAAACCTTGATCTCGAGCGTCTCACATCGGACAATGATCAAAACTCGACTCCCCAATCCTCTATAAATAGAGGAGAACCTCGCATGAAGAAGGGGTCGAAAAACATCTTGAACTCAAGAACTATCTTGCTCGTTGAAGATCAACGTGATTGAAACATCATCAAAAGACCTCGCTATAGACAAGTGAAGTCCACAAAAAGACTTCAAGTCACACAAAGCCCTCGCTCACATCAAAGGCCTCGCTACACAAGCTCCCAAGCCACCTTCACAACACTCTCAGCTCCGCCTCGCGCAAAGATCTGTCAAGCGACACCTCGGTGGTAGAATCACATAGCATTTAGGAGATCCCGAACATTGTGAGATCGAGGTCTCAAATACTCGTAGGAGGTCTAGGGTGTAAATCTCGTTCGTTTGTAAGCCTCGCAGGCTCGAAACCTCGTTGTAAAAGAACCATAAATAAAGGAAGCAAGTGTTTGCACAATCGAATATAATAATCTCGTTTCTTGTCTTTTAGCGAACGGTTTATTTCGGGTTTCATCATATATAGAGTTTGGTTCAAATAAAACAACTCCTTATCTTATAAAATAAGGAGTGTTTAGAACCCTTGGATCTCCTGATCCAAGAGTTGGTATTCTCGAAAATTAGGGATGCGGTGACATTTTCGTAATTTCTTGGAAATTACAAAAGAGCATCCTTATGGGGAAAAAGTGCATTGCATTATACCAAAAAGGTGCATTACTAAACCCACATATTTTGGGCAATTGAGTTCAATCGGAATCAAGTCAATTGGACGCCCCGGATGATGCACTTTTTTGGTTTAGTAATGCACTTTTTGGTATTTCGCAATGCATTTTTCCACCATAATGATGCACTTTTATAGTGAACCGAACATGGAACACTTACCCCACTAGCTTCATTTTTTTTTTGCAGTTTTTTTGCTTACTAATGCACTTTTTGTATTTAGCAATGCACTTTTTCACGATAGCGATGCACTTTTGTAATTTCCGAAAAATTATCAAAATGTCACCGCGTCCTTAAAAGGGATAGAACATCAACCCTTGGATCACCTTGATCTAAGGGCTCTAAACGCTCCTTATTTTATAGGATAAGGAGTTGTTTTATTTAAATCTTACTCATTTTGGTTCAAATGAAAAAAAAACTCTTATCATGAAAAATGAAAAGTGCACTAAACGCTCCTTATTTTATAGGATAAGGAGTTGTTTTTATTTGAATCTTACTCATTTTGGTTCAAATGAAAAAACTCTTATCGTGAAAAATGAAAAGTGCACTACAAAGTACGAAAAATGCGTTAAAAATATAAAAGTACAATCTGAAAAGTGTTCTACAAAAAATACGAAAAATACACTACAAAGTACGAAAAGTGCAAATGCAAAAAAGTATACTCCAAAGTAGGAAAAGTGCACCACGAACTAAAAAAAGTGTATTTCTTTTCATTTTCCAGAATAAGAATTTTTTTTAATTTGATCCAAACTCCAAATATATGATCTCTTTTGTCATACCATAACTGTTTTTCATCTTAATGAGTTTGATATATAAATATGCATTTGGACCAAGTTTATACGTTTTTTTCTTAAACAATTGCAGTAGTAGCATGCATTTAATTGTGTTGTTTTGCTTTCATTTCCTTCCAATTTTTTCCTGTTAACTTTTTGAAGACGTGCAGACTTTGTACAAGTGCATATACGATCACATAATCACATGCATCAAAAACATTTCTTTCCCTGCTGTTATTTATTCTTATTCTAAAATTGCTAGCTACTTTACTAAACATTAAGCAGCGGAATCTTTACCTCATGAAGAAATTGAATCTGATCAAACAAAAGAAGGTATGTCCACAGTCCACAGTCCTCAGTCCACACTCACCACACTTGACCATACGTATGTATTATATCGTAAATGACTATTTTTTTTTGAGGTAAAAAAATTAGTCATTTTTACGATATAATAATGTTTGACGTCATTTTATTTACTTGTACCCTCTTATAATATGTTTGAGTATAGGTGTGCGTGGTAGTTGTCATTCACTCTTAATTAGCTAGGTATGGTAATAAAATTCGAAATTGGAACTTGTATGCCTAATTATCAAGGATCATTTTTTTTGGTAGAAATTATCAAGGATCATTAATTATGAAATAAGTTTGATGCATATATTGCTTCTCTTGGTACGTAGATCCAGACATGAAGACCAAGGAGAAACTAAGGAGGGAAATGCTGAAGCATTGCAAGGGTCTTCCTTTGGCAATTGTAACACTTGGAGGAGTTTTATGTAAGAAGAAGTCAGTTGCTGAGTGGAAAACTGTGCAAAAGAATATAGCATCCTACTTGATGGGGCATCTGAAGCAGCAAGGTACCGACAACAAGGGATTATTTGCTGTCCTGGAATTGAGCTATAAGGATTTGCCGTTTTACTTGAAACCGTGCTTTATGTATTTGGGTCATTTTCCTGAAGATCATGAGATATCCGCTGAGAGGTTGTATCACTTGTGGGAGGCTGAAGGATTGGTTATAACTGAAGGAGATGAAGTTGAAGAAATGTGTGTTGATGAGATTGCTGAATTATATCTCAAGGGATTGGTGGATAGGTGTTTGGTTCAAGTAGCTAAAAGATGGGTAAATGGAAGGATAAGCAAAATCCGGCTTCATGATGTTATGCGAGATATGTGTCTCAATAAGTGCAAGGAGGTAAACTTTCTAAGCATTATAAAGCAGTCAAGCAAGATTATAAGTTCTTTCGACCGTGTAAATAATAGGAAGTTGCGCCGGTGTGCGCTTTATCTGGGACTGGGAGGGCCCGTGGATGGTGATGATCCACCCTTTGATCCAAGCCCTCAAATTGGTCCTTGCATAAGATCTTTACTTGTCTTTGAAAGCAGGGACTCAAGACGCAAGGTATTGTCGCCAAATATGAGTAAATCCTTGTTGCTACTTCGGGTTTTAGACCTTGAGTCTGCTCGGAATATCCCTCTGCATCCAAATAAAAATGCGTACTTCATTCATCTAAGATATGTAAGCTTCAAGGGTTTAAGAGTATTTGATTTAGATTTATCAAAATTGCACATTTGGGAGTGCAAGTTCTTGGAGACCCTTGATTTGCGAGTTCACGATATGTTTGGATTCGAATTCAAGTTGAGTAATAAGTTCTGGAAACTGGAAAGATTGAGACATTTATATCTCCCAGAGCCTAGGATGCAACTTGAGGATTCTAGGAAGCTAATTCTTACAGATACTCAGTTACAACAGATGGAGACACTAAGAAACTTTAGTGTGGGGGTTTGCGAAATTACGGACTTGAGAAAGATGACAAGTTTGAGGGTTTTCTCATTCACTCCTCGCTGGGGTGGAAGTTTATTAAGTAGGGAGGAGTTGGAGCAATTGCTGGAGTCACCAGTGATAGTGGGAAAGCGTTTAGTCAAACCGTTGCATCTACCTGTTAGGGCAGATGTAATTAATGAAGGAACATCATCATTGCTAACCGATATGCACTCCCTCGTATGCATTAGTGGATTCGATGTAAGTGGGAGGATTGAAGCAGCTGCCAACCTAGACATATTTCACAAATTGCGGCACTTGACAAAGTTATCTCTGAGTAGGACTGAAATTGGGCAAGAAGGCATATCAGTGTTAGAGAAGCTCCCTCTTTTGAAAAAGCTTACCCTTTGGTCGGAGAGTATTGCAGCAGGTAATAAAATGAGCTTCTCTAATGGAGCTTTCCCTCAATTGAATCGGTTAGAGCTTGCTCGCCAAGAAGACCTAGAAGAATGGGAGATAGGGGAAGGAACGCTTCCCAATCTCCAAACTTTGCATATAGATCAATGTGGGAAGTTGAAAATGATCCCTGATGGTTTGCCCAAGTCCGTTGTTGTTACCTGCCGTGATCCTTGTATAAGCGGAGTTGAAAACTACAACATCTGTCGATTCTCCTCTGCGCGCAAAAGCTGTGGCTGAAGAAGAGCTAGGAGATGAATATATCTGGTTCGTCCGTCACTCCATATATCACACACCTAAAGTCTGCTTTCTGCTTTTCTTGCCTTTATCACTGAGGTTTATGTCTTTACTTTCCCTCCAACTTTATTTTTATCACAAGCAAGGATTGTAGTGTGAGACGTTATTGCTGTTACTCCTGTTAGTCATTGCGCACATTGTTGTTTGCTTTTTTTTTTTCTCTGTCTAACCATGTTCTGAGCTTATTACTTTTTGCTTTATTTTCGGCATCGAATCTAATCCTTTCATAAATGGAGCATAGGTTTTTTGATTCAAGTGAAGGCAAGTCTTGTAGTAAGGAGAAACTTTTGTGTTATCCATTAGATCTATCACTTAGTAAACTTTGAATGGTCAAGATTGATTTCTAAATTGTTTTTTTTTTACGTTTAAAATTAATTTTCATTTTCTAAATAACTGTTATAACTCTTGATTTTCGTAGCTCACTAATTGTTCATTTTTTAAATATACTAGGTTGATAGGCCCGTGCATACGCACGTGATAAATTTCTTAATGTTCATATAAAATTTGACATTAGTAGGAAATAACAAATTATACAATTATCACCAATTTAAGAATAATAGGATTCAGTTCTCCTTGAATGTAGGTGTACTACAGAGGATTATATGATTATACATGGAAGAATATGTAAAGAAAGGTATTTCCTGCCTTCGAATTGATATTGACTGCATAAACTTCATTGCAATTATGAACTAATCCATTTGAGGAGTCTCTTTCTGCGCCGATGAGATTGCACTTTCCATTGGATGTGGTGTGGAAGCTTTGCTTGGAAAGTGGTTCTTAGGTCATAGAAGGTGACATTATATATGGTGAAAATTTGACAGCAATTTCTTTGTAACGTTTTTTAGCCCAAATTTTGAGATTTGGTATTTAGTATTGCTCTCAATACATTGCATTTATGATTGTTTTAATACAAAAATGTTAGAGAAGATGAATGACCACTTGTATGCCTAATTTCTCATTTCTAATGGATTTAATTCTTTTCCATTTATGATTGTTTGCTTTGTAACGTTTTTTAGCCCAATTTTTGGTATTGGGTATTTAGTATTGCTCTCAATGCATTGTATTTATGATTGTTTTTATTATAAAAATGTTACAGGAGATGAATGGCCACTTGTATAGTTGTATGCCTAATTTCTTTTTTCTAATGGATTTAATTCTTTCCATTTATGGTTGTTTTATTACAAAGATATTACAAAAGATGAAGGGCACTTGTATGCCCAATTTCTCATTTATGGTTGCTTGCTAATTGTAAATGTTTATAGATATAGAAGATATACAATTTATTCCATGCGTGTAATCTACCTATCTATCTATATGCCCAATTTCTCATTTATGGTTGATTGCTAATTTTAAATGTTTATAGATATAGAAGATATACAATTTATTCCATGTTTGTAATCTACCTATCTATCTACATCTATATAACTTATAAAATATAGTCACTATTATAAAAGTTATAAATATCAATCTCGTTTATAAACATTTTAAAATTAAGTAAAACAATTTGATCGGTTGTTATTGTGCTACTTTTGGTACATATGTAAATTGTTTTATAGAATTTTAAATAATTTTAGTTTGGAGTAAGATAAAATTTCATTTGGATTAAAATAAGATGACGTATTAATTGCATTGACATGAATTGTCAAAAAGCTTTTCTTATAATATTATCAATAGATAGATAGATAGATTAATCATTAAAGTGACTTATATGTATTTGTAATGTATATAGTTTGAGTGAGTTTTTTTTTAAAATAAATTAAGAGAGTATTTTAATTGAATGGGGGGTAATAAATGGATGGGGTCATAAATTGGCCAAGAGGTTTGTATTTTATAGGTTATATAGATATAGATTATGAGCAGGGCCGTCTCAGTATGCGGTGCAAGTGGTTCGACGGAACAGGGCCCCCAAAATAAATGGGGCCTCATATAGTCTAATGTGGAAAAGAAGTTAACATTGTTTTGTTGTCTTAATGGTAGTTAGGGGCATAGAGCATGTTAGAAGTTTGGTTTTGCTAAAGGTTCGATACTTGTTATGTACATGCATGTGGCCCTTTTTCACATTTTCTTTGTAGGCCTCATTATCTCTATCTTTCTTATTAAAATTTATTGATGTGCTATTTAGCTTCATGAAGAATAATAAGTCATCAAATGTTCTTACAGTTGCATTTCTTCGTTTTATACATTCACTTTTATTTTATTTAAAATATATCATCACAAACATTTTAATATTTTTAAACAATATAAACTTTTGTTGTCATTTTTTTATTTCTTACTGTTGTTTTGAATGTAAATAGGAAATTTTGTATGGAATTAAAGCATAAAATAATTTGATTTTTGCTTTTCTATTTTAGCTAAGATGTCTAATACTTTAATCAGTATATGTTTATTTGAATATACAAACCTAGCTAATGAAAAATTATTAATGTAAAAAAATAAGAATAATTATGAAAAAATATGAGTAATTACTAACAATTAACTGTAAATACCAAAAGTTTATTACAAGGGCCTAAACTTAAAATTTGCACAGGGCCACTAAAATCTTTGAGACGTCCCTGATTATGAGTTCATTTTATTGCTTTATATTGTATGGGTTCATTCATCTTCTTGCGAAAAACAAATATAGCTAGAATGAAATAAATCATGCTAACTTGATTCTTCATACTTTGAATGAATATGATTTTTGTATTCATTTAAGAAAGCTAGTAATATAACTTTGTCGGCTCTATCATTTAGTTCAAATATTTTTGTGGTTTATTTTATTTAGCTCACTCACTTATAGAGGGTTTCTTAGAATGAATTATTAAAACGAAATTGTTAGTTTCATTTTAGTCATCGTAAATCCAAATTCCATTCCATTTCTTCCGCTTCTCGACACATGACTCCCCTCTATTGAGACGACACATTCTTCTCTCTTTCGCGACCATCAACTCACTTAGCAGTAGACTTGAGCAAACTCGGATCTGGGGTCGGAATTTGACCAAAAGTCAAATCTTGTTTATCATGGACATGTAATATCCACTCTTTTAATAAAAAGATATTACTCTAATTATTTCGACTTAATAATAAGTTAAAAGGTTACACTTGATTTAATTCCGTTATAAATGAATAAAACTTGTTCCGGTGAGGACCACCCTTGTGTTAAAACCCATTGCTTAAAATGAGGATTAATCTCAACCATTAGATTTATCCCTCTATTATGTATTCAATGGTCAAAAATGTTTTTATTTTTTTTATTTTTTTTATTTTTTTTTATTTTTTGTTTGTTATTTTTTTATTTTTGCGAAAATCGAATTATTTTAAAAACGAACTTAAAGCACATAAAAATTGAACTTATCATAGATAAAATATGAACTCGTAAAATATAAAAATTGAACTCATACAATATTGAAAATTGAACTCCTAATATAAAAAAATTGAACTTCTAGTGTATAAAAAAGAACTCGTACTATATAAAAATTGAACTTTCATATTTAACGTTTTTAAAGCTTTTTTCAAATTTTTTCATTTTTTCATTTTTTCATTTTATTTTTATCTTTTTTGCTATTTTTTAGTTTTGCAAAAATCGAATTATTTTAAAAATGAACTCAAAGCACATAAAAATTGAACTTATCATAGATTAAAAATTGAAATCATAGAATATAAAAATTGAACTCATACAATATTGAAAATTGAACTCCTAACATAAAAAAATTGAACTTATAGTGTATAAAAATGAACTCGTAGTATATAAAAATTGAACCGTCATATTTAATGTTTTTGAAGCTTTTTTGTTAATTTTTTCATTTTATTTTTTTTAATTTTTTTAGTTTTGCGAAAATCGAATTATTTTAAAAATGAACTCAAAACACATAAAAATTGAACTTATCATAGATGAAAAATGAACTCGTAGAATATAAAAATTAAACTCATACAATATTGAAAATTGAACTCCTACATAAAAAAATTGAACTTCTAGTCTATAAAAATGAACTCGTAGTATAAAAAAATTGAATTGTCATATTTAACGTTTTAAAGCTTTTTTTTGAAATTTTTTCATTTTTCATTTTTTTTAAATTTTTTAAATTTTTGTAAATTTTTTTAATTCTTTATTTTTTTTGCTATTTTTTTAGTTTTTCGAAAATCGAATTATTTTATAAAATGAACTCAAAACACATAAAAATTGAACTTATCATAGATAAAAAATGAACTCGTAGAATATAAAAATTGAACTTCTAGTGTATAAAAATGAACTCGTAGTATATAAAAATTGAACTGTCATATTTAACGTTTTTAAAGCTTTTTTTAACAAAGAATATAATATAAAAAATACGAAAAAGTTCTGAAAAAAAAATTAAAAAATTAAAAAATTAAAAAATTAAAAAATTAAAAAATAAAAAAATAAAAAAATTAAAAAATTAAAAAATTAAAAAATTAAAAAATTAAAAAATTAAAAAATTAAAAAATTAAAAAATTAAAAAATTAAAAAATTAAAAAATTAAAAAATTAAAAAATTAAAAAATTAAAAAATTAAAAAATTAAAAAATTAAAAAATTAAAAAATTAAAAAATTAAAAAATTAAAAAATTAAAAAATTAAAAAATTAAAAAACTAAAAAACTAAAAAATTAAAAAAATATAAAAAAAATATACAAAATTAAAAAATTAAAAAATTAAAAAATTAAAAAATAAAAAATAAAAAATCTTGACCATCCAATATATATAGTGATGATGTAAATCTAATGGTTGAGATTAGTCCTCACTTTAAGCCAAAGGTCTCACCACAAGAGTGGGTCTCACTTGAACCAAAACCTATTCTAATAAAGGAATTATTGGCAAGTTTAATTGTATTTAGCGGAAAATTAAAATCTTTTAAAAAAGAAGTGTAACAAGAGAAATGTTGGGCAAATAATGGCAAAATAAAAGCTTGTGGTGAGACTTAAATCCGTGATCTCGTGCAAGGAGATTAGATGGTTAAACCAATTTCACTAACTTGTTTTCTATGCTTATAAGGAAACAAGTATATCATATGAATTGGACCTTGTCTTCTGCACAAGATTGAGTAGCCACCTCCTGCTTCGTTTTGCCCATTCCGGCGCCGCCTTAGTCACTTGGGTGTCAAAGCAATGTCACGACGGACACCTCTCTCACCTACGCCCTAGCCCCGCTGCGTCATCAACCCTATTTGCACGACATATGTTGCCTCGGTTTTGGGTCGACGGGTGTTGTCACAAGCCAAGCAAGCCTCGTGTCGATCTTCTGGCATTTGTGTGACCAGGAAGAGAGGCGACAAGAGGCAAGAAAGGCCATAAAAAGGGCTTGAAGGTTTAATCTCGAGAGGAGGGAGGAGAATGGGAACCGAAAACCAAATCCCGGATTTTGACCTAGAATTGTTCAAAACTTCAAAATTCGATTGTGGGTTCGTTTCCTAACCAAAAATCGTGATTCAAGTCCTTAAATGTCGAGGATTAAGTGCTCTACAATAACCTTCAATCAATTGTAGAGAAACGATTGAATACTCGAGTCGAAATCCACCAAAACAGATCGGATACAGAAATTTCCTGATTTCCAGAGGATGGTGATGAAGGATTCTCGTGAGCTTCGTTCTCCATCGTCCAACAACTATTTCCGGTGTCGTTGCCAATAGTTGGAAGGTGGGAAAGTGCTCTCTCAACTATAGCAATTAATCGTGCACCACGACCCTGGTGTCGCCTCTACGAGTCGGTGAACAGGCGTTCCCGAACAGCTTTGTTGCTGGTTTCTTTGCCCAGAAAATTCAGCATCGACGAGTGATGTTCGTGGACCTCGTGCACCGCCTTCCGGCCATATTTTGGACGCCAATTCCAACAGTAGGCAGAGGGTAATTCCTTCTTCCATATGTTGCAAGTCCTGTCGCCACCATGACCCTGGTGTCTCCGCTGGAAGCCGACGAACAGGCCTTCACGGCCAGCTGTGTTGCTGATTTCTTTTACCTAGAAAATTCAGCATTGACGAGTGGTTTTTGTCGCCTCGTTTATTCATCTTCCCTCCACCAATTCAAGATCCGTTACCAACAGTAGAAAGAGGGTGATGACGACTTCCAACTGTCGCCTGAATCACCCCAAACGGAAATCAAATGAAGTCGCTAGACATCGACGAAGTTGGTTCGTCGCTCACTTTATTTTCGGCCTTTTTGAGTTTTGAAATGAAAAGGGAAAGGTGTTTGGACCCGGTTTGCCTCGGTATGCGTGACATGGATTCCGATGGGTCATCTTGATTCACTTATTGCCTTGTTTTGCGCATTGCATCGTTTTGCATGCCACCTCGACTTACGTGCAAGCAAATCTCGAAAGCATATCGCTAGGTAATTTCCGTCTTTTGAGTTTGACTTAAAATATAGAATGACTTTTTTGAATAAGATCATTCAAAGTTGTGTTTTCGTATTAAATCTAGTAAAGCGTGATTTATTGAATCTTGAAAATTAGTTAAGTTATAGGCCCGGATTAAGTCAAGCACGTTTTTGAAAAATTATTATAAGGACATAATAATTTGTAATAGTACTCTTAAAACAGAAATAAATGATTATAATTTATTTCTCTATTCATTCCGGTACAACCCGAGCTCGAGTCTTGGATACACGTCATTCGAGATGGAACTAATCCCCTTATGAAGAGTTATCTCGTATAAGGCAAGTGGACGATTCTCTCTTACCCTTTTTATTAAACGTGAATTCCTATTTCCGTTTAATATATCTTAATTGTTGGGAACACTTGTTTGCTAAATAACCGGAATTAGGTTTATTTATTGCTTAGATTTAACGATTGTTCGTTATTTCATATTATTATTCGTACTGTTAGTACTGTTTAGGGCCGTTGATTGTGCTCTTATGTGATTGAAGATTCTCCTTTGAGATCTCTTTGTTGTAATTTTAAACAGGGATTGCGGGTTTTGACTCGCATATCTCCTTATAACTTGTTAGGAGGTATACTTGGTATCGGCTCCTAACCTTTGTATTATGTGTAGAAAGTAGGACACGCAATGTGCCTACTGTTCTCCTTAATACTACTCTAGGATAAATTATTATAAACAAGAATGCGAGATTGAAGGCTCCAACGTCTCTTTATAATATATGTATTATGTGTAGAAAGTAGTGACGCAAATGTGCATATTTTTCTCCTTAATATTACTCTAGGATAAATTAATATAAACAGGGATAGCGAGTTTTGACTCGTATATCTCTTTATAACTTGTTAGGAGGTATACTTGGTATCGGCTCCTAACCTCTGTATTATGTGTAGAAAGTAGTGACGCGCAATGTGCCTACTGTTCTCCTTAATACCTCGGGTCATGACTCTGCCTGCTCTATCGATAAGAGAGGTGTTTGCACTCTAGCTAAGTGCACCAATATACGAGGTCTAAAATATTGTCATTCGTATCTCCGGCTATGTGCGAGCCAACTTAAAAGTCTTTAACTGAAGAGAATAGTTTAATGACTTATGAGAAGATAAAGTGCCCAATGCAATATAACTAAATGAATTTAGTTGTGGTCCGGATAAGAGCCGGATGCTTTTTGACTATTGTATGTGTGGTAATATAGTTCCCAACAAATCTTATAATTTCTATAGGAGCCACATATTTGGTGTCTTATCTTAATTTTGAATTCTATTATTTCCTTAAACTTCTTTCTGAAAACGCTAGTTGTTGGATCATCGATCGACTGATGTTTGGATTCCGATGCTACATGTCTAGTCTTTTCATGAGAACCGAGCCCTATTCTTTCACTTGCTTAGTCTCTTGGAAGACTAATACCCTTGCTTCTTCCCGGTTCCGTCCGGCTGGTATTTTTTGTTTCTACAGAAATATCAGGTTGTAGGGAGAAGACTAGAGAAGTTTAACCTTGAAAACCATAGAAGGAAAGGAAGCTTGGAAAGGAAGGAAAGAAGAAAGGAAGGAAACTTTGGAAGACGTGATGTCTCCACACAGGCGTTTCCAGGATTTTGACAGTGATTCCAAAAACAACGTTTCCAGGATTTTGACAGTGATTCCAAAAACTCTTGTAACCATGTTTATGAATATAAGACAATCTGTTTTATCAGATTATGTTGTTTAAACATGTCTTTATTTATTTCGGTCACTTAAACCTCAATGGCCTTGGACGGGAAAGTCCGAGTCCGCTGGCGGTAACATCCCATTATAAGTCTGAAAAAAATGGGGGTGTTACAGGACAGATGTGGACCGAGTCTTGGAAGTAGGCCTAAGGCCTTTGTATACCCACTCGAATGTCCCATCTAGATACTTGGAATGGTTCCTGTTTTTATTTTTTAATTTACAAAAACAATTTTAATACAGATAAAATATTACATATAAACAATTATTAGTACAAAATATACATATATAATAATACTATATTTGGATTATAACATGTTAAATAAAAATATTAAAAATACATTATAAAGTCCATATTATAAATTCAAATATATATATTTTATAATAAATATCTCATAAAATTAGGATAGGTTGAAAGTTTTGAATCGAACTAATCGAACCAAACCTAGAGTTGGCCACAGTTCCGGATCGATACATGAGTTAGTGAGTTTATTATACATGACTCGAGAGAGTCGAGTCCATATGTTCTTATATTATACTAGTTTTTGGACCCGTGCGATGCACGATGCACGGGATGAATTTGGATAAATATGTTTAAAATTTATAATTTTGGGTAAAAATATGTTTATGAATTAAATTTTAGTGAGATGGGAGTTTTTATTAAGGCGTTGCAGTAGAGTAGAAGTCTAGGGAAAGCTATAGGAGTTTTTATTAGTGAGATAGGAGGTTTTCCTGTAGAAGTAATAATAAACTCAAGGTGAGTCTAAATATAGACAAAACTAACGCATACAATTGAATAGTGTGGTTTTCTTTTTTTTCTTTTTTTACAGCAGGCCCTAATATTTCCATGGAAAAGGAATCACTAAATTTGGAAGTACAACCAAAAATAAAATACAAGAACACAAAATATAAACAAGAATAAGTAGGCCAACAACTCGAGATCTGTTGATAGGGTTCTCGGCCAACAAATAAATTTGTAAGTCAAGACCCCACTGAGTATAGCAGAGTCAGGATCGTTCCACAGGAACCAAGGTTGTTTGTCTATCAATCTAACAAAAATCAAACAAAAACAAATAAAATACTCACGAGCAGCCTCGTTAACGACGTTGTCAGGGTCGTTAACGAACCACCGAACACAAAATACTAAAAATAACGACCTAATTAAAATCTAATTAAAATTCGGTACCGAGGCAAGTACTCAGCAACGAAGATTCACTAGAAATAATTCAAATAAAACAAAGATCTAGGACTAGGGACACCACAACATAGCCAAGCATAAGAATTCGTAAGAAGAAAAGATCATGCCATTAAACAGATAGAGTCATCAACTTTCGTTGACTTAGCAAGTAAATTAATCTACTTTCGCATCCTAATTCACTTAATTGCTTGTTTTAGATCTAAAGCTTGAAACTTTCGTTTTCAAACAATATCAACCTTCAAGTTACTAACTTCCTCTTTCAATTCAGTTAAAAACTCAAATTACCTCCACTTTCGTCTCGGTATAAGCACAACAAACAATTCTCAATCAAAGATAAAAGGCATTCACAACTCAATCTTACTCATCAAACATGCTCAACTATGCCGGGCTTAACCCCGATCCTAGAAAAAGAAACTACTCACTAATCATAACTAAGAAACTAAAAACTTCAATCAAAAGAAACATTGAAACAAAACTCAAACTTGAATTAATAAGAAAAATATATCGTCTTACAAAGATTCAGAAGAAACCGAAAAACATAAAAATACCGAACCACAATCACGACCAACGACACCCGGCGACTGTCGTCTACCGAGCCTCGGCGGTCCTCTTCCGATCCGACTTCTCTCTCTCTCGGCCCTTCAAAAATCTCCTCCTAAAAAATTCTCTCTAAAAAGCTCTCCAAATTAAGCCCCCCCTTTCTATGCTAGATAGAAGGGTATTTATACTAAAAAGATAAAAACTAAAAAGGCTAAAAGATATAAACTTTCCTTAAAAAGATAGAAACAATCCCTAAAAGATAGAAATAAAATCTAAAAAGATATTAAGACCTAAAATACATATTCTAACAACCCCAAAAGATTCTAAAAAGATACTCAACCGACACGGAAATAAATTCCCGCTCAAGATCGGTGAATTATAAAATAAATACTCCATATCTTCTTCTTTGTAGCCTCGTTAACGAGCCCTCACAACCTCGTTAACGAGCCTGGGCTTCGTTTTCTTCAACACTTCCTCTTGTGCTCTCGAGCTTCGACTTCTTCAATCTTGCACTCCTCTGTCTTTCGCTGTAATGCTCCAAATTCAACTCCATTCAGCTGCTTTCCTAGCTAAAACCTACAAAATTCACAAAATAGCGTAGATTCCACTCTTTTCACAGAAATATGCAAAACTACCTAAAAATACTCAAACCTAAACCTAAACTAAACTAAACTAAACTAAACCTAATAAGCAAAGAAAACCTATCAAAAACTATACTAAAAATGCGAATATCAAAATACCCCATACTTAGACTTGCTTGTCCTCAAGCAATAAACAAGACACCAACCAAAACCAAAACAAATCATGCTCATCAAGACATAGCCATCCTCTAAAAAGCAACATCTACACATAAGAAAATTATAGCAAAAGACTATTAACATCCTCACACATATATGCACTTAAATAGACATAAAATAATACAATCCAACCTCTCAAGGGATATAATGTGTTTCACTCAACTCTCAAGTGTTTAGGCTTATAAATTCAATCTCTCAACTCATCCTATATACAAAAACTCATAGAAATTGGAACTTATATCACCAATACTCTCCACCCAAGATTTGTCAAAACAAGCAAAGAATCATCAAGAGAACTTAGGGGGCTCAATGAAAAACTTCATAGAAGTTTCCATTCGGTCGGGTTGTAATGGGGCTTGGTAATAACAATAGGGCGTGGAAATATTTTGGCTATGTGGTGCTAATAATATCCGGGAATTAAAAGACTCCTAAAAACTCACATCTCACCAAAACTTTCATAAAACAACATACCAAACTCACTCTTCTTTATGCACACTCATTCTCACTCACCCTTTATCATCCTAGAAAGTCTCATAATAAAAAGAAAAGAATCTCTGATATTATCTTTAAACACAAATGCACTTCAACTCTTCATTTTATTTTTTTCCTTTCTTCTTTTTTTTTTCTTTTTTACTCGTCTTTTTTCCTCGTTGCCTCGTTAACGAGCCCACATCAGGGTCGTTAACGATCCACCGTATACATTCCACTTCCTTTTTTTTCACTACATCCATCAAAAACTTTATTGTGTGCATTTTTTTCTTATCATGAGACCTTTCTTACATGTAATAACAAGAGACTTCCAATCTACCCTTCCCAAATACCCTTCAATTCAAGCAAATATAAAACTCTTCTCTTTTTACAAAACACAAAACTTACCTCTCCAATCTAAGTCCTAATTCCCGGATAGGGTCAAGCTTATCTCGGCTAGGGAATAATTTTTGTGGAGCTAAAAACAAAAGGTTTCAGGCCAGAATTGGTTATCAAAAAGAAGGAATAATGTAAAGGTAGATAGGGAATAATAGGGCTTATGAAAATAAATTTTCCATCATATGATCTTCACAAGTAATGAACTAAAAATCTTATAAGGGTCTCAAGAAATAGATAACTATCACAATTCCAAGAGATAATATACATAAAGAGAGTAAATCACACAAGAAAAGAAGAGGGATTTATAATGTTCTCCCTATAAGGCCAAAAATACTCACAAGGTAGATTTTGTTGGATTGCATCATCTATGCTATAAAGTATATGTGCTCAATTTCATCAAATGTTATTCTCTTCTAAAAACAATAATTTCAAGTTGAGAATCCGGCTATACTTTTAAAGACATGCTTGCAAGGAATTATATGATTAAGCTAGTGATTGCTATCATAGAACTTAAGAAGGGATATCTATCAATTCTAAAACTCCTTTTGGATTTTTCGAAATTTTTTCAATTTTTTTCAATTTTTTTCTCTTTTTTCGGTTTGCAACTTAAAAAAATAAAAACTACATAGAACACATAAACACCTAGAACATAATTTTTCTACTTTCTCCCCACCCCATACTTAAAATTGCAGTGTCCCCACTGTAAGGAAAATAAGAAGAAGAGGGAAAAGAAATAGAAAAAAAAAAAAAAAAAAATTAAAAAGAAAAAGAAAGACATAAAACTTACAAAGTGGAAACAAGGAAAAGAAACTTCATCTTGAGCTGAATCAACGGTTCGGTGGTGGAAAATAGTGCTCAAAGTTCCCCACGAAGTCGTACATCGTCCTCCAACGCTCAGCATCCTCCGCCTCTCTCTGACGCTGCCTCTCATCCTCCATCGACATGCGAGCGGAATAGACGGTTTCCCATCTATCCATCCTCCTATGAATGTGATCCGTCTGGAGGTGAAGCTGCTGCATCCGTGCAGAAAGATCCTCGGCCCATGGTGGTGGTATACTCGATCCTACGTACTCGGGCTGAGGGGGTGGTGGGTAGTGAGGCTGGAAATGGTCTTGATACATCACCGGGTTGTAAGGCATGAGTCCATAGGCATGAGGGTCGACATAAGCTGGTGGTGGGTCGACAGGAGCTCTCGGCACCTCGTTAACGAAGTTGGGTGCCTCGTTAACAGGGTTGGGATGCGGCTGGAAGTGGTCGTTAACGACCCTGGTGGGCTCGTCAACTAAAATGTTGCCTCCTAACACCTCCGTGTCGATGTCTTCTTCTTCAAAATTGAGCTCCTCAGTGCCGCCCTCGGTGTCGGCTTCTTCGGTGTCATTGCCTACTACCTCGGTGTCCTCTTGTTCATCTTCTTCTTCATATTCATCCACGTCGTCCCGCTCAAACCGGGTTTCACATGGCCTAAGCGAGAGCTCGTCCTTCGGTTTTGGCTCCAATGGGTAGGGATGTCCCGTCCATACCTCGTACCAATTCGGTACGTAGAGTAGCTCGTACATGTCGAGGCTAGGTATGACTAGTCGATCTTGAACCTTCACCTTGTAGCCTCCCTCGGCTTGCACGAAAATCCCGGAACTATACCAATAATTTTTTTTGAGGAGTTGGGCGTGAGCCGGTGTGTAGCGGGTGAGATCAACTCCAAGATTCTTAGCCAAGAGGCTAACCAAATTGCCATACCACACCTCCTTGGACTTGGTAGATTTCTCGACATAGTAGAGCCATTCGTACCCCAAGTTCAAGGGGCCGGGCTCCTCAAAGAGGATGGTGCGGAAGCAAGCAACCTCTGTCCTTGTAGGCTGGTTCAACTCTTTCTTCGGCCAAAATGTTGCGGCGAGGACTCTCAAAATAATCCGGAAGATGGGGTTGATGATGTTTGCCCCGGATAGCGCCGCGGTAGAGGATTGAACCTCCCCGGTGATGTAGCTCCAAGTGCGGGTCATTCGGTAGTCCTTCAAGCTATAATCTCTCGACGGGTTTTGGAGCTCCAAGATTGCATTGAACTCCGCCATGGTGAAGTCACGGTCCTTGTTACCGAGCCGGAACCGAATTCGTCCCGCCGAGATCTTTGACGAGAAGTTGGTCTCCAAAGTGGCCAAGAACTCGGATGTGAGGGCCGGATAGTGTGGCAAGCTCTCTTGCTTCAACAGGTGGGAGGCCCCAAGGATGATGAAAGCGTCCTTGACATCCGTGTAGATGCCCGTGGTGACAGCGCTAGACTTCGAGAACCATCGGGTGTAATGGTCCTTCTCCAGAAAATCTCGGTAGCGCCGTGCTTGGCTCTGACTGCTCAAAATCACATCATCCACACGAGGTGGGGATGGAGACCTATGGTTCCTCCTCTTCTTCTGGGCTCGGGTAGCGGGCCTGCTTGAACTAGCCATGGATCCTACAAAATAATCGAGATTTTTCCAAGATAAGATCCACTCAAAAATAAATAGGTACGAGACCCCATACTTGGTCTCAAAATTAACCTCGGAATTATTTGTAAACTACCCAATTGGGTTGTTCACGATTCTGGGCTCGGATTGATCGATGAAGAAATGTAGGGTCGTTAACGAGCCTGGGTGGGTCGTTAACGACCCGCCGAGAGCAAAACCAGAACTTTCCGAAATTAAATCTACCTTAAATTCAGCACAAATCAAGCATGCAATCTTCTATAATTTTTCACATATCCCTCATCGGGTATAAGCACCCCATACTTACTCAATTACCCATCCCGAACATGCTAAAAATTTCCCGGAATTTTGACATGCAAAGATTGAACTTTAGATCTAGAACAAGAAACATTCATGCTTTCCTAACTAAAGGATTGCAATAGCTAATCTAACATGAATAATCTTTCCTAAAACATGAACAACTAAGCACAATCAAGAATTTTCATGAACAAAATCAAGCATGCTCATCAACCTTCCTAAGAACACGATTCAAGATATGAAATTTCGACCCTATAGATAATCAATCATGCAATTTCAAGCAAGGGTTTAGAAATCATACCGGAGAATCGAGAAATTGAAGAAAAAGGGTCGGAATCGGGGTGGTTAACAAGCTTGGCCTCGTCGGTGAACGGTTTTCGAACTTCGGTAACTACGGTCTCTCGGTGGTCGGTAGTGTGAGGGATTCCGACTCGGTGGAAGAGAAGGGGGAGGGATTGAGAGTGTTTTGGGTTTGAGAGGGTGTGAATTTTGAGAGGGTTGTGGTAGAATTGTGGGAGGGGGGGGGGGGTAGAAGGGTTTATATAGGAGGGATGAGGGTAGAAGGGGGCGGCGGCTAGGGTAAAAATAGATAGATTAGGTTAGAATTCTTACCTGCCCCGTATTGTGACAAGTCGGGTTTTCCGAACCGGGTCGTTAACGAGCCTGGGTGGGTCGTTAACGAGCCGCCATGGCCTTCTTGAGTGATTTTTCAATCCCTTTCCCCGTGAGGGCGAAGAAAATAAAATAAATTAAATTAAGCCTTGGTTTTATGCAACGTAGGAAATATATTTAGATGCGTATACGCAACGTGGTACTTTCACCTCGCCTCTTCTTTAAGCTTGTTAATTTGCCTTTAATTATTTAGCGGTTATTTCGCGCACCATCACAACCCCTTGGTTTGGAGTTCTCGTTCTACGAGGGCAATGAGACAATAAATAGGCACGCGCTTGCATAAAAATGATTGTGCTTTATCGGTTATAGCCATGCAGCGCGATATAAACCCGAGATTAGGTGGATTTTGCGCATTTTTAGAGAGTTGGGACCTCGTCTTTTGAGAGTTAGCGAACCTCGTTCGCTTAGAGAGTTAGGACCCCGTCCTTTGAGATTTAGTGAACCTCGTTCGCTTAGAGAGTTAGGACCTCGTCCTTTGAGAGTTTTCAACCCCAAGCGGAAAGCGAGGGGTGGATTAGCGCACTTAGAACCGAGCGTTTCCAAACCCTAAGCGGGAAGCGAGGGGTGGATTTGCACACTTAGAACCGAGAGTTTCCAACCCCAAGCGGGAAGTGAGGGGTGGATTCGCGCACTTAAAACCGACAATTTCCAACCCCAAGCGGGAAGCGAGGGGTGGATTAGTGAACTTAGAACCGAGAGTTTCCAACCCCAAGCGGGAAGCGAGGAGTGGATTAGCGAACTTAGAACCGAGAGTTTCCAACCCCAAGTGGGAAGCGAGGGGTGGATTAGCGAACTTAGAACCGAGAGTTTCCAACCCCAAGTGGGAAGCGAGGGGTGGATTTGCGCACTTAGAACCGAGAGTTTCCAACCCCAAGCGGGAAGCGAGGGGTGGATTCGCGCACTTAGAATCGAGAGTTTCCAACCCCAAGCGGGAAGCGAGGGGCGGACTTAAACATGAGATTCTCCAACCCCAAGTGGGAAGCGAGGGGCAGATTTTAACACGAGATTTTCCAACCCCAAGCGGGAAGCGAGGGGCGGACTTAAACACGAGATTCTCCAACCCCAAGCGGGAAGCGATGGGTGGACTTAAACACGACATTCTCCAACCCCAAGCGGGAAGCGAGGGGTGGATTTTAACACGAGATTCTCCAACCCCAAGCGGGAAGCGAGGGGTGGATTTTAACACGAGATTTTCCAACCCCAAGCGGGAAGCGAGGGGTGGATTTTAACACGAGATTTTCCAACCCCAAGTGGGAAGCGAGGGGCGGACTTAAACACGAGATTCTCCAACCCCAAGCGGGAAGCGAGGGGCGGAAACACGAGATTCTCTAACCCCAAGCGGGAAGCGAGGGGTGGACTTAAACACGAGATTCTCCAACCCCAAGCGGAAAGCGAGGGGTGGATTTAAAAAACTTAAAACCGAGGTTCTCCAACCCCAAGCGAAAGCAAGGGGTGGGCTTAAACACGAAGTTTTCATTTTTGAGAGAGTTTTGAAAATTCCACAACCCTTTATTCATAAAACTTGTGAGAAATAGCGGAGCTTAGAGAGTTTACACATAATATTTTTTGAGCCGATCTGTAATAACTGTGGTTTTTCAGGATATTTTTTAATTTTTCTCGGATATCCTTTTAACCTCTTTGTCCTTTTTAACGCTTAATCCAATATTTTTATTCGAATTCAAATCCTAGAAAATTGTTGGTGATATCCTAAAATCATAAAGAAATGATTTTATGGATCAGTATGAATTCTAGGATTTTTCAGTGGAAAAAGAATATTTATAGGATAAGCCGTCTTTTTAAATATGTACCGAAAAGGATTTAAAATATGAATCGGAACCCTTAAAAATTGAAGGTAGCGTGATAAAATCATGGAAAATTGATTTTATTGGTCTACATAATTTACAGACGTTTTGTACTTAGTAAGTTTTTCCATCCGAGGTACATAATTTTACCGCTTTAACGCGAGTCCCGTTCCGAGACGGGTTTAGTTGTTTAAACCGACTCTTCTTTGCCTTATTAGTGAAGGAACCAGAGATAGATAAGGGACGGCATATATTTTTGACTTGTCAAAGTCTACCAATTCATTTCAAAAGGAGGAAGGGAACCGAGAGCTAAATCATGACGGAACGATGGTCTCGGGAGAAAGGTCTTCACCGTCGGCGATCTTCTTTGCCCTTCCACCTCCATCTCCACCTTCCACCTCATCTCCTTTCTGCTTTTTAGGAGCTCGTAGTTGTTGGGACTGAACCAGCTAGAATCAGGCGGAGCGACTGGCTCGGGAGAAAGAATTCGTCACGCCGGCAATCTTTTCGGCCTCGTTGTGCGTCGACGCCGGAAGCCACTCCTCCTGAGCCAGCGATGTTCGCATTTTTTGGTTTAGTTTTGATAGGTTTTCTTTGCTTATTAGGTTTAGTTTTGTCTAGTTTAGGTTTAGTTTTAAGTGTTTTTGGATAGTTTTGCATAAATCTACGAAAAGAGTGGAATCTACGCTATTTTGTGTATTTTGCAGATTTTAGCGAGGAAAGGAGCTAAATGAAGCTAAATTTGGAGCATCACAGTGAAGGACGGGGAAGTGCAAGATTTAAGAAGTCAAAGCTCGAGAGTACAAGAAGAGGTGTTGAAGAAAACAAAACCCCAGGCTCGTTAACGAGGCTGTGAAGGGTCGTTAACGAGGCCACGAAGAGAAAGATTTTGAAGTATTATTTTATTATTCACCGATCCTGAGCGGGAATTTATTTCCGTATCGGTTGAGTATCTTTTTAGAATCTTTATGGGTTATTAGAATATGTATTTTAGGGTTTAATATCTTTCTAGATTTTATTTCTATCTTTTAGAGATTGTTTCTATCTTTTTAGGAAAGTTTTTATCTTTTAGCCTTTTTAGTTTTTAGGATTTTTTAGTATAAATACCCTTCTATCTAGCATAGAAGAGGGGGGGCTTAATTTTGGAGTAGAGTTTTAGAGCTAGTTTTGGAGGAGAAGGAAGGCCGAAGGAGAGAGAACCGGATCGGAAGTCGGTGACGAGGGTCGGTAACGACGGTTTCCGAGGTTCGTTGATCGAGTTTGTTCGGTGACTGTTTTTGTTTTGGTTTCCTTCTGAATCTCTGTAAGACGATATTTTTGTTATTAATTTAAGTTTGAGTTTTGTTTCAATGTTTGTTTTTATTAAAGTTTTTAGTTTCTTAATCATGAGTAGTGAGTAGCCTATTTTTCTAGGGTCGGGGTTAAGCCCGACATAGTTGAGCATGTTTGATGAGTAAGATAGTGTGTTGAATGCCTTTTATCTTTATTGAGATTGTTTGTTGTGCTTAATACCGAAGCGGGAGTTGAGGTAATTTGAGTTTTAACTTGATTGAAAGAGAAAGTTAGTAACTTGAAGGTTGATATTGTTTGAAAACGAAAGTTTCAAGCTTTAGATCCAAAACAAGCAATAGAGTGAGTTAGTTTATGAAAATAGATTAATTTACTTGTTAAGTCAATGAAAGTTGATGACTCTATCTATTTAAAGGCATGATCTTATCTTCTTACGAATTCTTATGCTTGGCTATGTTGTGGTGTCCCTTATCCTAGATTTTTGTTTTAATTGAATTATTTCTGATAAATCTTCGTTGCTGAATACTTGCTTCGGTACCGAGTATTAATTAGAATTTTATTAGGTCGTTAATTGGTATTTTTTGTGTTCGGTGGTTCGGTAACGATCCTGACAAGGTCGTTAACGAGGCATCTCGTGAGTGTTTTTTTTAATTTTATTTGATTTTTATTAGATTGATAAACCAACAACCTTGCTTCCTGTGGAACGATCCTGACTCCACTGTACTCAGCGGGGTCTTGACTTACAAATTTATTTGTTGGCCGAGAAACCCTCTCAACAAATTGGCGCCGTTGCCGGGGAAGCAACGAGTTGTTAGTTTATCTTTGGGATCGGGACTAGCCCGACCCCGTTTTTGTTTTTAATTTTTGTTTTCTTTGTTTGTTTTCTCAGTGTATGCCGGTAGGACGAAGAAGGCTTCAGTTTGATAGCTCCAATTATTACTCAGAACCCGAACGTTCCCTGCACCAACGACTCTAAGAAAACCGAGCCATGGCCACAGCTGAAGAGATGGCTCGAGAGTTAGAGATCCTCCGGACCCAGATGGAGGCACTGAAAGCCGAGAAGGACGGCGCTGATGCAGACAAGGCTCGACTGCAAGAAGAGCTAAACGCCTATCCAAGGAATGCCAAGCAATACATGCATCCGGAACTGAGGGTGCTAGAATCTCCTATTGTGCTTCCTGCGATAGAGAAACCTTTTGAGATCAAGTCTCAATTTATATCCTTGATTAAACGGGCTCAGTTTGAAGGGAAACCTGCTGAGTGCCCTATGGAGCATATTAGAAATTTTCTTGATTTATGTGACACCATAGCTGCTGAAGGTGTCTCGCTAGAATATGTTCTGTTAAAAGCTTTTAGATGGTCACTTACTGGAAAGGCCCTGAACTGGTTAGAGAGCCTACCTTCTAAGTCTATCAGGACTTGGAAAGCTTTGTATGATCAATTTCTTACAAAGTTTTTCCCTCCTGCTAAGACAACGGAGTTAAGGAAACGTATCACCTCTTATCACCAGTTGCCTAATGAGACATTTGTTGAAACATGGGAAAGATTTAAAGAGATGCTTAGACAATGCCCTACTCATGGGCAACCTTTATATGTATTGCAAGAAATCTTTTTCCAGGGTATCAACGCGGAGACCAAGAACCGCATCAACACGCATACTGGGTGCAGTTTTATAGAGATGAACCCGACAGAGGCGTGGGAACTGTTGGACAAGCTGGCAAATTACGATGCTATGTACGGAACCCAGCAAGCTCCACAAACTCAAAAACGTCTCTATGTGCCCAATCGAGATGAAGTTGACCCCGATGTTAAAAATCAATTCTTACAAGATGAGGTCAACCGTTTGAGGAAACAGGTAAGTTTTGTGAAATCCTCTCAATCATGTCAAGAATGTGGTTCTTCTGCGCATAGTACTTCTGCTTGCACTAACATTGAGCAGGTTAGAACCGCTGAGACAATAGCTGAGATGAATTACATGAGAGGACCCTACAGGAACCAGCCTAATTATAATGACAGGTCAAACAACTATCAACCATGAGGCAATCAGAATACAAATCATAATTACACAGGGCCCCCGCAAGATAGACGACCTGCACCATATCGACCTCCAGGCCATCAGGAGACACCATCATGGGTTCAGGAGATTAAAGAGAGCATCAACGGAGTGAACAACAAGGTTGATGATGTCCAAGCCAAGCTGAACCGACAAGATAAAAGATGGGGAGAGTTCGATATTTGGAAGAGAAGTGTTGATTCCCAACTAGGAGACCTTGCTGCACGGATTCCAAGACCACAAGGGCAATTCCCGGGCCGTTCCGAGGAGAACCCTAGAGGCCAAATAGCAGCGGTGCACCTCAGAAGCGGGAAGACACTACCGGAGAGAGTTCAAGCTGAAGAGAAGGAGGAACAAGATCTCGCCAACCAGCTCATTAACAAGCCAGCGAGAGCTAGTACCGAGCTTACGAGACAAGATGACGAGGCTCCGAGGATTCCTGACGAGCCCAACCCAGGTAAGTTCTCTAAACCGAGTCCTCCTCTAAATTCCAGGGTAGTTAACGACCCCATCAGGGTCGGTAACGACCCGCCGAGGACACCGAACGACCCCAATGTCGACCCGGTACTCTCACCTCTCAAGCCTAACTTGGTTCTGAAGATGGTGAAAACTCTTCCATTTCCAACTAAGAAATCTATGGACTCTACTGAGAGTAAGTTCAACCGTTTCGTTAAGATTCTTCAGGGCATTAATATTTCCATCCCATTCGCTGAGGCCCTAAGCGAAATGCCGGCTTACACAAAATTCTTGAAAGATATTCTTAGCAGGAAAAGATCTATTACAGAGCTGTAGGACGAGGTCAGATCCATAACTCTTCCGGAAAAGCTTGGAGATCCTGGGATGTTTGCAATCACAATCGGCATAGGCAACCACAAGTTCAAAGCTTTATGCGATCTTGGTGCCAGTGCTAGTCTTGTTCCACTCTCAATATGGTCTAGAGCAAATATGGGACCACTAGAGCCTGTCAACATGCGGCTTTATATGGCAGACAGATCTTGCATCAAACCAGCAGGGCTGCTAGAAGATTTCCCAGTTCAAGTGGGTAATTTCTTTGTTCCTAATGACTTCATCGTGATGGCAATGCCCGAAGATCCAGTTGTGCCTATTATTTTGGGAAGACCATTCCTCGCCACAGCAGGAGCTATAATCGATGTTAGGAGAGGACTCCTAACTTTGAAAATTGGGGATGAGGTGACGGAATTCCGATTCAAACAATCCAGGGAGTCCGACAAAGCTAAAGTCAAGATGCTCTACACCCACGAGGAGATCATTGAATGTGGAGACCCCATAGGAAGATCAGCATGCAATGATGAAATTTCAGGGCAAAGATGGGCAGAAATAACCACTGCAGTCTCAGTAACGAGTCCTCCAGCATCGTTAACGATTCTCCTGGCAGAAGATGCAGGCTCGTTAACGACCCACTCAGGTTCGTTAAAGACCCTAGCCGAAGATGGCGAGATCTCAGCTTTTGAATGCTTTCATGAAGTGTTGAAGACGGAAACAGAAGAGCCCATTCTAATTCCTGTCGAACCGTCCCCAACACTTAAACCTTTGCCAGATTCCCTAAGGTATGAATTCCTCGGTCCTAATTCTACTCTACCTGTCATCATTAATGCTGGATTAAAAGATGAAGAAGTAGGAAAACTCTTGAGTGTGCTTAGGACGCATAGAAAAGCCATAGGCTACTCCCTAGATGATATAACTGGCATATCCCCTTCTCTTTGCATGCATAGGATTTACATGGAGGACAATCATAAACCCACCATAGAGCATCAACGTAGATTAAATCCTAACATGAAAGATGTAGTTAAAAAGGAAATTATTAAATTACTTGATGCTGGGATCATATTTCCTATTTCGGACAGCCAATGGGTGAGTCCGGTCCATGTAGTCCCTAAGAAAGGGGGGATGACTGTGATAGAAAATGAAAAGGGAGAGCTTATTCCGACTAGAACCACCACTAGTTGGAGAATGTGCATTGATTATAGGAAGCTCAATAGTGCTACTAGAAAAGATCATTTTCCGCTTCCTTTCATAGATCAGGTTTTAGAACGCTTAGCCTAGCATGATTACTTCTGTTATTTAGATGACTATAGCGGCTTTTGGCAGATTCCCATTCATCCTAATGACCAAGAGAAAACAACCTTTACATGTCCCTATGGAACCTTTGCTTACAAAAGAATGCCATTTGGGCTTTGCAATGCCCCTGCTACTTTTCAAAGATGTATGATGGCTATTTTTTCAGATATGATAGAGGATATTGTAGAGGTTTTTATGGATGATTTTTCTGTTTATGGTTCTTCATTTGATTCTTGTCTTGCTAACCTTGAACGAGTGCTTAAAAGATGTGAAGAAACCAATCTTGTACTGAATTGGGAAAAGTGTCACTTTATGGTTCAAGAGGGGATAGTACTAGGACACCTTGTCTCTAAAAGATGGATAGAAGTAGATAAGGCAAAAATTGAGCTTATTGAAAAACTACCTCCCCCTCTTCTGTAAGAGACATTAGGAGTTTTTTAGGGCATGCTGGCTTTTACAGGCGATTTATTCAGGATTTTTCTAAGATAGCTAAACCTTTGACTAACCTACTAATGAAAGATGTAGTGTTTGAGCTGTCTCCAGAATGTCTTGAAGCATTTTACAGGTTAAGAGATGTCCTTGTGTCCGCCCTCATCATGCAATCCCCAGACTGGACATTACCCTTTGAGATCATGTGCGATGCCAGTGACTATGCAGTTGGCGCAGTGTTAGGGCAACGGAAGGACAAGAAACTCCACGCCATTTACTACGCCAGTAAGACGCTAGATGAGGCGCAGAGTAAGTATACCACAACGGAGAAGGAATTCCTTACTGTGGTATTTGCCTTTGAAAAATTTCGGTCCTATCTTGTTGGATCCAAAATGATTGTTTATACTGACCATGAGGCCGTTAGATACCTAATGGCTAAAAAAGATGCAAAACCTAGATTGCTTCGTTGGATGCTCTTACTGCAGGAATTTGATCATGAAATAACAGACAAAAAGGGAGCAGAAAATCTAGTGGCGGATCACTTGTCTAGGTTGCCAGTTGAGCATATCACCGAGTCCAATAATGAAGTTCCGATAAATGATTCCAGACCCGACGAACACCTCCTGCTGAACGAGGTTGAGCTCTACAAGACCCTCGTTACCGACCCCTTCAGGATCGTTAACGAGGTGTCGAGGCTGGAAGACACAAATAAAAAGGGAAAATGTTCAAGTTTGGTCGACAATCAAGCCAATGGGGTCGTTACTGAGCTACGGGAGGTCGGTACCGAGGTCAATAAATGGAAGCCTAGCTCGTTAACGACCCACCTAGGTAAGATTTCTGAACCTAAGTCTTCTCAATTAAAATCCACCCCCTCTCCTTCCTCAATTTCTTCTTCTTCAATATCAATCCATGCTATTAGAGGGCCAAAAGCTCCTTGGTTTGCGGATTTCGCTAACTATCTTGTAGGAGGCGTAATTCCCGAGGGCCTTACCCCACAAAAGAAGAAGAAATTTCTCCATGATGTAAAACAATACTACTGGGACGATCCCTACTTGTTTAAACAAGGAAGTGATCACCTCTTTAGGCGTTGTATCCCAGAAGAGGAGATTGAAAACGTGATCCGTCAATGCCACACACTGCCAACTGGAGGTCATGCAAAAGGATTCAAGACTACTGCGAAGATTCTTCAAAGTGGTCTCTATTGGCCCACCATGTTCAAAGATGTGCAAGCTTATGTGACAGCATGTGATGGATGTCAACGCTCAGGCAACATAACTTGGAGACATGAGAATCCACTAACTGGGATATTAGAAGTTGAGCTATTTGATGTATGGGGTATTGATTTCATGGGACCGTTCCCCGCCTCAGGACCTTACAAGTACATCCTAGTTGCGGTTGATTATGTTTCCAAATGGGTGGAGGCTGTTGCTATAAGGACTAACGACGCCAAGACTGTTGCTAAATTCATCAAGACCAATATTTTCCCCAGATTCGGCGTTCCAAGAGTCCTTATCAGTGATGGTGGCTCCCATTTCATTGAGCGGAGTTTTGAAGCCCTTTTGGCTAAGTATGGGGTATCTCATCGGGTGGCAACACCCTATCATCCCCAAACAAGTGGCCAAGTTGAAGTTTCAAACAGGCAAATAAAGAGCATATTAGAGAAGACAGTTTCCCGTTCTAGAAAAGATTGGTCCTCCAAATTGGATGACGCTCTATGGGCATATAGGACAGCATTCAAGACACCTCTACGCACCACCCCCTATAATCTAGTGTATGGCAAGGCATGTCATTTACCGGTCGAAATGGAGCATAAAGCGTTATGGGCTCTCAAGGAGCTCAACATGAACCTCGACATGGCTGGAGAAAAAAGATTCATGGACTTGCAAGCATTAGAAGAATTGAGGCTGAAGGCGTACGAAAATGCTGAAATCTACAAGGAGCGCACCAAAAGGTGGCATGATCGGAAATTGGTGCCCAAAACTTACCACATCGGCGATAAGGTACTTCTCTTCAACTCTAGACTCCGATTATTCCCAGGAAAGCTAAGGACACGATGGAGTGGGCCATTTGTGGTTCATCACATTTATCCTCACGGAGCAGTAGAGTTGACTGATTGATTATCTATAGGGTTAAATTTCATATCTTGAATCATGATTTTTAGGGAGATCGATGAGCATGCTCAAATTCCGTTCTAAAAATTATTGATTGTGCTTAGTTGTTCATGCTTTAGGTAAGATTATTCATGATAGATTAGCTATTGTAACCCTTTAGTTAAGAAAGCATGAATTTTTCTTGTTCTAGATCTAAAAATTCGAACTTTGCATGTCAAAATTCCGGGAAATTTTTAGCATGCTCGGGATGGGTAATTGAGTAAGTATGGGGTGCTTTTACCCAATGAGGGAATTGTGGAAGATAATAGAAGATTGCATGCTTGATTCGTGCTGAATTAAAGGTAGATTTAATTTCGGAAATTTCTGGTTTTGCTCTCGGCGGGTCGTTAACGACCCACCCAGGCTCGTTAACGACCCTGCACTTTATAAGATGATCGATCCGAGCCCAGACTCGTGAACAACCCAATTGGGTAGTTTATGAATAATTCCGAGGTTAATTTTGAGACCAAGTATGGGGTCTCGTACCTATTATTTTTGAGTGGATCTTATCTTGGAAATTTTCGATTATTTTGTAGGATCCATGGCTAGTTCAAGCAGACCCGCTACCCGAGCCCAGAAGAAGAGGAGGAACCACAGGTCTCCATCTCCACCCCGGGTGGACGATGTGATTTTGAGCAGTCAAAGCCAAGTACGGCGCTACCGGGATTTCTTGGAGAAGGACCATTACACCCGATGGTTCTCGAAGTCTAGCGCCGTCTCTACGGGCATCTACACGGATGTCAAGGACGCCTTCATCATCCTTGGGGCCGCACACTTATTGAAGCAAGAGAGCTTGCCACATTATCCGGCCCTCACATCCGAGTTCTTGGCCACCTTGGAGACCAACTTCTCGTCGAAGATCTCACCAGGACGCATTCGGTTCCAGCTCGGTAACGAGGACCGTGACTTCACCATGGCGGAGTTCATTGCAATCTTGGAGCTCCCAAACCCGTCTAGAGACTATAGCTTGAAGGACTACCGAGTGACCCGCACTTGGAGCTACATCACCGGAGAGGTTCAATCCTCCACCGCGGCGCTATCCGGGGCAACCATAGTCAACCCCATCTTCCGGATTATCTTGAGAGTCCTCGCCGCAACATTTTGGCCGAAGAAGGAGTTGAACCGGCCTACAAGGACGGAGATCGCTTGCTTCCGCACCATCCTCTTCGAGGAGCCCGGCCCCTTGAATTTGGGGTACGAATGGCTCTACTATGTCGAGAAGTCCCACAAGTCCAAGGAGGTGTGGTGTGGCAATTTGGTTAGCCTCTTGGCTAAGAATCTTGGAGTGGATCTCACTCGCTACACACCGGCCCACGCTCAACTCCTCAACAAGAACTATTGGTATAGTGCCGGGATTTTCGTGCAAGCCCAGGGAGGTTACAAGGTGAAGGTTCGAGATCAAGTAGTCATACCCTCCCTCGACATGTACGAGCTACTCTACGTACCGAATTGGTACGAAGTGTGGACGGGCCAGCCTTACCCATTGGAGCCAAAACCGGAGGATGAGCTCTCACTTAGGCCATGTCACACCCGGTTTGAGCGGGACGATGTGGATGAATATGAAGAAGAAGATGAGCAAGAGGATACCGAGGTCGTAGGCAATTACACCGAGGAAGCCGACACCGAGGGCGGCACTGAGGAGCTCAACTTTACAGAAGAAGACATGGAGACGGAGGAATTAGGAGGCCACATCTTCGTCGACGAACCAACCAGGGTCGTTAACGACCATTTCCAGCCACCGCCCAACACTGTTAACGAGGCTACCAGCTTCGTTAACGAGGTGCCGCAAGCTCCTGTCGACCCTCCACCAGCTCCTGTCGACCCTCATGCATATGGCTTAATGCCTTACAACCCGGTGATGTATCAAGACCATTTCCAGCCTCACTACCCACCACCTCCTCAGCCCGAGTACGCAGGATCGAGCATACCACCACCATGGGCCGAGGATCTTTCTGCACGGATGCAGCAGCTTCACCTTCAGACCGATCACATTCATCGGAGGATGGATAGATGGGAAACCGTCTACTCCGCTCGCATGTCGATGGAGGACGAGCGGCAACGTCAGAGAGAGGCAGAGGATGCTGAGCGTTGGAGGACGATGTATGACTTCATGGGGAACTTTGAGCACTACTTTCCTCCACCGAACCGTTGATC
This sequence comes from Fallopia convolvulus, assembly GCA_964016875.1. Taxonomy (NCBI): domain Eukaryota; kingdom Viridiplantae; phylum Streptophyta; class Magnoliopsida; order Caryophyllales; family Polygonaceae; genus Fallopia; species Fallopia convolvulus. Next base: position 50,621,757 of record OZ024725.1, read on the forward strand.
AAGCTCAAGATGAAGTTTCCTTTCCTTGTTTCCACTTTTGTAAGTTTTATGTCTTTCTTTTTCTTTTTAATTTTTTTTTTTTTTTGTTTTCTATTTCTTTTCCCTCTTCTTCTTATTTTTCTTACAGTGGGGACACTGTAATTTTAAGTATGGGGTGGGAAAAAAGTAGAAAAATTATGTCCTAGGTGTTTTTATGTTCTATGTAGTTGTAACTTCTGTTAAATCGAAAAAACCAAAAAAATTGAAAAATTTTAAAAATCCAAAAAGAGTTTAGAATTGATAGATATCCCTTCTTAAAAGTTCTATGATAGCAATCACTAGTTTAATCATATAATTCCTTGCAAATATGTCTTTGAAAGTATAGCCGGATTCTTAAAAATTGAAATTATTGTTTTTTAGAAGAGAATAGCATTAGATGAAATTGAGCACATATACTTTATAGCATAGATGATGCAATCCAACAAAAATCTACCTTGTGAGAAATTTTTGACCTTATAGGGAGAACATTTAAAATACCTCTTCTTTTTTGTGTGATTTACTCTCCTTATGCATATTATCTCTTGGAATTGTGATGGTTATCTATTTCTTAAGACCCTTATAAGATTTTTAGTTCATTACTTGTGAAGATCATATGATAGAGAACTTATTTTTATGAGCCCTATTATCCCCTATCTACCTTTACATTATTCCTTCTTTTGATAACCAATTCTGGCCTGAAACCTTTTATTTTTAGCTCCACAAAAATTATTCCCTAGCCGAGATAAGCTTGACCCTATCCGGGAATTAGGACTTAGATTGGAGAGGTGAAGTCTTGTGTTTTGTTGAAAAGAAAAGAGTTTCTATTTGCTTGAATTAAAGGGTATTTGGGAAGGGTAGATTGGAAGTCTCTTGTTATTATATGTAAGAAAGGTCTCTTGATAAAAAGATGCACACAATAAAGTTTTAAAGGGAAGAAAATGTATACGGTGGATCGTTAACGACCCGGATGTGGGTTCGTTAACGAGGCAGCGAAGAAAGAGAAAAAAAAAGAAAAAGAGAAAAAAAAAAGAAAGAAAGGAAAAGTTGAAGTGCATTTGTGTTTAAAGATAATATCGAGAGATTCTTTTATTTTTGATCATGAGACTTTCTAGGATGATAAAAGGTGAGTGAAAATAAAGTGTGCATAGTATGAGAGTGAGTTTGGTTATCTTATATGAGAGTTTTGATGTTATGTGTGAGTTTTTAGGAGTCTTTTGATTCCCGGAATTTTGTTAGCACCACATGACCAAATATTTTACATGCCCTATTGTTATTACCAAGCCCCATTTCAACCCGGCCAAATGGAAGCTTCTTTGAAGTTTTTCATTGAGCCTAAGTTCTCTTGATGATTCCTTGCTTGTTTGGACAAATCTTGGGTGGAGAGTATTGGTGATATATGTTCCAATTTCTATGAGTTTTTGTATATAGGATGAGTTGAGAGATTGAAATTATAAGCCTAAACACTTGAGAGTTGAGTGAAACACATTATATCCCTTGAGAGGTTGGATTGTATTATTTTATGTCTATTTAAGTGCATATATGTGTGAGGATGTTAATAGTCTTTTTCTATAATTTTCTTATGTGTAGATGTTGCTTTTTGAAGATGGCTATGTCTTGATAAGCATGATTTGTTTTGGTTTTGGTTAGTATCTTGTTTATTGCTTGAGGACAAGCAAGTCTAAGTATGGGGTATTTTGATGTTCGCATTTTTGGTTTAGTTTTGATAGGTTTTCTTTGCTTATTAGGTTTAGTTTTGTCTAGTTTAGGTTTAGTTTTAAGTGTTTTTGGATAGTTTTGCATAAATCTACGAAAAGAGTGGAATCTACGCTATTTTGTGTATTTTGCGGATTTTAGCGAGGAAAGGAGCTAAATGGAGCTAAATTTGGAGCATCACAGTGAAGGACGGGGAAGTGCAAGATTTAAGAAGTCAAAGCTCGAGAGTACAAGAAGAGGTGTTGAAGAAAACAAAACCCCAGGCTCGTTAACGAGGCTGTGAAGGGTCGTTAACGAGGCCACGAAGAGAAAGATTTTGAAGTATTATTTTATTATTCACCGATCCTGAGCGGGAATTTATTTCCGTATCGGTTGAGTATCTTTTTAGAATCTTTATGGGTTATTAGAATATGTATTTTAGGGTTTAATATCTTTCTAGATTTTATTTCTATCTTTTAGAGATTGTTTCTATCTTTTTAGGAAAGTTTTTATCTTTTAGCCTTTTTAGTTTTTAGGATTTTTTAGTATAAATACCCTTCTATCTAGCATAGAAGAGGGGGGGCTTAATTTTGGAGTAGAGTTTTAGAGCTAGTTTTGGAGGAGAAGGAAGGCAGAAGGAGAGAGAACCGGATCGGAAGTCGGTGACGAGGGTCGGTAACGACGGTTTCCGAGGTTCGTTGATCGAGTTTGTTCGGTGACTGTTTTTGTTTTGGTTTCCTTCTGAATCTCTGTAAGACGATATTTTTGTTATTAATTTAAGTTTGAGTTTTGTTTCAATGTTTGTTTTTATTAAAGTTTTTAGTTTCTTAATCATGAGTAGTGAGTAGTCTATTTTTCTAGGGTCGGGGTTAAGCCCGGCATAGTTGAGCATGTTTGATGAGTAAGATAGTGTGTTGAATGCCTTTTATCTTTATTGAGATTGTTTGTTGTGCTTAATACTGAAGCGGGAGTTGAGGTAATTTGAGTTTTAACTTGATTGAAAGAGAAAGTTAGTAACTTGAAGGTTGATATTGTTTGAAAACGAAAGTTTCAAGCTTTAGATCCAAAACAAGCAATAGAGTGAGTTAGTTTATGAAAATAGATTAATTTACTTGTTAAGTCAATGAAAGTTGATGACTCTATCTATTTAAAGGCATGATCTTATCTTCTTACGAATTCTTATGCTTGGCTATGTTGTGGTGTCCCTTATCCTAGATTTTTGTTTTAATTGAATTATTTCTGATAAATCTTCGTTGCTGAATACTTGCTTCGGTACCGAGTATTAATTAGAATTTTATTAGGTCGTTAATTGGTATTTTTTGTGTTCGGTGGTTCGGTAACGATCCTGACAAGGTCGTTAACGAGGCATCTCGTGAGTGTTTTGTTTAATTTTATTTGATTTTTATTAGATTGATAAACCAACAACCTTGCTTCCTGTGGAACGATCCTGACTCCACTGTACTCAGCGGGGTCTTGACTTACAAATTTATTTGTTGGCCGAGAAACCCTCTCAACAGCCAGCCACCAACAGGCACCTCACCGGACCACCAAAGCTCGAGCCAAGGTGAGCTCAGCTCGTGCCCAGCCCTGCTGCTACGAACCGTGTGAGCCTCCCTCGCCCTTCGTTTTGTGCAAGCTTCGGTGGAAGTTTCGGGCCGCCGTCGACCATCTCCATTAGCCTCTGTTGGACCACCCACCAAGAGGGCCATCATCGGGCAACGCCCAGACACCCTTGGGCTCGGGGATCGAGCCACTATCGAGCCAAACGAGCCATGAGCTCGAGTGAAGGTATATACGATCGAAATTAATTAGCGGGTTAGTTGCGAAGCCACCGTAAGGACCTTTCGGTTCCGCTTTGCTAATTAAATTTATGGTTTTTATAATCTTGACGTTAATACGATCTCACAGGTTCAAACCGCTCGGGAAACAGACGTATGGATCTTCAGTTATAGCAAATACAAGTTTTGTTACCGATTGGCAGGTAAAGGACTTCGGATAATTACTCGGGATTTGTTGTTAATCCGTTTGATCCAAGATTTGGTCACCTTTAAGAACTGTTGCTAATGAATGTGAAGCGGATAAATAGTTATAATTCCGCCAAGATGGCTCCTTAAAGCGTAATAACTAAGGATTTATTATATATCGATATTCGAAAATCAAATCGTTTATCGATTAGGAAGTTGTAGGAGTTGAGAATACAACTAAGAAGTGTATCCAGGAGCTCGTTGTTGAGAAATCCTTTTGTTATATTTGGCAGAAGTGTGATAAAGATTACTGTTGGAATTGCTAAGGACGTTGAGCACGCCTTCTAAGGCAAGTGGACGGTTCTCTCTTGCATTATTGTTATTAAATGAGGAATGGAATCCCATTTAATATTTGTGTTGGGAACAACTTGTGTGCTTAATAAAATATGATAGGTTGTTATATTTGTTAGAAATAATGACCATGTTGTTTATTCAGTTTTGCGGTAGAACTGGATTTAGGTCCGTTATATGTGATCTTGTATGTTGTCTCACGCTGAGACATTGTTGTTGAATTAATGACAATTTTAAGGAGGGGAACGTGGTTCCATATCCTCTCTTTAAAACAATATTACATTAGGAGGGGCCTAATCCTAATGATGGGTCATGACTCTTCCCCTGCTCTTCATGTGAGAGGGGTAATGCGCACTCTAGCTAAGTGCAATTGGTACGGTGTAGTGTAGACGACAGGATAATAGGCCTCTCTGATCTCTACCTCACCATATGCAAATGAAAGATCAAGGATAGCTTAAGTCATGTGATCTTGGTACAGGGTAGATGACCATGGATGAAATACTCCGATGATCTCTACAATACCAGAATATTTCGGCAGTAGTTCGAGCCAATTAAAATCCACCAACTTGTTTGTGAAAGGTTTGAAAGTAATATAAGATAAGTGCGTTAGGCACATTAATACACCTGAATGGTTCGTCCAGTCGGAAGGCCATTCTTGCTTCTGGTTATGAATGATTCTTAATCAAACTTTGATAAAGTTAATCTGAATAGTCGATGGAGGCTTTTCAAAATGTTGTGTGATTAATATGAGTTGCCAACAATTGTTTATGCTTCTTAAAAGAAACCACAAGCGGTGGTGTTCTCTCTCTTGATTATGCGAGTCTCCTTCTTATTCTCTATAAGACTACTAACTGTTTGATCATAATCCGAGTCTAACCGGATTTGGATGCCAATATGTTTAGTTACAACCATAAGAACCAAGTTAGATTCTCCGCTTGCTAATCTTTCATTAGACTAACCAGTCCATTTTCTTTTCTTTTATATGGTCGGCTGGTGTCCACCGTTGGTTTACGGCATATCAGGTTCTTCTTGGAAGTTGATTCAAGAGGCGGAAGAAAACTTGAGCCTTATGCCCAGGTCGGAGCAAAAGGTTCTTGTCTCCTCATAGTCGAATTGAGGGCCATGGTCAGTCATGATGGTCATGGGGATGCCAAAGCGGCAAACGAGGTTCTTCCATAGGAAATCACATACCTTTGCCCCAGTGATCATTACCATTGCTTGCGCCTCGACCCACTTCGTCAAATAATCGACGATGACCAAGATGTACCACACCTGGCCAACGGCCTTGGGGAAGGGGTCGAGGATGTCCATCCCCCACATCGCGAAGGGGCATGGAGCGTGGATGGAGCGTTGACGCGAGGTCGGGGTGTGCTGGAGGTTACCGTGCTTTTGACACCCGTCACATTTCTGGACGTAAGACCTCGCGTCCTGCCTGAGGGTGGGCCAGAAGTACCCCAAATGGGTGATTTTGTGTGACAAGGAGCGCCACCCGGGGTGGCCGCCACAGACCCCCTCATGTGCCTCGTATAGGACGCGGCTCGTAGACTCGGTCGGCACACACAACAAGTTCGGCTCGGCATATCCTTGGTGATAGAGCTTGCCGTCGCCGACGCAATAGCGGGCCGCCTGCATTTTCAGTTTCCTAGATTGTGCGGGGTCCTTTGGGAGGACACCACTTTCCACATATCGTGTTATCGGGATCCTCCAATCCTCATTAGTAACGGAGAGAACCTCGCTGGTCACACTCCGCGAGAGTTTTCTTTCCACCATCACACGGTTCCCCACTTCCAAGGGAAGTGCAGATCCCAACCTTACAAGAGCGTCCGCCTTTGTATTCAAGGTTTGTGGGATGGACTCCACCGCGAAGATTTCTAGGCACGACACCACGGCCTTGACTTTCTCTCGGTACGCGGGGAGGAACCCCGTTCTGGTGTCGTATTGCCCGTTGAGCTGGCGCGCAACCAGCTCGGAGTCGGTGTAGACCTTGCTCTTGCGGGCTCCACTAAGGAGCGCCATCTCTATTTCGGCGATCATGGCCTCATGCTCGGCCTCGTTGTTGGTGGCATCGAAGGCGAAGTTAAGGGCATACTCCATCTCGATCGAGGGACCAGCGAGGAATACGCCAGCCCCGCCACCAGCATCACAGTTTGAGCCGTCAACAAATACCTTCCACTCTTCCGAGCTCGCGTCAATTTCGGGGAAGGTGACCTCCACCATGAAGTCGGCGAGGGCCTGCCCCTTCATCACGGTCCTCGGGAGGTAGCTGATGTCGAACTCGGAGAGCTCGACTGCCCACTTCGTCATTCGCCCGGAGAGGGCGGGCTGGTGGAGGATTTGTCGAAGTGGGAGGTCAGAGAGGACCCGAATGGGCTGGCGTGGAAGTAAGGGCGTAGGCGTCTGCGGCGGTCACGACTACCAGCGCCATCTTCTCCGTCGGGGAGTATCGTAACTCCGCAGGTTGGAACTCACGACTCACGAAGTATACCAGGTGCATGGCTTGTCTAGTTAGCACCGCGTTGACCGTCTCCAAGCTTACTGCCACGTATAGTTGCAAGTCTTCGCCCGCCATTGGGGGAGACAAGGTGCGGAGCTTCGACAAGAAGGCCTTTAATTCAGAGAAAGCGAGCTCGAGCCCCTCATCCCAAACGAACTTGTCGTTTTTCTTGAGAGCAACGAAAAAGGGGAGATACTTGTCCGCCAAGCGGGAGCAAACCTCCCCAGATAGTTGACGGCGTCGTTGAGCCGCTGCACTTCAATGCGAGATCGCGGAGATCTCATCGAGAGGATCGACTCGACCTTGGCGGGGTTGACGTCGATCCCGCACTCGCTGATCATGAAGCCTCAGAACTTCCCCGATGACACGTCGAAGACGCACTTCTCGGGGTTCAGGCTGAGACGGTTGTACCTGAGGGTTGCGAAGACCTCAACGAGGTCGATCAGATGCTCCTCAGGGGTCTTGCTCCGGACCACAATATCGTCGACGTAGGCCGACACGTTTCTTCCCAGATGTTTCTTAAAGACGCGATCGACGAGGCAGTGAAAGGTGGCCCCTGCATTCTTTAGGCAAAAAGGCATGACCTTGTAACAATAAGTGCCTCGCTGGGTGATGAAGGACGTCTCCTCTTCATCACGCGGGCTCATCAGGACTTGGTTGTATCCTGACTACGCGTCGAGGAAGCTCAATACCACGTGACATGCAGTTGAGTCGACTAGCTCGTCGATCAAAGGCAAGGGGTAGTTGTCTTTGGGAGAGGCTTTGTTGAGATCTTTGAAGTCCACGCACATCCTCCACTTCCCGCTGGCTTTTTTTACCAGCACGATGTTAGACAACCATCGGGGGTACTGGACTTCGCGAATGAACCATGCGGCCAGCAGCTTCGCCACCTCGTCATTTGCGGCGTTTGCCCTCTCCTCATTCATTTTTCTTCGTCGCTGCACCACGGGGCGAGTGGTGATATCGACGTTCAGGGAGTGTTGGGCCACGGTTCGCGGGACACTGCGGAGGTCCTTCGCAGTCCAAGTGAACACGTCGCGGGACCCGGCGAGCAAGGCTTCTAGTGACGTCGCTGACGTTCCGGAGAGACATTCTCCCAAGTAGATCTTCTCGGACTCACTCTCGAAGGGGGATATCACCCTTCTTTCTGCCTCAGGGGTGGGGATCGTGAAGTCCCGGACTTCGAGGTCGGCCTCGCCGGGGGACTCCACCATAAAAACCGGGCACTACTATTTTGCTGAGGTCGCGTAGCAAACGCGGCCCTCCTCTTGGTTGCCCTTTACCTCCCCAACCCCGTCGTCGACGGGGAATTTCATTTTGAGGTGGTAGATGGACACCACCGCTTGGACCTTCATTAGGGAGACTCTCCCAATGATCGCATAGTACGACGAAGGCAGGTGTACCACTGTGAATTCCACCATATCGGTTCTCCTTGTGGAGCCGATGCCCAGCGTCATCCAAAGGTCAATGAGACCGGCGACGTCGACTCCGTTCCCCGAGAATGAGGTGAGTTTCCCAACGTAGGGCTTCAGGGACGTCTCGGAGATGCCCAATTGCTTAAAAGCGTCGTAGTACATGATGTCCACGGATGACCTCGTGCCCACCAGCACTCGCTTCACCATTTTCGAGCCCACTTGTGCGTGCACTACCAACGGGTCTGAGTGTGGCATGTGGAGTCCTTCGACATCTTCGGAGGTGAAGGCCAAGCCTATGTGGGACCGCGAGGTCTAGGCAACGCTGAATACCGAGGGCTTGTGGCGGCTTGCCCTCGCGTACCTTTTTCTTTCCGCTTGGCTCGACCCAGCCAACGATGGTGTGCAGATGGTATGGATATACCCGTCGGGTGTTGCTGTCTGTCCAGACCGCGCCTGCTTAGCGGAAGCTTGTTGCTCGACGTAGTTGGCCCGAGCCTGACCCGGAACTTGCGGCACGGTGTTGGCTCCTAACGCGGGGTTGGCACGCCCCTTTTCATTTGGGTTGTACGCGGGGCCGCCCTTGCCTCTATAACCTCGTGGTTTCCCGTGGAAGCAGCTCCAACCTCCACCGCCGGCATCGTGGTTGTTATAGTGGTTGTTATTCTCTTGTCGTTGTTGTTGTTCTTGTTGTTGTTGTTGTTGTTGTTGTTGTTGTTGTTGTAGTAGTTGACAAGGTTGTGGGTCTGCGTAACATGCGCATCCCTCGCGGCCGGTGCGACCGCTTTTTCCTTCCCTTTAGCCTCGGCGACGATTTCCTTGTCGGTCTTCGGTCGCGAGCTCTGGTTGGCGGCATCCTCGGCATACACCTGGGCTGTGATCCGGGCGCACAAGTTGTCGTACGTCGTCGGGCACTTCAAGAAAATGAAATTCTTGAAAGGACCCGGACACAGGTTGCCCATGAGGGTATCTCGCACCGATGCCTCGTCGATGTCTGCGATCTTCGTGACCGCGGTGGTGAACCTCGTGAAGAAGGTGCCCAACAGCTCGCTCTCTCCCTACTCAATACCGCGGAGATCCCGCATGTTCTTCTTACGCTTCCTTGAGCCGTCGAAGTGCCCGATAAAGGATTCGCATAGTTGAGCGAATGAGGCCACAAACTCTATCTTGAGGCTTATGAACCATTTCATCGCGGCCTTGTCCAGGGTGGTCGGGAAGATACGGCAGAATATGGAGTCATTGTAGGAGTTGACATTCATTTGGACAGCGAAGTGTTTTACGTGGTCCTCCGGGTCAGCCGTGCCGTCATAAAACCCCATTTGTGGCCAATGGAAACCTTTGGGCATAGGTGCCTCTTGAATCTTAATCACGAAAGGGGAACAACACCCGACCTCGACGAGTTGGCGGCGCGACTTCGATTTCATGGGGTGCATAGCACTCCCTGCCGTTTCGGACAACTCTGTGTCCCGCATCCTTGAACATCGCGAACGGGATCGCGAGATCTGCATTAGGTCCCGGGGAGGTCTCTCCGTTGACGAATTCTAATTATTCATACATATTATATGGATCATTTACATGCATGATAATCATGAATATTTCTATACGCATGCTATCGATCATGAAAAAATCTCGTGCCACCTCGTATCATATATGCATGCTAGTCATGAACAAATCTCGTGCCACCTCGTATCGTATACACATGTTATTCATGAACAATCTCGTGAACGATCTCGTTATATATGCATGAGTGGCATAAAAAAGACCCCGCATTATATATATGCATGTTACACGTGAACAATCTCGTTATATATGGCATGCATGGACATCATCAAAATTCTATGTGCTCGCACGAGGGGCTGGACAAGTATGGCTAAATGGCTTATTGCCAGAATCTCTGTTCTGAAAGTCACGCGTCGCATGATCGTGGAATGAGGTAAGCCTTGTAAACTTGACTCGCTAGTTCAATATACTCGGTATATATTCGCATGATGGAACAAAGTTCCTAATTCCCTATAATAATTAATCCACCCCTCCCTTCCCGCTTGGGGTTGGAAACTCCCGGTTCTAAGTGCGCAAATCCACCCCTCGCTTCCCGCTTGGGGTTGGAAACTCTCGGCTCTAAGTTTGCTAATCCACCCCTCGCTTCCCGCTTGGGGTTGGAAACTCTCGGTTCTAAGTGCGCGAATCCACCCCTCGCTTCCCGCTTGGGGTTGGAAACTCTCGATTCTAAGTGCGCGAATCCACCCCTCGCTTCCCGCTTGGGGTTGGAAACTCTCGGTTCTAAGTGCGCAAATCCACCCCTCGCTTCCCACTTGGGGTTGGAAACTCTCGGTTCTAAGTTCGCTAATCCACCCCTCGCTTCCCACTTGGGGTTGGAAACTCTCGGTTCTAAGTTCGCTAATCCACTCCTCGCTTCCCGCTTGGGGTTGGAAACTCTCGGTTCTAAGTTCCCTAATCCACCCCTCGCTTCCCGCTTGGGGTTGGAAATTGTCGGTTTTAAGTGCGCGAATCCACCCCTCACTTCCCGCTTGGGGTTGGAAACTCTCGGTTCTAAGTGCGCAAATCCACCCCTCGCTTCCCGCTTAGGGTTTGGAAACGCTCGGTTCTAAGTGCGCTAATCCACCCCTCGCTTTCCGCTTGGGGTTGGAAACTCTCAAAGGACGAGGTCCTAACTCTCTAAGCGAACGAGGTTCACTAACTCTCAAAGGACGGGGTCCTAACTCTCTAAGCGAACGAGGTTCGCTAACTCTCAAAAGACGAGGTCCCAACTCTCTAAAAATGCGCAAAATCCACCTAATATCGGGTTTATATCGCGTTGCATGGCTATAACCGATAAAGCGCAATCATTTTTATGCAAGCGCGTGCCTATTCATTGTCTCGTTGCCCTCGTAGAACGAGAACTCCAAACCAAGGGGTTGTGATGGTGCGCGAAATAACCGCTAAATAATTAAAGGCAAATTGACAAGCTTAAAGAAGAGGCGAGGTGAAAGTACCACGTTGCGTATACGCATCTAAATATATTTCCTACGTTACAAGCTCATATGAGAATGAGACCAACTCTCTCCACGGAACCTCATATCCATGCACGTGTGCATGCTCAACTAACGAAAATCTATGTGGGCTCGGCCCATAAATGAAGCATGGGCTTTTGTAAGATTGGGCCATTAAAACAAGGTTGGCAAAAGCTAAGCAAATTTCCCAACAAGGCATGTATATCTCAAACGCAAGGTCGATATTGTCGGTTGGCCATGCTTTACAAAAACGTTACAACTTGCCACTAGGCCTTAAAAGGCTACATACTTTATGAATCATTTTGAAAAAACTTCCCACATCGATCATAAATAAGCAAGCAGGCAGCTCACCATTACTATATATTGGGGGAGAACATGTACAATAAAAGGGTCGAAAAACATCTTGAACTCAAGAACTATCTTGCTCGTTGAAGATCGATGTGATTGAAACATCGTCAAAAGACCTCGCTATAGACAAGTGAAGTCCACAAAAAGACCTCAAGTCACACAGGGCCCTCGCTCACATCAAAGACCTCTCTACACAATCTCGCAAGCCATCTTCACCACACTCTTAGCTCAAGCATCGCGCCAAGACCAGTCAAGCGACACCTAGGTGGTATAATCAAATAGCAATTAGGAGATCTCGAACATTATTAGATCGAGATCTCGAATACTCGTAGGAGGTCTAGGGTGTAAATCTCGTTTGTTTGTAAGCCTCGTTGGCGTGTAACCTCGTTGTAAAGAAGTATTAAATAAAGAGCAAGTGTTTGCACAATCGAATAAATAATCTCGTTTCTTATCATTTAGCGAACGGTTTATTTCGGGTTTCATCACTTTTGTGATGGTGCGCGAAATAACCGCTAAATAATTAAAGGCAAATTGACAAGCTTAAAGAAGAGGCGAGGTGAAAGTACCGCGTTGCGTATACACATCTAAATATATTTCCTACGTTACAAGCTCATATGAGAATGAGTACGTGGGTACGTACTCGAAGTGTGGTTGGCCCGGAGCGGGGATAGGGACGTATGGGGGGGGGCGAAACCCGGCTGGTACTGCCCATAACCCGAGTAGGGATACAGGATCGGGGGGTGCGCCGCCCTGTTCATACCCTTGGAATGGGTAGGGGTTCTATGGGGCGTTGTACGTCCAACCCGGAGGGACCATGAATGGACAACCCGGAGGGCCCGTGGCCATCCATTGCGGGGTCTCGGGCATGTTATCGGGGTGTTGGGGAAAAAAGTTGTTTGGGCAAGCCATTTTGAGGGATTCAAAGCCAAGGTTTGCACAAACTGGGAAACTACTTAAGATGAAGAAGTTCCCACAGACCGCGCCAGTGATGAAACCCGAAATAAACCGTTCGCTAAATGACAAGAAACGAGATTATTTTATTCGATTGTGCAAACGCTTGCTCTTTATTTAATACTTCTTTACAACGAGGTTACAAGCCAACGAGGCTTACAAACAAACGAGATTTACACCCTAGACCTCCTACGAGTATTCGAGATCTCGATCTAACAATGTTCGAGATCTCCAAATTGCTATGTGATTCTACCACCTAGGTCGTTGAAGATCTTGAGTTCAAGATCTTCAACGAACAAGCTTGGTCTTATGATTTATATTTTTGTTGGTTAACTATGCTAGCAAAGGTTGTAGTTGAACTTGATACATGACAGTTAAATACAAATTAAATTGAACCAAATATTGTGAATGTTCATATATAGTAGTCGTAGGTTCACATATTTAGTATTTGTATTCAAATATTTAAGATTTGTGTTTACATATAGTATGAAATGAAAAATTAAACAACTAACCATAACAAAAGAGGTTAGAAGTACAAGTACCTTATATCAAACACATGAAGCATCAAAAAAACTCAACGTGAACTCAAATGAAGATGTATCGTTCATTATATCATTGAAATAAAATGGATAAAAAAGGTAAAATCAATTCTGAAAATTCAAGAGTTGAAATGATGTCTCTAATTGTGTCAGATCTTGTTACATCGAGTGTAATGGTATATCCCAGTTCCATGAAGATATTCACAAAGATCTGCATATGGCTCTTAAAGTGAGTGAGTAGTTGGAGGGCTGATTTATTCTTGATGTTATAGTTTTCCAACATACTCAACTTGAAAATCATGTATGGCAAAAAATTAGCACATGGTGATCACTTGGAATGCCCTCTTTCACTTGAATTATGGTCATTATATCTCCAACTGTGTAAGAGCTTTCCAACTCAAGGATGATGATATTGTCTGCAACCTTCACAAAGATCTTCATCTCCGACTTTTCAGACTCCTCAGACCTAGAACAAGGCTCCGTCATCTTCAAGTTACTTGTAATGTATTGACACTAATTATAGTTGGACAACCAACAAGTATAGTATATATCAAATGAAATTCTGGAGATTTACAAGGATTGCACAAGCACAATAGATCATACTCTCATGAATTTTTTTACCATGACACCAATGATCTTGCATATATGCAAATATAAGCTCAAGACTTCCATACTTAATAGGCAATGTTAAAGGCAGTAAAATGAAGTTATAATTCATGATTATTACTAGTGACAACAAGAAAATAACCAAGATAATGTAGGTTCATGAACTTAATGATAACAATTAAATCTGTATTGTAAATCACCGTGCCATCAACACTATCCACACTATTTTTTTTGGTAGAAACACTATCCACACTATTAAGCATAAGACATTTCACCACTCAAATCAATAGAAGTTGATGGACAACCTATAATAAAGGACAAATGTACAAAAAATTAAATAAAAGAAAGCACATTTTGATGTAAGGTTCACGCAAAAATATATAAAGTTCACGTAATAGCATAATACGTTCATGTAAAATCCCATTTAACACAGATTAAAACTCCCATCTTTTAGGAGTTTCATCGAACATGTTATATGCATCTCAAACTAAGAGATCAAATAAATCGAAAAAACAAAGTATTCGACAATAAACTATGGAAAAACAACATGAATACACTAAATACTTGAAATTTTCTACCGATTCGATCTCATAATGTCAGTTTTGATTTTAAACTCGAAATCAAGCCAAAGTTTAAACAAATAAAATAAAACTCGAAAAGAGTAATACACATACCTTGATTTGAACCCATTAAGAAAGAAAAACAAAGATGAAACCCTTTGAGATCAAGTCTCAATTCATATCCTTGATTAAACGAGCTCAGTTTGAAGGGAAACCTACTGAGTGCCCTATGGAGCATATTAGAAACTTTCTTGATTTATGTGACACCATAGCTGCTGAAGGTGTCTCACTTGAATATGTTCTGTTAAAAGCTTTCAGGTGGTCTCTTACTAGAAAGGCCTTGAGCTGGTTGGAGAGCCTACCTTCTAAATCTATCAGAACTTGGAAAGCTTTGTACGATCAATTTCTTACAAAGTTCTTCCCTCCTGCTAAGACGACGGAGTTGAGGAAACGCATCTCCTCCTATCACCAACTGCCTAACGAAACATTCGTTGAAACATGGTAAAGATTCAAAGAGATGCTTAGACAATGCCCCACTCATGGGCAACCTTTATATGTTCTGCAAGAAATCTTTTTCCAGGGTATCAACGCAAAGACCAAGAACCGCATCAACACGCATACTGCGTGCGGTTTTATAGAGATGAACCCGACGGGGGCATGGGAACTGTTGGATAAGATGTCCAATTATGATGCCATGTATGGAACCCAGCAGACTCCACAGCCCCAGAAACGTCTCTACATACCTAACCGAGGCGAAGTTGACCCGGATGTTAAAAATCAATTCCTGCAAGATGAGGTCAACCGTCTAAAGAAGCAGGTAAGTTTTCTGAAATCCTCTCAATCATGTCAAGAATGTAATTCTTCTGCTTGCACTAACATAGAGCAGGTTAGAGCCGCTGAGACAATTACTGAGATGAATTATATGAGAGGACCATACAGGAACCAACCTAGCTACCATGACAGGTCAAACAACTATCAGGCATGGGGCAATCAGAATACAAATCAAAACTATGCAGTGCCTCCACCAGATAGACGACCTGCACCCTATCGACCTCTAGGCCATCAGGAGCCACCATCAAGGGTTCAAGGATTACACGAAGGAATTAACGGAGTGACCAACAAGGTTAACGAAGTTCAAGCCAACCTGAACCAACAAAATAAAAGATGGGGAGAGTTCGATATATGGAAGAAGAGTGTTGATTCCCAACTAGGGAACCTTGCTGCCCAAATTCCGAGACCACAAGGGCAACTCCCGGGCCGTCCCGAGGAGAACCCTAGGGGACAAATAGCAGCGGTGCACCTTAGGAGCGGGAAGACATTGTCGGAGTGAGTCCAAGCTGAGGACAAGGAAGAAGAGGACGTCACCAAACGGCTCGTTAACGAGCCAGCGAGGGCAAATAACGAGCTTGTATATCGGGGTGACGAGGCTCCGAGGGTTCCTAACGACCCTACCACAGGTAAGTTTTCTAATCCGAGCCTTCCTCACAACCCCAGGGTAGTTAACGACCCCATCAGGGTCGGTAATGACCCGTCGAGGACACCAAACGACCCCAGTGTCGACCCGGTACTCACACCTCTCGAGCCTAACTTGGTTCCGAGAATTGTGAAATCTCTTCCATTTCCAACTAAGAAATCTACGAACTCTACTGAGAGTAAGTTCAAGTGTTTCGTAAAGATTCTTCAGGGCATTAATATTTCCATCCCATTCGCTGAGGCCCTAAGCGAAATGCCGGCTTACACAAAGTTTTTGAAAGATATTCTTAGCAGGAAAAGATCCATTACAGAGCTGCAGGATGAAGTCAGATCAATAGCTCTACCAGAAAAGCTAGGAGACCCAGGGAGATTTGCAATAACGATCGGCATAGGCAACCACAAGTTCAAGGCTTTATGTGATCTGGGTGTCAGTGCTAGTTTAGTTCCTCTCTCAATCTGGTCTAAAGCTAATATGGGACCACTAGAGCCGGTAATGGATCTTTATACAGAATGATTTTATCGTCCTCGACATGCCTGAAGACCCTCATGTCCCCATAATTCTCGGCAGACCATTTTTAGCCACAGCAGGTGCAAGAGTTGATGTGCGGAAAGGACTCCTCACTTTTGATATTGGAGAGGAACGAGTGGAATTCAACCTGGATCAGAATGCCAACGACCCAATTGCGGTCGCACAAATCGAGTTGACTCAACCAGAACTCGACACAACTGTCCCTACCAAACCTTATTGGCCGATCACCGAGTCCAACGTGCAAGAGTACAACCAAGGTAAGTACTCTAACTATGAATCTGCTAAAGATGGTCGTGACTATTCTCTATCTTTCGTTCCTACACCACGCCCTATCATATGCACTACAGAGGAGTCCAAACCACCTTGGTTTTCGGATTTCACTAACCACCATGTAGGAATACCAGGTATACTGATAGAAGAAAAGGGTCCTAATTTAGCAACTCAAGCACACAAAGGATGCAAAGCTAAGTATGGGGAACCTCAAGACCCCAACATAGCTACACAAGAGCCACCTTGAGTTAAATGAGCACGTCGGGCTGACGACTTAAAAATAGCGCTTACCGGAGGCAACCCGCTTTTTAGTATAGAATTAGATTTTTCTTTTTCTTTTTAGATTTTTTTTCTTAGCTTTCTTTTGAGTTCTTTTTAGTAATTTTTAGGATAGAAATTAGGATAAATTTTGAGCTAACAAGATGCAGAAGAAGGGATCGAAAGTCACTCCAATAGGCTACGGTGGCTCGTTAACGACCCGGTTCAAATGACCCGATTCGGCAAAACGGGCAGATCTCATGGCAAGTTCAAGCAGACCCGCTACCCGAGCTCAGAAGAAGAGAAGGAACCAGAAGTCCCCATCTCCACCTCGCGTGGACAATGTGATTCTGAGCACTCAAGGCCAAGTGCATCGATACCGTGCCATTCTAGAGAAGGACCACAACACTCGTTGGTTCTCGAAGTCCAGTGCTATAAACACGAGGATCTATACGGACATCAGTGAGGCCTTCATTATCCTTGGTGCATCTCATCTCCTGAAGCAGGAGAATTTACCACACTACCCGGCCCTCACATACGAGTTTTTGGCAACTCTAGAGACTAGCTTCTCGTCGAAGACTTCAGAAGGATGAATCCGATTTCGGCTCGGTAATGTGAGCCGTGAGTTCACCATGGCAGAGTTCAATGCAATTTTAGAGCTCCCGAATCCGTCCAGAGACTACAGCTTGAAAGATTACAGGGTAGGGATGTCCAACGGGTCGACCCAACCCGTAACCCGTTTTACGGGATACGGGTCAACCCGACGACCCGTAAAAAAAAATGTTGACCCGTGACCCGACCCATAACCCGTAAAACGGGTTACGGGTTTACAGGTTGGGTCACGGGTTGACCCGTTTGACTGGGTCAAACGGTCAAACCTATGTGTAATGTGTTGTGCTCAGTGTCGATTCTCGAGAGAGAGAGATGGCCTTTTGAGTTTCGACTAATCAACTCAGATCTAGGCCATCCGGCGAGTCTCAGCCCTCAACTAATGAAATGGAGCCGGCGACGCGGACCTTTCGGCTTAGAGGTCAACCATTTAAACCGGCGACGTGGACCCGACGACGTGGTTGAGATAGGCTGAGAAGTGGGAAGCGGCGAGTCTCGGTCCTAATCTTGTGAGGTGGATCCGGCGACGTGGTTGGGCTGTGTTGGCGAGGTGGAGCCGGCGAGCGTCGACCTTAAATTGGTGATCGAGAATGACGAGAAGCCTCAGAAGAAAGGGAGATGGGTGGGAAATGGGAAGCGGCTGAGGAGAAATATTGAAATTAGGGTTATTAATGAAGTATTGAACTCCTTTTCCCCATTTGGCCCAAATCAGTCAATTATTCAGGAATGCAATTATTTTTTTATTTTTTTTAAATATTACGGGTCAACCCGTAACCCGGTGGGTCGACCCGCAACCCGACCCGTAACCCGTAATCTGAAAAAACCTAACCCGTAACCCGATCCGTAACCCGTAATCTGAAAAAAAAACTGACCCGTAACCCGTAAAATTACGGGCTGGTCGGGTCGGGTTACGGGTCAACCCACCCGTTGGACAACCCTATTACAAGGTGACTCGGACTTGGAGTTACATCATTGGGGAGGTCCAATCCTCCACAACGGCACTATCTGGGGCAAGCATCATCAACCCCATCTTCAGAATCATTCTCCGAGTCCTAGCCGCTACGTTTTGGCCGAAGAGAGAGTTGAACAGGCCAACGAGTACGGAAGTTGCTTGTCTCCGCACCATCCTCTTCGAGGAGCCCGACCCCTTGAATTTGGGGTATGAATGGCTATACTACGTCGAGAAATCAACCAAGTCCAAGGAGGTTTGGTGTGGCAACTTGGTTAGGCTTTTGGCTAAAAACCTTGGAGTCGACCTTACTCGCTACACACCGGCTCATGCTCAACTCCTCAACAAGAACTATTGGTATAGCTCCAGTGTCTTCATTCAAGCCGAGGGAGGATTCAAATTGAAAGTACAAGACCGCATCGTTACACCCACCCTCGATAAGTTGGAGCTACTCTACGTACCAAATTGGTACGAGGCGTGGATGGGACATGCTTTCCCGTTGGAGCCCAAGCCGGAGGATGAGCTCTCACTTAGGCCGTGTGAGACGAGATTTGAGCGAGAGGAAGACGCAATGGATGAAGATGAAGATGAAGATGAGGATACCGAGGTAGTCAGTGATGACACTGAAGAAGCCGACACAGAGGGAGGAACTGAGGAGCTTAACTTTGAGGAAGAGAACCTCGACACGGAAGTTTTGTGCACCAACGTCCTCGTTGACGAGCCTACCAGGCTCGTTAACGACCATTTCCAACCTCCATCCTACACTTCTAACAAGGCACCCAGCTTCGTTAATGAGGCGCCGAGAGCTCCTGTCGACCCACCGCCAGCCCCTACCGACCCTCATTCCTATGGGCTCATGCCTTACAACTCGGTGCTGTATCAAGACCATTTCCAGCCTCACTATCCACCACCTCCTCAGCCCGAGTACACAGGATCGAGTATGCCACCACCATGGGCCGAGGATCTTTCTGCACGGATGCAGCAGCTTCACCTCCAGCAGGACCATATTCATAGGACGATGGATAGATGTGAATTCGTCTATTCTGCTCGCATGTCGATGGAGGATGAGAGGCATCGTTAGAGAGAGGCGGATGATGTTGAGCGTTGGAGGACGATGTACGACTTCATGGGGAACTTTGAGCATTACTTTCCTCCACCAAACCGTTGATTCAGCTTGAAGATGAAGTTTTTCCTCGTTTCCCACTTTTGAGACTTTGTAAGTTTTTATGTTTGTTTTTCTTTTTCTTATTTTTATCTTTGTTTGTTTTCTTTTCTATTTCTTTTCCTTCTTATTTTTCTTACAGTGGGGACACTGTAATTTTAAGTATGGGGTGGGAGAAAATAGAAAACTTGTTGTCTTATGTGTTTTGAGTAGTTTTTATCTCTAAAAAAACGAAAAAAAATCGAAAAATTTGAAAAAAAATCTAAAAAGAGTTTTAGAATTGATAGATATCCTTTTCTTAGGTTCTATGATGATAGTTGCTAGCTTAATCATATAATCCCTTGCAAGCATGTCTTTAATAGTATAGCCGGATTCTTAATTTGAATTTTTTTTAGAAGAAGATAGCACTTGATGAAATTGAGCACATATACTTTATAGCATAAGTGATGCAATCCAACAAAATAATTACCTAGTGAGGAATTTTTGGCCTTATAGGGAGAACATCAATAAATCCCTCTTCTTTTCTTGTGTGATTTACTCTCTATATGCATATTATCTCTTGGAATTGTGATGGTTATCTATTTCTTGAGACCCGTATGGGATTTATAGTTCATTACTTGTGAGAATCATATGATGGAGAACTTATTTTTATAAGCCCTATTATTCCCTATCCACCTTTACATGATCCTTCTTTTGACAGCTAATTCTAGCTTGAAGCCCTTTATTTTTAAGCTCCACAAAAATATTCCCTAGCTGAGATAAGCTTGACCCTATCCGGGGATTAGGACTTAGATTGGAGAGGTATGTTTTGTTGAGTATAAAAAAAAGAGAGGAGTGACTTATAATGTTTTCTTTGACTGAAGGATTATTGGGAAGGGTAGATTGGAAGTCTCTTGTTTTACTTGTAATAAGAAAGATCTCTTGATAAGCAAAAGATGCACAAGATAAAGTTGTTTGTTGGAGATAAGAAGAAGGAAGTAATGGAAGAATACACGATGAAGCTCGTTAACGACCCTGAAGTGGGCTCGTTAATGAGGTAGCGAGAAAAAAAAAAGAGAAGTTGAAAAAATATGAAGTAAAAAGAAGGAAGAAGTTTGAAGTGCATATGTGTTTATGGATAATATCAGAGATTCTTTTGTTTCTTATGAGACTTTCTAGGATATAATGGGTGAGTAAAGAGAGTGTGCATAAAGAAGAGTGAGTTTGGTATATGTTTTTGTGAGAGTTTTTTTTGTTATGTGTGAGTTTTAGGAGTCTTTGATTCCCGGATATTATTAGCACCACATGACCAAAATATTTTTCACACCTTATTGTCTTTACCAAGCCCCATTACAACCCGGCCGAATGGAAGCTTCTATGAAGTTTTTCATTGAGCCCCCTAAGTTTCTCTTGATGATTTTTGCTTGTTTTGACAAATCTTGGGTGGAGAGTATTGGTGATATAAGTTCCAATTTCTATGAGTTTTTGTAGATAAGATGAGTTGAGAGATTAAATTTATAAGCCTAAACACTTGAGAGTTGAGTGAAACACATTATATCCCTTGTGAGGTTGGATTGTATTTTCTTATGTCTATTTGGTGCATATATGTGTGATGACATTAATAATCCTTTGCTATATTTTTCTCATGTGTAGAAGTTGCTTTTTAGATGATGGCTATGTCTTGATGAGTATGTTTGTTTGGTTTTGGTTAGTGTTTAGTGATTGCTTGAGGACAAGCAAGTCCAAGTATGGGGTATTTTGATGTTCGTATTTTTAGTATAGTTTTTAGTAGGTTTTCTTTGTTTATTAGGTTTAGTTTTGATAAGTTTAGTATTAGTTTTATGTGTTTTTGGATAGTTTTGCATATTTCTGTGGAAAGTATGGAAGCTACTCTATTTTGTATATTTTGTAGGTTTTAGCAAGGAAAAGTGCTATATGGAGCTGAAGTTGGAGCGTTACAATGAAAGACGGAGGAATACAAGATTGAAGAAGTCAGAGTTCGAGTTTTACGAGATGAAGTGTGGAAGAAATCAAGCCCAGGCTCGTTAACGAGGCTGTGAGGGCTCGTTAGCGAGGCCACGTGATAAAGTTTTTCGAGGGTTGACTTTGTGACTCACTGATCCTGGACGGGAAATTATTTCCGTGTCGGTAGAGTATCTTTTTATGATTTTAGGTTTATTATTATTATGTATTTTAGGTCTTGTTATCTTCTTAGATTTTATTTCTATCTTTTAAGGTTTTATTTCTATCTTTTTAGGAAAGTTTATATCTTTTAGCCTTTTTAGTTTCTAGCTTTTTAGTATAAATACCTTTCTATCTAGCATAGAAAAAGGGGGGATTTTTAGAGGCGAGACTTTTAGGGATTGTTTTTGGAGAGGAGGAAGAGCCGCTGAGAGAGGAGAGAGAGGATCGGAGTCGAGATCGAGGTCGGTGAACGAAAGTTACCGGGTTCGTTAATCGTGATTTTGGTTCGGTGCTTTGTATTTTTCGGTTTCTTCTGAATTTCTGTAAGACGATTTTTCTATTTAATTTGAGTAGTAATTTGTTTTCAATGATTTCTTTTATTGAAGTTATTTGTTTAGTAGTTATGATTAGTGAGTAGTTTTCTTTTCTAGGATCGGGGTTAAGCCCGGCATAGTTATGCATGTTTGATGAGTAAGATTGAGTGTTGAATGCCTTCTATCTATTATTGAGATTGTTTGTTGAGCTTATACCAAGATGAAAGTTGAGGTAATTTGAGTTTTTAACTTGATTGAAAGAGAAAGTTAGTAACTTGAAGGTTGATGTTGTTTGAATACAAAAGTTTCAAGTTTTAGATCCAAAACAAGCAATTAATTGAATTGGGTTACGAAAGTAGGTTAATTTACTTGAAAGTCAACGAAAGTTGATGACTCTATCTATTTAAAGGCATGATCCTATCTTCTTACGAGTTTATGTGCATGACTATGTTGTGGTGTCCCTAGTCCTAGATCTTTGTTTTTATTTGAATTATCTTAAGTGAATTTCGTTGCTGAGTTACTTGGCTCGGTACCGAATTTATTTAGGTCGTTAGATTGAGTCTTTTGTTTACGGTGGTTCGTTAACGACCCCGACAACGTCGTTAACGAGGCTGCTGGTGTATGTTTTTGCTTGATTTTGTTTGCTTTTTAGTAGTTGATAAACGAACAACCTTGCTTCCTGTGGAACGATCCTGAATCCCCTATACTCAGTGGGGTCTTGAGTACAAATTTATTTGTTGTTAATCAACCCTCTCAACACTTGTCAGAAACGTCAAATGGCATTTTCAGAAGTTTGTTTAGCGACCAATGTATTAGTCTTGTGGTGTCACTTTCCTTTCATAATAGGTGTTATTTGTTCATCTATTTTTTTTCTGGATTACTCTTTCGCTTGTAGTCGTTTTTAGTTATGTTGTAGTTTGGTATTCCCCTCATGTCACTAGACATGAGTCTATTGTATTCCTTTATTTTTATTTTTATTTTTGACAAGGTAAAAATTCGGAATACCAAACAGACTTGGTAAACCGAGAGGCCGTAAGAAAATACGAAAGTCGAGAACGACTAAGTGATTCAAAAGAGATACAAATAATACAAGAAGGATTGACTAGGGATAGTACAAACTCCCGAAAAGAAAAAGTAAGAACGAGTTTGGGATCAGGGTGAATAGAGCACTATAATCCTAATGCCGTAGACAAGCGGTCAACCCATCCTGGGGTGTGCAAAATTGGCAGCTGACGTTCCCTCCACCGAAATGAAGGATCATCAGAAGCCACAGAGCACTAAACGACCTGGGCTAATACAACTCGGTCCAAAACCAAATACCATTCCAACTCCACGAAAATTAGTACACAAATAAAGCTCAAGCCAATCTGCAAAGAAAATGTCAAACTTGCATTGCAAGCAAGACAAACTTGCAACGCAAGTAAAGCTCAAACTTGCCCCGCAAGTATTTCGTAATTGCCCTGCAAGTAACCTTATCATGCTTGCCTCACAAGTAACGCCCCAAGGGTGGCGTCGGAGAGCGCCAGTGATTTCCGTCTAGATCTTGCGGAGGGGGATAGGCCGGACCCAATGAGGATTAACGGTAGTCGATTGAAGAGATAAATCTGAATTGAAGGCCGTTGGGCGGTGACGACTCGAGAAGAATATGCAAAGCAAGAGTGGAAGTTGTTGTGGTGGCTGCAAAGATAGAGGATGGTGGTTCGCGGGGTTTCTTTGGTGGTTCTCTGGTAGGAGGATGGGGTCAAACAGAAGTGCAGGACGGACAACTTCCTCAGCCTTAGGACGGACGATTTTCTCAACCATGTGGGAGGACGATCGACTTCTACAACTAGAAAAAAAATGGCTTCATCCGCCTTTTTTTACGAGAATTCTAGAGAAAGGGCAAATCACCTCTCTCTAGAATTCCCTAACAAAACTCCATTATTTTATGATATATCATACACTATCTGTCTTTAAAAAAAAGTTTATTTGACTGTTTGTTTTTTTGTTCTAGCGGGCCGATTACGAGCCTGTCTTTTTTTTTATTTGTCCAGCGGGCATGTTTGTAAACAGGCCCAAGTTCCTTCAACTAATTTGTTTATCTGTTTTAGGCAAGTTCATTCATCTGAGATTCAGGACGGAACGACGGGCTCGGGAGAAAGAATACGAATTCTTCACCGCCGGCATACCTTCTCTGCCTCGTCAAAGTCTACAAATTCGTCTCCAATATTGATCGGTTTGAACATGTCTTTATCAATTGAATTTTGTTTTTAATGTTTTTATGTCAACTGTGGCTCGTATTTCTCAACTGAGAAAGATCCAAATTTTCATTGTTTTTGTGCCCCTGGCGCCTGGCTGAGAACTCCCGGCCGCCGATGGGGGCGGCCGCCCCCCACCCCCACCCGGAGCCCCCACCTGCATCCGCCTCTAGTTAGGCCTAGTATGATTGGGCTGTAATGGGGGAGGTTAAAGTTAGTAGTGAAATATCATTGCAGAGGGCTCATGTATCTCATAGCCTTTATTAGGATTTTCTGCTTGCTATGTGAGTTGATTTTATGCTCGCGTTGCTCTTAACTCCAGCAGCCTTAAATGGTAACTGCGTTTTCAGCATCTCTTGATGTATGCTGCTTTTGAACAACTATGATGAAAAGGGTTAATTAGCAAATTATTTGAATACCCATGTGAAATAAAACGGCTTCCGAATTGCAGTGTTGGTGATGCTGGGCCAATGGTTGCCATGATATGTGATTAATTATACTAGCTCATTTTGTTGGTCTCTCGGTACCAATTTATTAAATTCATTAAGTTCCTATGACTATCAAGAATATTTTTTTTCCCTGTTCAACATGACTGATGGGTTCATTTTTTGTCTTTTTGATAGGACTTTGTCTTTTGAAGAGAAGGTGCAATGTTTACTAGGAGATTAAAATGTGCAAATCAGAGATGGAGATTTTTGCTTGCATCTCCAAAGCGTTCAATTAGCCTGTGCAGCCATAATAATTTAATTGGTGGATCTAAATTTAATGGAGATACTCTCGGCAATGAGAATTTGTTAAGAAGACATCTGCTCAACTCCCTTTCTGGTCGGCCTGTTGCCCTTGGAAGTAAGAGCTTGGTAATTAGTGGAAGGTCTAAAGGATTATCTCATTCATTGAGGCTCTACAGCTCTGAAGGTGATGGAAGGAATGAAAGTGAAGATAAACATTTACCTGTTGGCAATAGTGGCAGCTTTGATAACAACAAAATTCAACTGGGAGAGGCCATCAAGGATTTTCAACAAGGTGATGAACATGCAAGATTGGGTGAGCAGGATCAAAAGGAATGGCTCAATAATGAAAAGATTGCTATGGAGCGTAAAAAAAAAGAGTCCCCTTTTCTTACGAAGAGAGAGAAGTTCAAAAATGAGTTCTTGCGAAGGGTTGTCCCATGGGAAAAAATATCCGTTTCATGGGAAACTTTTCCCTATCACATTCAGTAATTACAGTCAACTTAAATTTCTCTTATAGCATGTAAAACTATTAGATGCCCTTTGACCAATGCTCTGTTATACAGTGAACATACCAAGAAACTCCTGGTGGAATGCGCTTCCTCCCACTTTAAGCACAAAAAGTTTACAGCAGCCTATGGTTCTCGTTTATGCTCGTCTACAGGGAGAATATTGCTTCAAAGCAGTCCAGGTTGTTTGAATCTCTATAAAGTATTATCTTCAAAATTTGAACTTGTTGAACACTATTTTTTCACTTCATTAATCCCTTGGTTATAATTGCGTGAACAAATCTTCTTCATTTCACCCTTATGTTTCTAGGTACCGAGCTGTACCGAGAAAGACTAGTAAGAGCGCTTGCAAGAGATCAAAAAGTCTCTGTATTGGTGCTTGACAGCAGTGTTCTTGCTCCTTTTGTAAGTGCTTGAAATTAGTTAGAGGATTCCACCTCCCTTAATTCCTTTTCCTTGTACATTTACCTTCTATCCCCCTGTAATTAGGATTTTGACCAGGACTATACATCGGAGAATGAGTCTGATGATGAAGAGTGCACTTCAGAATCAGATGCTGAAGATGAGAATGATGCAACTAATGAAGACTATGTAAGCAGCAGTGAGGCAAAATCTGATGTGACAGAGGATGAGGAAGTTGATGTACGTGCAGCTGAAGCCCTGAAACACCTAGTTCCCTTCAACCTTGAAGAATTTGAGAAGGTATATTTGCTATTCAGTGGAAAAAATGGGAAGTCATCTATGGACTGTGGATAAGTGCCTGCTAGGTCTTGGATAGGATATTTCTTGTGTATATGCTTTCAAGTAACAGTATAGGCTATTTTTCTCGTGTATATGCTATACGTAACAGTATCCTACCATGTATACTATATATGGACCCATCCACTGAGTATATAATGACTAGAAAAAGAGAAAAAATGAACATATTCTTGCTTTTTCTTTACATGCTCACACACACACACGGGGTGGTGGGAGGAGTGAATCTGGCTGCAGCTGTGTTATTCTTCACAGTTAAGAAGGCGGGAGATAATGAGGATTGATCCTGGATGTTTTTTTCTTCTTTCCAGAAAATAATGTAGGAGATAAAGAGAGATGATCAAAGCAAAGATGGTGTCTATGTTAATATGGCTTTGTTAGTACAAACTTTAGTTAAACTCTTCTTTGGAACCTGATCTGAACTATTATTTATTGGTAATAAACTAGTCTTTATAATATGCATTTCAAAGAAGTGCAAATGTAAGCTAGCTTCTTTGAATATTGTTTGGTTTTGCTTTTCCCAACTTTTTTAATTTAAGAAATAGATTATTTAGATAAAATATCTGTTCTGTATTCCTAATACTACTGGTTAAATAGTTGTACAATGTAATAAACAACATTTTTACAGGAAATCCTTGGTGTATATCATATTCTTGGTTTTTGAAAATTGAGTATCACATGCACATACTCGTAGCAGGTCCTTTAAATTTTAGGAAGTGGCTGCTGCTTGTAAAGTTTAATACTATGGGGGACTTCAAATTTTAAGTGCATCTTTGTTTCTGCCTCTGTTCATTGTGAGCACTTTAATATTTTATGTGGAGCTTGAAAGTTTATATCAAATATTTATTTGCAGCGAGTTTCAGGGGAACTTGATAGTTCGTCTGAATCTTCAAAGCAAGATGATGATCAAACATCTGAAAAATCAGAGAGACCTTTGCAGAAAGGTATGTGCATTATGTTTATTTTGTTGGATAATTTTATTCTTGTAGCTGCCGTGGCGAGCTATACTGGGTAGTGTGTTGTATTTGCAATATGTTTCTTTTGTTGGATAGCAATGTGCCTGCAGAAAAGATTTATCATGTTATTGCTTTCTGATGAATAAACTTTTGTCTCTAAGGGCATAGAAGAATATTAATCTCTCTGTCTTTCCTATAACAAAATGCTCCAAGTTACCGAAGTCCTATAAAAGCTGTTGCCGAGTCAGGCTTCATTGAATATGTGCATTTTTATCTGTCAAGGAGTCATAGTTTTTTTTATCAGGACCATACAAAGCTTTATTATGAAGTAAACTGGAAGTTCTAGGCACAGTTCTGATGGTTGGCATCGATAGCAACTCACATTAGGCTATATAGTTTGTGGTTTGACTAAGATATAAGCTTAACTTGTAAGCATAGAATGGAGAAAATAATACAATATGTTTATTAATTATTTAATCCACATTTTGTCACTGGGTGTACATAAATGTACAAGTTTATGATGGTTATGAACTCTGGAATTGTTTCTTTTTCTTTTCAGGGGACCGTGTGAAGTATGTTGGCCCATCAGTGCGCATTGAAGCAGACAATAGGTTATATATTTTTAAACTCTTTGCTTCCCTGTTTCAAATTATCATATTATTATCTTTCTTCCTTGTACTAGTGTACTAAATTAGATTGATGATTTGTGGGACCTTATTCACGTTTTTTGATATGATGGAATTGATTATTTTGACATAAGATTTTATTTTTTTACGTTGATAGCAATCCGTGTTTGCCTCATTACCAGTTAGACTGCAGCATGCTTTTGATTAAGACTATTTTGCTCTCTGAGCTCTTCTTTAATTCCTTATTGTTGGCTGGGTTGATGAATATTCTTGTGAGCTTTTCCTCTTCCTACTCAATCACTCAATGTACTTTTCATGTGGCATATGAAGCCTACTTTGGCTTACTTCTTTATTAAAGGGAACTGCTGCAGTATTGCACTCTCTAGGAAACATAATTGCAGTTAAGGCATGCCCAACTTATTTAGTTTGAATTACTTGAACATATGGAAGCCTATACTATAGGAAATTTTTACCATATGTTTTCTTTTTTTTTTAAAAAAAAAAATTACCTACTAGAGGATCTTATCCGTTTTCTGTAATTGTTTGATACCGGGAGGGAAAGTAGTTTGCTGTGGCAAATCCAAGCAAGCACCCTAGTTGGGAGGATCTTGCTCTGTTGCTCATAATCCCTAGATTTCCCTTTGGCATTTAATACTTTCCCAACAGAACATTTGGAAATTCAAGTTGCCCCTCTCCTCCCTGTCAGACGTGATGTCATTAGACTTAAAATCTTATATATATGCATCACAGGATCTTATTGGGCAAAATTCCAGCAACTGATGGCTCGATGAATGCTTATACTGTTATTCGTGGCAGGTGGGTTGGTAAATTCTGTGCAGGGATTATGGAAGCCTAATGAAGGTCTGGAAAGATCTTTCGTCACAAAATTATACACAAATTTGTAGAATCTTTCGCTTAGTAAGACTATCGTCTGTTTTTAGCTGATTCCAAGTAAAATTTTTCTAGGAGTCTGGTGGTTTGGGATTCTTCTTTTCTGTGGTAGTAGTTTGCAGCCATAGAGGTGCAACGGATTGTTCAAATCATAACACATTTTTTTCCATTGAGGAATCTTATACAGCTGTGAGGGACGCATATGATATTTTTTTTTGATGAATAAGGAAACTTATGTTTGTTGATTACTCTCAATTTTCTAAAAAACAAAATGCTATTGAATTGGAGCTGTTTTAGGAAATCTATATTATTAGTGCTAGAATTTGGATAAGTGGATTGCTTTATCCAACTTATGAAAGCTGCATGGCCTTCAGCTTGTTGGCTGACTACTACTTTTACACCATAAAAATTCTCTTTTTTTTTTGAGGAAGTAACACCCTGTCTAATGTCTTTGATAGAGTGTAATACAGCTGTGTTCCACTCATAATATAAATGCAATGCAGTGTCTTTGTTTATTCTTTATTGATTTTGAGTGGTCTGCTCTCTTGCTGCTGCCTTTGTAGCTGTATCCTGTGCTTAATGTTGATGCTTTATAAAAATGTGCTTTCTAAAATAATGTTTGTTGCGATGAACTGTCTGCCTTTGTGTTGGATCTTTTTTGCATGTTTCTTTCACAGGGTTTTTATTAATCCATTTTGGCTTTAGACGAAGACGCCACTTAAATTCACATTTTCTTTTCATTCATGTAGCTCTGCACATATCTGAAAATCTTGTTTTTGATATCTACATTAGCCCAAAAAATCCCTTTCTGCTTTCCATGATCTTCTTTTGATGATGGTTTGTGTTCAGAGATAGGGTCGTTCACTTTGACTTCTCCCAAGTAATACTAGAAGTTCTAATACAATGACATGGATAATGTTTTTTTTTTCTTGGGTCATGTACCATACATACTCCAATGAATTGTTTGGTAAATTATATTCCTGTTGGACTCTTTCAATATTATCTTACCATGTTGAATCTGTTTTTGTTGTAGAGAATTACCTACCGGACAGCGTGGGGAGATTTATGAAGTGGATGGTGAACGTGTTGCTGTCATTTTGGATATTGATAACAATATAGAGGATAAGGGGGAGAACAGTGACAAGCCCGAAGAAGATGCAAAGCCATCAGTCTATTGGATACAGGGTATCTCCAATTTTTTTTTATTTTTTCTGTTTAGGATTTGGCAATTATTATCAGTATTTTTTTGTGGTCTTGGGCTGGATTGGTTTGTTGAAATCGTTACAACATGCTCATGTCTTCTTCAAAGAAAGGCTAGACTAGTGACTTAACATCTATGCAAATCTCCTTTTTGCACTTTCTATGATTTTTATCGACTTATAATTGCTTTTTTATTGGGTAGAAATACAATTCTGTATTTGTGTCTTTCCCTCTCTCGGTTGCATCCCCTCATTTTTAAGCCTGGGGTGCCCCCATCTTGACCCCCCAGATACTCCCTTGAGGGGTACTAAACTGGAACAATGTTGTTGTTGATGTTGTTGTCCCTTTCTCGGCTATTATTACTTACTAATTTCTTCCATATTTTGTTGCAGTGAAGGATATTGAGCGTGATCTTGATAGTCAAGTTGAGGACATTTGCATTGCACTGGATGCTTTATATGAAGTAGGTGATCGGACATGAATGCTCACTTTATCTACTCCATATCTTAGATCAATTGAAAAGCATTTAAAGCTCACTTCAGGCTTCCTTCTCATCTGTAACTTATGTATCTCATTTGTTGAATTCCTCTCTTGTGGAAATAATTCTTAAAGAGTGTTATTGTTTCTAAATCTGTCTCAGGTTTTGCAAAGCAAGGATCCTCTTATTGTCTACTTTCCTGACTCCACTCAGTGGTTTTGGAGGGCGGTTTCAAAGTCCAATCGTAAAGAGTTCATTTCCCAGGTGCAAGAAATGTTTGACCAATTATCAGGTTCTGTGTTGTTGATATGTGGGCAAAACAAGGTTGAGACTGGGTCTAAGGAGAAAGAACGATTTGTAAGCGTAAATTCTATTACTGTTCTTGTATATGTTGTATCATATGCACTAAATTAGCATTTGATGCATATTATGTAATAATTTTTAGAGAATGACAAATTCCTCTTATCTTTTGCCCAGACAATGATCCTCCCTAACTTCGGGCGCCTTGCTAAGTTGGTAATTTCTTAAACATCTGCATTAAAAAATTTCAGCATTACGAGGACTTATATGCATGTATATTCAATTATAATTATACTATATAGCATTGTTCTAATATGTGCTTTGTCTCTAGCCACTTCCATTGAGGCAGTTAACAGAGGGGCTTAAAGCATCGAAGAGAACAGAAGATAATGACATATATAAGCTTTTCACCAATGTGATGTGTATACATCCCCCAAAGGTAATTTATTTATTATTCAAATAAGATCATAAGATCATGGATGAGTCTCTTATCACTACGCTCTGTGATTTGATCCGTTTTTTGTGTTAACACTTCTTTTAATGTCTTTCTGATGTTTAGTACATCTACTGTCCTAAATATTCTAGGAGTGAGGAGAGACTCGTATGTATCCTTGATACGAGTTGGTGGGAACTTTTTTAAAAAATGTGCAAGTTATGTGTGGCATATGATTGACTTTGATACATGGGAAAAACTGCCCCGGTCTTGTCTAGTTCTTGACTAGAAGTTTTTTATCCACAAAGAAGTTTGTTGTTAACTTCGGTTGCTTAGTCTTTTATCATACATCATGTTCCTTGTTTTCTTTTTTGCTTTTAGGAGGAGGAACTCCTTAGAACATTCAATAAACAGCTTGAAGAAGACAGACGAATTGTGATTTCTCGAAGCAATCTGATTGAACTTCACAAGGTGTATGTTGCTCATTCTCTTATGCCGTCTGCATTTCTCCTGGAGTGATATGGCTTATCACCATAACCATTTTTGCATTAAGGTTTGCAGAACTCATAAGCAATTTTTTTGGTGCAGGTGCTGGAGGAGCATGAGCTCTCCTGCATTGACCTGTTGTATGTTAACACGGATGGTGTGATATTGACAAAGCATAGTAAGTGACTGAGCCTTCTGTTATGATATTATTTATTTATTTTTCTTAAATTACATGTAGCAGAGCTGCAAAAACCTAATTGCTATACAAGTATTGATCATCTCAGTTTTTAACAACTTGAGTGGATTTTCAAATATTTCTGTTGCTGGAAGTACTTGCTCTGAATGGTCTGACAAAAGTCAACCAGTTTCAAATGGAGCAATAAAACATTACTAGCAGGCTCCTATTCCCGTCAATTTTGATTAAAGAAGTTGGGATCAAACATGACGATTTGGCTATGTGGCTTGCTCCAGGAACTACATTTTATTGTACAACCATAGAACAAATACAGATCAACCTCTTGAATTTATGATAAATAGTAATTGCTGTTCAATATTCTATCTTTCAAAAGTCTATTCTAGAAATTACAAAGATGGGAAGTGAAACAGTATACCTATATAGCTGCATCTGAAAAGCCAGATAGGAATAGATGAGAATCAAGAGCCTGCAGTGTATTTTATATGATTACCTTAATGCGTCTATGATTCTTCTTGTCTTGTAGAAGCTGAGAAAGTTGTTGGTTGGGCCAGAAATCACTATCTATCATCATGCCTACTTCCTTCCGTCAAGGGTGGTAGATTAAATGTTTCAAAAGAGAGGTATTAGCTATATTTTTCTTCCATTCGGGTAACTCCATCGTCAAACTCTAGTATCTTCTAAAAAAAATTATCTGATATATTCTGCAGCCTCGAGATTGCCATTAATAGATTGAAAGAACATGAATCAACAAACAAAAAAGCCTCCCATAATCTAAAGGTATGTGGTCAAAAAAATATCCTTCTAGTTGGCCTTATTTTTCATAGCTTGATCATGACGTTGTATGTTTTATACTGCAGAACCTTGCTAAGGATGAGTATGAGACCAACTTCATTTCTGCTGTAGTCCCCCCTGGTGAGATTGGTGTTAGGTTTGATGACGTTGGAGCTCTCGAAGATGTGAAGAAGGCATTGAATGAATTGGTTATACTTCCAATGAGGCGACCTGAGTTATTTTCTCGTGGAAATCTGTTGCGGGTACTGCATATATTAATTCTATCATATCATATTGACAGACATGTTAATTTAACTTTAACTGGTAACATTTGGTCTTTTCATTAGCCATGCAAGGGTATACTTCTTTTTGGGCCACCTGGAACTGGGAAAACTCTTATGGCTAAAGCACTTGCAACAGAGGCCGGAGCAAACTTTATTAGCATAACTGGTTCAACACTGACTTCAAAGGTCAGCCTGAGATGTGAACTTGTATCAAATGTTTTTTTGAGGGAAGCTTGTTTATTAAATGTTCAAGGGGGTTTCTCTTTCTTTATTAAATACAGTTGGTTAGATATTCAAATAGGTTTAAATGTTATATATTAACAGTGTTTTTATGGATAGTTGGGGGTAACTGCTATGTCCTATTCAGAGAGATTAGGGTTGTTAGCAATAGAGGCCAATTTGGGTTTGGTGTAAAGCTCATGTATGTCATGCGCATATATGCCTAATTACTTAGTATGCTGTTCACACTTTATTTACAGCGTACATTGATTTTAAATATTTTTCTATATATTGTGCAGTGGTTTGGAGATGCTGAAAAGCTTACAAAGGCACTATTCTCATTTGCCAGTAAGCTGGCTCCTGTAATAATATTTGTGGATGAGGTAAGCGTGCTTTCGTTTATGTCGCCTGCTCTTAATTTTCAAGAGTTGCATCTGTTTAATTGAATGCTGCCCACAAATTAAGAGATGTCATAGCTTGTGCTTGTAGTTGCATGAGCAAGTTGGATTTGCTGGCTTGAATACCTGAACTTCTGTAGCATCCATGTATACAGCTTTGGATTGTTGTGGATTTACTATGAGATTGTTGAATGTATCTAAAACCTGAAAACAATGTTCAATGATGAAAAAATAGAGGATGTTTCTCATAGCTCTTTGAATCCCCTTCCTACCTGGAAACATCATCATCGTCATCATCATCTTCATCGACCCAGTGAGGCTCTGCTACAGCGGAATTTGTGGGGTCAAGATGGGGTTACCCCGCCCGATAGACCCAAGAAAAACTGAAATTAAGCTATGTGACAATAATAACTGAATTTAGTTAGAATGCACCAAAATTGATATAGGGACTAAATCCATCTCAAAGGCAGTGTATAAAAGCCAATGAGCATGAGGATGCACCCAGGAACATCATGTTTGTGAAAATTCATTTATGTAGCTTATTGTATCTACACCATGTTTTATGAATTGAAAGCCAATGATTTTTTGTTAATTACACTTCATTATGAACTTTAAATATTATATATAGGGTTCATTGAATGTTTGGTTTTGCCCTTCAGGTTGACAGTTTACTTGGTGCTCGTGGTGGTGCATTTGAACATGAAGCGACGAGAAGGATGAGGAATGAATTTATGGCAGCTTGGGATGGATTGAGGACAAAAGATAGCCAACGTATTCTTATTCTTGGTGCTACAAATCGACCATTTGACCTTGATGATGCTGTTATTCGTCGTCTGCCTCGAAGGTATTTCATTACGAATTAATTATTATAAATTTCTTTTTTTTTCTGTACTTTTGCGTTATAGATGGTCTGGCCTCAAATAATTTCCTCAATTGATATTAGTAAGTCTCCGCTTGTCCCTATCCCCTACTTTCTTCTATTATATAGTCTAAATGACACCATGTGAAGGTGTAACATATGCTTTCTTGATGGGGCATGCAAACAGCTATTATTGTACAGCATAGCTTAATGACATTTTGTGTAATTGAACAGCAATTTTTCAGAAGATTTACTTTTATTTGGATAGGAAGTGGCTTACCCGCAGCTCGTGTCTTATAATTCCTTAATGTGAATACACAATTCACATGCGGAGAAAGATTTGCAATTTAATAGATATTTACTCATTAGAGCAAAGATATCTGTATTCTGTTCTACTTAAAAGGAATAGTGCTAAACTCAGTTCTGTTTTCCCGCACAGGATCTATGTTGACTTACCAGATGCTGAAAATCGGACAAAGATATTGAAAATATTTCTTACTCAAGAGAACCTGGAACATAATTTCGAATTCGACAAGCTAGCAAATGTAACTGAAGGGTACTCTGGGAGCGACTTGAAGGTACTATTTGCTGACCTTCTAGCTCCACTCTCCATCTGCAGACTATATTAGTGCACCTTTTGAATCTTTGGCATGCGTGTTCGCATCTTATGGGCTGCTGAAATTTTCTGTATCTTGCAGAACCTCTGCATAGCTGCAGCTTATAGACCAGTTCAAGAGCTTTTAGAGGCAGAGAAAACGGTATAATAATCATTTCTCAAGTCTACAGTTTTTTGTTTAAATTTTAAACTTTAATCTTGTTGGTGTTATTGTTATCGTAGAGAAGTTAAATTCATTGACCTATACAAATGCTAACATCAATAAAAAATGTGCCACATACTCTCACCTGTATCTGCATTCCTGATGCATTTTGCTTCATCTTTGAATAGAATGCCAACAATAGTGAAGCTTCAGTCCTAAGACCGCTTAAACTTGATGATTTTATCCAATCAAAAACAAAGGTGAGCTATATTATTCTTCGGTTTTCTTATTTTATCTACAATTATTGACTTGATTATCTTATAAATGCATATTGCCTGCAAAACAGACGTCTTTCCTTAAAATTCCTCACTCGATTTAGCATAGTTTGACGTAACTAAAAGGCTGAAAATGCGAAAAAAGGAAGAGACAAATGAATCAAAACATTTTTTTTCGTTGTGTGTTCAGGTTGGACCATCAGTTTCTTATGACGCTTCTAGTATGAACGAGCTACGAAAATGGAACGAACAATACGGCGAAGGCGGAAGTCGAAGAAAATCTCCATTTGGTTTCTGAAACCAATTTTTGCCCAGTGCTCATCAGCACACCATAAGAGAGAGCAGAAGCCCCAGAGCAAGCAGCACAGAATCATAAAACAAAGGCAAAACACAAAAATAACCAAATTTAACCCTGAGCCCATCATTCGGCTTTAGCTGTGCCTACATAAGTTACGGGTTGATCGAATTGATTTTGCCTCCATAATCTTCTGCAATGTTGTGCCAATTTTGTGGCTATCGGAGAGGCTGCTTACTCTGTACGATTTCACATATGAAGTTGTTTCTAATTTATGAAAAGTAGCTCCTAGTGCATCGCCCCTCAGTTTGGTTTTTATTTATTAGATGGAAAGGATTTTGGTTAGGGGCGATTCAGTAATGGATTCAAGCTTTCTAATTGTATTAGATTATGTATTACATAGTAGCAATTTTCAATTTAAATTATGGCTGATAATCATCATTTAGCTTGATGTTTCAATTGCATTACATTGATCAACTGCTGTCGGTATTACAATTCCGCCCAATTTTTGCTGGAGCAAGTTGGATTAATTTTATAGAAAATCAATACAATTTATGTTTTGGATTGGATGCATTTGGCTAGCTTTATGATTTATCTAATTGATTGGAGACTGGAGAACTTGGAGGCCTCCTTAATCCCAACTCTTTTCCGCTTTTTTTGTTCGTTTTGTGTGTGTTTGAAGAACAGGTTTTTAGAACAAACAAAAATCATGGTCGATAGCTTTTTTTGTCAAAGGAAAGCTCAGGAGTTATAATGAACTAAGTAGAAGCATGGATAACTTGATTCCCAAAGTCATCCATAGACTAGAATCATCGTCAAATAGCAAAAATAAATAGTTGTACACTTCTAACAAACTTGTAAAATTTTGCCATAATAATCATCAAATAGTAAAAAAAACTAGCTGTACACTAGCTGTCCCGCCACCCCTTTTCCATTTCATTGACTTCTTTTTTAATTTCTTCATATAAATTTTGAGCTAACTGACTAATGAAAAGAGATTGTAATTACGTGCAAATTAAATAAATGAAACTTCCTATGGTTGAGAATCGAAAATCGAATTTGCCTAAACCAAACAAAATCGATCAAACACCCATTTCCGTTTTAATTGGACATAGATTAAGTATACTATTGAAATTAAAATTCTGAAGAAAAAAAAATTAATAAATCTTATTGTAAAATTAATTAACCTAAATTAATATAACTCAACAAAATACTTTCATTCCTAAGCTCTTATCTTATGTCCTATTAGAAAAATCACTCGTATGTATAATAGTTAATTTTTTTTGGTCGAATATGCATAATAATTAACAAGTGAACCCAATTTTTCAGTGTGAAATTTATTAGTATGAATTAAATTATAAGAGATTCGAAATGAGAAATTAATGTAATCTCATTCCATTGACCAACCTTTCTAATTACTCGACAAATCTATTAGGAACACATATAATTGGTTATTATTGGCCTAGCATACATATATGTATATTAGATTGTTAGCATATACACACACCTAACCTAACCCTATCCACTAATATTCTGTAGATTCATTTTTTACACAATTCGATCAAGTACGGTCACATTCATGCAATTTCTATTTTTATATAATACGATACATAGTGATAATTAACTAATTGGTTTACAAAAAAAAGGCTAGTTACCTGAATTTAGACATACATCATAATCTTCAAACCGGCACTCATGGAATAAATGATTAACTAGGATGCCGTCAATAAAATAAATAAAACAGCATAGGTCGTCCGGCCATATTAAATTAAAAAAAAAAAGGGGTGAAACTTGAAAGTATAGTTTTTGTTGCCCCGGAGAGGCAGAGACAACAAATAAAACCCTTAAAGTAGAAGGTCAAATACAAATTAAATATAAGAAATTAGTTTGTTTCCAATCCTATATGATTCAATCTTTATCAAATTTTAAGCTTAACAAATTAACTGTTGAATAAATTTTTTTTCTAGGATTTATTTTAAAAAAACATTTAGTGAATAATTTTACTTAATCTTTTAGATATATTTCACTGAATCTAAAATTGAGTAAACTAGTTGAAGTCCCGTGATATTTACGGGATAATTTTACTAAAAAACTATACATTTCTACGATATTAATATTAAATACTAAATATATTTATATAATATCATAATAAATTACGCAATAGACAATTTTTTTAAATTGTACTCCATATTTTAATTGAATATATTTTTAAATATTTTCCATTATTTGTGGAGATCTTGTCCAAATTTAGATTGAAATTATTAAAAAAATTGATTTCACTTTTTATTGAATATTTTTAAATAATATTTTCTTATTTTTTTAGACATTAATATGTATAAAATACTTGGTTTTTTATAATGATAATAATAATAATTAGGATAGGTTATCTATAAAGCATGATATAATTTATTAAATTTTTTTTGTAAAGTTAATTTATTAAAATTATATATTAGGGTTCTTATCTTTTACTCTATACTAATAAGTATGTTTGTAAATATGAAAAATACAATATAAAAATTATTATAGAAAAGAACATTGTCCTTGATTTAAGATATAAAATATAGAGAAAATTATCTATGTATTATTTTGAATTTTATTAATTTAAATTGAAATTCGAATTCTTTTTTTGACATTTACATATAAATCTTAGTCATCAACATAAAATTATATCTTTTTCTCAAAATAAAAATATATCAACACAACAAAATTTATTTTTTAAAATTATATCATTATGTAGATATAAATTTTATACTTGAAGCTCAAGCCTTGTTAAAAGATAAAAAAAAAAATATTAAGATCCTAAATCTTGTTAAGAGATAAAATAATTACATTAATATGGAAAATATCATCTCATAGGAATTTATATATATAAAAATTATATAAATATGTTATCTATTGTAGTAAACTAATACATAATTCATAGATAGAAAATTATATACATAAGAAATTATATAAACATGTTATCTATTTAGTATATATAGCAAGAATACTATAAGTTGTTACAAAATTTATTAAATATAGTGTCACATTAATTTATTCAAAAATGCCACGTGGCGCAAATTTTACAATAGACTTGGATTCTGCTTTATAATGTATTAGGGTAGATTTGCTTGGGCTACTTGCATACAATAACGCAATCATTGATTGATCGTCTTTGTCAAGTTCTAAGAAACTAATTTCACAGATTTTCATTTAAAATCTATTTAATTATATTTCAATTAATCATTTTTCATGTTGATAAGTATTGCAATTGAATAAAAAAAAAATATAATAAAGATTTTTTTTTGGTGGAAGGAGAGACGGTACTCTCCGGCCCCTCAAGGAGGCGTTTTATTAATTAAAAGAAAAGGGTTAAGTAGTCAGCAAACGGGGGATAGCCCGACCCCTTACATCATCAAACAACAGTAAAGTAATCCCCTCCGGCGGGGCAAGCAATACATGGAAACCTACCTGAAAATTGAAAGCAATAGACGCAAGGCGATCCGCAACTGTATTCGCCTCTCAATACACATGACGGAACTGGATAGTCCAATTCCTACTAATTAAGCCTTTGCATTGACTAACCAGGCTAAAAAGAGGGTGACTCTTGTTCAATTTCTTACCTAACAATTGAATGACAAGCTGAGAATCCGACTCAAGAATCACCTGGCGAGCTCCATAATCCCAAGCTAATTGCAATTCGTTGACGACACCCCAAAGCTCCGCCATGGGCACCGAGCACGAACCAATATTGTGAATAAATCCCGAGATCCATCGACCTTCACTATCACGAATCACACCACCCGACGTAGCAAGCCCATCTTTGACCGCGCCATCCGTGTTAAGTTTGAACCAACCCTCGTCCGGTTTTGACCAAGAGATATCCTGCACAATTCTATTGGGAATTTTGGAAACTCTGGAATTCAAAAACTTACCTGTAGCAACTTCCGCTTCGGTCGTCCTTTCCATCACAAATTTAGCCTTATTTTGGACGGAAACTTGTTCGCCAAACACAACAGTGCACCTCCATTTCCAAACCCACCAGATGGTGGTGGCGAACAGATCATTCCATTGTCCCGCCGAGCTACTCTTGTCCATTAATATATTCTTCCGTATCCAGCACGCGAAGGGGTCCTGAAAAAATGAATCACACATGTCATTTGCTCTAAGATTAAACCAAATGGCACGTACCTGGGCACAATCACGGAAGAGATGCTCATAGTTCTCCTCATCAGCCCCACAGAGGACGCAATGAGCGTTGTGGCTGATGTGTCTTCGACATCGCTCCGCGTTTGACATAACACCACCCTTGCTCATGAGCCAAACGAAACAACGAACCCGCTCCGGGACCTTTAACTTCCAAGTTTTCTGATAGAAAGTCTCGTCAATCTCTATACGATCGAGATCCCCTTTCAGCAAGTTAAAACCTGACCG
Source organism: Fallopia convolvulus (assembly GCA_964016875.1). NCBI lineage: Eukaryota > Viridiplantae > Streptophyta > Magnoliopsida > Caryophyllales > Polygonaceae > Fallopia > Fallopia convolvulus. The sequence goes on from OZ024725.1 coordinate 50,661,498, forward strand.
CACCGAGTAGTTCCCATCATGTTCAAAACTCCAACACAACTCATCCTCATCTTGGCAATCTTGAAAAATCGAGTGAGCATCAAGCTTCAACAAGACCTCAGCCGGCAACACTTGCGAAATGCGGTTCCAATCCCAGCCAACATCAGTAATCCAGTAGTCCTTAACCTTCGCTAACTGATCAGCGTCATTAACAGTACACACAGGAAAATCCAGCAGTGGCTTTGGCAGCAGCCAACGATCTCTCCAAAACAGAACTGAATTCCCATTACGCACTAACCAGTTCGACCCTTTGATAACCACCTCAGATATACCAGCTTTTATACCTTTCCAGATTGGAGAAGCTGCAGCCGAGTTACCCAAACTGGTGTCAACATACTTGTGCCGAAGAACAGACGTCCAAAGCTCTCCATCTTCCATAACAAACTTCCATCCAAGCTTGCCAAGAAGCACAATATTCAGCTCCCTCATAGTTCTAATTCCCAGACCACCTTGAACTTTAGGTTTGGTGACTTCGGTCCAAGCAACCTTATGCATACGCTTTTTCTCGCTAGTACTCCCCCAAATAAAGCTCCTGTTAATCTTGTCAATTTGCTTGCATAAGCTATCCGGGAGAAGAGTTGTCGACATTGTGTAGACCGGAATAGACATTAGCATTGACTTGACAAGAGTTATGCGACCCGCCAGACTTAGAGATCTCGTTCTCCATCCCGAAAGCTTGGTATTGAACTTATCCAATAACGAACTGTAAGTGTGTTTGTTCACCCTTTTATGCAACACAGGAACCCCAAGATAATTCCCCAGGTTACTCGTCACCGGAAAGCCGCTGACTTCCTCCAACTTGCGCTTTAGTTCGTTGGTGACGTTTGGAGAGACAAAATTTTTTGACTTGTTCGGACTCACCTTTTGACCAGAAGCATGGAAAAACATGTCAAGGCAATTTCTGATAACCTTAATTTGCTCCTTGGAGGCCTCCGCGAAAAGCAAAATATCATCCGCGAAAAACATATGAGTCATAGATGGTCCACTCCTCGTAAGCTTGATCGGTTTCCATATCCCTGAATCCAACGCCTCAAGAATAATATGGCTAAGACGCTCAATACAAAACAGGAATATATAAGGAGAGATCGGGTCACCTTGGCGGATCCCACGTGAGGCCGTAAACTGGGTAGATAGCTCACCGTTCCAAAGGATTTGCATCCGAGGAGAAGAAATGCAAGCCATAACCCATCTGATCCAGCTATCAGGGGCACCCAAGTTCCTAAAAGTAGATTCAACAAACTTCCAATCTAATCTATCATAAGCCTTTTCTAAGTCTAGCTTAAGAACCATCCAGCCTTTCGCCCCTTTTTTCCTCCTCATAGAGTGAATGAGCTCCTGAACAACAACAATGTTATCCGAGATCAGTCTTCCGGGGATGAAACTGCCTTGAGTCGGGCCAATGATCTCGCTAAGCATCGGTTGAATACGGTTAGCAAGTATCTTCGTAATGATTTTGTAAGTAACATTACACAAACTTATAGGCCTGAATTGACTGATATTCTCCGGCTTAGAAACCTTAGCTAAGAGCACAATCAGAGTATCGTTTACTCCTTCCGGGAGTATGCTAGAACGGAAAAACTCCCTAACAAAAGAGGTTACTGAGCTACCCACCGTATCCCAGCATCTTTGAAAAAACACGGGTTGAAAACCATCAATCCCGGGGGACTTGTACGAGCCCATCCCCTTAACGGCCTTCCATATTTCCTCCGACGACACAGGCATCTCAAGACGCCTTTTCCCATCCTCACTTATACTAGGAAAGCCACAATTCAACTCAGGCAAATCAGCAACCAACGAAGTATCCACGCTGTACATCGTTTTGAAGAAACCAGCAGCCATACTTTCCATAACTTCTTTATCTTCCACCCAACGGCCATCATCCCCTCTAAGCCCCTCTACTCGGTTGTGTTTCCTCCTGATGACGGTAGAGGTGTGAAAGAAATTCGTATTTTTGTCCCCACAGCTGAGCCACAATTCCCTAGACTTTTGGAACCATAATACCTCTTCTTGTTCAAGCACAAGTTCAAGATCTTTTTGAAGATTTGCTTCAAGGTTCAACAGGGCATCGGACCGAAACCTACAAAGATTTTGTTGGACTCTATCCAGCTGGTCATAGAGCTCAGTCTTGCGCCTATGAATGTTGCCAACAACTTTTCTATTCCACACCATCAAACTGTTTTTCAATGCCTCCAACGCAGAAGGTGTAGTAGTATCCTTGCACCAATGTTGTTTGACATGATCATTAAAACCCGGATGTGAGAGCCAAGCTGCCTCGAAACGAAAAGGTCTCCTCTTCTTGTTCTTATTCAGCTTTGGATTAAAAGAGAGCAAAAGGGGGCAGTGATCGGAAGAGAATTTCGGCAGGTGCTTCACCCGAGCCTCCGACCAACGATGACGACCTTCAACGTTCATAAAAACTCTATCGAGTCTTTTCGAGACCACCGATGAGGGAGATAATCTCCTACTCCACGTGAAACTTGGGCCCGAAAACTCCAGGTCTACCAATCCTAACGCATTACTCCATTCATTGAAAACTTTAGAGTCAGCGTGCAGTTTACCAACGCCACCATCTCTCTCATGAGAACACATAATACAATTAAAATCTCCTCCGATAACAACCGGTCCAGAGGTGCGTCTAACAGCTGCTTTAAGATCCCGCCAAAACGGAACACGTCTATCAACAGACGGAGGGCCATAGACAACAAAAAGATGAAACTGATTACCAACATCTTCCACACAAGCCTGAATGAAGGATTTGTTTTTACGAACAACCGAGATCTTGACGCTTTCCGCGTTCCATAGAAGCCAAACCCCACCTTCAAAACCTTCAGCCTCAACCCGTGCACAATCAGTAAAATCCTTCTTCATCATATGCTCACAAATTCTTTGAGAAATATCACCCGAAACTCTGGGCTCAAACAAAGCAAGAATATCAACTTTATGATGTCTAATCATGTAACAGATAGCCTGACGGAAACCCTTGTTACCTGCACCAAAACAATTCCAAAATAAGACGTTCATCATCATAAACAAATTGGATAGAAAATAGAGTAACAAGGAAGAATTAATTTGGCCCATTAGCCAGATCAGAATCCGCCATGGCATCATCTTCATTGTTTTCATTAGCACTCAAGGCTTGACTTTGAACACCATCATCGATCGTTTTCTGCATCAGTACAATCTGGTTAGGAGAAAAATCCCCTTTTATGTTATCCGCAACCTCCAAATAACACCGCTGATCACCATGAATCTCTGGAACAGACTGTCGAATTGGGGCTCGTTCTTTCGGGCTATCAAGAGCAGTTCTCGGTCGTTTAATGGAACCAGAACTTTGAGGCCCAATCGGCCCATTTGGTCCCTGTCGGGAGGTATTCGCTGGAGTAAAAATTCCAGTCTTACGCCCAATTTTGATGGATCTTTTATGATTTTGGGCCTTAGATTGATAAAGCCCATTGTTAAAAACATTCTGATATTCATTTGAACCCGTAGATGGGCCTAATTTCTCCATAGCTTGGGCCATGAAAGACTCATATATAACCACCTTATCATCTTTCTTCTCCTTTGAAATATGACCTTTGGCATTAGGCTTATTGGCCTCTCTCCCATCTTTAGCAACCGATCCATTTTTAGGAAATGTAACCTGCCCCTTTATTCTTTCCTTAACATGGTTCGACATATCCCCATTCAAATCTTCATCAATAATCTTGAGCGCTCCAAATTGATTCACATGTGGAATTAATTCCTTCGATATCATCGGCAACTTTCCTTTCCCTTTTTCACTACCCTGTTGGCCATCCTTGGTACTCACCTTCCTCTTATGTGTCGATTTCTGACCTCCCGGATTTCCTTTCGGGATAGCTTTTCGTTTTGAGACCTTCATCCAATCACCATAGATTCCCTTTCCTTTTCCATCAAGCTCACCGTTCTCCTTGTTCACACCCAATGGTTCTTCGGCCGACATCTTGGACGTTTCATCGGAACCACTAGCCATACCAGCAGTAACTGGAGGAGCCGGATCCTTTTCATGCATCGCCGACTTCACCGGATTCACTCTTCCCATCACAGAATTTGCCAAGTTACTCGTCGAAGGCCTAAAGGGACAGTTTGTCTTAATGTGGCCAAAACGCCCACAATCAAAACATATCGTAGGGAGCCCTTCGTATTCAATGAGATAACGGTCGTTGTTGATACATATTGACCCTCTAAGCGGTCTTTCAAGATCTAACTCAACGCAAATACGTGCGAACCGCCCTCGATTAGTGTAGAGGGTCTTAGGATCCACTCGTATTGGGCGGCCAACAACATTAGCTATCTTCATCAAAATCTTCTCTTCATACAAAGAAACCGGCAAGTCGGATATGCGAATCCATGTAGGTGCCGTCCTAATGGGCTCCGTCGTCCGGAACTTCGGAGACCAACTACGGACACACAAACACCTACCAAAAATCGTCCATGGACCATCCGAGAGAGCTGACATATACTCTTGTTCTTTGCCAAATCTCACCAAATAATAGCCATTTGTAAGGTCAAGAATTTGATATCTTGTGTCCGACCTCCACATGTCTCTGATCTTTTTCTCCATGATCGAGAAGGCAATAGGATGCCCCAACAGTTTGACCACCACCGACCACTTCCACACCGATGCAAGCGCATCCATGACATCGTCCGCGATAGAGACGATGGGTTCCCCCTCCTTTCCGTTCGGAAAATGAATGTCGATCTTTCCTTCCAGAAATTCTTCATCAATAACAATTTTTTGTTGTAAAGCGCCGCCCACGATAACCACATCCTTCCACGAACTCTTCTGGTTCGTAGGGCTGTTAGGTGGCCTATCCTTTGCAACTCCATCCAACATCATCCCCTCCGAACCCTCATGACCCTCCGGCAAAGTTGCCGGAGTTGTAGCGTCAGTCATGGAACACACGATCAGAAAAGAGAGGGTTTTCCAAAAGAGAGAATAATGTGATAGAGGATTTGTATAAAATATAATAAAGATTAAAAACAAAGTTATAGAGTATAGGACTTGCCCAATTTTGACGAAATGCAAAAACAACAACATATTTGCCCAGTGGAACTTTCTTTACGGAAAATTTGGGGGGTCGGGATGGGGGCACCCCTGCCTTAAAGTAATGGGGAAGCGACCAAAAGACCCAACGAGACCACTGACCATAGAACACAAGCAAAAAACCGGCAAGCAAAAGCAAAGACGAGGCACAAACGAAAAACGAGAAGCAAAATGAAAAGAAAAAACGCAAAGCCCCCGAGGATGGGTCTGAACAAGTGGCTAGTTGTCCGCTACTCAAATCTTCTCTCTCCAGATATCCCTGCACGTTGCAAGATTTGTCAAGATCTGACATCCTGCCTTATACTATCATTCCAACATTTCTTTGGTCGTTCCCTCCCTCTACGTACGTCTTCGAAGACCAGGCTCTCACACCTACGAATTGGCTCCTCGGGGCCCCGCCTCTGACATGTCCAAACCAGTGCAATCAAGATTCTCTCAGCTTATCTCCTATGCTGGCTACTCCCACTCTGCCCGATTTTGACGAAATGCAAAACTCAGAATCTATTAATTGAAATCGTATGCCTTGTAGCTTAACAAAAAAAATCATATGTCCCGTAGTAATAATAGAAGAAGAAAGAGACGAGAGTATTACGGTTACAGAGGATTAAAGTTTAAGTTAATTGATAATGGACAGTGAAGAAAAATCCAAAATCAATGAAACTCTTTCCTAAAAAATAAGATTAAGTAAAGAGTAAAATGAAGTAACTAATTTGATTTTACCATAAATAAAAAATTAAGTCGAAAGATTTGGTAAGGATTCGGGCATTTAAATTAGAAACAATCTGTTTTTAATTTTTAAATTATAGATATAACGTCCTATTTTAAAGGTGTTGGGTGACAAATAGCAAAATCTTATTTTAAAAACATCATGAAATTAAACTCCATGCATTAGAGGAGCACGTCTTTGTGAACGTGGGAAGCTCAAATTAAGCTCCACCATTTTTCAACACATGAACGTGAAGCCTACCACTAAACTCATCATAATTGAGTCTCTAATCCTACCCACTTTAAGAAATTTGTCTTCTTTCTCAAATTCTTCTCCTTATTAATTCCTCTCGTCACTCACAAGAAACTCACTTCAAATTTGCAAAGGCAAACAAGATATATTTTATTGTTAGCACGTACAAATGGAGATTGGGCTGGTGTCAAAAGTGCTGATATTGGCCTTGTTCTTTGGCCTTGCGTCAGCGTTCGACTATCGCGATGCACTCGACAAGAGCTTGTTGTTCTTCGAGGCGCAGAGGTCGGGGAAACTCCCGTCCAACCAGAAAGTCAAGTGGCGCGCCAACTCTGGCCTACGAGATGGTTTCCTACAAGGAGTAAGTTGATTCCATCTTTTTCTTCCATATATGTGTATGTAATATATAAATGCACCTATATACACACAAAATACTATTAGTCTAGCGGGTTCCATCTTAAAACCAATTGGTAATGGGAGGAGTAACCCATGTACTTATATAATGGTCTAGTTAAGTGATGCAGCCAAAACTAACCCGCAAGCGAACGGGGTCAATCGTAGTACCTCAAGTGTCGATCCCACAAGGACCAATGTAATATCAATTGTACTCTACTAGTAAATCAGGTCAAAAAGTAAAGAATATGGAAAAATCTATATCTAAGAGAACTAATAATAATGCAAATAGAAAAGATAAAAAACTATGGGATAGATGTGTCTAAGGTTAAGGATCACCAAAACAATGTTTCAATAAATAAAATTATACTCTGCCTGAATTTATTTGAAGGACTAACTATCTAAAGTAAACACTAACTCCTCTCGGACGATAAGTGTATGTACCTAAACTCAACAAACAGTCGTTGTCGCGTAAAGCAAGTCTAATTTAGATCCTTTGAGCTCTTTAGAGACTAGAGATAAACAATCCTAGCATTCGCTGTCGCGTTCCGCTAGAATCATTCAAACCCTAGAACTACTACGATAGTTAAAAATCACACAAGAGAAATTAAATTGTTGTCGCACAGATAATTCTCAAGTTCAATACCTAGGGATCTGAAAAGAACCAATTTTAGTCCTTAATTTATCAGTATCCTATTATTGTTATCTCCGGTCGGTCTCAAACCCTAATAGGAATCCTATATGCATAAAACATGTAGGGCATAACGCAACCTAGGATCGAATCAAATATATTTCAATTCAGGCAAATAATATAACCTTAATTAAATACACATTGAATGGATCACCGAAACCCTAGAACTAGGAATTTAGCCAAACATGATTGAAGACATAATCAAAATATATAAACTAGCCAGGAATTATTCAATACAATCAAGGAGTAAGAAAACTTAGTCTTAATTATATAGATAATTCACTAGTGTCCTGAATAGCAAACGAATTCTTCAAACAAGAGGCTGAAACTCCACGTTAAAACCTTCGAACAGTGCGGCACAAAAACAAAACTAGAAACTCCGATAAATAAAACCTAATCTAAGCTAATTATAAAATCTAATATATCCCCCAATCTCCTCCCCTGTACGCCTTTTATATAATGGCCATCTCACAAAGTTTCAATATGTCTTAAATGATATGCTCCATTAGTAACCAAGGCCCATACATCAAAACAGCACATGCAAAAGCAACGGCCCACACTCCCAAATCCTTCAGGTAAAATTGTAGCGTCCAACTCCAACTTCACACAGGTCCTGCTTGTGGGTACTGGGCTAAATCAACCAACATGTAAACCGGGCCAAGTCTCCATTATTTCCATAAGAAATTCTTCTCTAATTATCCTCCAAAATCACCTTTAAAATACCTGAAATACTTTTAAACACGAGGGTAGATTCCGAACACATAATAAAATAAAACAAATATAAAATATGCAAAATATGCATGAATATGACCTAAATTAATATGCAACTAGACCCCTAAAATATGACTAAATTAGGCGTTATCATTAAGTCTCCACTTTTAGATGTGGGAATGCATATTCTCAACATATACAACCTTATAGTACGAATGTGTAGGTTACACCTGGCTAGTAAGATTGGTATCGATCATAATCCATATGTTTGCATTTTAGGTGGACTTGGTAGGAGGATACTACGACGCCGGAGACAATGTAAAGTTCGGACTGCCGATGGCCTTCAGCATGACAATGCTGGCCTGGGCAGCTGTGGATTTCGGCCCAGAGATCGCCTCGGGAAACGAGATGAGCGACACCCTTTGGGCCATCCGATGGGGCACGGATTACATCCTCAAAGCTCACCCCTCCCCTGACGTCCTGTGGGCCCAGGTATAATACATACAGTATATTCGATCGATCTCATCAATTCATAATGACCTTTCAAGTCGATTGTCAATTGTCAATTGGATTGGACGGCCTTCATTAATCATTAATATGGTCAAATACTATATCATATATATATATATATGCTCTTCTCAAGTTTGGTCATATATTGAAATTGAAAACTAAGAAGGAATGTATGGACTTATTAATAATTGAGGTGGGAGATGGAGCGTCGGACCACTACTGCTGGCAGCGTCCGGAGGACATGACGACGTCAAGGACTGCTTACAAGCTCGACCCCACCCACCCCGGCTCAGACCTTGCCGGAGAAACAGCAGCTGCCCTAGCGGCTGCGTCCATCGCATTTGCACCCTACAACTCCTCCTATTCCTACCTTCTATTGTCCCACGCACAACAGGTACGGTGAATATAACATATATAATTGATGCATAACTAGCTAATTACCACATTACATATATCATATATGTCAAGCCTCACCAACCTTGTATCGTTTTGCAGCTCTTCTCCTTTGCTAATACATATAGGGGTGAGTACGACAACTCGATTCAGAACGCAAGGGACTTCTACTCTTCCTCAGGCTACCAAGTGAGACTTCATCCTTTAATTACTTTTTCCTTAACTTGTCCCCAATTCCATAATAATTAACTGAATTGAATCATAATAATACTAATAACTCTGAAAAATGCACAGGATGAGCTCCTGTGGGCAGCGGCATGGCTGTACAGAGCGACGAACAAGGAATACTACTTGAACTACCTTGTTCAAAACGCTGCTTCCATGGGTGGCACCGGCTGGGCTATCAAAGAGTTCTCTTGGGACAACAAATATGCTGGCTTGCAAATCCTCATTTCCAAGGTATATATATACATATATCTTTCTACTTTTTATTTGGAATGGCTTTAGTGCTTTACTCGCGCCAAAGCTAATAATGAAAAGGTTCGGGTCTGGTCATTTCGTGTTCAGAAGATATCAATCTTCTTAACATTATTACACAAAACCATACTTATAACTTGCAGATACTGTTGGAGGGAAAAGCGGGCAAGTACACATCCACATTGCAGCAATACAGAGCAAAGGCTGATTTTTTCACATGTGCTTGTATGCAAAAGAACAACGGCTATAACGTCGACCTCACCCCAGGTTCATTCATAGCTTTATGTTTGATTTCACCACCAAATTGAATCACAACTCCAACAATGCCAATACTCGAATCAACATCTCTCTTATATATAGTTGCATTACATTTGCAGGTGGATTGATCTATGTTCGGCAATGGAACAACTTGCAGTACGCGTCATCAGCTTCTTTCTTGCTCGCTGTCTACTCCGAGTACCTGGCGACAGCAAAGGCAGTGGTCAAGTGTCCCATTGCAGTGCTCAAACCCGAACAACTACTCGGTTTTGCCAAATCTCAGGTAGCTAAATCCGGTCCAACCAATCCCATATACTCAGATTATTCGAACCTCAAGCTAAAGTAGTAGCCTTACCTAGCAAGATGTGTTGCATTTGCTTCTTATGACAGGCTGATTACATCCTGGGACAGAACCCAAAGTCCATGAGCTACCTCGTTGGCTACGGATCAAGATACCCTATCCACGTTCACCATAGAGGCGCTTCAATTGTCTCCAAATCCGTCATGAGCTCCCCAATGCGTTGTGTTGAAGGTTTCGAGAAGTGGTACAACCGCATTCAACCCAACCCTAACGTCATCTATGGCGCCCTTGTAGGAGGTCCCGACAAGTACGATAACTTCAACGATCAAAGGAACAACTACGAGCAAACAGAGCCCACGCTCTCCGGTACCGCTCCTCTTGTCGGCCTCTTTGCTAAATTGAGCAACGGAAACGCAAGTCCAGCAGCTAAATATGCTCAGAAACCGTCGACTCCCGCTTATAAGCCATCACCAGTAACTCACTACTCCTCCACAACAAGTGAGTATTCATAAATCTTATTAACAATTGGAATCAGTAAAAGACCCAAGATTTGAATTAGATGATTTTTACAACAAGATTTATGGGTCGAGGATCGAGATAAGCTGTTAGGCAAATGACTATGATACTATGTTAGTCCATCGAGTTTTCATCCTAAAACCAATAAACGATAGGAGGAGTAATCCACTGGGTTATATGTTAGTCCAGTTTAATCCCAACTTTTAGGTGTGGAATGGACATTCTAACAATTTTTATGTTTTTGTAGCGAGCTCGCCCATCAAGTTCATCCACTCCATAACATCAACATGGACAGTGAAAGGAGTGACCTACTACAGACACCGAGTGCTAGTGAAGAACGCGTCAACGAGGAGGATTACGTATCTCAAGCTAAGGCTAGAGAATCTCACGGGGCCAGTGTACGGACTTGCTAAAGGATATCCTAAGGGGATCTATTCAGCTCCACCAAACTTGAAGATTTTGAGCCCTGGATCGGAGTTCAGTTTTGTGTATATTCAAGGTGGACCTCAAGCTAAGGTTTCAGTGTTTAGCTTCCACTAACAACATGAACATATTTGAAGGCTTTTGTCTTTCAGTTTCATTTAAATATTGGTGCATCATGAGACGGCCAAGAACGTCGTCCTATATGTCAGTTGCTTTACTTTCTTTTCAAAATGCTTGAGGTTGCTAGGTAATGTTAGCCGATTCCAAAAGGCGCGCAGGACAAAAATCCAGCCGAATTCCTATTACGTTTCGGTTGACAAGTGAGGTGTTCGTTTTTATTACGAGTAAAATTTCAAGAAAGTGCTTTTATACGAAATTATGGTGGTTTTTTTCGCACTCTTATAATCTTTGTTTCGCACTCCGTTATGGGCGGATTCCAAACCAGCCCAAAAAAAAAAAATTATGGACGGATTTCAAACCAGCCCAAAAAAATAGTATAAAACATGGGCGGATTTCAAACCAGCCCAAAAAAATAGCACAAAACATGGACGGGTTTCAAACTCGTACAAAAAAAATCAGTATATTTATGGCGGGTTTAGAATCCGCACATACTGGAGTGCGCAAAATTTCACCGGAAATTATATGTTTCCTTGATAATACTCATCATCCACACAACAAAGTAAACTAAAAAAAAGGAACGACATATGTTGCCATGTTGGTGGGCAATAACAACGCAGGGGTATTTTAAAACCAGAAATAAACAAGTCCAAAGATCGAACCACGAGATTATTTAAATAGACAAACATGCATTCTCTTTTATTACGAAATATTAAAATGATCAAGATTCGTGTTTACAACTTTTGTCTTTTCGCGTCCTCTTTTAGTAAATGCGAGTAGATTATTCATTTATGACTTGAGGTCTTTTTATTGACCTTTCCTTAATTATAGTACGGTATCTACGAATGTTTCAACACGTCGATCTCTCTTAGCAAGATAAGTCTTGAATTAGAGGTGTTTTTCGACCCTTGCAACCTTCACCATCTCCCTTTATTTATAGATTTTTGAGGAGAGTGATTTTCATGTCGTTTTGATATGGGATGAGCGATTTGTCTTTATTTAGTTGGTCGAGGAAGGGGCATCTTTTGGTTGGTCAAGGAAGAGGCAGCCTTTAATTAGTCGAGGAAGATGGTTATGTCGTTTCTGAATCTTCCGATGCAGGATGCAGCGTCACACTGATTAGCCTTCTCTTACTTTTGAAGTAAGCACGATGTTTGGTCTTGCGATCCTTCTTACTCAGGATCACCGACTAGCTACCTTCCCTCGACGTTGAATGTGGACGATGTTTGGCCTTGCAACCATTCTCACTCATAATCATCTACTAGTTGTTTTCCCTTGACGTTGAATTTGCGTGATGTTTTGGCCTTGTGACCCTTCTCACTCAGGATCATCTACCAGCTGCTTTCCCTTGATGTTGAATGTGCGCGATGTTTTTCTCTCAGGATTTTTTGATGGGTCTAGGAAACTCCCCGAGACCAACCTTCGAGGTCTTTCCCCTGCGGGGTCCATTCGAGCATTTGACGTCACTTGTCTCAGGGTCAGAGTTGGTTATTTTGAAAATAAATTTATCAGAGAAAAAACAATTGCAACATTTAATATTTGGGTGGCTAGAGAGATTATTACAAAGAAGAGAATCTTAGTCACATAAAATACTAAGATTTTGAATCTTAAGAGATATTGTATAAAACATCAATGTAATAGAAAAGATATGAAACTATAGATATAAAAGGACAAAATTTAGAGAAATGAATGAACAATTCAACAAATAAAATTTGAAAGAAAGAGTAAAGGGAAATTCCGTCTGGTACCCCTGAGTTTTATGCTTTTCCGAGTGGTGCCCAAAAATAAAACTTAATCCACAAAATACCCCTGAGTTTTTCAAAACTTCCGGCCCGTGCCCCTTCTTAAAAAAACTCCAACTTCCGTTTACTTTACTATTTAAATAAAGAAAAAGAAATTGTAAAGCTCTTTTGACCTTATACTCCAACTTCCATCTACAAATTCATCTTCAAAGACTCCTTCTCAGCGCCCCGCTAACAACTTCCCACTAACTTTATATTTTTTCAGTTTTTGCACTCAATTTAGGTTAAATTACCAAATCTGCCCAAAAGTTTTAAGCTTTTACAAATATACCCAAACTAATACGATTTATAAATTTTATGACTTTAAATGGTACTAACTACCATAATCTACTAACTATAGCATGAATAAACTATTTTCTATGAACACAAGCCCACCATGCTCCGTAATTAAAGAAAATTATAAATTAGAGAGGTTTGACCGTTACTTGAGCATAGTATCGCTGGACCTCCGGTGTTCCTGTAGCTTCCGGATTTCTAGGGGTTGCTAATCCTCAACCAGGACTCCCTTAGCTCAAGCACATCACAGATCTGTTTCGTTCCCTACCTCAGACCGTAGTCTCTAACTTAAAATCTCTCAATTTTAGTGGATGAAGGATTTGTATTCAAGAAAGAGGTTTATTCAAGACATAGTTTTCGATTAAGTAGCTTTCCCTTACTTAAAAACAAACTTTTATTGAATTTGAAAGGATTACAAGCACACAAACACACTAAAAACACTCAAACTAGAAAGATCCATAAAAGGATTTGAACTCTTAAAGTGAGGGAACACCGCTTCACTTTCAAGTTCAAAGCTTTCTCTTTCTCTTTCTCTAGATTCAGACTTTGTTTTCTGATTTTCGATGCCCTTCCTTGGAGAGCATTGGATGCTCAATCAATGCTCTTTACAACTTGCTACCGAAAAAGTCTCAGGAATCCACTCACATGGCAAACAGTGCCACCATTCTGAAAAGAAAAAGCACAAACAGTGCCCATCACTCTGAAAAGAAAAAGCACACTGAACAGTAATAAAAAGACAACACACTAAAGAGATTCCTTCTGGTGGTCCACGTGGCTTAGCATCTTGATGCGGTCTTTGATGGTTAATAATCCATGCAGTATTCGATGTTGTACATGCCTTCTTCTCCAACATTATCCTCCCATCCTGCAGCAACATCTTCATCTAAGTCGAGCTCTAATTGCTTCATCAAATTTTCTGAATATTCTGGATCCCAATCCATAAGTTTATCCCATATAAAGTCTTGACCTTTGGGCGATAGATATCTCCCATATTCTATTGTTGATAAGTAATCCTGGATTGAATCAGATGACTCTATTGCTTCTGAAAAATATGGTTGAAGCTCCTTTAGAATTATAATAGTGGTGAATCCTACTTTGAATATTAACATGTTGGTTTTCTGATACTGCTTGATGTATTCATAGATGTAGAAAAGTCCCATAGCTCTGGCTTCAGTGGTATTTTTTTAGGATTGGTTGCCTTAATGTTATTGGATCTGCAGAGAACTGGTCTTTAACAAACCTAATCAAGTAGTGAGGTGCTCTTGACTTTCCTCCTTCTGTCTCCATGTTTGCTCCATGCACAAAACAGATTAGCTTATCTTCTATCCCAGATTGCTTGACTCTGTTGAACACATAATTCTGAAACTTGGTGAAATGCTTTCTGATTGGACTCCATTTATAAGGAAATTTTCCATATATGCCGCTGCACATTCCATAATCCCATGCCTTTAATATTCCCATATCTTCAAAAGGATTACCAGGAAGGTTTATTCCTCCAATTCCAGAATTATCACGAAAGAGGACTAGAGTTCCCCATTCTTCCCAAATATCATAATATGGACATCTATCTCTGCTCATCACGTAAGAATACCATTGTTGAAACTCTTTATACTTCCAATAACCCTTCAGCTTTTCTTGGAGCTCCCAAGGTAGCTGAAGTATTTTATTGGTTATTTCCAATTCTAACACTCTTAAGGTCATCAAATGGTTCACCAATTGATACCCATAACGACACCTACTCTTACTAACCTCTTCCATTATTGAAATTTTAAACTGACTGGGAGGTGACACCCATCCCTTGTGGTACTTTTCTTTCTCCTCAAGTTCCCTCCTCTCTGCGTTTGATGGACGCTGAGATAGGGAATTGTGGGCTATTTGGACCATTTCTTCTGGAGAGAAATTCTCGTACCCATAATCGTGATACACTCTTAAAATTCCTTGTGGAGGTGGTACTCTGTTCATCATTCTTCTCACTTGCAAGTTCTCGTGTCAAGCTGTCTGCTAATGAGTTTTTTGATCCCTGCACATGTTCAATATTAAAGGAAAACTGGTTAAGGGCTAATTGCCAACGCAGGAGCCTCCCTTGCGCTTTCATATTATCCAAATTATTATGGATAAATCCCAATATTCCCTTACAATCAGTTCTCACTGTAAAGGGTTTTGGAGCAAGAAAAATTATGAATTTATTAATTCCTTTTAAGATAGCAAGAATCTCCTTCTCCATTACAGTGTAATTACATTCAGCTTTGTTGAAACTTCCACTGATGTACCTGCAAAGCTTGTTATCTTTCTTCAATTTCAAAACAGCACCCCAATGATAATTACTAGCATCAGTTTCAAGAACAAGTTCATCTTCCTCATTGGGTAGAGTTAATATTGGCAAACTCATGCAACATTTTTTAAGTTCTTGGACTACCTTTGTATCTTGATTAGTCCAGTTCCAAACTTCTTCTTTTTTCAACTTGACTTGTAAAGGCTTTCTTAATTTAGCTAAAAAATTTATAAAATCAGAGGCATAAGTAAGACATCCTAAAAACCTTTCTAATTGCTTCCTATCCTCTATTTTATCAGGAAATTTTCTACCTTTTCTAGGATATGATCTTGTAATATTATTTGTCCAGCTTTAATCTTCAACCCAAGAAACTCAATCTCTGGCACAGCATAAATACATTTTTTCTGTCCTAATATGATGTCATGATTAACACATTCTTGAGTTATAGCCCTAAGGTCGTGCATATGTTGTTCTAATGTCTTGGAAAAGATCAAGATATCATCAATATAAACAAGACAACAATGCTTAAGATTCTTAAAGATTTTATCCATTCTCCTTTGAAATATTTGCGGTGCATTTTTTAGACCAAATGGCATAACTACCCATTCATAATGACCTTGTGGTGCACTAAAAGATGTTAATGGTATACTGTCTTCTTCCATCTTAATTTGCCAATATCCACTTTTACAGTCCATTTTTGAGAACCATGTGGCTCCTTGTATTCTATTAAATAGAAATGTTTTATTAGGGATATAATATCCATCAAAGACAGTATTATCATTTAATTTCTTATAATTGATAACCATCCTAGCCTTTCCTCTCTTTTCTTCAGCATGATTTCTAACCATAAAAGCAGGACTAGAATGAGGGCCTTTACTTTCCCTAATTAAACCCTTTTTTAGTAAATCATCAAATTGCTCTTTAAATTCTTGTTGGTCTTTAAAGGTGTAGACCATCTGTTTTACTCTAATAACAGTCTTAGAATCTATTAATTCTATCTTAGCAAATGACTTATATTTATCCCAAAACTTTAAAGGGTCTTCAGAGTATAACTCCTTACACAAATCCTTTTGTTGATTAATAATTTGTTCTTTTATAGTTATCTCGTCTATTAGTAGTGCAAATTCTCTTTGTGTAGGAACAATATGCTCCTCACCACGCTTACTGCGCATGAATTCAATCTTTTGATGCGTATAGGCCTCTTTCATTTTTCTTACCCAAGCTAATTCTCCATTAACAGTAAATATCATTTTATCTAAACTTTGGGTACATGGAGAATATAACCTTTGGAAATTATTTCCTAATATCATGTCATGAGATGTTTGTTCAGTAGCCCATAATATAGGAATTATACATGGGTAACCCCTAGCATAATTGGTAGATCTAGAATGACTTCTGAGTGAATCATGATACTATTATCAGCTATTCTGACCTGGATAGGTTTGGATGCTGATTTCCACATAAACTCTGAGAATAAAGATTTCTTTCCAAAACACACAGAACATCCACTATCTACGAAAGCACATAATTCATAATCATTAAATCCTTCAATGCATATAGTTATAGGGATGTAGATGCTATTTGGGTTAGTGACTCTCATGAACGTTTCTATTTGCATATTTGATTCCTCGTCTCCTTCATAAACAGGTTCACTAATAGTTTTTGTTTTAAACCCTATTAACCTTTTATCAGCTCTAGAAGTAGACGCTTCTCCTGGTGTTGCTGAAAGAAAGGTGGGGTTTGAGCTAGTGCTAGAACTAGAACTAGAAACCGATGTTGATCCTAGATCTATACTATTTCTAGCTGGTTCATGAAGTGTTCTTCCAAGGTTGTTAAGTTCTAACTTCCTATTCAATGCTGCTAGAAGATTAGCAATATCTTCATCTACTCAGAATGGACTCTCTTCATTAACACTTCTAATTGAAGGGGATAACTGGTTTCTCTGAGCAAGATTAAGACTAGGATTGAACCTAGAACTTTGACTTCTAGAAAGACTCTGGTATCTTGTTAAACTTGCTGGAGGTTGTGAGTTTGTATGGATTTTTCCTTCCTCATCAATTGTTAAAACCTTTTCATGCTTAGTGGTTGAAGGGTTTTCAAAGGCATTTACCCAAACTGTTTTTAAATTAATTTGCTCCGGCTTTACTTTAACGGGTACTGCTAATTGTCCTGGTCCACTAATCTCATATTTATCAGCTTCTACCATTTGATTTCTGAGTGGAGGATTGGTGGTATTTTCTAGCTTATATACTACCTTCCACTATAACTGTAGAGGACAAGTTCCCTTATGCATATTAATCCCTTCCGTTAATAGTTTTAACGATAAAAACTTAGATGCAAATTGGTCTTCTAAACTAACATGATAGTTTGGCCTACATATCCAAGACATTGGTCCTTGACTCAAGTTACACACTACTCCACTAATAGTTTGGTCACTGAATCGTTTGTGCCTAGTGTCACAAACAAAGTTAATGAAGTGCACATTTTTACCAAAATCTTGTAGAGGAGTAATGAATATTTGGATTCCACATACATAAATATATTTGTATTTTTTTTATCCTTGTTGTGTTTTTGAATATTTTTCCAATTAATTAGGTTGATTTCAGTAGCTTGATTTTTGTTATTTTTTATTACTATATCTCCTAGCATTTCTTCGCACACGAATTTAGAGAATGCTGGGAAGAAATGTCTCTTGAAGAACTGTTCTTTAGCGATAACCGGGAATTCGACCCCTGATTTTCGCATGCTCTCTATTTGTTCTTCATCTATGGATGATTCTGCTTCTTGGAGTTGAGCTAGAGTGGTCATTTCTCCACCTGAATCGAAGGCTTCTTCAGTGAAATTTGAAGAATCTATTTCCTCTCCTTGCATCATCTCATTGACTTCCTCATAATCTGACTCCTCACCTTCTTCTTCCTCAACTACTTCAACAACTCCTTTGTTGTTGCTTAGTGCTAATTCAATAGCTTCGTCCTCGGATATTTCAATATAATCCATACTTCCTAGTGCTTCTGCTAACTTATTATTTTTCCTATTTTTGCATTCATTAGCATAATGCCCCGTTTCTCCACATGTCCAACACTTGCAATTTCTTTTCTTTTTTAGGGCAGTAAAAGATTTCTTTTCTTAATAAAAGATTTCTTATAATATTTCTTGTGATATTTCTCTCCTCTTTGCTTGTTGAAGCTTTTCTTTCTGTAATTTTTTTCTTCTTTGATTATCTCTTCTATCACACCCCCATTCCTTTGGTAAATCCCGGTATGGTAGAAATTGTCTTTTCATTTGTTGTGTTCCTTTTACTTCTCGACATTTCTTTTCTACCCATCTTTTTATAAATTTTGTTCTATTACCCAAAGTATCTCTAGAATTATACCTATTTTTCCATTCATGGTATCCATCACTAATTTCTTCGTTAATAGGTTTTGGGAGCTTATCGAAGAGCATTTGAAGATTAGTTTGGTTCTCTCCTATCTTATAATAATAATGTTCAAATTCAGAGAGATACACTTATCGGAAATTTCCAGCTTGTCGACTTGATAATTTTCAGCTTGTCAACTTTTTAATATGGCTCTGATACCAAATTACAGGACCTATATTAAATTAAGCGATACTAAGATAAACTAAGAAAAAAGATATTTGATAATGCTAATATTTTTAAATCTAAGGATATTTTTTATTATTTTTTATGAATAACGGGAATGAAATATAGATACTACAAATAAAAGGGAAAGAATTGTAATTAACGAAAATAAAACCCGGGCCGCTGAGCAAAAAATGTCGGGCCGTTGAGTACATCCCTCTTCAAAATTGAGGAAAAAGCATCAAATCAGACTCCACGTGTATAAAGTTTGAGAATTGCAAAAAAAAAGTGCTTTTACAAAGCAAGCAATTGAACTCTTTTCAGTTGAAAAAACACACCTTCTTAATTTCCCCAATTTGAGACAAAACCAGATGGAGAAAAAGGCCATAGAACAGACAACAATAAATAAAACTCCAGATGGAGAAATTTACCAATAACATGTTCAGTGAATGAGAGTGGAAGGATGCATCCACTTTGGCCAAAGAAGAATGTAAGCAATTACCCATATGGGTTTTGTTTTCTCTCAAATAAATTAAGAACTTAAAAAACAAAAAGGACCCAATTGAAGAGATTGGAGGAGATAGAAGTGATGAATTAGGGCGCACAACAAGAAATGAAGAGATAAAAATTCAGTACAAGGAAGTGAGAATGACAGATTCAAACCAATCAATTTTGAAGATGAATTTGTAGACGGAAGTTCGAGTATAAGGTAAAAAGAGCTTTACAATTTCTTTTCCTTTTTTAAATAGTAAAGTAAACGGAAGTTGGAGTTTTTTAAAGAAAGGGCACGAACCGGAAGTTTTGAAAAACTCAGGGGTATTTTGTGGATTAAGTTTTATTTTTGGGCACCACTCGGAAAAGCACAAAATTCAGGGGTACCAGACGAAATTTCCCAAGAGTAAAATATAGCAAATGAAGATAACTTATAAGCAAAGAAGTTTGAAAATGATGAATAAACAGTAAATTGCAATTTTGGTCATGGATTATAAATTTATAATTAATTCAACATATCTTTAGAAAAATTCAGAAGGTGTCCATCTAGAAGATTGAACATCCATATATCATCATTAAATTTGGTGTACCCTCAGAACAAGAGACGAGGTCGGGGTACAACTTCATAAAAAGATGAAGGAGCCTAAGCTAACAAACTCATGCTTGAGATTTTGAAGAAATAAAACCAGGATTCACACTAATCCTTTGAAGTGAAATCAACTACATCACATCCACAAGAGAAAGATTATAATGTAGGATGATTTCAACAAATAGCTTATAAAGAAATGAGAGAAATATAGCATAGTCAAACAAGAAATGTTCAAATTGGTGAAGTATGTTTTTGATACGGACCCGGTGTGGACCGCATATTGAACCCTCGACTCGGGATAAACAGAAAGTAGGGAAACTAAAGAAAATTAGGGCAAAACTATTTATTGGATAAATTATGAGAAGGGGAAACCAAGAGTATTTATACCTAAGCCCTAACGGTTCAAAAAAGGCGTCCCGGGAAAGAACCGTAAAGAAAACCCGAGAAGAGAGCAAAGCTCTAGTTTATAAAAAAGTACATAAATTAAATATAATGCTAAAATTATAAAATACTAATCTAAAATTATAAAATATTAATCCTCATATCGATTTGGGCGACAAAGAACTCTTGATGGCCTAGTATTTGAAATTCCTTCCTTATCATTCTCTCCCCCGATGAGAATCGTCTTGTCCTCAAGCTATAAATGAGGAAAAGAATGACGGATCACATCAGCCGGCTCCCAAAAAATGCTAAAATTATAAAATACTAATCTAAAATTATAAAATATTAATCCTCATATCGATTTGGGCGACGAAGAACTCTTGATGGCCTAGTATTTGAAATTCCTTCCTTATCATTCTCTCCCCCGATGAGAATCGTCTTGTCCTCAAGCTATAAATGAGGAAAAGAATGACGGATCACATCAGCCGGCTCCCAAGTGGCCGCCGAAGGCGCGCCATCTGACCATTCGACCAGCCATTCAACCTGTGGTTGTCCGTCCACCAAGATCTATCGTTCCGCAGTCGCACGCGTGGGGCGTGAAATAGGCCGATCATACAGAAACTCGGAAGGCAGAGAGGCCGGTGCAATCGTCGAACCATCATCAAGAAACGGTCTAAGCAAGGAGACGTGAAACACATTATGTATGCGTGATGTCGGCGGAAGCTCCAATAGATATGCGACGGGTCCATAAAAACGTTTCAACAGAACTCGATCGCCAATCTGAAACTCAACATCTTTCCTGTGCTTGTTCGCCTGCAAAGCCAAACGTTGCTGCATTTTAGCCAAATTCAATCGGATCAATTCCAACACCTGATCCCCATCTTGGATGGCTTCGGACGCCGGTGTCGGTGGGACAGTCGGAATCGTTAGCCGCACTATAGGCGGAGCATCGCGTCCATATAGAGCCTTGAACGACGACATGCCCAATCCTTCATGAAACATGGAATTTAAGGCGAGCTCAGCCCATGGCAAAAAATCAAACCAGCGACGAGGTCGCACCTGGGTGAACGCGCGCAGATATTGTTCAAGGCTACGGTTTTTGACTTCGGTCTACTATGATGAAGCTTAGTGCCACTCAAGCGATGCAATTCTGACCAAAATGCACTATGAAATATAGGGTCCCTGTCCGACAAAATAGTGGCCGGAATACCATGTTGTTTAACGACCAAATCAACAAACAATCCGGCTACACGAGGGGCGTCAAACGATGGTCCGAGGGCGCCAAAATGTGCGTATTACAGCATGTCAACCACCACCAATATCGTCGTATGGCCCCGGGATGGAGGTAAACCCGTAATGAAATCCATGGACACCTCGTCCCAAACTTGTTGAGGAACGGGTAAGGGTTGAATCAGCCTGGCGGGCTTACTTGTGTTGTATTTGGTAGATTGACAAATAAGGCATGAATCAACAAATCGTTTAACATCCGCTCACATACCTTTCCAAAAAAATACCTCAGCAACACGATGGAAAGTACGATCCACGCCGGGGTGGCCTGCGCTAGGCGTAGAGTGAAATTCCGCTAAAATAACGGCTTTAAGAGGAGAACCCACGTCTACCACTAGGCGATGTCCGAAATAAAGAATCCCCTCATGCACCCGGAATGGAGCCGTGAGAGTCCCGGCGTCTGCGGCAGCGTTCCACGCTCGTAGATCAGCGAGCGTCAAATTTTCAGCCCGGAGGCGGGGCAGTAGATCCGAAAGGGGTGCCGAAAAATAGAGGAATTGTTTCAGAGTAGCGTCATCCACAATCATGCAACGAGATAACGCGTCGGGTACGTGATTGCTAGCGCCAGTCTTGTATTCGATGCGAAATTTATAGCCCATAAGCTTTCGCATGAAGAATTGTTGATCCGGGGTCTGTATTACTTGAGTGAGGAGTTCTTTTAGACTCTTTTGATCGATGCGAAACAGAAACTTGCGGCCCATCAAATATTGACGCCATTTCTGAACGGCGGATACAATAGCAAATAGCTCTCTATGATATGCGGAAGACTCGTGCCGTCGAATACCCAATTTCTTGCTGAAAAAAGAGAGCGGTCGTTCATCCTGTAATAAGACAGCCCCGACGCCCGCATCCGAGGCATCTGTTTCGACCACAAATAATTTAGAAAAATCTGGAACCTGCAAGATAGGTGGGGACATCATAGCTTCTTTCAGACGCTGAAAAGCGGAATTAGCAATATCATACCACTCAAATTTATCTTTTTGTAATAGATCCGTCAGAGATGTGGCTAATAAAGCATAGTGGCGGATAAATTTCCTTTAGTAACCCGTCAAGCGCAGAAAACCACGTAGTTGCTTAACGGATTTAGGGGTGGGCCAGTCTGCCATGGCAGACAGTTTGGCCGGATCGGCTACTAGTTGGTCGGCTGTCACAATATGCCCCAAATATTCAACTCTAGGCGTACCAAAAGAACATTTCGAGCCCTTTACAAAGAAATGATTATCCTGAAGAATCTGTAAAACTGTATCAAGATGAGAGGCATGAGCAGCAATAGATGGGTTGTATATAAGAATATCATCAAAGAATACTATCACAAATTGGCGCAGATATTGGGCAAATAAATGATTCATTGCAGCCCGAAATGTAGACGGCGCATTAGTTAAACCGAACGGCATAACTAAAAATTCAAAGTGGCCGTCATGGGTAAGAAAAGCAGTCTTATACATATCGGAATAGTGCATCCGAATCTGATGGTACTCGGATCGTAGATCAAGTTCAGTAAAAATAACATCATTCCTTAATTCATCAAATAACTCATCAGCAGTAGGAATAGGGAACTTATCTGCGACCGTGATGTTATTGAGGGCTCTGTAGTCGATGGAGAATCTGAAGCTGCCATCCTTCTTTTTGACGAGAAGAGCCGGGGAAGAGAACGAGCTAGTGCTGTGCTGAATAAAGCCCTGATCGAGCATGTCTTTAACCTGCCGTTCTATTTCAGACTTCTGAAAGTAGGGATATCTGTATGGCTGCACATTGACTGGCTTAGAATCCGGCTGTAAGTGGATCCTATGATCCCACGTGCGAGGTGGAGGCAGTCCTGACGGAATTGTAAATACCGGTAATCGTCGTTTGAGAACGTGTCTGATTTCTGGCGCTAGGTCTGCCGACCATTCAAGCGCTGTAGCGGTAATTTCTGTCGGCAAACTGAGGATCTCAAAACATTCAATGATTCTGTCACCCTGTAGAAATACAGTTTTATCGCTCCAGGCAAATTGCATAGTTAACTTAGCATAATCATGGGACATAGTGTCCAAAGTTTGAAGCCATTGAATGCCAAGCACAACTTGCGGACCATGCACAACAACCACATAAAGATCGATAGAGAAAGAATGGCCCTGCAGATCAATACTAGAGGCCGGACACTAATGAGAACATAAGAGATATTCATCGTTACCAACAAAGACGCGGAAAGGGGCGATTTTCAACAACTGTAGCTGTAATTTTTCGGCCAGTTCAGGATGAATAAAATTATGAGTGCTTCCTCCATCAATCAGAACCTGAACCTATACACCATTAATCAAGCCGGAAAGCCGTAGAGAACGTGGGTTCGGAAGGCCTTCCATCGAGTTAAGCTCGAAATATCGCCTATTACCGCCAATACGTCCCCAGATTCGTCCTTGTTCTCTTCATCACTGTCCTCATAGCTTAATAACGCCAGAAAACGGGGCTTACAGCGGTGTCCCCGAGAGTACCTCTCATCACAATTCCAACATAACCCTTTGTTAGTACGTCAATCACGTTCAGCTTTAGAAAGACGACGAATTGGAAGAGATGAGTAATTACCGTTAGAGGTGGCCGTTTGGTGTGGAGGTTCTGCCGAACCCGAATTAGGTGAAGTGTTGGCCTTTGGTTGGGACGTCCCCTGGTGCGGCACGGTGGAATTCCACATTCGTCTATTTGCAAGCCACGACGACGTGGTTTCCGTGTAGGAGGCCGCCAATTCACGGGCTAAGGTGAAGGCCTGTGCTAATGTTGTCGGGTTTCGTAGATTCAGTTCACGACGCACAGGTTGTTTCAGTCCTGTCTTAAAGAGAGAAATCAAAGTGGCCTCAGACAAGCCGGTTACTTTATTCAACAATGCTTCGAATTCAGTTTGGTACTCGAGCACAGAGGTCTTCTGTTTCAAGTTAGCTAATAGCCCTGTATTATCTTCGTAGTACGTCGGATCAAATCGTTGTTGAACAGACAGAAGGAAGGCTGCCCAAGTTTCTCCGCAATTATTCCGACGTTGGTAGCGAAACCAATCGGAAGCCGGGTGGTCAAACAACATGCCCACCAAACGGAGACGATCATGATCTGCTGTCTGAAAGTAATCAAAATATAAATGTACCTTAAAAATCCAGCCATTGGGGTCGGTCCCGTTAAAACGTGGAGGATCGACTCTTAAATTCGGGATATTATCCTGGACCGGGGGTTGGCGCAGGCCAAATCGATTGTCGCCGAAAGGCCTCGGCGCAACTGGTGGTGCCGCCGGCTATAGTGGGGCGGAAATCGGGGCGGTCTGTAGGGCCAACACCGACGGTGGCAGCGCGGTCGGATTCGCCGGTGGTGGCCAACACGTGAATGGAAGCGACGGGTTATTAGGGTTTGCCCCGTGCGAGGATCCAGCGGCGAACGACGGTGAGGGGCTAGGGCTTACGAACGGCGGCTGCCAGCCCGTAAACATTGCGGATGATGCACTAGGGCTCGCGATCGCTGGGGACCAGCCCGTGGCAGGCAGAGTCGCGGCCGGAACGGACGAGATCGGGGCAGCCGCAATCGAAGCATTACCGATTCGTCTGCATTAAATCGCACATAGTATCGGTGCGAATTTGTTGTTCATCGACACGACGCTTGAGCGTTTGGAAATCGTCGAAAAGTTGGAGGATTAAGTCACGGAGGTCCGCCTGGTTACAGGCGGCGGGTTCGTAATTGTCGTCGACGGACTTGGACATGGTGGTTCCAGATGAAAGCACCAGTTGATACGGACCCGGTGTGGACCGCGTATCGAACCCTTGTTGGTCAAGGGGGTTGAGCCTAGTCCGGTGTGGACTCCGACTCGAGATAAACAGAAAGTAGAGAAACTAAAGAAAATTAGGGCAAAACTATTTCTTGGATAAATTATGAGAAGGGGAAACCAAGAGTATTTATACCTAAACCCTAACGGTTCAAAAAAGGCGTCCCGAGAAAGAACCGTAAAGAAAACCCGAGAAGAGAGCAAAGCTCTAGTTTATAAAAATTACATAAATTAAATATAATGCTAAAATTATAAAATACTACTCTAAAATTATAAAATATTAATCCTCATATCGCTTTGGGCGACGATGAACTCTTGATGGCCTAGTATTTGAAATTCCTTCCGTATCAGTTTTTATAAACAGTAAATTGTGATTTTGGGCATAAGACAGGGGTAGAACAAGGATTTTTATAGAGTTAACAATTCTCAGGAGGTATCCATCCAGAAGATAAAGCATCCATGTTTCCTCATCGAATTTGGTAGACCCCCGGAACAAAAGAAGAGGCCAAGCTACAACTTTATCAAGAAGATAAAGGAGCCAAAATCAACAAACTTCTAAATGGGTTACTGGATTAACAATTACAAGGTTCACAAATAACCTATGTAGTGAAGGCAACAACACCTCAATCACAGAAAAGATATTCCCAAACAAACTTAAAGGGAGCACTTGCTGCCAATTCACTAAAATGGAGGAACCATTAGCAAGCCCATAGAGAGGAAAAGGATCAAAACAACATTGATTTAGAAAACATAGAAGCCAAGAGCAAAAATTAGAAAAGAGAAAATAAGGAATAAGTATCAATTTTTTCCAGCAAGCATCAACAAACAAACATGTAGGAATCCTAAAAGAATGGTTAATTAATACAATAGAATAATTTAGCAAGCAATAACAGTTCAACACCAGAAAGCACCATAAGCAATCAAGATATGCAACTAGGATAGGGCATAGAAAGATGTCACTTGGAAATCTCAAAAGATTCCATCTTAACAAGAGAGTAAAAATAGAGATACATTCCTTCCAACACAACAAAAGGAAATTGTACGATATGAATGGGATTATTGAGATGATCTGCAAAAGACTCACACAAGAGAAATATATAAGCTTACAAGAGCAAAGAATGTAAAAAAGCCAACCAAATGAGGGAACTATGAATACAATTATTGTGAACAAGTCATTTAAATTAGAGAATGCACCGACTTTCTTATGTATTGAAGAATAATGGTTGTTCAATAAGGTTTCAACATTGTAATGTTCATTATCTAAAAGCAACATTTTAGACAAGTTCTCAATCTTGAGAGACAAATGAGTCTAATAAGAGAGAAGGAGTCCGCACTAAAGCAAGCAAAGAAAAAGTTTGAAACAAATGAAAGCAAAAAGAACAAGAGATAACAACAAAAAAGGAGAAGAAAGCTCATAGCCTGTAAAAGCAGACAACCAAGAGCAGTGAGAAGGGCAAGAAGAGATCATGCCCTCCCACCGAAGCTCAGAAGAGAACACACTGGGAATCCAAGGAATAACGAGGCAAATCAAGAAGTAGCAAGAGCAAATAACACAATCCAATCCAGAAAAATCACAAAGCTCATCCATAGATCTCTCAAATAAATAAAGATCCATAGCGAGAAGCCCGAACCACCAACAAAAGAGGATGCCCAAAGCAAAGAAAACAAAGATCCAATAACCAATCACAACAGGGAATCCAACAAAGAAACCCCCACAAACCAGATTAGAGAAAATCAAATGCGAAGAAAAAGTGAAATCTGAAGAAGGAAGCCCAATACGAGAACCCCAGATCCGAAGCATCCAAATCAAGGAAAGGCAAGAAGAGAATCAAAGGGAAGGTTAAAGAAAAGGTCAAATCGGCTTTGAGACCGATTAAGTATAATAGAGATCGAAGTATAATAAGATCCATTATACAACGAAACCCTAAAGTCTCATTGAGAAGGAGAGGAACATATTGCCAAGCTAAATCAATCGGAGAGGGAGACAAACAACAATGATCAAAAAGCGAAGAGGAATAAGCGAATTTACAAGAGGAAGACATATAGAAAATTGAAGGAATCGGAAAAGATCTAGAGAAACAAGCTCCCAAGAAGGATCATTACGGCCGACTTAAGAAAGGGGTAAGGGGAAATAGTGTGCGTGTGAAAGCGCGTTCTTTAGAGGAAAAAATAATTTTTTAATTGACAAAAAGCCTAATTTTTATTTCTTAATGTATGAGGATTCTATAGTTGATACTTGAAATTAATTTCTAGACATTTTCCCACACGAAACTTAACAAACTACTGTACTCCGTAGTCATGAGGAGTCAACATGAAAACGTGTTGGGTGAGGTCGACCGACTGCCTACGGCGCTATTCTTATAGTGCTTAAGTCACCCTGATCTCAAACTCTTCTTAGTTCTCACCCTGATCTCAAACTCTTCTTAGTTCTCCTTTTTCGGAAATTTGTACTTTTTTTAGCTATTCCTGCTTGCTTTTGACTCACTTAGCCGTTCTCGAGACGGCCTCTCGAATTAGCAAGTCTGTTTTGTATTCCGAAGTCTTACCTTATAAAAAGAAGAGAAATTTTTTGGAAACCACCCGTATGATAGGCCATATTTCGCTAAACCACCCGGATGTTTGGATATTATTTTGGACCACCTGTATGATGGTCTCCATTAACAAATAACCACCCCATCCCATATTCCGTCATAAAAATGTTGAATGCGCGTGGCCACGTGGAATTTTAATATTTTCCCTTTTCTTTTACACCATTTAAGACTTAAAAAATCCCTTTTCTCCCCAAAAGCCACAAATTAAAATCTGAGCCCTAATTTCAAACCACCCCACGAAGACCTCTGGCGATTTTCCGATGCCGAAGAGTTTTGATTGAGCTCCAATCGTGGTACAACAACAAAGTTAACAAAAAATTGAGCTTGGGCAAGCATCGAAGAAGGCGATTAATCGAAGATTGGGTTGGGCGAGCACCAAGTTGGGCTGTATCTGGGCGATTAGGGTCGAAACCAGTAAAACAAGGTACGAAAGGGGAGATTGATGCAAGCAAGAGCTGAAGAAGGCGCAAGCAAGAAGTGAAGAAGGCGCAAGAGATCTGACATTGCTCTGATAAGGTACGCAAATCTCATGGCTTCTCTCACATTGGATTCTCTCACGTTAAACTACAGTAATTTGACAGTGGAAAATCAGTATATGAACTGTGAGCATCAAAATTGCTTTTCAGTGGTAGAATAAATTGGTTGTTGTGAGCATAAGTATTCCTTGCCTTTTAGACGACTTAGATTGGTGTGCATGTGACAAGTATTTGATTCTTTGTCCTGGCATACACTATAAATTATGATATTTATATGCTTTTTTTTTATCAAAGATTCCTTAGGTTGGCTCCAACAAGGGTTTGTGTCAGACATCTACACAACAATTTCAAGGTCAAATGGCCTGGCAAGACATACAAGGATGGTGTATGGGCTGCTGCAAGGGCATGGAATCTCTGTGACTTCAATTCTGCAATGGAGGAGATCAGAAAATTGGATCCCAATGCCCACAGGTATTTGATTGATGCAAATCCTGTAACATGGTCAAGACATGCCTTCAAACATGACACCAAGAGTGATATGCTATTAAACAATGTATGTGAGTGCTTTAATTCAGTTATACTACCTGCAAGAGAACTGCCAATTCTGTCTATGTGTGAATGGATTAGAAGATGGATGATGAAGAGATTTCTTGCTAAAAGAGAGGGAATGTTGAAGTATGAGGGTGTCTTCACACCAAATGTTAGGATAAGGATTGAGAATGCAAAGCAAGAATGTTTAAGGGGTTGCATACCTGTGTATGGAGGAGGGGATAAATTCGAGGTGGATAGTTATGGAAGCACATATGTAGTGGATTTGGCTGAGAAGAGTTGTGTATGTGGTAAGTGGGATTTGTGTGGCATTCCATGCCCACATGCTATGTCATGCATACTCAAGGATAGGAGGAACCTAGATGGCTTTGTGCATCCTTTTTTCACCAAGGAGATGTACCTCAAGGCTCACCATGGCATCATTAGTCCAATGCCTGGGGAACATCAATGGGAGAAGACCACACACCAAGCCCCTGAGCCACCTAAATATGTTGTGCAACCTGGGAGACCAAGAAAGTCAAGGAAAAGAGAGGTTGGAGAAGGAAGTAAGCCATGTAAGGCCAAAAGGATTAGAGTTGCTGGAGAGTTCAAGTGTTCTAATTGTGGTGAAAAGGGACATTACAAGAGAAAGTGTAGCAAGCCAACTAAAGCACCTGAGCAACCTAATCCTAGGAATGCAGGAAGGAGGCCTTCAAATTCTGACACTGTGGATTTTGGACACAAGAAGAGGCAGTACACTAAAAAGGTTTGACATTTGTCTATTTTCTTATGTATGTCTTTACTCCCCATGAAGTGCTAACTTTGCTTTATTTGTTTTTTGGGGTAGACAAAGTCCAAACCAGATCATCCCGAGGCTGGCCAAGCTAGTACACAAACTACATATGATGTTGTAAGTACACTTTGGTTCTCACAATTGTTAAGATCAGTTTTGATGTTTTACTAACTCATCTATTTTGCCATGCAGACAGGTGAATCGGTTGAAGGCTTGGGAACACAATCTTCTATGACTCCTGGGATGACTCATACACAACAGGTAATGGAATTTTAAACAACTTTTTTGGATTCTGAATTTAGTGAACTTCTGCAGAAACTGTGAGATTTGTGTGTGTGCGTGAATTATGCAGGATATTGCTCCAACCAATGATTCACAATCATTCTATCCTGTTACAAAGACCAAGAAGTTCAAGGCTATTGCAACAAAGAAGGCTCTGAAGTTAAGGCGTTCACCAAGGAAGCACCTCAGAGGAGCTCCTCCTCCCAAATAGATGTTGTGCTGAATCATGTGTTTTAGTTTCCGTGTAATCAAACTTATGCCTATGTTGTACTCAAACTCAGTTTCTGTATGTTTTGGTACTCGACCTTATGTATATGTTATGGTACTAATGGCTGATGCTCAAACTTATGTCCATCCATCACATTTTGGTACTCATGTCTGGCTGATGGATGATGTTTTGGTACTGCTAATAGCTCTGAACCTTGTAATGACAATATTACTTATGTAATCCTTGTGTTATGTGTATGCAACATATTATTGGTGTTTATTCTGTTGTGTTTGTGGTGTGTTATGTGTCAATTGTTCTTTCATGACACAAACTGCTTGCTTTGGTGTCTGTTTTGGCAACTTAATCAACAAAATTCCATCAATTAGAAAACCATCACAACATCATGCATTACATAAAGCATATTGTTCAACATCATACATTCTAAACAAGCAGTTTGTTCACCATATCATTACATAGACCATTTAACTAGTACAGCATTGAAGCACATAAGCACAAACATACTAACAACCAAGACAATGATACCACTTGAATCAAGAATCTTCAATTTGGTACTAAAAGCCTTAGAGTCAACTTTGTGTGCCTCTTTCTCCACCATCAACTTGTCCAATAAGATCTTCATGGCAGCAATTTCAGCTTGTTGCTCTTTGATTGAATCCAACAATACCTTATGACTGTTTCATTTTTTCCTTCTCATTCACCAATTTGTTTATGACATAGACAGCTCTTGCATTATATGGCTCATCATCCCTCCATTCAAAATAATTGCATTTGTTCACAGATCCAAACTGAGGACAACCATAAAATCTCCTTCCATAGTTCATGTTAGTTTGTGCAGTGGATTCCTTTGCTTGAAGCCCACAGAAACAAGCCCTTGCTTGTGAATTGGTTGATGTATAACTTGAGCTTGACATCCTATTCAGAAATTCAATGTCAACAATTGAAACCAATTCTGAATTGAAACCAATTCAGAAATTCAGAACAGAAATTCTCAATGAATTCAGAATAAACACTTGTAGATATCAAAGGCAATTGAATCCAATTTAACTCAAAATTAGGGATACGAATCCAATTTAGGGATTCGATATCAAAGCCTCAGTTCAAAGAAATGACCCGCATACATCTACTTCATCCTCATCATAAATTCATAACATAGAATGGGAACTGAATCTAACACATGGAATGAGTATTCAATCTAATTGAGGCACCTCTCTCGAAGCTACAGGTCGATTTGAGCTTTGATTTGTCTTTTGAATCCAATCGCACGGATATGCCTTCTGCTTTGCTGTTGACCTTCGATTGCAACTCAATCGCCTTCTTCGTTGTTGTTGACCTCCGATTGCAGCTCAATCGCACCTCAATCTCCTCCTTCGTTGCTCTCGCTCTTCGGCATTGGAGAATTAGGGCTCATGAGCTGTGGGGGTGGTTTAAAATGGTGTAAAAGAAAAGGGATTTTTTAAGTCTTAAATGGTGTAAAAGAAAAGGGAAAATATTAAAATTCCATGTGGCCACGCGCATTCAACGTTTTTTTGACGGAATATGGGATGGGGTGGTTATTTGTTAACGGAGACCATCATACAAGTGGTCCAAAATAATATCCAAACATCCGGGTGGTTTAGCGAAATATGGCCTATCATATGGGTGGTTTCCGACAAATTTCTCTAGAAAGAAAACGTGTTGGGTGGAGCCCTCAGGGCTCCCGCATACTTGGCCCTTCCCAAATAAGCTACCGCCTCTAAAAAAGCCCTTGCCAAAAATCAACACAACAAACTGCATCACAATTCGAAACTATCAGAGCAACGGTCACTTGTGTCCGCCCATCAATATCAACTCCTCTAAACGGCCGAGATTCACCCACGTAGGATGCTCCCGCCGGATACGAGAGCCCTTCCCAACCTAAAATCACCTCCTCCTTCCTTAACTCCCAATCTACCCCGCCTCCTCCGCCTCTTCTTCAACCTTCTTCTTTCCCCCCTCCTATAAATATCTAAACATTACACCTCTCTCTCCCCCTCTCTCTCAAAACCCTCAATTCTAGGGTTTTACATTTCCGCCTCTTCCCTCCAAAACCCTATCAAAGCCCCTTTCCGCCTCTTTCGTAATGGCGAAATCATCAGCCAAGAAGGTTGGTCTTTATCTCTTCGAGTTTCGCCTTTTCTCTTCCATTTTTTCTCTTCCATTACTCTGCTTTGAGTTTTCTTTTTTAACATTCGTCTTCTTTGCTTTTCATTTCAGGTCGCTGCTGCACCTGTAGCTGTCGTTCAAGACAAGAAATCTGGAAAGAAAGGTATGCGTTTTTGGTTTGTATTGTACTGTTATGTTCTGTTTTGAGGCTTTACTTGTTTGTCTTAATTTATTTTTTCGCTGGATTAGGTAAGAGAGGAGGGGAAGAGGTGAAAGAGAAGATTGTGAATGTCAAGAAACAGAAGTTGCAGAACGATGAGGCTGTGGCTGCTAAGAAGAAAGTGGAAGCCATGATTGTGAAGAAGAAGAAGAAGGATGAAACTAGCAGCGAGGATGAGGCTGAGTCTGAGTCTGACGAGGAGCCGCCCAAGGTTTGTGCTTTTTCTCTCCGTTTGTTGCAAACTTGCAGTATTTGGATGTAGTTTCTGTTATATGCTACAAAATTGAAGCTCAATGGACTATAATTGTTCAATTTCAAATATATCATGATTTGGTTTAACTTGATTCACTGCTTAACTAGGCGTAATTTGTTCTGTTGTTGTTGTTGTTGTTGTTGAGTTTGTCATTTCATACATTTGATTGTAGTTTGTATGGGGTCTATGTGCTCATATTGAATTGATATTTGTAAAGTACATTTAAAGCTTCTAACAGACATGTTGGAAGTCTCACAACTACTTATTATTATGATTGCAGAAACCCGTTGTTGCAAAGGCCCCAAAATCTGCACCACAGAAAAAGGTGGATGAAAGTGAGAGTGAATCTGGTAGTGATGAGAGTGGTTCTGATGAAAGTGATGATGAGCCTCAAAATGAAAAATCAGCCAAGGTAGAATATTTTTTTCTTCAATAAATTGCCAAAAATGCAAGGTAGTTATGAATGATTTCAAAGCTGCAGTAGTTGTCCAGGAACTCTGTACATATGCAGTCTTTCTCAATTAATCTGTTTTGTAGGCTGAAGGCTCAGAAGATTCATCTGATGGTGAATCTGAGGAAGAAAGCGAAGAGGAGGAAGAGCC
Source organism: Fallopia convolvulus (assembly GCA_964016875.1). Lineage (NCBI taxonomy): Eukaryota > Viridiplantae > Streptophyta > Magnoliopsida > Caryophyllales > Polygonaceae > Fallopia > Fallopia convolvulus. The sequence continues at coordinate 50,694,899 of OZ024725.1, forward strand.
AGTGAAGACCTCAAAGAAGAAGGTAAACTACTACACTAGACTAGTTATGCCAAGCAAGTTTTAATTTCTCATTTTTTTTTCCATAAAATCAAAAACCAGTGATGAAATAAGTACTTTTTTTTTTGCTTTTATTACTTGGATGTTAATGAAGTAGGACATAGAGTTAGTTATTGGGCCACAACCTCAGCTGTGTGATATGGATTAGATAGGTGCAGTAATTTGTGATGAAAATGCAATTTTAATGTAGGGTTTTTGTAATGATGTTTGCTGAACAGGGTGCTGATGTAGACATGGTTGATGCTGCTACCCCCAAGTCGAAAACACCCGCAGCTTCTGAAGGAGAAGGGATAAAAACATTGTTTGTTGGAAACCTGTCCTACAATGTTGAGCAAGCTGATGTGTATGCACTCATCTCATCTGAATTCTCTGGTCAAATGTATCAGGCTTTTTGCTTATGAAGTTCTCGTCATTGCAGGGAGGAATTTTTTAAAGACGTTGGAGAAGTTGTAGAAGTTCGTTTTGCTAGTGGTCCTGATGGGTCTTTCAAGGGTTTTGGTCATGTTGAATTTGCTACTCCTGAAGCAGCTCAAAAGGTAAGTTTTAGCTTCTTCATTAATGGGCTGCTTTGATTTTTTTTGCTAATGGCTTTTATGTATACTCACTAATTCTAATTGTTCATTTAGGCCCTTGAATTGAATGGAGCAGATTTGTCGGGTCGTCAAGTCAAACTTGATTTAGCTCGCGAACGAGGTGCAGCTACTCCCAAAAGCAGGTATAACTTTGACATCTTTTGCAAATATAGGATTTTAGTATATATTTTTTCTGGACATTCCTCAAGTCCTTTTATTTTTGTGTATGTGACAGCAGTTTCCCCAAGGCTGAGGGTAATTCAGTGTTCATCAGAGGATTTGACAAAAATATGAATGAGGAAGATGTAAGACTTTGAGATAATATTCTTTTATCCTATCGTATTGTTTTGAAGAATTATGCTGAGTTTTATCTACGTGTATAACTTCAGGCTAGAAGTGCTCTGCAAGAACATTTTGGTGCATGTGGAGAGATCACAAGATGTTCAATCCCAACAGATCGCGACACTGGTGGTATCAAGGGGTTAGTTTTTCTCATGCTCTCTTCTTGAATTGCTTGTCTTTATGCTTGCTTGATCTTCACCTTCAGATATTTCAAAAGATCAAGTAGATATTGAAAAGTTGAAGTTCCATATAAAGTAGATTTAAAACTTGGCTATGTTGAATATTGCATCTGTTGGTTCAATATTATTAGGTAGATTAATTTTTGTTTTGTTTGAATGCAGGATTGCCTACATTGACTTCTCTGACAACAAATCTGTTGACCAAGCTTTGGAACTTAGTGGGTCAGATCTAGGCGGCTGTTCCTTGTATGTTGACATGGCAAAGCCCATGGGTGATGGTGGTGGCAGAAGTGGAGGTTTTAGCAGTGGTGGACGCGGTCGTGGTGGCCGAGGCGGCCGTGGTGGTGACCGTGGCCGTGGTGGTCGTCGTGGTGGAGGTGGCCGCCGTGGCGGTAGAGGAAGATACTGAGGAATTAAATTTGTGCACTCCTTTGCTCGTCGTATCAACAAGTATCATCATCTACTTATGCAAGCACCGTTGCCGGGAATCACCTAGTTAATTTTGTTCTTTTCCCCTTTAGTCTATGATAATTTCTGCCTCAGCCCTAAGATGTTTTGTTAGGCATTAATTAGTCTTGGATTATATCTCTTACAATTTTGTGCTCAGTTTTGTCTGGATGTTTGTATCAAGTGTTGTAAGGAAATGGCAGCTTTTGTATTTGATTTCACAATCCCTTGTCTTCCAAGTTCTAACCATTGTCTTTCACTTCATTGATATCTAAATTACAAGTAGGCTACCTTTTTGGCGCGTGACCTAATAAGTTACGGAAAAAAACGAATGAAAATGACATAGCATCATTGCCCACATTGTGCACATAAATGTTATGCAAATGAAAATGCCCACATTGTGCACATAAATGTTATTTAATTGAAAATGTTGCCCTGATAGTAGCCTAGAATATATATACACAATACTTAAACTCAGATCATTCTCACAACCTCCGATCATGCAATAGTTTTTGTAGTAAACTTGCCTGGTTTTTAATGATTGTAAATTAACCTTATGGTTAGTTTCTAAGCAAGTACTGAGCTGCTGGAGGCTTGTAGGGCTGGAGCCGAGCATTTCTCAGGGTATTTGACTGGTGAAGTTACATTTCCTTTGCCAAACTTGGCAAGGAGGCCGAGAAGGGGAGCGGTGCCTATGATTATCAGCTCTGTTTGGTTGTTGCAACATCCTACAAGGGTCCATAAATGACGTTTGGGTTGGCTTCAAGGCGCTTGTCGGCCGTACCATCTACTAGGTGATAGATATGGAGATAATAGACACGCCTCTATGGTGAACGTGTACTGGGTATCCTTCTACTAAACTTGTTTACATAAACTATTTGCACTCACACAACGATCCAATAGGATCGATCAGCTTTGATGCTTATCTCTATATGTCTTCGTAAAAGTGTTTCTTGAACGTGTCCACATGAGCCACTTGCAAACATAAGACAACCTCTATAGATCCATCGTTTTTCGGGCCAGGTAGAAGAAGTGAAGACCCATCAAGATCACGAGCTATCGGGATAATGTTGATCTTGTTTCCCCATCCAAAATCCATGCCATAGATGGGAAGTGTCAACCAACTTATCACTCTAAGATTAGGGTTTCCATGGAAGGGTCTACCCTTTATGGTGGTGTTTGATACCCTTAGATCTTGTCCATAGAAGGACAAATCTTCTTTCTTTTCCAATAACTCGATGTTGGACCAAATGTAGTCTTCATCAACCTTATTCAAGGCCTCTCTTAGCTTTCCACAAGAGAATCCTAGAGGGGTCGAGATTAGGTCTCCTGCTCGGCTTATTGCCCTCATGACAAGAATTGTGTTGCCAAAGTACCTTTGAGGTAAAGGGAAGGTGTGAATACGGTCACGTACATCAACTGCAATGGACACTGTTGTTGGTTGCTCATATGTGTGCCCTCTTGCTTTACACGCGGACCTAATATTGAGAAAACACAAAAAAATGTAACAAGACCACATGAATAACTTATAATGTCTTTATAAGGTACTTTTTTTAGTAGAGTATAAGGTCCTTATAGGAGTATAAAGCTCTTGGAAGAAGCTTGATTAAGAACAACAAGTATGTTGTGCCCAATGCAGAATCACATTTATATGACCGTGAAATATATAGTGCATAGTAATTGTCTTAGGAAGGTAGACCAAATTATCAAGCTAATGAATTTCATTTTAATATCAATTGAGAATAGAGGAATAAACTATCAACCTTTATACACCAGCTTGGAATCCCTCTCTCTACACAGATGTGAGATTTAATTAAAATTAAACCTAATAGTGATAATCAATTTTGGTCATTATAATTAAACCTAATAGTGATAATCGGAGTGCATTCTCATGCTCATTGACTTTTATACACTTCTTTGAGATGAATTTAGTCCCTATATCAATTTTGCGGCATTCTAACTAAATTCAATTATTATTATCACATAGATGAATTTTAGTTTTTCTCGGGTCTATTAGGCGTACCCCTTTCCCTTGGGCATAAATACCCCATCTTGACGACTTGACCCCCTAGATTCCGTTGTAGCGAACCCTCACTGGGTCAATGATTATGATATTATATATACAAAATCATATCTAATTAAGTTGGCTAATTAGTGTTCCTCTCAAAAAAAAAAAAAGTTGGCTAATTAGTGTTAAAGTCTGATGAGTCAATACTAATGAGGGTCCACACACAAGTCTAGTGAAGTTTTTATCGTCAAAGTGGAAAATCTTGTCTCCCCGACTAGAAATAGTTAGGATGGCTCATTATAGAGTCCTCTTTTGCGCACATACCTCCACATGTGGGCTGCAATAACTTCATAGCGAGTGAAACCACAAGGAAGTTGATCACCATTATCGTTGCTTAAAGAGGAATTTGCAGCGTTCTTGAGTTTATTCACTTGGTCCTTTGTTAATGATAGTACTACCTTCACAATCTCCTTCTTCCGTTCTTCTAGACTATCTTGTTTTCCCATTAGCAACGGCTGGTTTTGAAACTCAATATGGTCGGAGAAGCTCAATTGTGAGCTTCTATTAATGTTAGGCCTCTCTTTGTCTTTGAAGATCGTTCGATCAAGATATGGAGCTTCCTTCATTGGCTCTCCACGAGCTAGTCTGTTGAGTATTATTTATAATTATATGAAAGCAGACACCTTAATTAGAGTGCTGAATGGTGTAGCTAATATGATAAAATCTCGTTTAATAGTATTGGAATACTCATAGAAATAAACCGGTATATATATTCTTGGTTACTTCTCATATTGCTAATTGGTTTTAGGATGAAATCCTACTGAGCTTGTATAATAGGCTTAAGTATGCACGTGTCCCATAAAGTTTCACATGATGACCCAGTACACAAGCTCAACGGTTTTATCGTAAAACCAATTAACAATTGAAAGAGTAATCCAAGGGTTCTAAAACCCCCTCGTAAATACAACTGGAGTACTACCCCAATTGACACTTGGACAATCGAGTTTCCATACCTAGCCCACTCAGAAAAGAAGTGAAAGGCGCTCTGTCCATCCACCACCGCATGAGACGTGGAGATCCCGAGCGCCACCCCTCCACACCGGAACCTCGTCACCTGCACCGCCAGCAACACCTCATCCTCCGCCGGCACGAGCCGCTTCACCTTCTCAGAATCCGAGCCATCCCCGAACCAGCTCATCTCCCGGTCGCACTCGGCTTCGACCACCTCGGCTCCCTCGCCGTTACACTCGATCTCGAGAAGGTGGCGGCCGCCGTCCGCCCACCTCAGACGGCCCGCAAGGGGGCTGAAGTGGGCCAGGGCCCGGCCCAATGAGGCCTTGAGGGTTTCCATCATGGCGGCCCAATCATGGGCTGAATCGGCGGGCTTGTAGAAGTGGACGGTCTTGGCGTGGAGGACGCCGAAGATCTGATCCCATGCGGTCATGTACAGGGGGCCTTGGTACGCCTGCGCTCCCGTGGGTTTCACTACGTGAATGCCAAGGATTCTTATGTTTGTCGACATTTAATTTATATATCTTCTTTATTTAATTTGTTCGATCGAGATATATATGTACCTAGTAGCTAAGCTGATCGACCTGCTATATATTAATTATAAATACATACGTGTAACGATGTCTGTTAGAAGATGTTAAATTTTCAGTTTTTTGTTAGGTGTTTCGCCTAATTCGTAATTACCACGGCGCTGCAATGGCTGCATGTGGGTTGTCCAACAAGATTGAACAGAATAGGTAGGAATAACGGAATAAGGTTTCAGCTACGAAACGCATAAGTTAGTAATTAATTAATGACGTATCAAATAAGAATCAGGTGGGTGAAATGGGTTTGCCAAGTAACTACGAACTAGCTGCTCTCGAAATATGAATGACATCATGACTAATATGATATTCCAAATGCGCCTTTCATCATTTCCTTTGAATTCTCTGACTTCAAATGTGGGCTTGCTCATCTCTTCTGTAAGTGACCTGATTCGCGTAATGTTATACTGGGTTCAACTTAGCAGAGCTTGATTCTTGACCTGTCTCTTTCCTTTCAACATATATACCAGCAGTGCTTCATTGACAATCAATGAGAAATTATGATTCTGATACGTGTTTACGTATGACATCCTAGCATTGGCATTCATCTCTGATTCATTATTCAGAATTTTGAACTATATTTGCAGGGACGGATGACATGCAAGCACATGTGAAGTACATCATCAATGCTTGGATGTGAGTTCTGCAAAATGCATACCTGAAACTTTATAGATTTCTGGGTACAAGTTGTTGCTGTGTAAGACCCTTTCTTTTGTCAATGTGCAGGATTCCCATCACAAATGCATACCTGGTTCTATGCTACTAAAAAAGTAGTAACAGGAATTGCAGGGTTTCAGTTAAATATTACACGCTTGTCACAGAGATGGTTAAATTTGTTTGCAATGATAAAAATTGATCATGTATATGAATCAGGAAAAGAGGTTCTAGCTGTACTACATCTATTTTTTAAGATGATTTTCAATATATTGAACATGTGAATCAGCTAGGGCAGTTGTAATTGAGTTTATTTTAGTACGTACAGTGAACCTTGTTCATATCTCTGTATCGTTCCAATTTTATCAGAGGTCTCTGCAGAGACTGAACCTTGTTCATATCTGATTCACTGGAATTTGATGGTTTTGTGCTCAACTTGGAAATTTTATATTCAAGCGGGAGATTGGAGATTGGATTGGAATGTTCAAGAGACTTATGTTCTTGAGTTGGATGGATTTTGCTTTATTATGGATCAAGGGAAAAGGGATTGGGAATCTTTCTTAGAATTCTACCATATGGGTTATGGTTTCAACAGGAGGCAAGTTTTCTTAATTTACCATCTTTGAAGAGTTGGATTGATTTTGTTTTAGGCATCTTTGTGAAGAGTTTTGAAAAAAAGGCATGTGATACTTTCAGCAGAAAACCAATAGGTGCCTGCCTCTCTGTGGACTTGCCATCTGTCCTCATTGACATGCTCAAATGGGCTTTTGAACAATGTTCTTTCATGGTATTCCTTAACATTGTTTAATTTGTTATGAGCTATTGAGCTGTCGTGCAGTAGTTACAAGAAAGGAGAAGAATAAAATAGTTATGCATTACTAATTTACTATGGATGATTTATTGTGCATGAACATACAACATACATTTTCTAATGATTGGGACAACTTTTGAGTTAAAAGGGCTGCCTATTGATTATTAAGACTCTAGTTTCTATGGATTGCAAAAATCCTTGGTGCCTGTTTGGATGTATAAGACATGCATTATATAATATGTTTCATGGTCTAGTTTCAGATTCTGAGTTGCTCTAAAAGCTCTACATTTAAGGTTTGTTCATTTAAATCTAGGTCCCATTTAGGGTATGTTCTTTTAACACGGTATTTTTAACATTTTCAAAGTAGAACAAATTACTGAAGTGCAAAAACGCGCATTCACTACATTCCCAAAGTTCAACACGAGTCATCAAATAAGTTAAAACATGTCACTAGGATGACATCAAGCGTAAAAAACATACAATGAAAGACAAACACAGTTTCCAAACATGTCTGAGCAACTAAAATGCTTTTATGGTCTAGGTGGGATTATCATAAAGCCAATTCCAGATAATTGCCTCATTTAGATGTTCATTGGTTCACTTGACCCCCAAAAATCAAGCAAAGAGTTGTGAGCTTCAATCTCTTCGTGCCACAAGGGAAGTTTGTCGCCTGCATAGAAATTCCTGGTAACCCCCTCCGAGTTAATCTGCAACCAAATATTTTCACATTACGTCATCACATGTGATGCTGATGCATATAGAACTGACCAGTGACCAAAGCAACAAGAGTGTATGCATGAGGATTGACTTACGATGACAGTTCGAACAACTCCACCACTAGCACCATCTCGGGCAATGGCAAGGGAGACTGCTTTTACCACTAATTCCTGCAAACAAAAAAAAGATTGGATAAAAGTTTTAGTTTGTAATTGTAGCATTACCTTAAAGACAGTAAAGATTCAGAACAAAATGTCAGAAAGTGCAGCTATGGGGGATTATACTTGTCATTTTAAAAACAGATTGTACAACATACAACAATCCAATATGCAAAACAGAAAGACTTCAGCTAGAATGATTTTTACAGAAGCAATAGAATCACTCCTGAGTTCACCTCACACGTTTGTTCAACTATTCACAAAATGAATGTTGGAATTTTGAAGGTTTACAATTCAAAGATCGAACTAGTATAGGGTCGAATTTCCACATATTTGCCTCCTCTAATCATACAAAGGTAACAACTAAAAGGACACTCTTTAACAAATTAGTTGACCGAGACCGAGCTTGTACGCAACTCATATAACCCTGATGGTCCAGGTGACATATATGATGTATCAATCTTAATAATAGATCATATATATATATATACATATGTATATATTAATAGAACAAAGCTATAATTTTATAACAATGCCTGACCAATAATATGCAATGAAGACTCTCAAGACATACCTCAGCTTCCTCCTTCGTCATCCCTTCTTTCCATGCTTGATCAAAGAATCCATACAAGTAACTTGAGCCAGATCCTACAAGAAGAAAAGTAAAGAATATCATTGGCATAAACTAAATTATAGCTTCCACAAATTGAACTCTGAAGGTCTAAGAAAAAGAAGGGTAGGCAGCAACATGCTTCATCATACAAAATCATGGAGAAATATAATTTACTAAGAGAGCGAATAAGTGATCTTAATTCAACCATAAGCAATGGTACCAAGGGCAGGAGTGAGAGAAGTAATGTCCCTAGGCATTCAAAAGTTGCAAATAAAAGATCATCTGTGTCTCATAAAGAGATAAATGGTCAACATGAATCAAGATGATATCTACTAAAATAAAATTGGATTTACAAATTTTTACAGGGTAGTAGAATATAAGCCGAACAAGGGACTTGCCTCAAATTCATCGGAATTTCTGTTATCATGAAGTTGTAAATTTTCATAGGGAGGTAAATAGGATAGTAGACAAATAAGCTAAACCTAATAGAGTTAATTGTGAAGTTGGAGTTTTGCATCTTAGAAGATGTTAGATGGTCTATGTTCCGGGCATAAATCATCCTAAATCCTTGAGACAGAATTTTATGGAGACATTTTTCTACGGAGTAAGATTCTAATAGTGTAGGTTGGGGAAAAAGATCAACATGACACTTTGCTACTGCAGATCATTCAAGAATATTCAAGATTATTCAAGATAATGAAATTGGCATGACTGATAATCCAGCCCATTTATGTCTTGGGTTCAAAACATTATTCCCAATTACAAATAAATGCTACCATAAAAAACAGGATTGTATTCATTGGAACATCAAGAATAGGGGACAAAGAAATGAAAGAATTAACAAAAAGTAAAAATACATAGCCATCCATGAAGATACAGACAAACGGAACATACCTCCAATAGCAAATGGCTGCTCCACAATGGTCCCGCCAAGTGGCACTCCGTATATTTTGCCTCCTTCATACTTGTCCCAACCTCCAACGATAAGCCCGGTTTGTAGCATGTTCTGATACATAACAGGAACAAGGCAACATAAGTAAAGCAAAACAACAGCAATTATACAGAAAATTTGGAAAGCTTAGCACAATACAAGGATCATGAGCAGAAGTAATACATAACCATACCACATTTAAGATCCCCCATTACCATTCAGAGCAATAAGGTATATAGACATGAAGAGCACTTAGAATGAAATGACAAAATGGAAAAAAGATGTTGATGCATTTTCTGATTGAAATTCCCAAAAAAAAAATTGATGAGCCAAAACACTATAAAATGGTTTGCTAAAAATAAAATAAAGAATCAACACAGCCAGCCAACCACTCATTTATCAGATAAAAGAAAAGCTCAGCAAGCAACCTTATTGTTGTATGACAATAGTCTGATCAGATTTGAAGCAACTTTGACCGTAGCTGGCTGTCCCAACTGTATCCTGTTAAGAAGAATTGCAAAGCATAGACACAGGAGAAAGAAGAAACAGATTAATTAAAGGATAACATCACAAAAATGAGTAATTAGTATAAAAAATATGTCAGTGTATGAGAATTATAGTATGCCTTTAGAAGATGCAGCAATTAAAAACCATATTTGGCTTCCATCTTAACCCTGAAGTGTTTTATATTCTTTAGTTTCTTTACCAGTTTCTTCAGTCAAGCAAGAAACAGAAAATGAAAAGTGTGTAGCTTCAAAGAAGTGCATCCAAAGTGAGAATGCTTACGTATGTTGATGAAGAAAGTAGCGCACATAGTCAGAGACTAACTGAGAGTCTGCAGCCTAAACAAAATAACAACAAAAAGATTAGTGATACAAGAGACATAAAAAAGTATCAGTGTTCCCAAAATATGATATTGTTTTCAAACTTTAGGCAAGCCCACCGATTTATAAAGAATGTGAGAATGAGAGTAATTGTTTTAAGAGAGTAACAAAGCAATGGACTTTTTCTAAATGGCTTGTTCATGTTTTCCAGGAAAGATACTTTACACAGACCAGAAAGACTTGAAAGATTCAAGATCAATAAAAAATGAAGAGAGCAATTCCTCTATCATAGCAAAACCATGGCTTTTTTAATCCAAATTTGCACTTTTCTTACATCTCCTTCTGGTACTAAACTCATGAAATAGCCATATAATGAAATAAATGAGGCAAGTGAGCCTCTCTTGAAAACTAAACCCGAGCCACGGGACTTCTATGTGGAATCAAGTTTCCTATTATCCTTCAATATCCAAAGTTCTGATCTTCCATTCACCAAATACCCCTAACATAACCAAATTTACAAAATTTCCAATCCATTCTTTGTGAAAAATATATCTACTCCATCCTACAATCACTTCGTATAGAAAGCAAAGTACGAAAAATCTCACGTACCGATCCTGAGCGACAGACGTAGACATTATCAGTGAGCTGCGTAATCTTGTCCGATGCACGGTTTGCGACGTACATCCCTGTCGAATCCAGACAAGGAAAGCTCAAACAACATTAGACGGCTGTTCGAAAACTAGATTGCTACAAACTTACATAAATCTGCCTTTTCTGTCTCAATTGAACAATTCGTAAATTAAAAAAAAAAACAATTCGTAAAAAACCCTAATTTAGATGGAATTGGAGAGAGATGTTGAAGATTTACCAGTGCTGGTACGAGAATCAGCGCCGAGTACAACACCGCCGTTATAGGTGACGCCGATGATGGTGGTGCCCATGGAGTGGGGAGCGTTGAGATCCATATCATTCTCCATCTTGTAGCGTTCGAGGCTTTCTGAATATCCGAAATAAAACGAAAGAGAAGCTGAAGTGGGAAGTGAAAGAGGAAAGGCGAGACGAGAGAGAGTTTAAAGAAGCCTTTCGAGGATACACCCGAGTTCTGACTTCTTTGCCAAGACAAACACTACCCAAAAGGGCCAAAACCCGATTTAGACTTTTTTTCCAGCAATACCCAAAAAAGGTGGGCTATTTCCAGAAATTATCCAAAGGTGGGCTATTTTATGCAATTTTCCCTTATTTTGGGGCACCGTTCTATGAAATGTGAGGATAGGCATGGCAATTTGACCCGAACTCAACGGATACCCAACCCGAAAAAGGGCGAAAACCCGACCAAAAAAGGGTGAAAAAGGATTTAGGGCGAATGGGTCGGGTCGGTTTAGGTGGAAGGTTCATCCATCCGTGACCCGACTCTTGACCACACGAAATATATATTGAAATTTTAAGGAAAAATTACTTAAAATAATCCCAACTTGTACTCATTTATTCAAAATAATACCAACTTTTACTTTTGCTATTTTGGTACTAACTCTTTTATATTTATGGATATTGATACGAGATTGTTTCCGACCGATAAAGTTGTCGATACGGCATTCGGATAAGGTTTACATGGATATCGTGATAGCACTTAGTAATGGATGATTCAGAAATCCCCCTTCTTCCTAAATTGGAAGAGCTGAACAACGTTTCCGAACACCTCCCTTCCATCTATGTCAACTCTTGATGTTCACCCTTCAGAAATCCTCCTCGTTATCGCTCTTCGTGTTCACCGATGTCGGCTCAACAACAGATTTGGAGTCTAGGGCTTGGAATTTGTTCACAGTGGAACTGTAATTTATTTATTTTTAATTTAAATCCTAGTCAATAATAAATTAATAGTCATCCTATTTCATTAATCCAATCATCTCATGTGATAGCTACATCAACAACTTGATCTAATTTTACCATCAGAAACAATCTCGTATCAATAGTGATAAATATAATAAAAGTTGGTACCAAAATTAATAAAAGTGAAAGTTGGTATTATTTTAAATAAATGAGTTAAAGTTAAGATTATTTTAAGTAAATTTTCCAAATTTTAAAATATACAGTACTCCGTATTTTTTAACATAGGCCTACTGTTTTACTACTGTAAAAATATACTCCGTATTTTTTACTCCTGAGCCGCGCCGGGACTTGATCACTTCCACTCTTCTCTTCGTCTAATCGTCTCCTCTGACCCTCTCGATTTTCTGCTACTCTTGCGCTCTCAGATCCCGACGGCGGTGATTGCCGGCGAACGTATCCCGATCCGACGGCAACGGCTAACGTCTCCCACTCTCCCGAGTCTAGATCCCTTCTCCCTCGACGACTCAACGCTATCTCCCGAGCCCTGGTAAGTTCTCCCACTATCCCGGTTCTGGCTGTATTTAGTTGAACTTGTGAGGCTTTCAACATTCTCAAACCATTTGATTGGCGATGAAATTACGATGGTGATTTCATTAAAATTTGTTTCTTCTTGATTGAATTTTGTTGATCCAGAGTAACCTTTCAAATTTCGTCCTTTTTTCTCTGCATCCTGTAGATCACAGATTTTCGAATCCATATTTTCTTCAATTTGATCTGCTCCATCTTACCCTAACCCACTTGACCGACTACAAAATCAGCTATGCCTCCACCGGGCGATGCTAGAAGGTTTTCCCTTTTCGGATTCGGTGAGTTGTGGGGTAAACGCGAGCCTAATTTAGCGGAGAGATCAAAAGGAGCGGAAAATGTGGTCTCTAAGCTACTGTCTGATAAAGAGGTTTATAGGCCCGGGGATTCTGTTTCGATCACCGTTGAACTCGAAAACCCTGCTCGTAATCCCGATAGCAGTGATAATGATGCTGATGAAGGGAATGTGAATGGATTCGGGTTGCTGGTAGAACGGCTCAGCTTCGAAGTTAAAGGAGTTGAAAAGCTTGATACCCAGTGGTTCATGGCCCAGAAGCCTCTGCCTGGATCAAAGCAGCGGAGAGGTTTTGTTTCTGACTTCTCTGCAATTAATTGTTTTCATCCTTCCTTGTGGATAAGATGAAGGATACTCGTCTTTTTCATATGAATTTTGTGCTATTATTGGATTTGGAAGGCTTACAAAAGATACATGATCTTAAGTTGGTAGATATGAAAATCAGAAGTTTGAAACCTGGTAAAAATTGAAGAATCACAAGTTCATAACTTGTAGCAACCTTGAAGAATATAGATTTGTGTCTTTTTACGGAGAGAATTATCTATAAGTGACATCTAGAGTGGCTTACATTGTGGTGCGGAGAGTTTATGCTGGAGCAGATCAGTGAGGGATAGTAAAATTATAATACCATAGTGTAGATTAAATTACTTTGGATGATTAGCAGCTTAGCAAGATGAATTATGCAAGAGCCTGTATTTTTAGACAAAGTTATGTTTGTAAATAACATGAAAAATTGGAAGTCTGAATATGTAATGACAATGTGCCAGGACAGTTTAGAACTGTGCTACCCCTTTGTGTTTGCAGTAATTCAAGTTGTTCCATGCTTAGTTTTATTAGTATTTGAAGGAACGTATCAAAGAACTTTCGCCAATTGGAGGTGATTGATGTAGATCCAAGTGTGTATGTGTTAAAAGGCTTAAGGTACATCGAGACAATAGGAGGTTGTGGAGCCTAGGTGCAAAGCAAAATTATGCGCCTTGTTGAATTGATGCACAATTCTGTAAGAATAAAAGTATGATAGTTGCATGCATATATTATTTATGCCTTATTTATTAAGTTAAACTATGATCTGCTAAATCTAGCTGTTATGAGTATGAAAAGTAATAAATTCTATACTAAAGTATTAATTTGAGTTAACAAAAACGCAACCTAAAACTGGATGATCTGTTAAGATCATATGTAGTAATAACAAGAAAAGAGAAAGGCGAGGCAAAACATGAGAAAAAGGGAGCAAGAAGAGATATTGGACTAGGAGAGTGAATTGCAGTGTGGTGTACCTTGGAGCCTTAGTGCGCTTTTTCGGGCTTCACATTGCCTGATTGAAATTGCCTTGAAGCAAGGCGTATTAGTTATAAAGCATTGTGCCTTAGAGCCTAGTACTTTTATAAACATTGGACCAATTGAGATTGGGCTGTAAATTGAACAAATTAACATAGGAAACAACGATGTAGCTATCTCACATCTTGTTTACTCTAATTTTTCTCTGTACTTTTCTGCGGTTTATAAGGTGCAAAATTGTTTTAATGTTGCATTTGTTCTAACTACTTTTGGTTTGAAACTCTCAGGTGAGCATATCTTTTTGGATTGCTCAATATCATCAATGGTTTCAAATGAAGTAGTTTTATCAGGATGTAGTAAAAAGTGTAAGTTGGTTCCTTTACTTGCCTGGTTCTTTAGTAAATATCTCGTTTTGTTTCAAGTGCTCTTTTTTTTTCCTACACAGAAAATACAGTAGGGACAATATTAAGATGCTACATTTCTCTTGATAACAATGTTATTACATTTTACTATTTTAGAGTATGCCATTGTTGTTAATGTAATTCACCCTTAGTGAGTTTGTTTCAATTACTTCATTAAGTTTGCTCTTCTGCTACATTCTATTATGTGCAGTTTGTTCCTCAGTTGCAGGAAAAAAATTATTATGTTCATTTTGCAATTTAGCAAATTTATGGGCTGTCAATATACTTCTTAAAAGCAAAAAGTCTTATTTGGCTCATGCAATTCTTGCTTATTATAAGTTTGTTTTTCAGATACAGTGCAGACTGTTTTGCCAACAACTATTCCACCATCATACAAGGGTGCAACTGTACGTTATTTGTATTATGTTAGAGTTGCTCTGCATGGAAGATGGTTGGTACCAGATAATGGTCATTCTAATAGAGATTCAATTAGAGATTCTGCTGTAATGGTGAACATCTTTCTTTGGCACCTTCAAACTATTGAATTTTCTTAATGGGTGCTGAATAAGTTCAAGTTGCTTAGCAAGCACTCTCTCTCATTTTTCTTTCTTTCTTTGTTTTTGTTTTTCTTTGTGTTTTTTTTTAATGTATGCTCACTGCATGGCTTTCTTCCATTCTCATCCTTGAATGTGATGTTTAGCATTCTATTTCAATTGGTTGTTGCTATGTACATAAGCTGGGCATGATGTTGAGGTCGCTTGCTTACATAATCAAGTTAGATGACATTTTTATGTTATTAAGTTATATTTATATATGTTTAGTTTGACTTTTGTTCAGTACTTGTCATTTTGAGATAGCTGTCTTTATTTGCGAGAATCCGTGAAATGGTTTTTCCTTGTACATTTGTTTGTGACTAATGAATTGTAAAATTCCAGGAAACTCGCCTTCCTTTGCAAATATGGGGTAGCCAAAACGGAAATGACTATCTTGCTGAAGATGTTAAGAGTGAAGGTGAGTTTGCTAATTTTACTTTCATGAGTATTCTTGCCTTGCCCTTCCTTTTGTTTTCTTTGTAGATTTAGTTTCTCCAATTCTAGATCCAATGATTCACATTATCGTTATATTGTTGGACTGTTTCTACTGAGGCATTCTGATTTTATTGCACTATAACTCTCTTGATGAACTCCTTTTCGCCCGAAAACTCACTCTTCTGATCTTAAGATGTAGAGGAATAAAAATGTTGCATCATATGAAGTTTTGTTTCTCTGTTACTAATTATATACCTTGCAATTTGAGCTCAGAATTTTGACATCGTTAATAGTCAGGTTTGCATGTGTCAAATAAACAGTTTGAGAAACATAATCATCGTAATGTTTATAGGGAATTTTCCTTCCCAGACAATCCAAATGGATATGTACTGGAAAGAAGAGTTGGAGGGCGATTCTGACTGGGTAAGGATTTAAACTTATTTCTTTCTGTGTTTGAAATCTCATTCATCCTGTTGATTAGACAAACCTTATAGGATTTTAGATTCCTTGACTTGAAGTTGTCATTTGTTTGGTGTGGTGAATCCGTTTGCCTTTGTTTAGATCAGAGCCAATGAAACATATGAAGGAATTGAGGAAGACTATGAAAGTTCAAGGGATGAAATTTCATCCGTTTCCTCCTACAATCCTGCAAGGGAAAGTGTACACAAGGCTTTTGGAAGTTCGTTGTCTTTACAGTCATCTTCGTCTAGGTTGCATGGAAGAGAAGCCTTACGTGCTGAAGCTGATGAAATTTCACATAATTCTACTGGGGGTAAGTCAAAAGATGACCTCATTCAATGAACTTCCATTACTTAAGTTCAAAAATTGCATTATAACTTTTCTTTGGGTTGTTATTTGGTTTCTGTATATGGTACTAAACTCTTTATTGAAGTGTGTTTTTGGCAACCCTCTCACCAGGCAGTCGTAGAAGTTTCGTGAAGACATGTTCTAGAGATGATGATTTAGGAGTTTTAGCTGCATCTGGAAACTTGGAATCTGCTACACCTACATGTAATTTCATCTTTCACTGTTTAAAGCTTAGATATTATTCTGTTTTATTGATATGGCATTCATCCCCCCTTTTTGATCTTAAATTTTCTGCAGCAGAAGGCTTTGCTAGAGGAAGGTCTTATAATATCAGACTCGATGATGAAGTTCTGCTTAGATTTTCCCCAAAGAAGTCTGATTCAAATTATTATTTTGGTGACATGGTAATCTCTCTCAATATGTATATACTGCTAGCTTTTCCTTGCTGATCAATCATGTCTTACTAACATGTTGGGATCAGATAGGTGGAACACTTGCTTTCTTCCACAAGGAAGGAACGAGGAGGTGTCTTGAGGTAAATTCAGATTTCATGAACTAAGTGAATTCCTTGAATAAAGAAAAAGTTTTTGACTGTATATTTCCTTGTAATATACAATGGCTGAATTGGGATTTCTTAGTGATGCAATATTTCTTTTTAGCAATTTGACACTTTGCATCTGACAACTTATTGGTTGCCATCCACTCATCCAGGTTTCGATAACCTTGGAGATCTCAGAGAGTGTGAATCGTCGATTTGTTCATCCTTCTAGACGGAATTCCCCAACTATCACAAAGGTTTATTGGCATTTCTTATTCTTTTAACATATGTTACATAGTTTTAATGTTCTTCATTTGGTACATATTTTCCATTTTATTCTAATAATATCATGATAAGGAGATTGAATTGCATGGTTTTTTGGGTTTGGACAAAACAAGATAAAGATGATGATGACAAATGTAATATGGTACCCAGCTGCCCGTCCCCTGCTGTTATTTTCTAGTTTTAAACCTGGCTCTTGAAAATCATGCTAAGGGCATCTATATTTCTAAGTCTCTTTCAAAAGCCCACCTCTCTCTTCCCCCTCCAAATGAGACTCTTTCCTTCTTTCCTTCTCTCTTTCTATCCTACAACTTGAGGTGTTTTGGGACTGTGAAGCTATTGAGAGTTTGGAGTACAAGAAGTAATGTTTGCATGTGATCTGTTTTTTAGGCTTTTAGCCCCCAGAAAGACTACACGCTGTTATAGCAGTGTGTTTGGGCCATTCTCTGGGCCTGAGAGATACTTTAGGATCCTGTGCTATATTTTGCCCTTTGACTTTATGTGACATTGCGGGGCCTTCTGGAGGAGCTTGCACCTAGTGTTAATGAAGGGCTTCATGATTTTCCTTCTCTATGTGTTGCCAATGGCCATTTGAGGTCACATTGTCAACTGCTGTCAACTTTTTCCTCTTTCAATTTTTATCATAAAAATGAAAAAGATATTGTTTGATTTGCAGTGCTAAATGGCTTATCTGTAATCTATAATATAATATCTTTGCTTGACTCATGGGCTTTAGAAGAAAAAATTATTGCCGTGTTTTGTTTGCCAGATTTTTGACCAACCTTCGAATTCTGTTGCATATGCAGGTTCATAGTGATTTTCATGAGGTTGTTGCTGACCTGCTACAAACGAGCTTCCTGTTCTCCATCCCTATGGATGGACCAATGTCATTTTCCACACCCCACATATCTGTTCAGTGGGCTCTCCGCTTTGAATTCTTTACTACTTTAAGAAATGACGACTGGACTAGGTATTGCTTCTGCATGGTTTAATTCTTCTGAAAGGTTGACTTGTGTGTTTGTTTTCTGTCATCTGAATTGAACAGTGTGGAAAGAGATATATAATGCATCAAATGTATATTGTTATAAAAAAATTATTTATTTTAATTACTTAAACAAGAAAAATGCTGCATGCTTGATTGCTGAAGACCCTGATGGAACTCTTTCAGAAAAAATAAAAATAAAATAACTAAGTTGTTATGCTTATTTGACAATGGATGGCATCTTGTTTCTGCCAATGTTGTTCAGGCTAAGCTGTCTTATATTGTAGGTCGATCTACTATCTTCATATATAAATCATCATCATCAATTCTGCTGAGCATATTCTTATTGTTTATTGAGCAAGTAGGTTTGTCTAGAGGAATTTAGCTAGAAGTTTAATTGCATGAAGTTATGAAGTGATATAGCTTAGCTTTTTTGGTTTCTCATGTTTAACCATTAGTGCTTTCAACCAATTGAAGCCAAAATTGAAAATTTTGAGGACATAGTTTGTAAATTTGGCATGAAATGAACAAAACATTCCTCCTTTGCTGAGTTTTAAGTTTATACTTCAGCATAACTAATCTGTGTGAAATAATTGACAGAAAAAACAGGACTGCATGGAATGGTTATATTTTGCAAGTTCTTTGTCATGTGCAGAAATAATATGTTCATTTTGCACATTATGATCTAGCTATGAAGTGAAATCTGATATAGCAATCATAAGATGTTGGTTTCGGCTCTGATATCGTGTTCCGAACCACCTCAGGTACGACCATCCTCTTCTAGCGGAGGAACGAGACAAATGTGAGTGGGTCCTTCCTATCACTGTGCATGCACCACAGCCCAGTGCTTCAGCTGCTCAGACTCAAAGTAGGAGGAGCCAGTCTCTTGATCCTCTTTGGACTCGTGATTAAAAGGTAAAACCAAGGCTTATCAAGAACTCTTAGATGAGATCTTTGCTACTAAATTCCATTCATCATAAGAACTAAATTTTATGTGGGCATAATTGCATTTTCAGGTTGTACTTCATCCGCAGATACAAATTGTGGGAGATATTGATATGGGATTTTTCCATGCTAAATGATTTTTTCTTGACTTTGAGAAGCAATTTCCTTGGGGTTGGCAGATCCTAGATTAGCGGTTTAATACTGTATTAATTCTCAAAAACCATATTTGACAATCCTAGTGTTGATGAGTTGGCATCACTAGACTAGCGGTTGCAGACTTTGTAGTGGGCTGTGAGGGATGCAAATTGTAAGGTATATTTTGATCGCAGCTGATGAGATTGGTAATCATACATTATTAGAGACTGCAAAGCCCTATTTTTATCCTAAATCCTAATAGTCGCTAATAATAAGGAAATAACTATAAATTATTAAATTATTTGACGATGAAAATACCCTTCAGAATAAATATTTGTTATAGATTTAGGATTTTAAAATTGAAAATATACATAATAATTCATTAATCTTCATTGTGGAGTACAGTAATAGAATCAAACTATTGAGGTATACGGTTAAAAATAAAAAAAAGATTTAGTAAGTAATAGAATCAAACTATTGAGGTATACTGTTAAAAATAAAAATAAAAAGATTTAGTAAGATAAGTACCTACAAAAGAAGAATTTGAACAATTTGAGGGTATTAATGGTGGCATATTTGGAAACCATTATTTTGCCTCTTTTTCAAAAGGAAAAATAAATCTAAAACCAATGATAATAAGAAACTTTAAAATCACCAGTAGTGATAATATTAACCCAAAAAAATACAATAAGAAGTGGAGTATTTGAAAACCCACCCATATTCATGCCTTTTTTGGGGGGGGACGGAAATCCTCCCATATCGGAGTGCGCAACACAATATTGAGGTTGTGCAAACGAACCGCCTAAAAGAAACTAAAATGCCAAAAAAAAGAACGAAGAAGTGTGAATAATCTTTTATCTTGTGTTGATTATCCAGTGGCGCACTTCTGAAATTTCTTTGCAAAGAGTTGTACCCTAGCCTTGATTAGTTCCGCTCTTGATGCAAATCTCAGAAATTGCCCTTTCTTTTGGCCTTTTCTTGATTGAGAGGAAGCAGACCTCGAACTGATTGCGGTTAGGAGCAGATGCACTCCGAGATTTAGTCTTTCCGGCGTTCCGACTTATTGTGGTGTTGGTCGTGCGACGATCGTTTCAATGGATCAGGAGCTTTCTAGCCTACATAGAGGTTTTTCCTCCAAGAATTTCCTTGTGGTAGTGGTTTGAGTTTTTCCTTGTTAGGCTTGAGCCTTTTGTGGTGGGCTTTGTATCTTTGTTTTGTTATCTTTCTTATTTTTGGCATGTGTTTCAAGTTGTTGTTTGTGCCTTGGTATAGGATCGAACTCATTTGGTACATCCCGAAATTTGGTACTAGGTTTGGGTGTGGTGTGCTTGTGATTGGCGAGGTCACCTGAACGTTTTGTGACTACCGAAGATCCTTCATTCAGGTGGAGACAACGTCTGTAATCTAATTCTCTTACCTAATTTGTCCGTTTTGACCTGAATGCTGAAGCCATTGTTCTCTTTAACCCCTCACTCTAGCTCCTCTTTTTGTATGTTGTACTTTGGTTACCCTGTTTCGGTCTTGTTAGCCGGTTTTTCCGATTGCCGTTTTCCACGACCTCTTGATTTACCGGGCATGTCTGGTAAATCGAATCTTTTCCTAATAAAAATAAATGAGGATTATTTATTTATTTATTTTATTAAAAAAATTTTATTAAAATAAATGAGGATTATTAAGAGTTAATTTTTCTACTGGAAAAAATAGGAGAAATTTTATTGTATTTACTTTGTAATTCAGCAAAGTAATTACACATGTAGCTTGATATAAATGAGATGACATAAATATTTTTACCATGTTAGCTTTTTGGTGTCCACTTTATTTGTCATAAATTTTATCAGTCAAATGCTATTGTTTTGAGTGTATATTGCAATAGTTTGATATGAATCTTCTACTTTTAAATTTTATTTTTTATTCAAAATACTTATTATTGTATTGAGTTATTTTTGTAAGAAAATTTTGCAATAATAATTATTTTTTTAGGTTCAAGACAATAGTTTTTTTTTGTTCAGGACAACCTAAGGTCGTGAATATCTATCGGTGAGCTGGGTTTCACAAGGATTTCACGTTGAAAAAAAAAAGGAAAATAAAAAGGTGAAATCCAAATATGTGTTTAGACATGAAACTAGGAGAGAAAGGACTCAAGTGGGATTTCTTCCAAAATTGGCCATTCATCACCTGCCATATAATTGTATTTATTATGTAAATTTGTTTTGGTTATTTTGGCATAATTTATATTAAAAATAAATAAATAATTATATCAAAATTCATAATTTTTTTTATCTACACATAGATACCAATTTTGTATATGTTTAAATTATTTTAAAATTAAATTAATTTTTGGGATTGTTTTAGTGTAATTAAACATATATAACCACTTTTTAAAATAACTCATCATTTTGACTCATGTGTTTTGATTTCGATTTTATTTGATATTATGGTTTAATTAATGATTTATGTTTGTTTTGATTTGGTTTATAAATGTTCGAATGATTAATTGCTTGTTTATGACTGAAACCAACCTGACCATTGTATTTTGAAGTGCGAAGTTGAAGTCTAGCTATGAAAGATATTTATAAGCCACATTTTTTTAGTCGAATTATAAGCCACATTGTAATCATCTTTTCAACTTCGTGTGAAATCACCAAAAATGTACGTATCACACCTTCCGCCTCATCTGCCACTTAGCTTTATTAATTATCATCAAAACAGTGCTTTCATTTCTTGTCAATATATAGGAAAAGACTCAAGTGTGAATAATTATTAGGATGTAAAGTAAGAAAGAATCTTGTTCGTTTCTCGAAAAAAAATCGACGTTTCATATTAGATTTTTATATATTAACGGGAGTAAAATACGGCATGCGCTTGTTTTTCCTGAATTATTAACATATTTTTTAAAAAAATCATTTATGAGGGACGCGCACATCTTGTGCATTGGTGCATCCATAATATGCATCGATTTCGTCCTGATTGTGCGTCAGTTTCGTCTTGGATGTGCATCGACTTTTTGATGCATATTGTGCTCGTTTTGAACTTTTTTATTTTTAAAATTATTTTTAATTTTTAAGCTTTTAGATGTGTTTATAAATCCTATAGTTGTCTAGTTTTTTATCTACGTACTTACTGTTAATTTTTTGTGTACATACGTACTTCTATTATAGGTGAGCGTATAATAAAATCTATGAACTTTTAAATGTAAATAGTTCTTGTAATAATGTGAACATATGTATAAAATATCATCATCATCATCATTGACCTAGTGAGGCTCCGGTATAAAGGAATCTGGGGGGTCAAGATGGGGTACCCTGCTGTCCAAGGGAAAAGGCGTACACCTGATAGACCCAAGAAAAACTGAAATTCAGCTATGTGACAATAATAACTGAATTTCGTTAGAATGCACAATATGCATAAAATATGTGAACATAATTTAAAATGTCAAACATCATCTTTTTTAGCAAAAACAAACGAAAAAATCTGTTTTTTTTTAAAAAAAATTTAAGCCTTAACGCTTTTATAATGATATAATCAAACATAAACATATGACCATAAAATATGAACAAACATTACTAATACGTGAACACATTCAAGGATTTTCATTTATTTCTAGTTTTCATAATCAACCCATATACATATATACATGTGAATCAGCTGCAATTTTTATAACCTAGTTTTAACATCCTTAACAAATTGTACATAAGGCTGAAAAATAATTATATGAGAACAAATGCAATAACTTAGATAACATCATTCCATAAGGGGGGCGCTCCGGTATAATACATATTATGGTGTAAGCGTGTGGTTGAATGTAGGGCGTTGGATTAGGATAAATCAATGGCTATTAATTGAGCAACATTATAGGCTAAATGGGGGTGATGTGGAGAATCAAATCTCGGTTGATTTGAAAAAGGCAACACCCGAAATTTTAGGAGAGTGAGATAAAAATCACAATTATAAAAAAAAAATCCAAGCAAATCTTTTTTTTTCCATAATTAAATACATTGTAACCAGCTTTTGGCGTCTTTTTAAAAAATCAAACAAGAATTTCAAATTAAATATACGTTTTTCTACAAATATAAAACCTCTGCAGAATTATTGAATACCTATTAGTCGACATTTGAAAAACTTAATATGGTGGTTTGAATAATTATAGAATCGTATAATATTTAGAACCGATGTTTGAATAAATCAGTTTGGTTTGAAAAACCCAATATGATTGTTTAAATAATTATAGAATCGTATAATATTTATAACCAATGTTTGAATAACTCAGTTTGATTGTTTGAATAACTCAATTTGATTGTTTGAATAATTAGAATCATAAAATATTTATAGTCGAGGTTTGAATAACTCAATATAATTGTTTGAATAATTGTAGGATTGAACATGTTTTAACATTTGCGTTATTTAGGTTGAATAAGTATTCGTCTTACCATGAATAACTAAATAAAGGTAGTTGAAAAACAACATTGTTCATCTTGAATAACCAAACTTATTCAATGATTTTCACTAGTATTATTAGAATGTATTGACATAAATAATTTATACAATTGAATAACAATTATAATGCTTTTGAAAAACAATCTTTAATATTATGAAAAATATGTGATTCTTTGTATTTTATGCTATCAATAATCATTACACTGCTTTTGAAATAACAATTACAATGCTTATGAATTACAATTTTTTTTGGACCGAGGTCAAATACATCAACATTATCATCATTTGGAACATGTTCCCCGGTGCGAAGTCTTTTAAATATGACCTTGGTGCGCTTTGAATTTTCTCCAATGTCCAATTGTTGATCATTACCACCTGTTCCATTTGAAAACACGGTTAAACACAAATTATATCACTGTTGCAAAACCATACCATCTAAAGTGAAAAAGTATATTGTGAGAATTGAAAAACAATTGCAAAACTATCATACACCTATCATCATTCATCAGTGTTGCAAAACCATATCATCCAAAATACGTGCAAAAGTATATTGTGATACTTGAAAAACAATTGCAAAAGTGTCATGCATAAATAAGTGTTGCAAAACCATAATATCCAAATTTAAAAACACTCGTTTCATATGCTTATCCAATTAATCCTTACTATTAAAAAACCATAGTATTTATTGTGAATAATATTGATCATTATCTCCTGTTTTCCATACGAAAAACAAAATACATATATACGAAAAACAAAATATGTATATATGAATAACAAAGCATGAATATATGAAAAACATGTCACACATGTATGAAAAACATTTAATCGTGGAAAACCAAATTAAATCTAAGAAATCTACTATACTGAATTGCTAGAATGAAAATCACCATTGTAGCCTATTGATGAAGAACAACAAATATATCAAAACACGCTTAAACCAATTTATTCACAATTGTTTCCACCAAAAACGAAAAAACCCTAACTTAATTGATGTAATTTCATTCTACTTTTACCAACTTCACCAACTTAAATAATCGTGTTTGCAAAAAATAAAATTTTTTGAGAAAAACCTAAATTCGAATTTCTGTATATAGAACTATAAATTGACCAAACAAGTTCCAATTTGAGAGTAAGAACATCATAATTGAGAATAACAATTAATTTATTGACTAAAGATACAAAAAAATTCGACTGCCCTTACTGATTTCTTGAAGTTCGTCTTGTATCGCCTCTGCGTTCGTCTCTGATTTTCGCTCCTAAACCGTCAGAGATGGAGAGGTCAAACGTAGATCTTAGAATGAGGAGAGAGGGCGCGTGACTCTTTAAGGGAAATTGGTCTACAATTAAGGAAATTTTAACCAATTAATGATTCTCTCCATATTTGAATTAATCCCGTACAATATCCCCACCTAAGCTTTTTACACCCCATTTTTTTTAAATCCTAGCCATTCGTTTTTTACAAATCAACGGATCTGCTTTAACCACACGCCTACACTATAATGTATACTTACACTAGAGCGTGATTCCATTCCATAATACAATTTTTATTTAATCAGAGTTATAACTAGATAGAAGGTCGTGCGTGCACATGCTTCAAAATTCTATTTGCTCCACTACATGCAGTGTGAAAACTCTGCCCTGGATGGTACCGTACTCACAGGCTTCCTTTTAACCCACAATCCCACATGGCCTCATTGTTCATAGAGCTCGATGCATGTAGTACGTCAGTGTTACTTCTCAGTTTAAAGTTGTCTAAACTTGGTATAAATTGAACGGGCTAAATTCATCATAATTGAAGTTGTCACAGCTAGCGGCTCTGATAAAGTTGCTTCTCTCAGTTTCCACTTTCCACATGCAAACCCATTCAATTAAGAATTCACTTGCCACCACCATTTCTGTTGCTCTTGCCTCTTAAAGCTATATGAGTACTTTGCACGAATCAAAAGTACTCTCCTCGGTATGTTCATTTTTTTGTCATGTTCTGATTGCCAAGGACCACTAGCTAGGACACCTATCAAGCATAAAATTACCATGGGTAAACTTTTAGTGGTAGTAGCAATGCAGCATCTCTAGCTATATAGCCACGACATTGGAAAGTAGAAGAAGAGTTTGAGAAAAACTCAGCATGCCTCACTCTTTTCTTGTATCAGGTAGGCCTTCTATTTTTCTTCTTCTTCAATTCTTCTTTTTATCATTCTGTGGATTGTTAGCCTGGAGAGGTACTGTGTTGATCGAGGGTATTTAATGCTTTTGGTTCTAATTTTAGTGTTCTTTAGTTCTTTCACATGTTCTTTCTTACCTTTGTTGTTGACATGGAACAAGTAATAAGTTGCTGAATATTATAATGCACACAGATAGTTCAAATTTCCAAGTACTTTCCCTGAAGATGGCTATGCAAGAGTGCTATACAACATACCTTGATTCTTTGATTTGTTTTTGAGTTTAAATAATTTGTAGTTAGCGAGTGCTTCTTGACAAATATGTAGTCAACAAGTGATGATCTGTCTTGTGCACCTGAGATCATTTGACAAAAGAAACTTAGATATACAAGATCAAATTCAAAACAAAAACAATTAAGAAGCTTTTAATATATACACGTACAAGGATCTATGATGAAATAAATTCTTAGAAAAATGTCGTTGTTGTTGTTGTTGTTGCAGGGTTTATTGAAGGTCAGAAACTGGCAAGGCAGACACCATGGGGATGGGGGCAACTGAGCAAGTCACACTTCCCGTGGGAGGAAATCAGCATTGTTTCCCAACTGGGATTCTTTGGCATCCTCTTAATCTATGCAGGCAGAAAAGCCATCTTGTCAAAGTGGTGGAAGGGCAGGCTAAAACAAGTGGTAGAATTGCAGTCGTCGCATCAGACCGCCAGTATTCACTCGTCCCCAAAGACCATCCTGATAATACTTTCCTCCGCCTTACTTGTTGGAGTTCACCTAACTCTCCTTTCCTTGACGGTTCTTGATCAGAAAGGAGATCACAACCGATGCCTACCTCTTCTTGCAACAGAGTTCTTCCACGTCGTATCCTGGGGCCTCACGCTGATTCTGGCTTCTAGGCTTCAGCTCAACAATGTCCCTTTCATTCTAAGATTGTGGTGGCTTTGCAACTTCTTACTCTGTGCTGTTAGTGTAGCTCAACTTGTCATAGATTCCGAAAAGCCACACCTTACAACAGTTGAGGACTATGCTAGCCTAGTAGGCCTCGTTTCAACTGCCTGCCTTGTCTTTGTTGTCTCAATCAGATCGAGAACCCCCTGCATACTTGACCAAAGCTTGACCCACCCATTACTTGAAGTTGGAGAAGCTACCAAGCAGGGAGGGAGGCAAAGGGAGAGTTTATATGGAAAAGCCACTCTCTCACAGCTTGTTACCTTCTCCTGGCTTAATCCTTTGTTTGCTTTGGGTAACAAGAAGCCCCTTGAACAGGAGCAGATCCCGGATGTTGATATCGAGAACTCAGCTATCATTCTCTCCTTCTTGTTCTACGAAAGCCTCCAAAGCGTCAAATCGAAAGATGGGTCCCCCAATCCATCCATCTACAAGGCGGTAGTTCATTTTGCGTGGAAGAGAGCCACCATCAATGCAGTCCTTGCTGTGACCAGTGCTACGGCTTCGTACGTGGGGCCTTACTTGGTCAATGATTTTGTCAGCTTCCTGCAAGATAAGAAGAGCAAGAGCAACAAGACAGGCTACCTGATTGCACTTGCATTTCTTGTAGCCAAAGTAGTTGAGACAACAGCTCAAAGGCAATGGATCTTTGGGGCCCGCCTGCTGGGCCTTCGCCTTAGAGCTGCCATCACGTGCGAAAGCTATCGAAAGGGTCTGCTCCTGTCGAGTCAGTCCAGGCAGAGCCACACCAGTGGAGAGATCATCAACTACATGAGTGTCGACGTCCAGAGGATCTCGGACTTTTGTTGGTACTTGAACAACTTAGCAATGCTCCCCATCCAAATCTCCCTGGCAATCTACATCTTGCACACAAATTTGGGTCAGGCCTCCATGGCAGCATTGGCAGCTACATTGATGGTCATGTCCTGTAACATTCCCCTAACAAGAACTCAAAAGAGATACCAGTCGCATATCATGGAGTCAAAAGATGCTCGGATGAAGGCCACTTCAGAGGTTCTTAGGAACATAAGGACCATAAAGCTTCAAGCATGGGACAATCAATTTCTTCGGAAACTCGAGAGGCTGAGACGCTTAGAGTACAGTTGGATATGGAAGTCACTGAGATTAGGAGCCATAGGATCGTTCATCTTCTGGGGCTCACCTACATTCATCTCTGTGGCCACATTCGGGGCGTGTCTTGTCATGGGCATCCCCCTCACAGCCGGAAGAGTTCTATCCGCATTGGCAACCTTTCGAATGCTGCAAGATCCCATATATAGCCTGCCTGACTTGCTCAACGTGGTGGCTCAAGCTAAGGTGTCTGTAGATAGGCTGGCTTCTTACCTGCAAGAAGAGGAAATACAGAAGGATGCAATTCAGTGTGTACCAAAAGACGCCACTCCTTATGCTATTGACATTGATAAAGGGCGATTCAGCTGGGATCCGGACTTGAAAGCTCCTCCTACTCTTGATAGAATACAGTTGAAAGTTGAGAGAGGAATGAAGGTGGCTATATGTGGAAGTGTCGGATCAGGCAAGTCGAGCTTGCTCTCTGGGATGATTGGAGAGATTAAGAAGGTGTCAGGGGAGGTGAAGATCAGCGGCTCCAAAGCGTATGTGCCTCAATCCGCTTGGATATTGACAGGGAGCATAAGGGAGAATATATTGTTTGGGAGTGCTTATGATGCTGACAAGTATGCTAGGACAGTGAAGGCATGTGCTTTGGAGAAGGATTTTGAGCTTTTCTCGTGTGGTGATCTTACTGAGATAGGCGAAAGAGGAATAAACATGAGCGGAGGGCAGAAGCAGAGGATTCAAATAGCTCGCGCAGTGTACAAGGATGCAGATACCTATTTGCTTGATGACCCTTTTAGTGCTGTTGACGCCCACACTGGAGCACAACTCTTTCAGGTCGCCATTTTTTTTACTTTTACTTTCCCAAAATCAGTATCATGCATGTTAAGCTACCTTGTATAAAAAAAAAAACTTTATCTTTTAACTTGGTTTGACTTGAGATATGTGTATATTTACAGGAATGTCTAATGGGGATCTTGAAGGATAAGACCATACTTTATGTTACCCACCAAGTCGAATTCCTTCCAGCAGCTGATCTTATCCTGGTATTCTTGACCATTTTTCTTTTTGTATTTACTCATGATGATCTTGAAGATGCTTTTAGTTAATTTGATCATGTATATCCAAGATAAGAAATAACATCTATATGTGTATTATAGGTGATGGAGAAGGGAAAGATTGTACAAGCAGGAAGCTTCAATGAGCTTTTGGCCCAAAACATGGGGTTTGAAGTCATAGTTGGAGCTCATAACGAGGCACTGGAATCAATCGTAACAATAGAAAGCTTAAGCAGGGCTTCTCAAGACATGGAATCTGAAGGAGACCTTGATCAAGAAGCAGAACAAAAACACAAGCACACTGACAAAGACGAAGACAAAGAAATAGTAACAGAAAATAAGGAAGGCAAGTTGATACAGGAGGAAGAGAGGGAGACAGGCAGTATTGATAAGCAAGTTTACTGGTCTTACCTGACATCTGTAAAACACGGCGTTTTGGTGCCACTCATAATCTTGGCGCATTCATCTTTTCAAGTGCTCCAAATAGCCAGCAATTACTGGATGGCATGGGCGTGTCCTATGACTATGAACAAAGACAGTGCTGAGCCTCTTGCAGGAATGGACCACATTTTGCTCATTTACACCCTTCTTTCGGTTGTAAGCGCACTCTGCGTGCTGGCCAGAGCTGCACTGCTTGCAACGCAAGGTCTTCTAACGGCACAAAGGCTCTTTACCAACCTGCTGCATTGCGTCATGCGTGCTCCCATGTCATTCTTTGATTCAACACCTACAGGAAGATTATTGAACCGGGTAAGAGAAGATAGGTGCAAATATCAAAACAAAATAAACATTGTCCTTCAATTTAATTTATGAAGTATTGAAAAAACATTTATAATGTTTACCAATGTTGCACCACAGGCATCATCAGACCAGAGTGTATTAGATCTTGAGTTGGCCAACAGATTAGGTGGGGCGGCTTTCTCCATAATCCAACTTCTCGGGACCATTGCAGTTATGTCACAGGTAGCATGGGAAGTATTCATTATCTTCATTCCGGTAGCTGCAATCTGCATATGGTGCAAGGTATACTGTCTTGTTAAAGGCTTTTTTAGACTAGAAATTTATCCTCTTAACTACATTATAAATAAAACAAAAAGTATGCATGATAACAAATCAGAGATAGAAACATATTTCAGAAGACATTTTAATCTTGCTTCACCTATATTTGCAGCAATATTACATCCGAACAGCAAGAGAATTGACACGCATAGCGGAAATTCAAAAGGCCCCTATCTTCCACCACTTTGCAGAGTCATTAACGGGTGCAGCCACCATCCGTGCCTTTGATGTTGAGCCGCGTTTCATCATCCGAAACCTCAAGCTCGTTGACAACTTCTCCAGGCCCTGGTTTCATAATGTATCAGCCATGGAATGGCTTTCTTTTAGACTAAACCAGCTATCCAATCTTGTGTTTGCCTTCTCTTTGGTCTTGCTAGTTTCACTCCCGGATGGAATCATAAGCCCAAGTGAGCACTCAAAATTCAATATCATCTTTAATTTTATTTCTAAGTGAATTTTTCAAATGAAGCTGACTAAGTTGGAACCATGGGCCGGAAATGACTCAGGCATTGCAGGTTTAGCGGTAACATACGGAATAAATCTCAATGTTTTGCTAGCATCGGTCATATGGAGTTTATGCAACACAGAGTATAGAATGATATCAGTAGAAAGGATTCTTCAATACTCAAACTTGAAGAGTGAAGCCCCTCTTGTCATCCAAGACTCTAGACTGCCGAATCACTGGCCAGCCGCTGGAACTATTTGCTTCCAAAACCTACAAGTAAGTTACATTATTTTATGATGACTTTATTTCAAGAAAATGTAAATTTTACAGTGTGCCGAGCTTGTCCAAGTAAATTTAAGTAAAAGTCATTTCCAATTTGTTACAGATCCGCTATGCTGAACATCTTCCAGCCGTTCTAAAGAACATAACATGCACTTTTCCAGGGAGGAAGAAAATTGGTGTGGTAGGGAGAACTGGAAGTGGAAAATCCACATTAATTCAGGCGTTATTCAGGATAGTAGAGCCAACAGGCGGAAGCATAATAATCGACAATGTGGACATATGCAAGATCGGCCTTCATGATCTGAGATCAAGGCTGAGTATAATCCCACAGGATCCTACTATGTTTAATGGCACAGTCAGAGGAAACCTTGATCCACTAAATCAATATTCTGATACCAAAATTTGGGAGGTAAAAGTGAAGTCATTTTTCTTAACCTATATATCATACTATTAGATCATGTAATTCTAAGAAAATGTCATAACTATGTGTAGGCACTAGATAAATGCCAATTAGGAGATCTGGTACGTGCAAAGGAAGGGAAATTGGACTCTAAAGGTGAGGGCATAACTATTTTCATGTCATAAATCTGAATCTGTCTACAAGAAGTATGTGTGTGATGATAGAGAATAAAAAGTTCTTTGTTTATCATGATTTGTGTTCAAGTGATTGAGAATGGAGAGAACTGGAGCGTCGGACAAAGGCAACTGTTTTGTCTTGGGAGAGTGTTGCTGAAGAGAAGTAATATACTGGTTTTGGATGAGGCGACAGCATCAGTCGATTCTGCCACAGACGCAATCATTCAGAAAATCATCAGCAGCGAGTTTGAGGGTCGAACAATTATCACCATTGCCCACAGAATTCACACTGTCATAGACAGTGATCTTGTCCTGCTCCTCAATGAAGGTAAGAATCACATCAGCAAATCTCATATATAGTCAAGTCTTTGGTAAAAGTAAAGCAACACACTTTTTTCATATTTACAGGGAGGGTTGCTGAGTATGACACGCCATCAAAATTGCTAGAAAGAGAGGACTCACTTTTCTCGAGATTGATCAGGGAGTACTCCAAGAGATCACAAAGCTGCAACAGTTAGTCAAACTCGGAAATTTAATCAACTTGTTCATCCAAGGCTCGAGTACTGAAATTTCCTATCCAGGAGAAGCAGAAGAATAAAAACTTGCACTCTGATTTGAGCGCTTTCGAATTCGTTTTTGGAGTTCCCCATCAGTTTTCAGGTTGAATATTGTCATTAATAATATTTCCATTGCATAAATTCTTACTAAATTGCACACGATTGCCAAAGCTTAATCCTTCTGAATCCTGATAACAGCACATGTGTTGGAATAAATTTATTAATAGTCTCTTGTGATTCTATCACTAAAAATGTTTTGTCGTGAACGGGTTACAAAAATGTAATAATTATAAAACAAAATCACTTTAAATGAAAAACTTTTACTAGTCAATAAGATGAATCTTACATCCCAAAAGCAAACCATGATATTTAATATTTTTGTCACATTACAAAATAAGATCATAGGAATTTCAAAGTAATATCACTTGACGCCAATGTTGCAAATCATGTTTTGCAATTCTAGATAGCTTGAAACTCAAATCTTGATTATTGTACTATCCCTAAAACCAGAAGACCAAAGATACATACAGTTTAGTTAAACCAACTGATAAACTCTTATTCACTGCGATGCTTTCTTATACAAAAATCACAATGTACATTCATAAGCTCTTTTTTTTGAAGATATGTATATTCATAAGCTGATCAAAGACGTATGTGTTAAGCAATCCACCTCACACAAGGCACATGAAATTTAGGGACATCACACAACACAAGGCAGCTAGTAGAAGAAAGTACAAATCTGGATGCTTGTTAATTTCACGCAGGTAATGCAAAACTTCTTTCTGTCCAGTTGGGAGGATCCATCACAATGCAAGCATCTTCCTTCTCATAGTCCGCAACCTGTAGCAACCAAATCAAATTATTTATATGAATTTTGGCTAAAATTGATCCACTAGAAGAGTAGTGAAAAGAAATTGCACCTTTTGTCCACAGCTTGGACAGTAGTGATATTTATGCCAGAGGCAATCCATGGACGGGCAGAGAAAACAAAATCCAAGCATCATAGGCATCATACATCCAACTACTGCCGCCAGGCTGGGTTTCGACCTAGTTTTCAAATCAATCAAACAACATATATTAATCAATCATACATGTACAATAGCCACAAGATCAAGAATCAAACTCCGGAAGCAGCTACGTAAAATTAAACGGGAAATCGATCGCATCGATTATTAGGGTTTGAGCATGTTAAGCCGTGTATGAGAATCCAGGTTTAAAGAATTTAAGCAAACAAAGGTTACAGGATTTCAATGTTTAGCGATCAGTTCGAATTGCAGGCGAGGAAAGAGGCAAAAAACCGATCGATCGATCGTTCAAGCGCATGCTTCGAGACACAATTGAGACATACCGGACGGTGGTGAGGGAGGAATCGCCACAGTAGACGCAACTGAAAGGGGCGGGAGTATCTCTGTAGAAGGTCTGGTGAATCGGAACACCCTTGGGATTGTCGAAGATCGCATTAGGAGGAAAAACTCCGGCTTGATAGGGATTCTGTCCGACGTAATACGCCGGAGGCTGGTTGCCGGCGGCGTACGGAATGCCAAGGGCTGGTTCGTCTTGCTTTCCCATTTTTACCAATTCTGAACTTTCGGCAGATGCGACCAAGTTTCGTCAACCTCCTTTATTAGTGGGGGGATTTTATACCTGGTTTGTGGGAGGCTGGGAGGGAAGCTTCTGGGGCTCCGTCAAGCCGTCGACCGCTCGCGCTTGACCACTTGCGCATTATTTATGTTTCTCCATTTTTTTTGGTCGAATTTTTATGTTCCATGGCATACATACAAGAAAAAAATTTCGTTAGTAAATCAAGGTTTTTTTTTTGCATTATGGTTAAAGAAATGAAATAAATTTTTATCCTGAAAACTGAAAAAAATGTATTTTTTTTAGTTTGTGGTGCACTTTTACTACTTCAGAGTGTACTTTTTCGCATTTGTACTTTTTGTATTTTTAGTGTACTTTTCGTATTTTTTTATAGTACACTTTTCGAATTGCATTTTTTGTATTTTGTAATACACTTTTCATACTCTATAGTGCACTTTTTAATTTTCAAGATAAAAATTTGTTTCATTTGAACCAAACTCTATACTTACATTATACATTTCAAAATCTTTGTAAATGAAAATGTCTTTGCAATGTGTGAAAATAAGTTATGATTTGTTCTTCTTTAGTATTATAAAAAGATTATATATTATAAGTATTTTATAAATAAAAATGTCTTTATAATACAAGAGAATAAAAACACATTTACTTTCTACACATTTCAAATAGTTTATATAATAATGTCTTTATAATAATAAAGAAGAACAAAACCTCACTTATTGCACATTTCAAATATTTTATAAATAAAAATGTATATATCTCTTATTCTATAATAGAACGGCTATTCTGAAAGTTCAATCGTTCATTTTACTAAATGCCTAAAAATCCGTGCCCAAATAACTATCAAACGGCTCCTTTCTTCCGCTCGTTTACCTCCACCTCCTGCTATCTCTTTCTTATTGTTTCCGGTCTCTTGTTTCCCAGTCCCATTCTCTGACCTTCGTGAATGTCGTCCTCTTGCTTCAGTTCCCCTCATTTCTTTTTCATTAAGTCGAAGAGAGTGGAGCGGAAAGGTGGTTGGTTGCCGATGAGGAACCTATGACATAAATCATTAAAAAACACAATCAAAGAAAGCTCTTGACCTATGACCTATGACATCATTAAAAACCAATCGAAGTCTCGCGATATATCTAGCTATGACCTATGACATCAGTAAAAAAACAATCAAGTATCCTGATGGAAGCTCTTGTGCTCAAAGGCGAAGTTCGAGATACGATTCATATGAAAAAAAAACTCTTCTATTAATATTAAAGATGACAATTTCATCCCGATCAATGGTAAATGAAGCTATATGTAGGAGGTAATATATATATATATATATATATATCAATATATTATGAATTGTCAAACCTCCTATGTCTTTAGTGAAGTAAAAACGGCGGCGGACTATATTGTAAAACACACTTCCCTAATTTAAAAATCCGCGCAACCTAGTTCACCCACAATAAAACCTTAGGATGGACCACTTTAATATGAAAATTGCCCTTCTAATTCCTTTCTTTATCAAAAATAAAAAATAAAAAATAATATGAGATCTTCATTCATATCCATATAATAACGTGTGATCACTCAACCAAAATATGGTCTAATCAATAAACACAATGCCATTGAGAACACTCAATCCAAATGTTGTTTTATTTTGTGTAAATTTCAAAGTTCCGGGTCAATCAGTTTCGAAATTCTAGAATCTAATTATACTTTCCCATTCTTCTTTACTTTTTAAGGAAATTAAAAGTGGAAAAACTTCCTAATGGAAAATTCATAAAATGAGCTCCCCTCTTCTAGATGATCGATTAGACGAATGAGACCATTGTTTACGTCACATAAAATTTAATGCAATCCCTCAACCAAAAAAAAATGTAATACAATCACTAACAAAGGGACCTTTTTTAATGTTATTATTTTTTTTATAAATGAGAAAATTGAACCTATAAAATTATATTATAACTTTGTAACTTATCTTAAGTTTTATTAATCTTACTCAATATATTTTTATGTAAAGAAAAATTTTTTTTTTTAAATTAATTTTTACTATGAATGTTTTACAACAAAATTAGATATAAAAATATTATTTTTAATGTTTTAATCTTTTAGTGATAAGATTTATAATTTTCAAAAATTTGTTTGTACATGAATTGGACAATTATAAAAAAGTAAGGTGCTAATGTATTGTTTTTTTTCAAGGTGTGAACATTTCAAGAATGGAGTGCGCAATAATATTTTATGAAATTCGAAAAAATTGGAGTAAAGGATACAATCACATAAAAAAATTAAGATATTTAGAGCAATTTTTTCATATTTTTATAATCCAACGACATTTAGTCATGATTTCCCGAACACAACGAGGATTCCTCAATATGGGACAAGAACAGAGGGTATTATGACTATTATCTGCCCTTGTTGGTGCCCTTGTTGGCCTCTTTCCTATGCATATTTTCACTACATTGAACTTACGTACGCACCCAAATAACACCTTTCATCTAACACATCATCTTTATTACACCATTGAAAAAGTCAAATATTTCATATGTGTAGAACAATAACATCATAAGCTGGACAGTATAATGCATATATTATCTACAAAATTCTACAGACTAGTTAATCCATATCTACAAAATGTATGGTATTTGAAAAAATGGGAAAAAAACCAAAAACCCAGAAAATTAAGTATAAACCGGCCGGTATGAAAACCTAGCAAAAAATGCCTTGTTTCCTCTCAAGAAACCCCATCAACACCACTTTTTTCCTTTCAATCTCTGATTTTACACTTGAATTGTTAGTGTTCAATTTGTTGCTCTTGGTAGTAATAGTCTTGTTCAACTGAGGCGTACAATAGAACCAAACCGAGGTGCACAAAATCGCGCAAATCCGACCGCATAACAACATGATCACGAGGATTATGATGATAATCGACATGCCAATGAAAGGGTCTTTGCTAGATCTTTTGGTAGAGTTGGAACGAGATTGCTTTGATAAGAATCGGACCGAGCTCGGTTCTTCTTTAAGCAGCTTGCTATGCTCTTCCGGAATGGGTTTGTTGATCACCTTAAGCTTGGTTTTGTGTGGACCGGAGTTGGATTCTTTGATGGATCTTGATTGATTTAAGCATGTAGAAGAATTCGTATCCTTTGCAATATCAAACTCTTCCTCTATGGGTCCTCCAATTGGCCCTTGTGCCTACAAATTAACAAATCATGCACAAATGATTTTAGTAGTTGAAAGTACGTAGTTTTCCAATCTACGGTATTACTTGAAACTCCATTAAATAACCCAGAAGTTTTCAAAACAAGAAATCATAAAACTTTCTTAAAAATAAAACTGATATTGGTTGTCCAATAAAATACCAAACTCCAAACACGCCCTTAATCAATGCAATCACAAATTAAGTATAGCCGCCTACCTGGTGTGATTCACCATCAAGAAATAAAAGTAAACTCTTCTGACTCCCCACCGCCACCGCCGCCACTTTACTAGCCGTTGATCCTCCAACCACCTTCTCCGCCTTTATCTTCAACGACGTCGTTTTGTCCTTGTTCTTGCACCAAGGCCTCTTAACCGCCCGGAGAATCCCCGATCCTATTCTCCGCCTCCGGCCACCACCACCGCCAGCTGTCGACGTGTCATCTATCGCGGGCCGATCCGTCACAGCCCGGGTCTTATGGGAGGATCCGAGCCCGAAACAGGCCCGGATCCAACCGGGCTTGTTGGGCTGGATTGATGCAGGGTTTTTGTTAGTGTTGTTGTTTGCCATGGCATGAGGAGAGGGAAAGAGAAGACGTGTTGTACCACATTGAAGAAGAGAGGCCAGGGGATTCAACAAAGAAGAGTTGTTTTGGAGTTGGTGTGATTTGGGGATGGATTCTTTTTTTTGCAGTATTTGAATTATTTTAGGGGCTGGACTTGATTTTTCTTTGGGTAATTCAACGGTTGACATGGTTGATCACTATTTATTTATTGTCCCCTTGCTCTATATATAATTCTATATAACATTAGGAAATTAAATATATGTTATTGTAAGATCTTTTCAAAAAAAAAAAGAGTATTTTATTGTAAGAAGTAGAAGAATGTATCATGCCCCACATGGGGTGGCGGTAAGGGGCATGGAGGGATGTTGGGAGGTCCCAAGTTCGATCCTTGCCTCCGTCCCTACACTTGGGTGAAAAACCAAGTCTCACCATTCCCCCACTACTAGGTCGAGCCGGTCGGTGCAAGTCGGTTTACCTGGTTCGTGCCCTTTGCCGGCTAGTTCACGGATCGGGGTTTACCACCAAAGGTGGGTCCCTCGTTCAAAAAAAAAAAAAAAAAGAGAGAAGAATGTATCGTATGAAATTATGAGTAATCCAAGATTTGAACGGATCGATGTCCATCTGGTTAAGCAAACTTTGTACTTTTGGGGGTGGATTGAAAATTTAATCCTCAATCTTTCCTATTTGTTTTATTATAGTCCCTAATTTTTATGTTGTTTTAAAATAGTCCTTAAGATAATAAGATGTTGTTCCTACTTCCTATATGTTTTTAATGTGGTTATAAATTTAGTCCCAATTCTTTAGTTTGTGTTTTGTTTCTAACATCTAGCATGTGTGAGTGCGATGCTTTTATAAATATGAAAAGTTAGAGACTATTTTGAAACAATTTAAAAATTAGTTAAGAACAAAATGAAATATATTTGCAACATGCTTGCTTTTAGAATATACTTTGAGGACCTGGACTTGTAAAGTCATACTTGTCTGATATTAGAAACATACATGATTTTTAGTAAAATTAGTTACAAACTCTAATTGCACATACGTGATACTTTTAGAATTGCAATAAATGTGTATTGGATGTACACACGTTTGAAGTTGGAATCAGTTTGAAGCAAATTTTCCTTTATTATGTTAGTTTTATTTTTGTATTATTTATGCGTTTTGTATGAAAAATCAATAGGATCGTGACTCGTGATGTTATTATACTAGTATTAATAACGAAGTATGGTCGAGCAACCAATCAAAGTCCAGTCCGTGTATGGCGATTATTCATATGGCCGCTTATTTTTTTTTTATACAGTGAGCTACCAGCTCGTTATAAGGCGAACACTAAACTACATTAAAAAAATATGACTAACATAAATTATCACAGCGGATGATTTTTAAAAAATGCAACAATAAAGAATAACAAAAAACAGAAATATATGGCCGCTTAATTGTTCTAATTTGCTGCATCTTTTTTTCATTTTCTTATTACGATGTGAGAATTGAAATGTATATAACTATATAGGAAAAATTGTATTTAATCACCCTTTATATTCATATCTTTATATTTGACCACCCCTTATTTTAAAAATTACAAAAAACCACCCCTTATATATCTATTCTTCCAAGTCACCACCTTTTTTTTGACAGAATCTGTTATATCTCCGTTTGCTACAATTAAAAAGAATATTTTGCTTTTTATTTTATTTTATTTACAAATGAAAGTAAAGTAAACTTAGAAAAATAGAAATGGAACGAAAAAAACACAAAAATGAATGCGCTCCTAAACTTGCCTAGCCGGCGGAACCCTAGTGGAACAAGCGCCGCCGCCTAAACTCTCTTCCACCAACAATGGCTTCCCTAACGCCAATTGTGCTCGGAATTTAACCGTTCCCTGCCTCCGATGGAAGAAGGGTCCCAAGATCGAGCCCATGACCATCGATTATCATGGAGTTCAAAAGCTCCTCTACCCAACTCGGTACCTAATGGAATTGGCATGGATTTTTCTCTGTGCTTTCGCCCTTTCTCTCGGAAGTCCTTCGAAGCCTCCGCTTGTCTTTCGGCACCTTTGTCCGGCCCTGCGCTCGAGAAACCTGGTGTTTCGGGCATGGGTGGATGAGAAATGGCGTCGCCCGGATGCAACAAGGTTGGGGGTTGTTCCAAGGCCGCATAATCGAATCCGAAAAACTCATCAATTTCTCGGGATTAAGGGCCCTCCTCGGCGGTGGCGAAGCCGGTTGTCTACGACCCTAGTGTCATCGGGCTTATTTCTGGTCTTGGCCGAAGTTCCTGATTCTTGGGCTCCCAATTTAAGGCGTTCGGGCCGGTTGTCGATGGTTCCAAGACCACCCACTGCATCAAATTTTGGTGGGTTGGTGCACCCCGTTCACTTCTCATGTCAAGTTCCTTCTTGTTACTATCTGGCCTGCTTGATAGCCTGAAAACCGAGCCTCTGTATTCTTCTTGGTGCTTGAAATACCTTCTCTCCTTGTTAAGCCTCCTGCCTCTTGTTAGCTTGTTGTGTTTTGGTCAATCTCACAGTATGTGCCTTTGTGAGTGGCTGTAAATTTTCAATTTTCAATCCTCATCTCCTATCTAAAATTGATGTAAATTGCCTCATTTTTATAAAGTTTTGTTTTTGCCTGCACATCACTAGTTTGCAGCAGTGGCTGAGAGGGCTGGATCTAAGACATGCAATTAATTCATTAAATATAGAATTTTGATGATTTATTTTGTACAAAGATTTACTATTTTTTAACGGAGGGGTGGTAACGTGTTAAAAGATATGGAATAAAGGGTGGTTTTTTTGCAACTTTTAAAATAAGGGATGGTTAAATGCAAAGATGTGAATATAAAGGGTGATTAAATGCAATTTTCCCAACTATATAACAATGCTTACAAAAAGAACTAGTGTTGATCCCGTACCATGTATGGATAATAATAAAGAATACAATAATTTTTAACGATTTTTCTTTCCTAAGTAGAAATAGACTAAGGATCTAGATTTAGTAACTAAAAACCTCAACCCCAATAGAAAAAGGTAATACAGTACAAGTATGCAAATCAATGATAATATATGATGGATTTGGTTAGTGGAGCCTAAACCCAAGTAGAAGTTGGAGAAGAAGGGAGGGCAGTTGGTCAAAGGAAAGTTAACAAATGAACACGCTTCCTACTTTTCCATGTCCGCGGTTTCCCTCGCAGGCCGCAGGGCCCCACTGTCGTGCTTCACACTTCAATTCTTTACAAAAAAAATAATAGTACAGCATAAATTTTTATATTGTTATAGTGGGAAAGAAATCTATTTTTGTGATATCATAATCATTATAGATTGGGAAAAATGGTCTTATTCTTCATAATTTTCAATGTACAAACCAAACTTGCTTTTAATAATTTAATGTAATCACAAACCCCACACATACTGATAATGCAATGTCTTGTTCATCTGCATATAATTCAAACGAAGTTTATTTCTATTTTTAAAAAGTAGAAGGTCAAAACACAACTTGTACCACCTTTCTAGTTTCATGCCACCCGGTGCACGCGACGCAACTTTTACGGCAGATATATATATATATATATATAATTCACTAATTTACAAAAAAAAATGTTATAAAAAGTGTCAATAAAGGAAAAAGTTTATTTTTCTGCCGTAATTTAACCATATACCATATACATAGTTACATACACGCATTTGTGCTTATAATTTTGTTGGTTAACTAAACGCCTAGGTAGGGAAACCAAATCGAACAACCTTGAATAGATTTTAAAAGGTACATATTTAATTACAATAGAACTATTAAAAGGAAAATAACAATTCATGACAAGGAACAAAGTGCTAGCCTGAACACCACAAAAGGATGATCATAGCATGTATAACCATTTACCAATTCTAGTTTGAAACGCATTTTACGCTTTGATCATTTCAAGTGGTATTATCAAATACTTACAAACCTGTCGTGCGCTTTACTATGAACGTATATCATCAGCAGTGACGTTACATCTTCAACTAACCTGTTCACTACTAGAACTGCGTTGCTTTTCTTCCTCCACTTGTTCCAGCAATGCTGCCAACTCCGCCTCCGTTAAGCTCTCCAGCCGTTTCTGCAAAGCACAAGTACAATCAATATAGAACTCTCTTTTGAGATGAGTGTCAAAAGATGATGGGTATCGTAGATAATTTTAGGGTACAAGTCCAACTTTGCTTGATCCCACCCCTGTAATTTTTTTGGATCAAGTCATGTGTGGATTTGATTGTGTGGATTTTGACAATTTTACATCAAGACCATTTCAGCTTTGGGTAGTTTCAACTCTTTTTGATCTGATGAGAAGGACTTTTCAATAAGATAATGAAACAAGATCAAGTGGCCAGGAAACTTAATCAAAAAGGTCGGCATTCGCCACAAAATAAGCTTATGATAAAATGTTATGCACGAGATAAGTTGAATGAAAATTTGCAAGGCAACCAGCAATGTGAACAAAGAGGCAATAAGAATTTGGAGAGAAAGGTCAAGCACAATGAGGGAGTACCTCCATCACTTTTTTCTCATAATCACGCAACTGCTGAGCATATGTCATTTCCTTATTTGAGACCCTAAACATATATGTTGAGATCCATCCGACAGTTAGGCCTAAGACTATCACCAGCTGCACAACATTCCCTGCTTGCAAAGGATCCACACCATAGAACTGCAAGGAAAAAAAAACACAAAAGCAACCAAGCTTCAACCAGAGGATGATGTTGCACACTCCTTGACTTAAGAGAAATAATCTATCTAGTACATAGATTCAATTACAATACTAAGGGCACATTTATACTCTAAGTGAGTAGTAGCTTTTAAAGGGTATTTAGCTATTTTAGTATTTAGCATTTTCTTTAGATCACTTGATATTTATACGAGAGGGTGTTCCTGGACCTAACACTCAGGCTTATTCCAACCAATATAGCAGAGTAGCATTGTTTCTCTCAGCCAGAAGACACTTTTCATAATGTTCAGGTCAACAAAAAAACACAAAATTGTGCCTCAAGGATTGGTTTTCCCCACGACACAGGATGATTTTGTATAATTTGAAACTTTAATGGGTTTTAAACCATAAACACAATTGGTATAATAACAATTTTGTCCTCCTAGACTCTGGAGATTGATTTTTTTCCCCCAGGGATCAACTTTAATAAGGATGTCTAGTTGTCTACAGTTACTACCTACACAATCTGAACTTTTACTGTGACACAAGATGATCTTTTGGATGAGTAAAGTTGTAGTACAAATAGTAAGCTCCTGCTTCTATAAGCAAATTTTCCAGTCCCCAAAGTTTTTTTTAAAGTGATTTTCTTAAGCAGTTGCCAAAGTAGGCTTAAGTCATACTTTTCCAATTTTGTTTCTTTAAGGATGCAAGGAAAGGCTTTTAATACGCTTAAATAGAAGTGCTTTTCAGCTTATGATAAACGGAATGAAGAAAGCATTACAAAACCATGACACTAGTTTTGAGGAAGTAGACAGCCTTAATACCTCTAGTCCGCTCTTCAAACCCACTCCAATGGCTGTAACTCCAACTCCAATCAGTAAAACATCTTTTCTGGTGTACCCAAACGGCGTCTGCAATAGAGAGGTGAGTAGATTAACAAATCAAGAAGTATAACTAAAGAGCCACATGATCACCCAGTATCAATTCACACTTCATATTGCTACTCTAAAATATCAAATCATAGTAGTATTCTAAAATCAAATTGATTTCAGTTTCTTGAACTGATTCAACTTGATATTCAACCTACACTATTCTTAGATAAATGTGTGTGTTGTGTGTATATCAGAACAATTCCGAAGATGAATGCATAAGTGTCGCTTTGTGAAGCAAATAGGCAAAGGTTCACACAAGAGGAATTTGAAGGCAGATCAAGGCATCGAGCAAGGTAAAACTAAATGAAACAGATGGTAAAATAATGTGAGTCTGTATCAAAGACTACTTGCCTTATTCTGGTTAGTAGATTCATTTTGAACATCATTGGAGCTGCATCTTGGAATTACAGAAGGCCTCTTGAATGAACTACATATGGACTGCTTTCTCGCCAAGGAAGATTGTATTCCCCCTGATATTTGGAGTGGGTACCCAACTGGATAAGACAAATGCTAACATATAATTATACGATAGACGTGTGTGTGTCTTAGAGAGGTCATGGTAACAATAAGTGTTCAAACCAGGAAATGAATTGCATTTTGTTACAAAAACTTGACTGCATAATAAATTGCCTATTTTAACTTTTCGTGAAAGTCATTTTCTTAGGGGTGAAAAAAGATACTAATCCTCTCTAAATTCATCCTCCTCTCTAAATTCATCCTCCTCTCTAAACTTTGGCATTTGCGTACGAAACCTAACCTAAGTTGTGTTTGCTAGTTTCTTATTTTGATGCGATGTTCGCTGATTTCTTGAATCTGTAATAACAAAGAAAGGCAAATTTGCTCTATAAGACAAATGTCCATAACTTGGGTACCTAGGGCAAAATTGATTTAAGGAAACAAATACGATTTGTTAAGCTCAATTTCTTTCTTTCTTTTTGGTCTAAAGGGAGCCTGTTAAGCATATTTATTGGTCATAAACATCGGTCGTCTCAGTGTGCTCGGATTCTAACTCTAACTTTGCACTCACTATCATTGAAATTCTTTCCATTCTTTGTGAAAGTTAAGTGTGTTGTATGCAAGTTAGTTGATATAGAGCCATCTGTAATAACATCCATAAGTGGAGGTCTTAAGCTAATCAAACTCTAAATCACAGACTATCCAAAATCCACTAAAAAGCAAAAAGGATGCTCAACAAACTCGATTGGGCGCTCTTGCTGCTTCGCTTTAGCAGAAAATTGAGTAACAATAAGCAGAAAATGTCCAAAAGTAATAGAAGTGACGAGAGAAGTTAAGGAGAAACCTTGCCGTGGAAAAGCCGGCTGAGATCCCGACGTTTCCCTGAATTGGAAGCTGGCGGCGCAGCCCGCTACGCTCAGATTGTGCTGTAGAAGACGAGAGTTCCCTAGTATAATCATGTTTCTCGCGCCCAGCAAAAACCCTTGAAAACAATTTTCCCCCAATTTGGGAAGAAACAAAGCAAGAAGCGACGGACGGAAAGAGAGAGCGAGACGAGGCTGGCTGATTGCCACGCCTTGTTGGGAATTGGGAGAGATGAGGAAGTAGTGACCGTTAATTCTCCGCTCGAAATTATCTTTGCTTTTGGGTAAATTGCACATAGCCACCCCTTATTTTTGACTTTACAAAAAGCGCCCCTAATTTCTATTTTAGTTTTTATTTTTGGTCAAGAACATTGTATGTGGGAATCAAAATAAAAAACCTTATAATACTACTTTAAATTTCTAACCGTTTGACTAAATGCGTAAAAGCTTTTATTCTAATTTCTTATAATCACATCCATTATTTTTCATATTTTCACTTTTTCCAACTTTATAAGAAAATATATAATATTTTTTAATTCATATTCCTTGTAATCTATGAGATTAAACAAATTAGGGTATTATATTTTTAGTGAAACCAAATATAAATTTGGATAGTGAGCAATATGGAAAAGGTTAGCCAAATTGTGATCTTTTTTTTTTCCTTTTTTATGTGAGTTCCTAAAAATAAAATCTAAGGGTATCCATATTGATGGATGCATAAGGTCAGAATAATATTAAAAAATAAGATTATTATCTCGAGAAAATTGGGAGTGTGTGAATGCGCGCATCTCTGTCGTCGAAACGCACCAAGAGCACAATCAACATATTTCCGCTTAAGAACCTTCGTCCATAATTCACCAATACTCATAATTAAATGCCAGCCCATTTTCCCGAGTAACGCGGGATTCATATCCCGCATTGAGTGTAATCCAAGGCCGCCCTG
Organism: Fallopia convolvulus; assembly: GCA_964016875.1. Lineage (NCBI taxonomy): Eukaryota > Viridiplantae > Streptophyta > Magnoliopsida > Caryophyllales > Polygonaceae > Fallopia > Fallopia convolvulus. Next base: position 50,739,717 of record OZ024725.1, read on the forward strand.
GGATTTTGGTCTAATGATTTCCTCTCAAGCAACTTTGTGCATTCTTTTGCGCTCCCTAGAACTCTCCCAAATGAAGGATCTCACCGACTTGTCTATGGAATCACAAAGGTTGTTAGGCAAGAGAGTACTCGACTTAGTGTAAATCGGAATGGATGTTAACACCAATTTTGCAAGTGTAACCCTGCCCGCAAAACATAAGCTTTTAGACTTCCAACCCGCAAGACGAGAGTTGAATTTATCGAGGAGGCCGAAAAAGGTATCCTTGTTAGCTTATTTATGAAGAACGGGCATGCTGAGATAATTACCGAGGTTTGATGTCACTTCAAAGCCACTTTCTTCCCTGAGATTTCGAGTAGTGACACAATCAACATTTGGAGAAAGGAAGAGCTTTGATTTATGAACACTAATTTTTTTTTACCAAAAACAGTGCAAAACTTCTCTAGGCAACGTTTAATATTCCGGAGCTGATCAACTGTGGCTTCCGTGAACAAAAGGATGTCATCGGCAAAGAAGATATGTGAAAGAGATGGGCCTTGTCGAGTAATCTTGATCGGTTTCCAATCCCCTTTGTTAATCGAGTCCAAAATGATATGGCTAAGATGTTCAATACACAACAAGAAAAGGTAGGGAGACATCGGGTGTCCCTGACAGACTCCTCTTGACGCCTCAAATTGAGTCGTGACCTCTCTATTCCAAAGAACTTGCATTCGGGTTGAAGAAACGCACGACATAACCCATCTAATGAGTTGCTCTAGCAATCCTACACAAGACACATAGTCCTCAATAAAACGCCAATTCAGACTATCATAAGCCTTCACTAAATCCAATTTAAGGAACATC